>ML685767.1:20058165-20099378 GCA_007922175.1 Pelusios castaneus | reverse complement strand
GAAGAAAGAAGAGAAAGGAAGGCAGGGAAGAGGAAGACAAAGAAGAGGGGAAAAAAAGGAAAGGAAGGAAGAGGAAGAGAAAGAAGAGAAAGGAAGCAGCCCCGGGGGTCTGGAGGGGGCGGTGGGGGCTGCCGGCCTGCGTGGGGGTCCCTCCTTGTCCCCACCCCCACCCCTCTAACCCGGCCCGTCTCCTCGTCCCCCCCACCCCACAACCCGGCCCGTCTCCTTGTCCCCACCCCCACCCCTCTAACCCGGCCCGTCTCCTTGTCCCCCTACCCCTCTCCAGGCCTCCCTCCAGCCCCCTTACCTGGCCGGAGGCTGGGAACCACAGGGACGGCCGGCAGAGCTGCTTGCCGGCCAGTCCGCTCCCGCCCTGAGCACGCTGTAACTGCGCATGCTCAGGGCGGGAGATTTAAATCTCCCCAGCCCGGCCCAGCCTGCACAGCTGGGAGGGAGCAGCGGCGGGGAAAAAAAGGTGCCGGAACGCCGTTCCGGTGCGTTCCGGCAGAAAAAAAGCACTGCCTACAGCACGGCCCCCGTCTCCACTGTCATAGGGGGAGCAGCAGGATCCGCCTCTCACACACTCCGTGTGAGATCAGTCTGGAAGAACAGTGAGTAGATGGACATTTGCCGTATAAGACGCACCCACTTTTCCACCCCCGTTTTGGTGAAGAAAAAGTGCGTCTTATATGGCGAAAAATACGGTAATTTTAATTGAAATTTTAGAAAGGTTTTTGATTAAAATTAATTTTTAAAAAGTTTTTTTTTAAAGAAAGAAAGAAAGAAAGAAAGAAAGAAAGAAAGAAAGAAAGAAAGAAAGAAAGCTGCATGCATCCCCAGGACCGGAAGGGAGGCCAGCAGCCACAGCCCGGCTCCCAGCTGCTGGACCGGGCAGGAGGCAGGCTCGGCTGGGGTGGGACCCCCAGCATGGAGGCCCCTGGGGAACTCTCCCCTGTACTGGCCCAGGCACCCCCCAGCCTTCCCGTTCCCTGTTCCCTGTCTGGCCCTCCCATTCCTGCTGGCTCCCCAGTCCTCCCACCCGGCCCTGCCGTTCCCTGCCTGCTCCCCGCCTGGCCCCCCCGTTCCCCGCCCGGCCCCGCAGGCTCCCCGGCCCTCCCATTCCCCAGCAGCTTCCCTGACTACTCCCCTTACCTCACCGGAGTTGCAGGGGCATTCAGTTGCTGCTTGGCCAGGCCTCTCCCACCCTGAGCATGCAGAGCATGCTCAGGGCTGGAGATTTGAAACTCCCCAGCCTGGCCGCTGCTCCCAGCTGACCAGCCAGCTGCAGAGCAGGGTGGAACCTGTGTTCCGCCAGAGGTTTCTCTTCTTCTGGGCCCCAGAACGCTAGCCCAGAAAATTTGGGGGCCCCAGAACACCATTCCGGGGCCTTCCGGCATACTTTAACCCCTGCTAAGAGGCAGAAAAATTTTTTATCAATGGGAAGGGAGACACATCATCTCTTTCCTCCCTCCACAATATGGGAAGGTTCAGAGGGGACAGGAAGAAATCTTGAACACTTCAATGTCTATCCCAGCAGTTCTCATTAGCAAATGGCTCTATCAGTGACCTATGCCTTGATACTAGCCACTGTATCCAACCATAATGGATAAGTACATTAGTGAGATATATTACTATTATAACTGGCAATGATATAGTTAGTGTTGGAATATAAATGGTCATCTTTAAGCTTCAGAGTTAACACCAAAATAAGAAGAAACAGTGCACTTCTCTCTAAATGATTTCAGGTAATCTGAATTTCCAGGAAGAGAGTGCTGGATTGCTTCAAATTTGCTACAAACTGGGCAGGTATTCTTTGCCACATTAGACAGAAACATTTTGAAATCAAGCATTTAGATTCTGCTGAACAATTCCATTTTACAGGGTGGGATCTAAGGCAAATTCCAGAGCCAGGGACGTCACTGCTCCAAAAAATGGTTTGGGACCTGAGACTGGGCCCCATCCCTCGCCTGCAATGCCAGATCCAGCCCTGGCGCTGGATCAGGCTCCCACCACCACCGGCCCCAGGTCCCCAGCAGAGGGCTGGATCAGGCTCCTGTCCTGTATACCCAGTGCCAGTGACACCCCTGTCCATAGCTAGAGGATACACTGATTATAAGGAAGGGTAACATAGTTGCACAAACTACTGAACACATCAGTAAGACTCAAAATGGCTCATTTTTATACCCACTGACATGGCCAGTGGGGCATGACCCAAGAAGAGACAAAGGTCCATCCAGATCCACTGATTAATAGGTGTTCAGCAACATAGCTGAGCAGACCCTACAGGGAGACAGAGCACACACAGGCTCACAACGCCGTTGATAGCCCTAAGAGATGAAAGGAGAGTGGCAGCTTCCTCCAGTTCAGAGAAAGAAGCTAAGAGAAAGAGAGGAATGAGCTTTTACAAAGTCAGTATGAAGTAAAGAGCAAAGAGGGAACTGCTTGGTAGGAGGCTACAAGCCAAAAGAGAGACTACAGTCAAGACTGTTACTTGAAAGCCTATTTTAAAAAAAAAAAGAAAAAAAGAAAGTCACATATACATGCAAAACAGATCACATTTTCATAAGCAGTGATTGACCCACACTAGCATTCTTCTGCCTCCAATGTGGCCAATCCCAGAGAAAAATAATACCCCTACTGAACTCTACAATCAGTGTACAAGTGAAGAGGTTTTTCTTGCTGAACCTCGTTGGTGATCTGTTTACACCTTAAAGCATAAGAGCTGGTAGACTTTGTAACAGTTTGTCTAGCTAGTTTAAATAGAGATTACTTATCTAGCACCAAGAAAAACAAACATGTCCTATTGCAACTACCTAAGGGAGAAATTAAGACATTTAAGTAGCCAGATCAAGATGCTCCTCCATGCACGTTTCATTGCATTTTTGTTTGTTTTGTTTAAGTTTTACTAAGCTGTTTGCCTCAATAATGGATTGTAGAAGTGCAGGTTAATTTCATGTTGCATTATTATTTGCTTGTATCTGCTTTAAACACACTGCCTTTTAATATCACCAAATATCCTCTTCTGCTTATAGAAAAGAATCAATAGGAGTGATAGGTTCGCCTGGTCTATGACCGTCATTATTTTAGTATACTCCTATAATAGTTGCAGAGTTAATCAAATAGTTTCATGCTTGATTCCTCCTTACATGGAATCTTCCCTGCCCAAATCCTCTAATATATCATATGGACTTGTTTCTGCTGTGTCCTTTTAGAGGCAAGCATCTTTGACGATGCTGATGACTAGTGATTTTGGGCGACCAAGTTGGTATCTAAAAAGAGTCTGATTTTCAGAGGGTGGGTTTCAGTACTTTCTGAAAGTCAGGCCCCTTTAAGGTATATCCAGATGGGCACACAAAGTTATCAGGCTCTTTTTGAAATTCTTATACTAGAAGTCTACACCTGAAAAGGCAAATTTAAGGAAAGAAAAGGACACTGATTTACATAATAGCATTATAATTTTTCACTCTATTCCTTCTTAGAAGAGCTTGCATTTTCTAAACGCTTGGATGCCGCACAGTTCTTCACTAAGTTGTCAACACAGACAAGGTATTTTCCCTAAAGATTTACAATTAATTCAATGTACAGCACTGTATGCAATTAATTTACATTGCTCTGTTCAGTACCCAGTTGCCATATAGCCACGTGCTAGCTTTTTAATCTGTCTTCATGCATAGACAGCATGGCATGGAAGAATGACTATAGACCAAGAGTCAGGAAAAAACATGTCTTGATCCAGCCCTGATTCACATTCTGTGACCTTGGGTAAATCACATACCTCTGTGAGTGAGATAGAGAGGTCCGTCTTTCTGTTTCACAAACGAGGAAACAGGCACAGGGGGGGAGAGAAGGTAAGGTGACAGGATGAGTCAGTGTTCACAGAACATTTCCAGTACACAAGCCAGTGTATAAAATGCCTTAAGGCAGAGCCTCTCCAATAGAGGTACGTGTAGCCCTGAGGATATGTAGAGGTCTTCCAGGAGGTACATCAGCTCATCTAAGTATTTGCCTAATTTTAAAACAGGCTACATAAAAAGCACTAGCAAGTCAGTACAAACTAAAATTTCATACAGACTTGGCTTGTTTATACTGCTCTATATACTATACGCTTTAATGCAAGTACAATATTTATATTCCAATTGACTTACAACTGTATGGTAAGAATGAGAAAGTAAGCATTGCTTCTGTAACAGTATGCTATAACATTTTTGTATTTTGTCTGATTTTGTAAGCAAGTAGTTTAAGTGAAGTGAAACCTGGAGTACACAAGACAAATCAGACTCCTGAAAGAGGTACTGTAGTCTAGAAAGGTTGAGAGTTCCTGCTTTAAGCATCATCATCCTCTTGCCCAACTTTCTAGTTCTGCTATGTTCTTTTGGAATCCCTTACAGTATTTTCTAGTATAACTTATTCTCATTTAACTTAATCAAGTTTCAACAGCTGTTTATTCACATCCTTCTCCATAAATATTCCTTTTTCAAGAAATGCATCAAATATCACCAAACCTGATCCTCTTCCTGAAAAATTGACCATTCATCCCCACTTTCTACATCCCATCTCTTAAGAAGTGTTTCTACCCAATGGCAGAACTTCAACTCTGACTTCATGCTTACTAACTTTCCAAAACAACTCTTGCAAAAGCCTAAGCATATGTTCAGTGATTTTCCTTTACCTATCATTTTGTTAAGAAGTTAGAGAGGCATAACTTATTTTAGTAAAACACACAAAAGTTAAAAATGTTACAGTTGCACAGTCAAGCACTCAAAATTCAGGAAATGCAAGATTTAAGTTGCATCTGCAACCTTAATTTGGCCCACTTTGTGTGCATGCATTATGAGTTAGTATGTGATCATACAATTAAAGACTGTTGTTTTCCAAAAGGGCCGCATTCATTCAGCACATGGGACACTACAGCTCTGGGGTGGAGAAGGACTGCGAAGTAAAGAAGGCAGTTGTCCAAAAGGCCTTGGCCCCATTTCTTGCAGAAGCTGAAAGGTGTTTAATTAATCAGGCAGGGGATTGCAGGAAGAGAAAGGGCAGTCTCAGGATTAAGGAAATTAAATGCCTACTGGGAGAACTGGATTATATCCTTGCCAGAATTCTAACGGTTACCACATTCTAAGAAGTCTCTACTGATAACATGTGCTTTTTCTAAAGCTTATAATTTGGCCAAACGGCGATATTTTTCAGCAAAGGCAAAAGGCATATTCCTGACACAAGGGCAACAACACCCTGTCAGATTTCAAGCCCTTGCTCCAAAGCACAAAGGTATAGTACTTTTGAATTTAGCTGGAAGGTTCTTTTTAACACGAGCAAAATAATGCATTTTTCCATAATCTTGTCAGAAACAGATGAACTATTTTTGCTGAGAAACAAACAGAGTCCTGTGGCACTTTTTATTTATTTTTTATTTTTGCTGAAACTTTCAAAAAAAACTCAGCCAGAGGCAGACATCCAGCATAAAATATTTTGGCCTGGATGATTAAAGTTTGGCAAGTTATAAATAAACTTGAAGAGAGAAGATTATCAGTAAACTCAATTTTTCCGTACACACCCAAACCAACAAAAAGGATATTTCCATCTAAAAATCACTGAAAACACAGATAGGCAAAATAAAAAACACTGTGCTTAAGAACTCAAGAGTTTGATTTGAGGATATATACTCTTTAGATTTTGACATGTTATATTGATAATATGTGCTTCAATAGTTATAAAGCTTTAACTTTTTGAATCAATATTTACTATCATTAAATAAATACTGGTCTAACCCTCCCATTCATAATTTCCCACAACTGTGAAAATTCAAATGTATATAAATCTAAAGAAATGCTTAACATATTATCCATCAAAATTATGAAAAGCTGAAAAATCAAAATTCTTTCAAGCCCAGTGATAAGCAACTAAAAACATAGAATCAAAGGGATAAAAGAGACCACAATGGTTATCTACTAGTCTAACCTCCTGCAAAGATGCAGGATTGGTAGTGTCTAAAAACCATCCAAAAGAGATGGCCATTCAGCCTCCTTTTGAAAACCTCTAGCAAAGGAACTTCCACAACCTCCCTAAACAGATTGTTGCAAACATGGTTTTATACTGCAAAGTGTCAGGCAACCAGAGCTATAGACATAGCTAGCTGCTCTGCCTATAAACAATGTGTAGTTTGTCCATGTGGTGTTTATTAGAGTGCCTCAGAATTCAGTCAAACTTCATGATCCTCAAATTTTTGACTCCCCCATTCTCTTTACCTTTGTCTACACCCCGGGGAAGCAGGGTCAGTCAGGCCAGGCCTGAAGCTGGGCCACAACTGGTGGGCTGTAGTTGGAGCTAGGGCTGTCCTGGGGACTCTGGGAACCATGGTGGCCAGGATAGGTCCCAGCGGCCAGAAACCAGGTGCCAAGGCCACAGGCCAAGGCTGGGTGTCATGCTCAGGCAATGTGGCTGGGCCTCACAGCCAGGGGCTGGGCTCTATAGCCAGGCAGGGAAGAGGGGGACAAGGACAGGTGCTATGCCCATGGGGGGGTGAAGGGGGCAGAGGCGCAAGACTTGGCCGAGGCCAGGCGTTGTGGCCAGGGTGTGGATTGCGAGGCTGGGTGCTGAGGCCACAGTGCAGCCAGCCCAGAGCAGGGGCAGAGCAGAGCCCTCCCTACCCACCCACTAATTCCCTATTTCTCATAAATCTTTTTAAAGTTATATTTGGCTTTCCCCCCGCCCCTCCCAAATTTCCTCTTGGACGTCATACAGCTCTGTATTTCCCTCCACAGGCAGAATTAATTACCAATTATTTCACTGGCACTTTTCCCTGGGCAAATGCTTTGGATCAGGCTCATAATCAGAGTTAACCTCAAGGTGGGAGAGAAAAATAAAATACCTTGTATTGGATCAGCTTTGTTGGTGAAAGAGATGCTTTCGAACTTATACAAACTCTACTTGAGCTTCAAAACTTCCCTCTCTCCCCAACACTTTGTCCAGGGAAAGATATTACCTCACCAGCTAGTGTCTCTAGTATCATGGGACCAACACAGCTACAACACTGCACACAATTATTCTGTTCTATGATCTCCACCTCTTAAAGGATCTTTTTAGGGCCTCAATAAACTCCTATTAATTAACAAAATCATGTGAGGATTTTTCCTGCAATTTGCATCCTTATGTTCTGGAAAAGAAAATCTTCCGTGATGCTCTATAGTACATCTTAAGCAGCCTCCATGATAATTGTATTGATTCTAATTTACTAACTTTCCCTTCAAGCTATAACTAACAAACTATTTTTTTTTAAAAAAAATCCCTTTCTTGGTATTTAGTGTCTGTCCCACATCTCAGTCAAATCTCCTTTCAGAATATTAATCTTAAGTAGAGCATCGTGGTAGTGACCCTATAGTTAAGATTGAGAGACAATTTCCATTAGAAGCCCACCTTTTGAAACCTCATTTAACTCTGTAAAAAGCTCTATCCTGTTTAATATTCTGACCAGAGAAGGTGATGTCTATGATGTCGCAAGACTGACACTCGTGGCATTGTGGCTGGCTATGCAAGACTACTTTCTGTTAGGGAGAGAGTAGTCCTGTGGCATGGAGTCACAGGCTGCACAGAAGAGTTTTGTGGGCCACATCTGGCCCATGGGCTGCATATTTAACACCCCTGCCTTAATGTTTTTGGATGGCCCATTCCATTATGTGATCTACTTCTCCAATGGAGCATCTTTGTTTGATGAGCTGGTTTTAAGTGTGTATCCTGGACTTTCTCCTCAGGGCATATTCTGAGGTAACTGAGTGCCTAACCATAGGTAATAGATTTCTTGGTGTGTTTGGAGTGGTTACAAGATCTGTGCAAGTAAGTGCTGTGATCCATGGATTTCGTGTATAGAAATATTTGTGCAGATCCACTGATGAAACTGATCATGGTGTCTAGGAATTTGATTCTAGTGTGTCTTTTTATAAGTGTATTTTCTTTAGGACTAGCACTGTCTCACATGCAGGGCTTTTTTTGAGGCAGTACACACCAGTACGGCGTACCGGCACCTATTTTTCCCTGGCCAGCCCCACTGCTCAGCGGGGGCCAGGGTCAGCAGGGAAAAGGAGGAGGTCTCCTTTCCCCTGCTGACCCTGGCCCCAAGCTGGGCAGCATAGCTGGCAGGAGCCAGAATCTGACCTGCCAGGGCTGGAATCTGGCCCCCAGATGTCCGGGAGCTGCAGCCAGGCAGCAGCTTTTTCAAATCTCCAGCCCTGAGCATGCTGAAATGCGAGGCTCAGGGTGGGAGCAGCCTGGCCAGGGAGCGACTCTGGCCACCCTTGCAGCTCCAGCCAGGTAAGAGAGAGGAGGCTGGGTCGGGGAGCAACAGGGGAGTGAGGAAGGGGGCCAAGAGGAGCGGGGAAGGGGCCCGGGGGGTCAGGGCTCCGGGAGGTGGGTGGGTGGGCGGGTTGGAAAGGTCCCAGGTGGCAGCGGTTTCAAAGGGTCCTCACATCCACACACACAACCCCACCGCTCCTGCCAGCGTACCGGCACTTTTTTTTCTTTAAAGAAAAAAAGCACTGCTCACATGCATTGGTAATGAGTCTGATGCCCTTGCAATGCTAATGCAGTTTAGATAACAAACCCTAACTAAATCACCCCAATGAACAAAATGCTCAAGAAACACAATTTACAAGAATTAAAAATTCAGCATCCATAAGCACTTTTATCTTACAGGGGGTACAGACAATAAGCTTCATGCCTAGACCTTTAGATACTTCCTGGCTCTTATAAATTCAGTCATAACTACAACATCCCTTTATTCCCCCCACCTTAAATTACCAATACATTTTCTCACCTTAACTCCATCTTAATGTAGGGTTTTTTTGTTTGTTTGTTTTGTTTCTTGGAAATTATTATTGAACCAGAAATTAGTGACTGTGAAGATTGTGATATATTCCATTATAAGCCTGCTTCTGCTAGATTAATTATATAAGTGTTTCTAACTGGAATTTCCAATGATTGGTCTCCAGGCAGATAAGAATAATCTCATATTTTAAAATAACCTGTTTCTCCCCCACTTTGCTGCCTCCCGTCCCTCAGCATATGACTTTACTAAAAACACTAAAAGACTTCTTGAAGACTGAAAAGACCATTCAATTTTCCAATTCCTAAAAATGTCTGAATTTTTGTAACCGCATCTCTGTAAAGAAAACTTCCAAATCTGTTTCATACCTTTGTGGTTAACAAGAACTATGGAACAGGACTGTTTTGTTTGATTTGGGTGGAAAATAAATCTGGAACCTCTGGGATCTCTCTGAATGTCTATGAACATTATAAGAAGGGAGGTACTTAAGAAAATATAGCCCTGCAACAGAATCTAAAAAGTTCTGTAAAGTTCAGGAAACAGTCAGTCATAGAAGATGGAGTTTTTGCAATAAGTTTGACTTTTACGTGTGCACATACCCTCTCTAAAGGGGTTCTTTTCTAAATTTAGAGAATTATTTTAAATTGACCCTTACTTTTTATCCCACATCCTATTCAGGCAAGCTTATACATCAGCGGCAAGGGACTGGGCCAACCACACCAGTAGCTGCCTGAAGAAAACAGGCTGCTATTTCAAACAGCAGCAATCACGGGGGGCCGGTAGATTCTAGGGCTGGGGGGGAAGCACCTGTATCTAATTTTCATAAGGAATTTTGGGGCAGGCTTCTCAGAAATTTCACACCAAAGATGTGAAAGGGCTGAAGAAAGGATGAGGATAGGCTACTGTTCGTCAGCCTGAAAGGTGGGATGAGAGGGCATAAGCAGATATGGGAGACAATGGCACTCCCTTATCCACCCCCCAAGTGGAAATCTGCCTAGAGTGCAGAGGAAGAAATATCTCCCAACAAAGTCAGAAGCAGATAATGGAAGGGGGATGAGGATAAGCAGTTGTGCCTTCCACCTCTTCATCCCACCCTTGTTTCCCTACCTCCACCATCCAAGAAGATAAATGAAACTGACAAGATTATGTAGAAAATACTTCCCCCTCCAAGAGGGCAGAACTGAACCAGATTTCTCTCTCCTGGTGGGACTTTCAACTATCTTTGGGGGGAGGGGAGGAGAAGAAAAGTGGACTCATGTCTCCCACCCCTCCAAACACCAGTGGGACACAGTCCTTTCCCCTCTCTTATAGACTCACAGACTGTAAGGTCAGAAGGAACCAATATGATCACCTAGTCTGATCTCCTGCACAATGCAGGCCACAAAACCTCACCCACCCACTCCTGTAATGAACCTCTAACCTATGACTGAGTTATTAAAGTCCTCTTGCTCCAAGTCACAGAATAAAAGCCCTGCCAGCAGAAGCACACCAGTGAGGAGGAGGAGGATTAGGGCACTCAGTGCTAGCTTCACCGCACTAGATCTGATAACTGGTCCCCTCCACAGCTCTTTCAGCTTTGCCATCCCATCCTCTCTAGAACCTCAGGATGCCACCATTTTCTATTTTTTTCTAATGCTAGCTCAGTGTAACGCTAGTTGCGATTAAATGATACACAGGTGACTACTGCAGGCCTTTAATTGCCATGTTTGAATTAAACTTTGATTCAAATGATTATTTGTTGTAGCAGTGAGAAACCAAACAACTTCAGGTGGAAATCATAACAAATAAGCCTAGAGGTCCATACCAGAATGTTTCTGGCAAGGATCTGTAATGCTGGATAGACCTCTGGAATTACAGAGGAGAGGAGAGATGTTGGAAGGGCTCCTTTGGCAATGAAGAAGAATGTTGTACATTTGGGGACAGAGCAGATATGCAGGTACTGGGATCTAACTAGTGCCTCCATCTGCTTCCTCCAAGTTCCTTCTCATGCACACAAGAGCAAGCTTTAGTTTTTAAGCGAAGTTTAAATATTTTTTGTGATACTTTTAAATACTTGGGAATGAAGCAGCTGGCAAGTATTCAGGTTGCTGAGTAAGTACTCGCCAAAGGCCAGCAACGATAAAATAATCACAGGATAATTACTTTAAAAAACCTGGATGTTTGGTTTTTTGAGTGATTTTTCATTGTGCCGAAAGGTGTTGGCTTGACAGCCCAGCAAATTGAAGTGCTGGGCAATAGCAGAGCAAGTTTCCCCTCACGCTACCCCAGAGAGACCTAAGCCAGGAGAAAGAGGAGTTCAAACCCCACAGCCTCTCTGCTGAGACTGGCACTAAGGAGTCCCTTGTGGGCAGCTGTGAGCATGGCTGTTTTCAGCTATCAGCTCAGCTAAGAATACAAGAGTGTTATTCTTAATCTGGCAGACAAGTGTTTCAGACACACACAGGACAGGACAGACCTTTATGAAGTACACATGAGCTGTGAACAACTTTTCTCCAAAATCCTTTCCCCATCCCACTTACACCAAAGCATTAATTGAACAAACTGAACGCCTGAAAACCAGCTTTTGAAGGACAGCGGGGTGGTAAGACTCCCTTACCTGCATTTATTACACATGATAACTACCTGAAAATGCACAGCTGATTAACAAAGGCAGAGACTCTGTTCATCCCAGTGTGAAGAGAAGTACCTCCCCAAGCAAAGCCCCGCCTCCCGCTGCACAGCAGATTTTACATTGCTCTAAAAGTTATCTTGGGTCAGAGCAGAAGAAAAGCAAGCCTAAACATTTATACCGTCTCACCAGGCAACGCTGGCAGGCTCAGGAGCTTCTGGGTAGCAGCATTTCTAGCTTTACTAGAACAATCCCCAACAGAAGAGAAAGTTATCCAGCAACTGTAACCACCCAAAGTACTCAAGCAGACCATGCTATGAACACAGACTCCTAGTCTGCCTGCTGGACATTAGGTCACATTTCAAACAAAAGTTTCATTCACCTTCTATCTCCTACAAGGGTCGCAATACTCTCTGAAAGCCTTTGGGGCTTATCTTTACCTAGGATTTAGTTTGTAAAGCACACTGTAAATTCAGTGCTACAGGCAGGAAAGGGTTTTTCTTTTTAAACTGAGCCTTCAAATAACAAAATGCATATACCAAAACAAACAAACAAACACACACAGAGTAATGGAGGCCCCAATGAGGTCCAGAAGTAATAACCTGCTGAGAAGCCCAGTCCCACACATCAGCTTCTAGTGAGGCAGAGTGTACTCTGCCTGCAGCCTCAGGAACATAAAAATATGGGCTTAGATTCAGGGGGTTAATTCAGCAGCCATAAAAGCTAGAAAATGTCTTAGGTTTAAATGAAAGGTTAAATTCTGTAAAAGTCCATTGCTTAATATCCATCTGCCACTAGCAATTAAAGTGGACTGTCCAGCCCTGCCTACCATAACAATACTACAGCAACACCTCTAGTACCACTACCCTACTAAACAGATATAACAACGCATCCTGTAAATACTGTGTGTAATTCTGTTCTGATGTGAACAATCTTTGTTCTCTTCTTATATATACACCTCTACTCCCTTACCCGTTAGCTGCAAAATACATATTTAATACATCAGTAGTAAAATTTTTACATTGCAAGTTCGTCAGGGCCAAAATCACCCTAATTTTTGCCCATTGTCAGTGTTAGATGGTCAAACAATAACTGTACTACAGAATGTAAATTAAGCAATTACCCAGGCAGCCCTCCATATGTTGTTACAGGTGAACCCAGGAACATAACATTGGTTGTATCTGTCAAAACACTGGACTGTCAGATCCATTGTTCTTCTGGCTCTGCCCAGTATTCAGAGAATGCTTGAAACACTCCTATAATAATCCTTGCCAATTGTGTCTGTATAAAAATCCCTTCATGATACCTAAGTATAAGATTTGAATGGATAATACTTTTACACATCCTAGTAGAATTGGTACTGGTATAATGTCAAAATTATTCCAACTCCTTATAAATTCACCTCCACTCTATATCCTTGACTTCTGATGAAAATGAATTCCACAGGCTGACTATATACACTATGTGAAGTAGTATTTCACAATTTCTTTCTAAAGAGAAGGATAAAAAGCAGTATTTTGCATGCCAGTCATTGTATTGAAGTTGTAAGAGTCCTATGCAACATTCTATCTAGTCTTTAAAATGACAATACAGCTAGAGATTATAGGTCCCAATTAACTGCTCTAGGGTTATTTGCTCACACGCCTTATTTGACAATTAAAAAGGTGTCATTAAATCTACAGAGAAAAAAAACAGCACTCCTATTTAGAGACCACCTCCTGTCTTGTCTAGCACTATCACCCATCCCAAGCTCTGCTACTCAGCAGATGTATACTTCAATAAGCATTTATAGATGTACCCAATTAATCAGTTTGGTAGATTCAAAATTATGGTTTTTAAAAAAACCAAAATTAGTGGCAGAGAATTTCTCAGTGCCATGATGGGAGCTGATTCAGTCCTGAGCTATGCCAGCCCTTCCCACTGTTACCTTAACTGGTTCCAGCAGAAGGAGTCTGCATTTCTCTTGGCATAGCTGCCATAGCGGAAACCGTGGAGTAAAAACAACTGCTGGAGACATTGCCATGGCAGAGCCATAATCAACCAGTGAGAGAAAGTAACCTGGCAGGGGTTCTGGAAGGTGTAGTCAGAGCAATGTGCACAGTGCATGGAGGCCCTTCGCACACACCCAGCCTGGAAAGGCTCTCGAACAGCCGCACCCCACCTCTTTGAAAAGACTCACAGGTGCCTCTGAGAAGCGGGGAAAAGATGAAAGGACCTGGACCAGCCCAAAGGGAAGGGCTCCAAGGGAGCTGCCCTCAGTCACTGCCAACAAGCAGGGCAGGAATGGAAGCCAGGCGCTTTCTCGGTTACCTGACTCAAACCGGAGGGAAGCAGGGGGGGAGCAGTAACTCCACGGGGCTGGGGGGCTTGCTGGGAAAGGGAGAGCGCCCCGCCAGCTGCAGAGCAGACACAGGAGAAGCGCCTCCGAGCTGCACACGGGCCGGGGGGGATCGCCGCCTCGCCAGCCGCTATGGAGTAACGCGGGGCAGGGAGCGGAGAATGCAGGATTCCCCCGGGGCTCCCCACAGCTCCCGCCCCATAACCCCCAACTCTAACAATTGCCCCAATAACCCCCAAGACCTCCGGAACCCCACCCCAAGTGCCTCGATAACTTCAATCCCATAAATCCCCAGCCCCACCTCCAGCCCCCCAGTACCCCAAAAACCCCTTGCCCCCACGTAACCCCGCCTCCAGCCCCCCAAGTGTTCTCCAATCCCCACGTAACCCCGCCTCCAGCCCCCCAAGTGCTCCAAAAACCCCTTGCCCCCACGTAACCCCGCCTCCAGCCCCCCCAGTCTCCTCAATCACCCCATGTAATCCCGCCCCCCAAGTGCCCCCAATAACCTCAAAGCCCCACTAACCCTCCAGCCCCCAGGTGCCCTGTACCCCTGCCCCGCAGCATGGGTTCGGCTCCACTCACCCAGCAGCAGCAGCAGCAGGAAGGGCGCGCGGTGCCCCATGCCGCCCGGAGCCGTAGCTCCGCAGCCCGCGCCAGGAAGGTGCCGGACCCGCCGCCGCCCCGAGAGATCCGCGCACAGCCTGAGCCGCCCCGGCGCCTCGCTCGCTGGCTGTCCTGGTTGGGAGCCGCCCGCCCGGCCGCGCGGCGCAGCCAACCACAGAGACAAACTTTGCCAGCCTCCGCCCCCGCTCCCCCTCCCGCAGGTAGCGGGGGAGGTGCTGGGGTCCGGCCCGGCCCCCGCCCGCGAAGGGGAGGAGACGAGGGCCCCGGCCCGCCCCGCGCTCCGGCTGGTGCGAAGGAGCCCTCGCCGGGGACGCCCTGCCCACCCAGAGGAGATTCCCCTCCGCACACACCCTGGTCACAGCGAGGGATCCCCTCCTCCTAACCTTCCCGCTCCTGGCCCCTGGGACAGGGGGGATTTCCCATGTAAGCAGGGAGAGGGACCCTTGGTTTCAGACGGGGTAAGGAGTGTAACCGGGCCAGTGGAAAGTGATCATTTTCCCCTTCCTACACACATCCTATTCCTCCCCTTCCTATACGCTCACTCCTTCTTCCCGTCTACACACACACTGAGCCTCCCCATCCACATCTACACACACAATTCCTCCCCCTCCGGCACACCCAGACATGTGATTCCCTGCCCTCCTTTACACGCACACACAAAGGAGAAATGCCCCCTAGTCACAGAGGGGTCCCCAGAGTCCCTCATCTCACCACACATGCACACATCTGAAACAATTCAGTTCCATTTCATAACGCACTTGAGCCACCAAAGTGTCACCGTGGTGTAAAAAGGACTAATCTCTTAGCTCCCTGTCAGAGGTGTCAGCCATCTGCCCAAGAAATCACTTCACAGAGTGTTGGGAGGGGGGTTAGTCCCCACACTGTCCATACATCTCCCCAGAATGAGGTTCTGCAGTCTTGGGAGTTTGATAGGTCGTATCCTTTTGAAACCCTTGACAGTTCCCTGCTGATTCAGTGACAGGTTTCTGCACAGCCAATGCTCTCTCTGCCCTCTTTCTTCTTTCTAGGGGTGTGTTTATAATAAAAAGCCTTTGATCATCTCAGATTATTGAGGAAATCTAACTGAGGACATTTTTCTTGGACTCTAGTATTTTGGACACTGTCTCTGTTTCAATTCCTCTGCCACATTACATGTTGTTTCTCTCTTTATGCTTTGTGCCTTCCTATCCCTACCTGTTTGAGCCTGCTTCAGGTTTGCAAATTTTATTGTGCAAGGATCTCCAGCAATCTAGTTTACTGGGTTTGCTTTTTTTCTTCCCAGTGATTCGTACAATCAATTGGTGTTTTAGGTTTGGCACATTCTTGGTTTGGTGGCAGGGTGTTTGCTTCGCTGCTCAGGAAATTAATGTTGTTGAGACCTGGTTGTGATTATAGGAATGGATTTTGTTTTAGTTTGGATTATTTTTTAATCCTCTAGTGCTTTGCAGGGGAAGGGAAGGAACACTTGCTGTCTTGGCTGAGATGGGTTCTGCTTGTAAATTGATTAGGAAGGGGAATTATCCAGTTTCTGCCCTGCCACTAGTCTCACTCAACTTCCTCTGCACACACACAATTTGGTTGCAGAACTACAGTATATGTGTCAAATTTCTGTTGGTCTTTTAGTCTCATTTAATGTATTTAATTGGCAAAATTGTGTTCCAGACTTTGCTTCTGGGTAAGAGAATTTTTCAGTTCAATTGAACAATACTTCATTGATATGACAAGCTAAACCAGTGTTTCCAAAGTGTAAATGAGACAGAAGCCACAAACATTTGCCTGAAGAAAGGATACCTGGGATCAGGCTTCACAATATGTTTAAGATATTATCCCATATTCATCTGTCATTAGTGCCTGCTCATGATTAGCACTGCTGTAGCTTCCCTTCCTCTCAGGGTTATGTTTTTACCCCTCTAATCAATTACTTTAATCTGATAATTTGAAGACTCTGGTAATTTGGAAAACAGACTAGAAACTCTCTCTCCACTTCCATCTGTCCTCGCTGTCACATTGATTTAACTTTACTTGTATGTGCAGTCCCACTGATTTTAATAATATTAGGTATGTATATAAAATCATTCTCAGGTGTGTAAGCATTTGCAGGATCCGAACCACAGTTTGCACCGTGCTTTATTTCCATCTCTAGTTAATAAACACTCACTCATAGCCCGAATTATACTGCTGAATTGTTTTAGCAGTAGTTTTATCAGACCTGTGGTTTCATTACGTCATAGGAGGCCAGAATAGCTTTTCCATGTGATGTTTTAGTAGCCAATCTGAAGCTTCCAAATGCATTTATTGTAAGGCCCGGGTGCAGTGACCCAATACAGAATTGCCTTGTGGAGTCATTTATACCTATGTAAAGGAAATTAAAAATACTACATTCTGAATTGGTAGTCCATTGCATTCACTATGCACAGATATAAATGACTGTATAAGGTGCAAGACACTGAAGAAACAGGTCCTTCAATTTTGCATTTAATGGGAACCCTAAATTTGGTGAGTGTTTCCATGAGGTTGATATATAAATTGCAAAGAGCATGACTGAGGTTGTTTCCCTGTTTTACTCTTTTTTTCCTTGAAAGACTGTTTGTTATTGTTGTTTGTTTTTATCTCACATTTGCTGGGTTGGTACATTAATTTAATTGTCAGATTTTCCCATCAATTTCATTTTATAGCAATTTAAGTTTCAGTCCCGAGTACCAGATTGAGTCAAAAGCTTTTAAAATGTCTATAAACCAGGCAAATATCTTCCCTGGTTTGTTTGTTTCTACATGTTTATTTATGAGATGCAGAGTAAATATGTGGTCAGCTGTTTGTTTCTCAGGAAAGAATCCAATTTGACTTTCATATACTAAGTTGTTGGTTAGATACTGTATTATTCTTCTATTGATGCTGTTGCTGTGTAGTTCACCAACATTTCTTCTAACACAAATTGCTGTGGAATGGTTTGGCTGAAGGCATCTCATGTTCTCTGACCATATTTTAGGGAAGGGTCAGGTTATACAATATACAAACACAGAGACATTCAGGGAACAAAACACCATGCACACACACACACCCCTCATACAGTAGCCAGCTTTGGTAAAACCCCATCTGTAACATTTTTCACAGACAAGAGTCAGTTATTCTACCTGCCTAAACAGTAGAGGGCTGGGATGAAATAGATCTGGGGCTCTCAACCTGTCCTGACTACTGTATCCCTTTCAGGAGTCTGATTTGTCTTGCGTACACCCAAGTTTTACCTCATTTAAAAACTACTTGCTTACAAAACCAGACAAACATACAAAAGTGTCACAGTGCACTATTACTCAAACATTGCTCACTTACTAATTTTTACCACACATTTACAAAATAAATCAATTGAAATATAAATATTGTACTTACATTTCAGTGTATCATATATAGAGCAATATGAACAAATCATTGTCTGTATGAAATTTTAGTTTGTACTCACTTCACTAGAGCTTTTTATGGAGCCTGTTGTAAAAGTAGGCAAATATCTGGAGGAGCTGATGTAATTCTTGGAAGACCTCTGTGTTACCCTCAGTTGAACCATTGGTATAGGACATAAAAACTCACCCACAACACTGGAAGCAAGCATGAGTGGGAGCTCAACTCTCCCCAGGAGTGGTAGGGGGCAGAAGGTCCCATGCACATAAGCACCCCAGCAACTCTCTCTTGGGGAGATAGTGAAGGGGAAGCTCATGGGGATGGTGGTGGTGGTGGGGATATAGGGAAGATGGAGGAAAGCTTTTGGCAGGGGAGCCCCTCTCCTAGCCTTTTGTCCTGCTGCATCTACGCTGCTTGCTCTTGGCAGCTGCTCTGTGGTGGATTGGATACCAGCTCAGAGAGAATAGAGACCACAGAGAGGTGCTTAGCACTTCCTACTCACGTGGCACCACCCTGCCCACCAACAGTAGGAAGGAGCAACTGCAGGGGAATGCCTGTTGCTTCCTAGCTGGCTGTATGACAATCCAAAGGGAGCAGGAGTTGTAGGTGTGAAGGTCCTGTCAGATGCATGACAATTGGCAGATTTGCTCCAAACCTCATGCCCTAAGGCTAAGCAATCTCCCCCCCCCCCCCCCAAAAAGCCTCTATGCCTCCACTCCTGCCCCCTGCCCTCCCAGCCCAAAACAAAATCAGTTTCCACCCACTCACATATGTGACATTGAAAATGTTTGGAGTCAAAAGGATTAAATAAGTACATTTTTAGTCCTTCTGGCTGTTGAGAACAGTTCAAAAACATGACTAAAGTGTCTCAAAAGGTTCAGACTCAGCCACTCAAAGGGATTTAAAAAAACCCCAAAACAAGTCATGATTTGTAAGCCAATCTTGTGATTTGCTGGGGTCTGACTCCTAATTTTTGAATGCATGACATTGGCAATGCTGCATATACACACCTTAAACCAAAGCCCTTTTACTCCCATACAGCAAAAACAACACTTATTCGCCTTCCATGAAACAAGAACTGGGATACAACTCACTCCCTCTCAGGAAACCCCTTTCTGTAGCAATTCATGGATGGAACCTAGACAAAAACATGAAGGCGCTATCACCCTCTCAAAGGGTGCATCTACACTTACAAGCTAGGATGACTTAAGGAGGCTTAAGTCAACCTAAACTACTCCGAGTCCACACTTGGCTTTCCTTAAGTTGACTTAAGCATTTCCTTAAGTCAACTTAAGGAAAAGTTAAGTCGACTTTATAACACCTCATTTTAAGTCAACTTAACGCTTAAATTGACCTTATTAGGTCAACTTAAGCCAGTGTGGACGGGAATTAGCGCCTAAGTCGATCTTATTAAGTCGACTTAAAGTGTTAAGTTGACTTAATAAGGTCGAAAAGGGCTATGTCTACACTAGAAAAATTAAGTCGACGTTTGTTAAGTCGACTTAACAAGATTGACTTTAAGTCGCCTTAAAGTCAACCTTATTAAGTTGACTTAATAAAGTCGACTTAACTTTTCTAGTGTAGACATAGCCAAAGTAACCTCCTAGTCTGTTACCTCAGCACAAATCTTACAGTGCTGGTCATTTTTTGTCAAAATTGTTTTCCAACAAAAAATTCCCTTATTGCAAAACCAAAATTTTCTGCAGGAGAGTTTCACTTTTGCCAAATAATTTAATTTTCCATTGGGAAAATCAAAATGACAGCTCACCAGCTGCTTTTCTGGAACGTTCCTGTCAATTTCACTTCCTGCCAGTGAGAGAGACAAAAGCTTTCCTGGAGAGTACCTCCTTGACTCTTACCCTCCCCCCAGGCTCTGGGATTGCAGAAGCAAAGAGCCTGGGATATTGAGAAGAGTCTTCCAGCCAGGCAGCTCAAAAATCCTGATTCAGTTCTCCCCAAACTCAATTTTTCTTGAAAACACATGTGAAAAATCTTATGGTTGTTCTCTATCTTGTTAAAAAACAAACAAAAACATTTTGCTCTGGCTCAGGATGACTTTTTTTCCAAAAATGAGAAATTGTTCATGGGAATGGAATTCCATTTTCCAGCCAGCTCAACTCACAATCTGAGCCTGATAGGGCAAGGTTATTATTTGCATAGACCTCTGTGGCAAATCCAGGGTGCTATAGGAAGTGGAGATGGCAATTCATTAGTTCCCACTCTTACTCTGACTCCATACTGAGCCAATGACATAGCATTTTGCATGGAGACATATTAGAAACATCACAGGTAGATATGCTGTTTTGGTCTTGACCATGCATGATCATGAAAGAGTCTTTGGCATTCTTCTCAAGAGCTAGATGAGTGAGCCCCACTGTACTGACCAAATTCCATTTTGATTGATGACATTCTCCTGCTAGATCCCCTTAGGTGCACAACCTGCACCTCCCGGGCCACATTCGGCTCGTGAGCATGTTCTGTGCAGCTCTCTGGGAGTGGAGCGAGCGGGGGGATCATGTGATGTGACTCCCCACCCCACACGTTGTATTTGTGGCCCACGAGTGGCCTTAGAAAATGCAATTTGGCCCTTGGCCAAAAAAGGTTGTGCACCCCTGCCTTAGAGTGTCAATTGAGTACAGTAGGTTTCTTCACTTTCTGTACTAAACTGTTGGGTAGTGCTGCCATGCTATATTAAACAGCTTCCATGTTCCATCCCAGAGATTGTTGCATTTCAGTGGTGGATGACATGATTCCCTACATATTGTATATTCTACAGTCAGTCTTGTAAAATGCATTAGTATCCATTTGGATGAAAAATGCATGTCCCTTTTGTCATTCTGATCTCAGTAGCTGAAGAGAAATCAGGGGAACAGCAAACAGCTCACAAAGAATTGTGAAAAGCTCGGCTTTCCCATTATATAGTATGCACTAAAACCTGTCTCTACTGAGCTGTCGATGAAGTCATCTTGGCATTTGAAGAAAAGAACACCCCTTAGGGGAGGATCTATTAATGGAGCATCTCTATATCCTAGCAAGGAGGAGAGGATAGAAGATGATAAAATATGGGTGTCATCTGATGAGAAATAGTCAAATGAAAAGAGTCCCATTTAGTTACATCACATACTAGTAGACAACTAAAAAGTGACTTTTTAAAAAAAGCTAGAAGACTAAGATGCATGAACTTGAGTGCTTCATATTTAAGGAGGATATTGATATAATAGGCATCACAGAAACTTAGTGAAATTAAAATAATTAATGGGACAGACTAATATCAGTGTACAGGATATACCAAAGAACAGAATGGGTCATACTGGGGCATGGCACTATATGTGAAAGAAAGCATAGAGTTAAATGAAGTAAAAATCTTAAATGAACCAAAAGTTACCATAGAATCTCTATGGATGGTAAACTTATGCTAGAATAAAAAGAATATAGCACTAGGGATATACTATCAATCACCTGAGCAGGATGGGTAGTGACAGTGAAATGAGATTAGAGAGGCTATAAAAATAAAAAAAACTAAATAAAAATGGGGGATTTCAACTACCTGCATATTGACAGGGTAAATGTCATCTCAGAATAGGATGCAGATATAAAGTTTCTTGACACCGTAAATGACTGCTTCTTGGAGAAGCTAGTTCTGGAACCAAGAGAAGCAGCAATTCTTGATTTAGTCCTAAAGGAGCACAGGATCTGGTCCAAGAGGTGAATATAGCTGAATTGCTTGGTAATAGTAACTTATAGCACAATAAAATTTAACATCTCTGTGATGCAGAGGCATGAGGGCAGGGAAGGAGAAGACACCAAAGCAGCCCACGACAGTGGCACTTAATTTCAGAAAGGGGAAATGAGGAAATTAGTTAAACAGCAATTAAAATGTATAATGCTAAAAGAGAAAGCCCTGCAAGCTGCATGGAAACTTTTTAAAGATACCATAATAGGGGCTAAATTTAAATGTATACTGCAAATTAAAAATCACAGTTAGAGAACCGAAAAAGTGCCATTGTGGTTTAAACCAAAATAAAAGAAGCAGTAAGAGGCAAAAAGGCATCCTTTAAAAAGTGGAAGTTAAATCCCGCTGAGGAAAATAGAAAGGAGCATAAACTCTAGCAAGTGAAGTGTAAAACTATAATTAGGAAGGCCAAAAAAGAATTTAAAGAACAGTTAGCCAAAGACTCAAAAAGTAACAGCAAAAAAAAGAAAAAAAAAAATCTGAAGCAGGAAGCCTTCTAAACAACCAGTGGGGCCACTGGACAATTGAGATGCTAAAGAAGCACTTCTATAGGATAAGGTTATTGCGGAAAAACTAAAGGAATTCTTTGCCTTGGTGTTCACAGTTGAGAATGGAAGGCAGATTCCCAAACCTGAGCCATTCTTTTTAGGTGGGAAATCTGAGGAACTGTTCCAGGTTGAGGTGTCATTAGAGTAGGTTTTAGAACAAACTGATAAAGTAAACAATAATAAGTCACCAGGACCAGATGGTATCCACCCAAGAATTCTGAAGGAACTCAGATGTGAAAATGCAAAACTACTAATTGTGGTATGTAACCTATCATTTAAATCAGCATCTGAACCAGATGACTGGTGGATAGCTAATGTGATGCCAATTTTTAAAAAAGACTCCCGAGATAATCCCAGCAATTACAGATCGGTATGCCTAACTTCAGTAGGCAAATTGGTTAAAACTATAGTAATTAACAGAATTATCAGACACAGAAGTGAACACAATTTGTTAGGGAAGAGTCAGCATGATTTTTGTAAAAGGAAATCATGCCTCACCAATCTACCAGTGTGTGTCAATAAGCATATGGACAAGGGTAATCCAGTGGATATAGTATACTTAGATTTTTAGAAAGCTTTTCACAAGGTCACTCATCAAAGTCTCTTAAGCAAAGTAAACTATCATGAGATAAGAGGGGAGGTTTTCTCCTGGATCAGTAATTGATTAAAAGAGAGGTAATAATGAAATAAATGGTCAGGTTTCAGCATGCAGGGAGGTAACTAGTGGAGGAGTTTCCCGAGGATCTGTATCGGGACCAGAACTGTTCAACATATTCATAAATGATCTGGAAAAAAGGGTAAACAGTGAGGTGGCAAAATTTGCAAACGGCAGTCAAAAAAGCCAACAGAATGTTGGGAATCATTAGGAAACGGATAGATAATAAGACTGAAAATATCATAGTGCCTCTTTATAAATCCATGGTATGCCCACATATTGAATATTGCATCCAGATGTGATTGCTCCATCTCAAAAAATATATATTGGAATTGGAAAAGGTACATTAAAGGCTAACAAAATAAATTAGTGTTACGGAACAGCTTCCATATGAGGAGAGACTAATAAGACAGGGACTTTTCAGCTTGGAAAAGAGATGACTAAGGGGGATATGATAGAGGTCTTTAAAATCATGATGGGTGTGGAGAAAGTAAATAAGGAAGAGTTATTTACTCCTTCCCATAACACAAGAAAAATTTCACCAAATTAAATTAATAGGCAGCAGGTTTAAAATGAACAAAAGAAAGTATTTTTTTTCCACAAAAAAACAGTCAACCTGTGGAACTCTTTGACAGAAGATGTTGTGAAGGCCTAGTGTTCAAAAAAGTAATGCTCTCAAGTGTCCCTAGCCTCTGTTTCCCAGAAGCTGGGAATGGGCAACAGAGGATGGATCAGTGGATGATTACCAGTTCTGTTCATTCTCTTTGAAGAACCTGGCATCAGCTACTGTTGGAAGACAGGATAGTGGGCTAAATGGAGCATTGGTTTGACCCAGTGTGGCTGTTCTTATAGTCTTAGGTTGTTAATAGGGAATTAGCTTGATTTGTTCTGTGTGTGTGTGTGTTGAGAACATTATTTGCTGACTGATGGAAAAATGTGAGTTATTTGTTTGATAAATATTGTTCAGCCATCTGTAGCGTTAGCCAAATCATGAAGAAAAATGTTTATGAATGATTTATTTGAAAACTTACAGAAGAAAGTGGTCAAAGAAACTATTTGACAATTTTATGTAAACAGCACGAGACTTGGCCCACATTCCACTTCTCAGTAAAATAGACACTAGTGTCTTAAACAAGGGCCTGACTGAGGAGAGCACTTAAACTAATGCTTAAGTCCATCCCTATCCAGGAAAGTACTTAAGCACATCCTGTACTTAAATTCTCCTTGAATTGGGAAACATCTAACTGATGTTTCTTACTAATCATAGAATGGATTCTACATTTGGGGAAAAAAATGCCCAATGTCATAAAATACTAGTAACAATTAAGAATAACTTTTACTTCTCTCACACCATCCACCGGTGGCTCTCAAAGCATTCTACAACCTTAATCAATTTAGCGTCATAGATGCTCTGCAAGGCAGGAATATATTATGAGTTCAGAAGAAGTCTGGATCCTTGGAAAGGAGCAGGCAGAAATTGCTTTCTGTAGGATTCCTTACTTCATAAATTCTTTCTCAGACTTCATGCTAGTATACTTTCAAAATTCCTTGATACAGCATATGGGCTAAATTTTCAAACCTGAGTGCCTAAAGTTAGATTCTTAAATCCAGGTGTAAATACTCAAATATAAAGCTGCCTAAATATAAAGTTGCCTGACATTAAAATGTGCTGAGTACCTGCAGCTCCCATTGACTTCAATGAGATGTGTGAGCATTCAGCATTTTTGAAATCTCAGGCCATCTAGATTTACGTGTCTACATATGGATTTTGCAGTGTAATTTTTAAACCCCAGATGCCTAAAATTACACTGCTAAAGCCATATGTAGACTCATAAATAATAAACTGTAGCCATAATAGATAGACATATACAGATTACAGAGACACATGTCAGGATGCTGGCTGGCCCCAAAGCATACTACAAATGTAAAAGTCATCTTCTCTTACTCCCTGGGTGGGTAGAAGTAAGGACCACTGGGCATCTCCTGCCTCAAAATAAAGTAGAGGGAAGCTCAGGGCCCATTGGAAAGAGTTGAATCTTGTAGAGCAAAGATCCTGTTGCAAAGGCCTCTTCAGAGACCAGTAATATGGAGATCTTCCCTCTCTGCTGAGGCCAAAGGAGGGGATGCCAAGGAGAGCTTTATGGTTTCCAAGAACCAAGGAAAAATTGGCAGTTTTGATATATGCTTTTAGATTAATTTTAACTTGAAACTTCAAGCATATAAAAGAGGATGCAAATGCATGCAAAATAAAAACAAGATTAAAGGTTCACAGACCACGTGGCAAAATGAAACCTCCACTTTTTACATGGTCCAGAGAATTTGATGATTAAATAATAATGGCATAAAAGACAACCTGTGTATGTATTTCCCTTATTTCAGTCTAGGTGCCTCTTCATGCTTCAACATCTCTTGCTCGTTGTGATTTGTTGCCTCTCTCTCTATTTGCTTCCACTTTGGGTGACCAATCATCTAGTTACCAAGCCAGCAGGAAAATGGGTCAGGAATTGCAGATGTCTCAGTCTTCACTGCCAGGGGACTTTTGATAACAAGCTATTGCAGACTGTCCTGCAAATCTATTGGTTGGCATGTTATTCTTGAGTATCTGCATAAGGACTCACAGATTCCAGAGTCTGGCATTTTTTCTTGACCCTGCAGCTGTTTTGGGTATCTATGATGCAGCACCCTTGTCAGCTTTTCCAACACTTCTGGCGAGAATCTTGGAGACTTTTCAGGAAGGCAGTTTGCGTGATCGCTCTCACTGGAGCCAGCCCTGTTACCAATTCTTCAAATGAGCCTTTCGCTGGGGAATTCTGCATAACATTATGCTGCATCCCGGTGCAGCTGTGCCTTTGTGCATCTTGTATTCCAGACAATGTTCATTTCAACAAGTAGCTTCTAATGCAGTCATTTGGCAGAACAATAAGCGTGTCTGGTAATTAAGAGAGTTCTAATGGCCAAATTATTAGGTACAAAAAAGCCGGTGCATTATCACAAGATGAAATATACTGAGAATATCCTTGACAGAAGGACAAATGCCCATACTATGATCAGCATCAGTTACCCGTAAGAAAACAGATTCAGTTCAAAATTTTGCTCGTGGCTTATAAAGGCCTTAATAATATGTGCCTAAGTTAGCTGAGCAACCAACTCCCTCTATGGCCTCCTTACATCAGGGCAGAATTTAGCTCTAAGAGAGACTGTAATGTGATAGGAAAAAGTCTCAGAGAGATGCATATACCCTAGGCATCAAAATGAAAATCATTGTGAAAGGGATAGCATACTGCAATCTAACACGTGGGTTATTTGTTTTACAAGAGAAGGTGATTGGTCCGTGGAAATAAAACGATGTCAATATTCGTTAAAACAATCCCCTTACCTAAGCTTTGAACAGTTTGGAGTTATCACAAAAGCTGAACAGGTCAGGTTTGCACCCAGAAGTTACAGACAAGAGGGCTGAATCATTATTCCTCTATATTGGTTTTGGAGCTCCATTCAAGTTAAGGGTTTGATTGCTGTGAGAGAGAGAATCAGGTTTTGTTTCTGGTTTCTGCCAGATGATATGGTACCAGGGAGTAAACTGATGAGCCATTAAGGATACCATGGTTGTATTCTTTATGTCCTCAATGGCTCATCAGGATATTCCCTGGGACCATTCTACCTGGAAAATTCCTAAACATTAAGGAGACAATGGTTGTTCACACCCTCCCGTCTAAGACGTTTCTCCAGAATGACACAAGTTAAAGTATGGATATAACATCAAATTCTTAACTTCTAATCAAAATAGAATTCCTAGACATAAACTATATAATCATTCCCAGCAAATTACTACCTTTCTATTGATACCAAACATGACATAGTTCCTGTGGATTATAGCATTTATGAGATATCCATAGAAAATAATAGCATAAATGCTTCCGTAAATCCAGACAGTGTCACACACAGGGCTCTGCCCTGCCAGGGTCCCTGTCCCCCTTTGCCCCATTGTACATAGGGGGTGCTCCCCCACCACCACCGTGGACCTGCCCAAGGTCCCCCTAGCCCCACAAAGTCGACCTAGAGCATCCAGTGTGGACGCTCTAGGTCGACTTTGTAAGTTCCCCTTTAAGTCTACTTTAATTTTAAGTGTAGACACACTAAGTCGACTTAACTAAGTCGACTTTAAGTCGACTTTAACTAAGTCAACTTAACTAAGTCAACTTTAAGTCGACTTAGTTAAGTCAACTTAGTTAAAGTCGACTTAAAAGTGCAAATGTAGACATAGCCTACATGCCCAGGTTACCAGCAACAAGAAGGTCTCTCCAATCTTGTCATAAAGTTTGATCAGAAATGGCCAATGTAGAAAGAAAAGTTCAGGCCTTTTCTTTCAGCAGGGGTTTCCTAGCCAGAATTGTAGGGGGTCCTAGCTTTTTTCTTAACAGTAAGCAGCTGCTGTGCTTGTTGGAGTGGAATCAGTCAAGAGGTGGCTCTACATGGGAAGATTTGAGGCATTCCCAGATGATGACTGCTATACCTACAAACCTGTAAACCTACAAACAAGGAGGAGGGAGCTGCTGCAATTGACTTGGATCTGGAGGTGAGAAAATAGATCATTTCTATTTTCATTTGGAAGAGTGGCTCTTAATACCTAGGGCAAAGGTCTGGTAGTGAAGGCAATTCACAAATGAGATCAGTAGGTAGAGGAGGCTAGTTCCAAAGTTTAAAACCTCTGGTCCCCATACTCAGCTTCAGGCCTACTGTCAGGCCCTCCCCTCCTTCATGTTGATCCGCATCCCACTTCCCAGTGCTCTGTTCTGTCTTCTGAGAAATCCTCTCTCAAAAACAACTTATTTTGTGAGGCTTTCCTAAATTTATCTCCCTTGAGGTTATGCGTCTGTACCTTTTCAGACCTGAACAGCTGTCCCTTGGACAGGATTTGTCCGAGTTAGACTGTGTACTATTTGGAACAATGGTCCTGCCTTTTACATTTTCAGCAAACCACCGTATTCCTTTGGAACAGGGGTAGCTCAGATGAGCTAACAGGGCACAGGAGAGGGAGAATAACAGGGTCATCTAGTTGGATTCTCAGAAATTCCACCAAGAACAAACCCAGAAGCAGATTATTAAGGTACAAAATTCATCGTCAGAACAATTCGTCACTGGATGCTCAGACACGAATGAGCTCAAAGAAAAAGTGGCAAAAAAAGTAAAGCCCGGGATGGGCAAAGCAAGGCCACAAACTTTTTAGAATATCCGAGAGCTCCTCAATGAGTTGATGTGTCTAATCTTCTTAGATTACACCCATCACCAAGATATCTGAGCACTTTATAAACTTATTAAAGCTAACACAACCAAATCTCTGTATCTCACTTTCTCCTTTCCTCCTCCCCCCAGAAGTTATTTTTGTAGCTTTGTTTTTTGTTATTTGGGGATGGGGATTTTATTGTACTATTTTACAGCAATAAAAACAAAATCAAAGCTTCCTGAATGAAGCTGACAAAATACAGTAAGTGTTATTTTTCATATACTAAATATAAAGTGGTAACATAACACTTAAGGAATGAAACAATAAAGAAAAGAGAGAAAACAAAGGAAAGGAGTCAATTCATTAACTTTTCTTTTGAGGAGGCATGCTAGTTTGTCTTATTTTGTTTTTGTTAAAATAAACTGGTGGAGACCACCATGTGTGCACAATCTTCTACGCCTTCTCAGATTATAGCTGTGCTGTTCTGCACCCAGTCACAAGGTTCCAAGCCTGCTGGACACATTCCAATATGGAGAAAGTCAGGATTTTTCCATTGCTTACAAATGAGCAGCCAACAGCAAAAGCTGTTAACCCCAAGTTCTCTCTGTCACATTCCTTAGAGTTCAAAACCGCAACACACAAGATGCTGGCGTGGTGGGTGCACTGAAGAGGCAGTGATTTCTTTCACTGTAACTCAGACAAAATGACTCAACCAGGGGTCCCTGTTGATTGCAGTTCCTACAACATCTGTCAGACAGGTGACTTGCCAGCTCGTCCATTGTCCCTTGTAACTGGCTGAAACAGAACAAATGTGTCTGAAAAGCCCTCTGGAATCCTATACTTCTGGCTTGAGAGGCTAAAGAAAGAGGGTTCTTTTTTGTTACCTAAAAAAAGGTGTTATTTTGGTAAAGGTTATCAAGGGAAACTTAGAAAGAAGAAATGGTTTTTGCATTTAGTTCTGAATGCACTAAGAGTTCGTGGATGTCAAGCTATCTAGGGTAGCTGTCGAGAGTGAGTTCTAACCTTGGGGCAGACGGTCATAAGATCAGGGCACAACCCCTGACTGTTGTATGTTCTATAGTTAGATTTTACCAAGTGTGAACTCCTAAAGTACAACAACAGCCTTAACATGGAGTCACAGACTAAAGATAAACAACTTTATTTATCACATGCTCATGCGATAAATAAATTTGTTCATCTTTATAGGTGCCACTGGACTCCTTGTTTGTTTTGCTGAACTAAACTAACACGGCTTCCCCTTTGGAACAATATTCAGATTACTACCAATCCCCAAACCCCAGGTTAATGGTACCTTAGATCTCATACTGAAGACAATGCTAGTAGCCAATCTTGTAATAACCTAACTAAAGATTTATTATCTAGGAAAAAGAAATGAGAGGTGTTTGCAAGGTTACAGCTGGTAAACATATCTGCACAAATGAGTAACAGTCTTAGATTTCAAAAAATAATAGAAACTGCTGTAATGTGCAAACTCTGTACATCTGTTAGGGCTAATCCAAGCTTAATAGCTTGGGAATTTCTTGTTTATGCTCAGAAATATTGCCCTCTCCAAATTTGAAACAGCACAGCGAGAACAATTTTTCTTGACAGGGATTTTTATCTCCTTTCCCCAGTTCTCAGTGTGATGGAACAAAGGTCTGTGCACATCTCCATTTCATGGTAGGGAGCAAGGGGAAGGAAGAATCATGAAAATGTTTTGTCCACTGATGTTCCTCAGCGGGTTTGTCTGGTGTCTATAGGCTTTCTTTTGTTGGGTAGGAGGTTACACCTGCTGTGGTAAACTTGCATTTCACACTTGCTAATGCTTCTTGCCTGAAAGCGATAGTTTAGTGATGCTTTTACAATTACAAAGCAAACACTTCAGTTTTAACAATGCTAAAACACAGGTGAGTCAAACTCATTCCCAGCCATGCATTTGTCATTGTTCATTGAGGCTTAGGGGCCTTGGCATGAGCTGACAGGTCTGCCAGCATCACAAGGGTTGTCACAGGGAGGGCTGATCCTTTAATAGATTGGCTTCAGCTTTACCTGTACCTTGTCATTTAGTCACAGGTAATGGGTTCGGGCCTGGTCATATGCTTGGTCAGGTGACCTGGCAACATGATAGTAGCCCAGGGTCAGGGCCTGCGCCATCAGAGAGAGGAAGATTAAGGATTAGGAAGAGTTTGAGGGAAGGCTTTCCAGAAAACTCTCGAGTAGGCCTGAGCTCTCCTGCTCAGAGGAATCTGTGGAGCAAAGAGCAAGCAAGACCTAATATAAGTGTAACCAAGGCCAAGGCTCCCACAGAGGTTCTAGGAGGGACCCAGGGTCAAAGAGGGCTGAAGAAGGGTCTCTCCATATCTTCAAGATGAAAACACCCCACTGCAGGTCTGAGGTGAGGGGCTGAAGCGGAAAGCTGAAACAGAGAAAGTCTTTAGGAAATGCCATGTAGCAGAACCTGAGTTCTTGGGAAGAGCTGTTCAGCCCTGTGAAAGGCTGAAGCAATTGTGGAATGTGGGGTCGGGGGGACTAGATTTGGTTTAAGTTAACCAATTACTGGTTATAATAAACTGGATCCTAAGTGGGAAAATGAATTCTGCTTCTGGAAGTTAGTTCCACAGTCATGGGCCAGTTATTGAGAAGTTCTCCCTCCTGAATACATAACTTATAAGTCTCACACTTGAGGATCCAAAGGGGTAACCGTGTTAGTCTATTGCAGAAAAACAACAAGAGTCCTGTGGCACTTTTAAAGGACTTTCTCCCACGGACAGCTCATGCGATAAATACATCTGTTAGTCTTTAAAAGTGCCACACTTGAGGATGACAGTGTCTAACTGCCACAGGGAGATCATGGTCTATACGAGAATGCTGACAGCTTCTCTTCCTCTCTGCCTTGTATAACAGGCAGATTCTTTATAAACTTCCTGATTGCAATCAGGCAGGGTCTCTCAGCAGGAGCCCTGACTAGCCATAGAAACATTCTTGCTGTTTAGTGCTAATTATAATGAAAGGTCCAAGGTGAATGAGAACAATAATTTGATAGCATATTAGGACAATTCTGGGCTATTCCAAAGAACTCTCCCCCACTCCAAAACTTTCCAGCAAGAGCTCAGCTGACAGCACACAGCCAATAAAATATCTAATAGAAGTATTACTTCATCAGCACCAAATCTCCTTGGCTAATCCATCCTCAAGGTAAGACTTTTAGAGGATTCTGAATTCTGCTTCTCCAAATTAACCCTTCTATTGGTGTCACCTGCACCACCGTTCCCACATACTCCAAGGTGGAAAGCAGTGCGGCTTAGCAGGGAATTGTCAATAAATTAAATAGGCCACTTAAAGTAACTTAAGCAAATTATTTCTTCCCCTTAGGACACAAACTGATTTTTGAGTCTTCTATAACCCCTGAATCTGGTGGATTTATCCTCCCCTTGTGTATTTTTAGATGAGAATATTGTGAGACTATAACACAGAAAAAAGAAAATAGATCTTGCCGCCAAAGAGCTTGATTCTGTCAAATTATATTTGAAGAGCAACCAGGAACTTCTCAATGAATCTTTTTGGAATATATACTAAGCAGCTGCTGATTCTTTTAGACAAAAGCCAGAAAAGAGCTCAAAGGAGGAACTGCAGCTGCTGCTACAGGGAGAACTTAGTATAAAATATTGAACTCTTGTTTTTCCTCCCCCTTTCATTTGTTTGTTTGAGTTTTTGTCTGAGTGATGAGTTAATAGTAGGGAAAAGCAACGTTAGCAAACTGAGATGTAGCCCACCAAGGGGCGAGTTCCCATACTACTGGAGACAGGATTTTTAACAACAAATTAGAAGGACCTGTTTTCTGTGTGCACACACTTGGGGTGGGGAGGACAGAGGTTTCCCTGCACTTCGGCAGGACAGTCTAGACCAGGAAAGACAGTCTTGTGTTTAAGTCACTGAACTGGGACTGAGTTTGTTTCCTGACTCTTTTCTGTGTGACCCACCCTGCACAAGTTACTCAATCTCTCTGTTCCTTGGTTCACCATAAACAAAGGTGACACGCCTTCCTTTCTTTTCCTCTTCTTTACCTTGTCACTTTAGATGGCAAGCTCCTCAAGGCAGGGTGTGTCTCCATGTGTATGTACTGTGTTTAGCACAGCGGAACCCCATTCTCATTTGGGTCTCTTATTGTATGTCTCCACAGCAAAGAAACACCCACAGCTGACCCATGCTAGCCAACTTGGATTCACGAATCTCAGACTGTGGGGCATTTTCATTTCTGTATAGACTTCTAGGCTCAGAAGGTCTTCCCTTGCTCTAGATTTAGAACCTTGCAAGGTGGGAGGGTCTCAGAGTCCAGGCTTCTGCCCAAGCTGGGAAATCCTACAGCAATAGAACAGCCCCAGTGAGCTGGCAGGAGTTGTGACTGCCATCCTGGCATAGCCACTTGAAAATGTCAATATCAGGGCAGGCTGCATGTGGAGAGCAGACTCTCCCAATTCTGGTGGGTGACCTGAAGTCAGACTTCTCCAACCAGACGCAAACACTGCGTTTGACTCCCCACACTGGTTATCAAGAAGCCACCACAAAGTATAAACAGTCCCCTTTACTGCATTTCAGCCACTGGTTCCCAATCAGCCACTGGGTCTAGTAAAGAAAGAAGTTACTTAAAACTCCATGCTCTTTACTAAAAAGGTTCTCCTGACCCCAAAGGGCCAGCCACATTACCAGATCAATATAAGTTTTGCTCTTACCCAAAATATCACACTGCCAGTCAATCCTGTAGTAACTAAAACTAAAAGTTTATTATACAAGGAAAGAAACAAACGATAAGAGAATGGTTAAAGGATTATAGCAAACCAAATACATACAAAATGATGTGACAGTCCATATACAAGCGAGTGCTCAGTAGAATTTGTAGTTTGCAGGCGTATATAGTTCCTTTGGGGTACATCCAGTATCTGGGTGGGTCTTTATCCTTTTTTTACAGCTTCAGTTGTAGATGAATAGATCCAGAAGTAGTAGGTGATGAGTGTAAACTGAACTGAAGACTGAAAGACAAGATGGAGGCTGTGCAGCTGCCTTTTATGTCCTCTGGTCTTTACCATGCTTTGTGGAAATTTACAGAAATAAAATGGAGTCCAGAGTCACACGGGCAAGTCCTGGTGATTCATCAGGTCTCTCCCTGGGTCCATCGTACCCAAGAATTTTCTTAATGGGCCATTATGCTAACTATGGCTGCAGCCATTCAGTCTGTGGTGTGGTCCAGAAACACAGCACAAATTAAAATACAGATCTATCAAACGTATAACTTCCAATACAGATATGACACATACATAAACAAAATAATCATTCTCAGCAAATTATAACCTTTCTATCGGTACCTAACATAGCATATCTCATATGGATTATTGCCATTATTGACATATTGATGTTAAATAATATAAATGGTTCCCATAATCCAGTCAGTGTCACAGTCAGGTGTGGGTTTCTCTCTGCTGTGTTGACTTATCTTCAGTGCTACTTTAATACAGTAATAAACAGGAAGTGGTGTCCCCACATAAGGAGGATTCACAATGTATAGAGAAGGCCTTAGATAGCGCAACAGGGTTTTGTCAACAAAACAGTGGAAGTGCAATGTGCCTCCCGCCAATATAACTCCACTGCTATGCTGACAAAATAAAACCATCTCGACCAGCGGCATCGAGGTTTTTGCTACACTGTCAGAGCAATGCAGCAGAGTAGACCACACAGTTAGTCATGTTGCCCTAATTGGCCACCAGGTGGTGTCCCACAATGCCCATCATGACCATTCTAGTGAGCAATTTCAACACCACTGCCCTGAAAGTACATAGGTATGTGCCACTTCCCCATTTAAAGGCCTGGGAATTTTTGATATTCCTGTTTGATATTCCTGTATACTAGAAGGCAAGGGAGGCCAACTAACGCTCTGGTGCGGTGCCAAAGACATGCTGCTTCTATAGGAAACCGCACATCATCCTCAGCGGCAATCCCACCTCCACTGCCAAAAGCACCATGGATAATTTGTGGGGACTGGAGGCAGACACCAGCACACTCAACTCAAGCAAGGAAGTGGAGCTGGAGCACATGGTAGGATCATCTGGTGGCATGACGAGTCAGGTCCTCTTTTCCACCTTGGACCAGCCTCAGGACTGACTTGTTACCAGCTGCCACCTAGACATCAAGCCATTAATTACTACCCATTGAGCATGATGATCTTGCTGGTTTTCTATCCATCTTTTAGTCCACTCATCCAACCCACACTTCTTTAACTTGCTAGCAAGAATACCGTGGCAGACCATATCAGATATATCACATCCACCGCTTTCCCCACAATCACAGAGCTCATCATATCTCCTCAAGTGCTTCAAAATGGATTCCTTGAGGACCTGCTTCATGATTTTTTCCAGGTACTGAAGTGAGGCTGGTTGGTTTGTAGTTCTCAAGGTTCTCCTTCGCTTTTTTTTTTTGTTTTTTTTTTATGAAGACGGGCAGACTATTTGCCTTTCACTATTCATCTGGAACCTTCCCCAGTCACCACAAATTTTCAAAGATAATGGCCAATGGTTCTGCAATCACATGAGACCAACTCCCTTAGCACCCTTGGGTGCGTTGCATCTGACTCCGTCAGCGCTGGCCTAGGTGGGCCCATCCCCCCCACCATGCTGGAGGGGAATCAGGCCGCTCCACCCCCCCAGGGAGCCAGCCCGGGTGGGGAACCTGAGGCCTCTGGCCAGGAGCCGGCTCCGGCCCCGCCCTGGAAAGGGGGGGGGGGGTGCCAGTGGGGGGAGCTGGCCACAGCCAGGACTCCAGGCTGCTGTGGCTGCAGCCAGTGCCCCAGCCAGGGACCCAAGGCCGCCAGCGCTGCCGGCAAGGGCTGGCCCTGGCCGCATGGGGCAGGCCAGCCCAGAGGTGGGTCCCGGCCACCTGCCCTGCCCTGGGCCTGCCTGCTGTGCCCCGGGGGCGGGGAGGGCTAGCCCAGGTGTCGGGCTTAGTGCTCCCTGCCTGCCTCGCTGCCTTCAGCTCCCTGCTGAGGCAGCGGGGAGCAGGGAAGAGTGTGGCTGTGGGGGCGCTGCAGTGCAGGCCCTGCACTGCCCCGCTGGGAGTGGGGCAGCGTGGTGCCCGCATAAGCGCAGGGCCCGGGGCGATAGCCCCATTCGCCCCCCCCCCCCAGGGATGGCCCTGGACTCCGTGGACTTGTGTATGTCCAGCTTTCTAAATAGTCTCAAACCTGTTTTTTCACCACTGAGGGCTGCTCACTTCCTCCCCATCTTGTGCTGCCCAGTGCAGTAGTACAGGAACTGACCTTGTCTATGAAGACAGATGCAAAAAAAGCAGAGTACTTCTATTTTTTTCCATATCATATGTCACTAAGTTGCCTCTGCCCCATTCTGTAAGGGGACACCACTTTCCCTGACCACCTTCTTGTTGCTAACATAGTTGTAGAAACTCTTTTTGTTATCCTTCATATCCCTTGCTAGCTGCAACTCTAATTGTGCTTTGGCCTGCCTAATTTCACCCCTGCATGCCTGAGCAATATTTTTTACACCTCCCTAGTCATCTGTCCAAGCTTCCACTTATTTCAAAACTTCCTTTCTGTGTTTAAGCTCACCGAAGATTTCTCTGTTAAGCCAAGCTGGTCACCTGCCATATTTGCTATTCTTTCTGCACATAGGGATGGTTTGCTCCTGCACCCTTAAGTTTTCTTTAAAATACAGCCAGCAATCCTGGACTCCTTTCCCCCTCATATTAGTCTCCCAGGAGTCCTGCCCATCTGTTCCCTGAGAGAGTCAAAGTTTGCTTTTCTGAAGTCCAAAGTCTGTATTCTGCTGCTCTCCTTTCTTCCTTTTGTCAGGATCCCGAACTTGACCATCTCATGGTCACTGCTGCCCAGGTTGCCATCCACTTCTACTTACTTACATCCTGTCTCTGTTCACCATTTTACTTTGCCAGCCTTCTGCAGAGGTGCTCTGCAGGACCCACTCCCCCACACTGGCGGAGCACCTCTTGACAGATAAGGCGTAGACCCAGGTGGTATAAGGAGGATATATGTTTCATGAAGTGTTGCAGTCAACAGATGCAGCACATAGTGAAACAAGAATCCAGAGGGAAACAATCAACAAGAGACTCAGGCTAGATAGCCAGGAAAGAGCACATAGGCTGGAGCAAATGATAAAGCTCCTAGAGGGCCAGACAGATGTTGAAGTTCCTCATTAACCTTTCATCTGAGCACATCCATTCCGGACCACCCCCTGTTCTAGTCACTACAGAATTCTGGCCAATGCCCTCCCCAAACTTCCCTACCACATTCCTTGTATGCTTCCAGTCCCCCACAGTACTCCATGTGCTCTGTGCCTAAAGCCAGGTTTCCCAATGAAAGCTGGAGTTACACCCAACTGTGACAGCCCTAAACTGTGATACTGTTCTTTTTTTGTCATGTCTCCTGGTTGACCAAAAGGTTGTGTTTGATCCTGTTACTAAACGTACTTCTTTGAAATTAAATGAGTCTTAAGTTGTGAAGTACATTCATGATTCACCGCTCAGTGGTTACAGTGAAATACAGTGGCTATAGGTAGTGATGTACGCTCTTTGCAATTAATGCTCACGGTGGGAAGCAAGCACTACAGGGGTAATTTAAGCTGGCAAGTAAACATTGCCTGGCCCATTGCAGCACACAAAGACACTTTACTGGGAATCGTCAAAATGCTCCTTCAAAGCCTCCCTGACTTGAATAGACTCCTGCTCCAACCCTTTAATTGCCCTTGTATCTGGCTGCTCAAAATCAGCAGCCAGCCAATCAGCCTCAGAGATCCACCCCAGGGAAGTTTTTCCCCTTTCAATTCATAAATATTATGGGGAGTACAGCAGGCTGCTATGGCTGTGGGAATATTTTCCTCACTGATGTCTAACTGGCCAAAAGATAGTGCCAGCACCCTTGTAATCATATTCAATGGTCATTCAGCACCTGCTGAACTTTTTGTTGAAGTTCCAAGCTCATGCGATAAATAAATTTGTTAGTCTTTAAAAGTGCCGCCAGACTCCTTGTCTGTTTTCTTGTTAAAGCACTCCTTTGTGATGTCCAGTTGCCCAGTATAAGGCTTCATGAGCCACAGGAGCAAGGGGTAGGATGGGTCACCCAGGATCTTTACAGGCATTTCCACATCCCCCACTGGAATCTTCTGACCTGGAAAGAAAGTCCCAGCATACAGCTTTCTGTACAATCCAGCATTCCAAAAGATGCATTATAGCACCTTTTCTGACCACCCCACATTGATGTTAGTGAAATGGCCCCACAGATCCACCAGCACCTGCAAGACCATGAAGAAGTAACCTATTCAGTTCATGTACTCAGTTGCTAGACAGTTGGGGGCCAAAACTTGAAATATGTGTTTCATCTATCACTCTGCTGCAGTTAGGGAATCCCAGCGTTTCAAAGCCATCAATTATTTCTTGCACATTAAGAGAGTTGCAGCAGGAAAAGATTAATGGACTTGCACCACAGCAATACTCACAGTGGAATCTCCAACTCCAGATTGGTTTGCAACTGACCAATAGCTGACACAGTCTGGAGTTGCCAGCTTCCACCCAGCAATTGCCACTTGCTTTTCCAGAGCAAGGGCAGCTCTGATTCTGATGTCCTTGTGCTGTAGTGCCAGGGCAAGCTCCACATACAGTCCCAGGAGGGTGGCATAATGCATCTGAAAGTTCTGAAGCCACTTCTCATCATCCCATACATGGATCACAATGTGATCCCACTGCTCAGTGCTTGTTTCCCGAGACCGATGGTTCATTCTGGCAAGCTGTGGCATGAATGCCAGCAGCAATCTTGAATTATTTGTCTTCATGGCAGACAGCAGGGCAGATGTCTCCAATTCACTCTCTGTCTCAGAGCTGCTGCACTACTGCAGGACTAGCCACATTGTGTTCATAGTGCACAATAGTCAGCAACTCAGGATCCATGCTGTAAGGCAGAGATGGCAGGTGCTGTTCCAAAATGGCATGAAATGAAGTCGGAAGCCTGTGAAATGATAGAACGGGAAAAACTGCATTATAAGACAGTGAGCTCGTCCCATGATGCACCCTGTTCCCATAGCTCCCAGCAACAGAGAGTAGCCAGGTGCACAGTGGGATAAGCTACCCATGATGCAATGCTTTCTGTCGATGCAAGAGCAATGAGGCAGACACATTCAGCTGACAAAAGGAGCAACGTGTGTACATGCTCAACCAATGTTAAAGTGATTTTGATCATCAGCATAACTTAAGTCAACTTAACTCTGCAGTGTAGACATGGCCAACATGACCTTAGTCCAAAGTTGCCTGTTCAGAAAAATCAAAAACCCAAAGAGCTGAACTCAGGAAGCTGTCTGCTGCGTCTCCAGAAAGTAAGCCTGGCCTGACAAAGATTGGAAGTGAAGGAGCATGTACAGTAACTATTAGCAAGGTTAAATAGACATCAATTTGCCCTTCCTCTTGCTCTGGTGTCAACCACACACACAAAAACTATCAGTCTTTGGTAACAATTGCATCCTCTGTGATGCAGTGGAGCCACTTGGGCTCCAAAGGTAAGCAGAATTGGGGCTTAATGTTCTCAAATACTTTATAACAAAAGGGAGAATTTGATGTGGATAAAACAATCCCTCTTCCAAACCTTCTCCTGTCTTCTCCCAAAACTGAAACCAAAACAGTCTGCCTTTTTTGAGAGATTTGAAAATGTTTGTGTGAGAGAGAATTAACCATGCATTTTGCTTGACTTAGCATTGCTGGGGGCCAGCCAGCACCAGTAAAGAAACCATGGAACAGGCTGTTCTCTTGCCATTTCCCGTCCACTTTTGAAGACCTAGAAAATTCAGATAAACTTAACATTTGGGGTATTTATTTGAAGTGAAACTTTAAAGCTTTTGACTTAGGCTGTTTTGTTTTTAACAATTCTTACTCCTGAAAAAATGATCAGCAAGACCATGGTCATTTCTCAAAGAGCTGAGTTTCCAAAGTGTTTCCAGAAGCAAGTGCAATTACAGCCAACCAAGTGCCATTGCAAAACAACAGCCTCTCCTTATTTAGAAGTTCTGTTCATTGTGTGTCCTGGCATCATAACTACTCAATGACATAAGATGAGTTTAATACTGACCCAATGTATTTGAATTCCTTGTGGTACCACACAACCAGTAGTTATTTTTATTATATCTCCATTCTAAACAGAGTCTCTTCTGTTTTGTGCAAAAAATACTGTCAGCTAAATTCCAACAGCAGAATCTTTATTTCATTCACAGATAATGTTGTAAAAGATAGAAAAACCCCAGCTGGATTAGAAGCTACATCTTTGCCAGCTACAAAAATTAGCTAGGATTGTTGTTTTTCCTGGATGGAAAGAACAAAAACCAATGGGTATAGCTAGTTTCAATGCCTAGCTTCCTGGGAACTATGGCAATTAATACTAATTGACGATCTGGCAAAATTGTCAGATTAAGGAAACCAACAAGCAAACAAAGAACAAATACAAAGTCTCCAAAGAAGAAAGAGAGTCACTAACAATTATGTATCTGAACTGAACACAAAATGGTAGCTGTCCTTGCAGAGAGGCAGATTCCTTAGAAATGTCGAGCTGAAGTATGTAGGTAGGTCATGTAGCTATATATTTTCCACATATCTGATCTGCAAATAAAGTAAGAGAATGTAAACTTGGAACTACAGAGAGTGCATTTTGCTTGAGCTACTATCCTGTTTATTACTGCACTTGGGGCTTCCCTTGGGTGGAGCAGGGCCCTGGGCCAATAGGCCTACACAGGGCCCCGCTCCCCCATGCTGCAGGGGAGCTGGATCCAGAGGCCAAAGCCGCTGGCAAGGGGGCTGGGACGCCGAGGCAGCAGGCATGGGGAGCCAGCTCCGGCCCCGGCCTCGGAGGCAGAGGCCACCAGGGGAGGAAACCGGCTCCAGGCTCGGCCTCAGCCCCTGCCCCGACCCAGGAGGCCGAGGCTGCCAGCAGACAGCCGGCCACATGCGGCTGTGTGGGGCAGACCGGCCCAGAGGCCAGGCTCCCCCCATGTGCTCCGCCCCTGGGCCTGCCTGCTCCACCCTGGGGGCGGAGAGGGTCACCCAGGGACCGGGCATAGTGCTCCTGGCCTGCCCTGGCAGTGGGAGCGGGACAGCAGGAGGCCCCACGTAACTGTGGGGCCTGGGGCCATCGCCCCGTTCGCCCTCCCTCTCCCCCCGCCCCCCTCCCGGGACGGTCCTGGCTTCCCACTGACACCAGTGCCAAGTCTAGCACTGCTTAACATGGAGCATCTGACCCTTCAGGCAACTCCATAGGGATTCTTGTGATTCTTAATGGTGCCTGAGCCAATGCACACTAAAGTCAAGAGGAGTCTTTTCATGGGCTTAAGGCATTGGCTCAAGCTCTAACTTGTCATCAGATCCTTTTGAATGTAATTACAGCCATACTGTGTGTAGATGGAGGTGGACACTTCCTCAGATGATGCATTTTTCTGTCATTGGCTGCCTTTTTCAGTGGGGTAGCCGTATTAGTCTGTGTACAGCAAAAACAACGAGAGTCCTGTGGCACCTTAAAGACTAACAAATTTCTTTGGGCATAAGCTTTTGTGGGCTCCAACCCACTTCATCAGATGCATGAAGTGGAAACTAAGGCTGAGACTTCATGCATCTGACGAAGTGGGTTGGAGCCCATGAAAGTTTATGCCTGAAAAAATTTGTTAGTCTTTAAGGTGCCACCGGACTCTCGTTGTTTTTATTGGTTGCCTTATAAGACTGAGGTGGAGGATGCTATCAGTAACAGAAACATCCATTTTCTCTGTGCTGTGAGGCTGCCAGATGGTATGTGGTTTGAAGAAAAGTGTGTCTTCCTCAGCCCAGTCATATGCAATGCTAAAGGGGAAAAATATTTGTCATCTCTGCTCTGGTATCTGCTCTCCTAAAAACAGCCCTTCACCCCTCCACTCTGTTGTCAGATTGTTTCTTTTCTGCTCTAATTCTAGATGATAAACTGAAATGCCTTTTAAAAGGTTTTTAATTCTACTTGACCAGAGTTCTGCACTCAGTCTGTAAGCAACCATCTTGCTGGAAATGGCAGTTATTTATGACACCAGCAGCGGGCAAGCCCTGTGAAAGAGGCTGGGAACCAGAGCTCCAAATTGCTCTGAAAGACTGGTTTAACAGTTGCAAGAAAGACAAAAGAATCTTGTGGCACTTTTAAAGACTAACAGATTTATTAATCGCATGACAGAGACATTAATTAATTAATTAATTAATTAATTAATTAATTAATTAATTAAT
>ML685767.1:19929852-20053165 GCA_007922175.1 Pelusios castaneus | reverse complement strand
TTTCACAAAGGAGCATTCCAAGGGTGAATGCTCCTTTGCGAAAGAAAGAGCACGTGTGTACATGAGAAAGCGCAATACTTATTGCGCTTTACTTGTCCCGCAATAACTTATTGCGGGACAAGTTTTCTCGTGTAGACATAGCCTGACTTCTCATTCCAACTCTCTCACTGACTCCTATGGCCTTGGCCAACTCCTTGAGGCCAAAAAAAAAAAAAATATCTCAAGAACAGCCACTGATTTTAGTGTCTCCACTTCTGGGTGCCTTATCTGAGACACATGGGGCCTGATTTTCAATGGCACTGAACACTTGCAGCGCCCATTCACTTCAGTGAGAGCTGGAAGTGCTTGGAACATCTGAAAATGAGGCCCAAGATGTCTCAAGTTGAGCACTCAAAATGAGGCACTCAAAAATCACAGGCCATTTTTGAAAAGTGTGCATGGGGAGGGGGTAGATTGAGAGCCAGGGGGCAGAGGGGAGGGAAAGGAGCACCTGGGAGTGGCAGGTGGGGGGTGAGGGGCAATGGAAACTGAGATTAGGAATTGTGTTAAGAGAAGAGATGGTGTCTGGCTTGGCATAGAGTCTAGGACTGAGAACCATTAGGGTGGGGGAAGAGAAAACATATGTGTCAGGGTGTTGGGGGGAGAACTGGCACTGGCTGGGCAAAGAAACTGGGATATGGAGCTGGGGGGATGAAGGGGTAGAACTGAGATTGGAGAAGGAACTCAGAAGGAAGTTGAGACTGGGAGATAGGGAGCATGGGCAGGGGACAAAAACACTGGAGGCCAGGGTCAGGGAGAGAGACTGATCTGATGGGCAGTCAGGGGAGGGAACTGAGACTAGCTGGAGAAGAAAACTGGGGCTGTGGCTGCCTGGATCATCTTAGCTCTGGCATTTTCCTGACTTCTAGGTGCTTGGCTTTGCAACCCTAACAATGTCCTTTTAATGTGGTTGTGTGTGAGATATTTACGAAGTTAATCATTTTTTAAAAGGAATTCCAAATGAGTGCTGTAGAGAGGAAGAGTGGTCCAATAGTTAGGGACTAACATAGGACTTGGGAGACATGGGTTTGAGTCCCTTTTCTACCACAGACTTCTTGTGTAACCTTGAGCAAATCACTTAGTCTTTCTGTGCCTTAGTTCCCCAGCTGTAACAGTACTTCCCTATCTCCCAGGGGCCACGTGAGGATAAATACATGAAGCATTAAGAGGTCTCAGATATTGTGTTCAGAGACCACAGAAGTATGATAGACAGCTTTGTTATTTATCCAATACACAGCAGCACAAAGCACTTCATTTAACATTTAAAAATCAATTCTAACACTTCTAGTTCTTCCTGCAATCACCTAACTTAGCCTAGAACAGGTTGCAAACTGATTGACAATTTGAGCTCTTTTGCTGCCGGTGTCCCAATTGCTGTCACCTTCTATCAAGCTGGTCCTCCTAGCACTGCATTGAGACCTGTCGGTTGGAATTTTCAACTTAAAAGCAGCAATGCAGATTTCATTGTATGTTGACAGTGCCCAGCACATGTTACTCAGCCAGCCTGTTCAAACTGCTGTGCTGAGCAAAATGGGGGCAATTTTCCTTCCATGAGCCAGTTATGCAGATCTCTAATAACAATGCTGCTGAATGGTAGCTTTTACAAGCTTTTGGGGCTTATTGTGTTACTGGATCAGAAATTGCGATGCAGGGAAACGAAGGGTCAAGGGCTGTGTTTTGCTAACACTTTGAAAGACATTACATCTGCAGCATGATTCAGATCAATGGCTTAGTGAAAACTCGTTGGCACGGAGACATTCTCTTGATTAATATTTTAGAAGTTCTGATGTTTCTAAAAGGATGTTTTGTCTTCCATCTCCCTCTTTTGCTCTTTTTCTATGTTGCTGAGGGAAAGGCTTGTCAGATCACACAGATGCCTCCTTAGCATGTCTGGACAGGTTAAGAAATACAGTCACCATTGGAAGAAAATATGACATACAACTAAGAATGGAAAATACAGAGATCCTTCCCACTGTCTCTCTGATGAGAGCAGCAAGCTGGTGAATGGCCTGCAGAATGCACATCACACACACTGCAAATACCCTGTACAATGATACTGTGAGGAAGTCGTCCAGATATTGTCCTCTCTGTAGCACTAAGGAAAGGAAATGCCATTTTAATGATGCCCAAACTTTGCCCAGCAAAAAACGCCATTCTCTGGCAGCTTCCCAAGAGCCTGGAAGGCAGCTAATTTGCATAAATTGGAACAAATTACAGTCAACTTTAATTTTAATACAATGTATGGCTGACAGAGACTACAGGTCCCAGCATGCCATCTTTCCTTTTTCAATTTGCAAGCAGCCAAGATACCATCATTAATTTTTCTTTTGTGCTGAGGTAATGCTCAGAGCCCCAACTAGCAGTGGAGCACTATTGTGCTAGGTGCTGTACAAACATATAAGATGTGGTCCCTGCTCCAAAGAGCTCACAATCTAATGCAACATCCAAAAAATACTCTATTTAAAATCAGAAAATTTAAAGATGGTAAAGATCTTTTAGGTAATCCCTGCCAACTGTTCCTTGCTATAAGATATTCTTATATAATGGAAGAGATTATTTGACTAGAACTAATACCTCCATGTGTTGCTGGGAGGTGCCCTCTTATTCATCATCTGGTTAAAACTGAAGTCTTTACTCTCTGTGATCACTAAAATTTCCGTAACACCTTTTGTTGTAGGGTTATTGTCCTGGGCACCCTTCTGTAAAAGAGAAGAGATATTTGGAATTGGAAATAGGAATTAGAATAAGTATCATCCTCATCTTTGTCACCACTCCCCACTCTGGCAAGTCATCAACGCAATAATAAATGATCATTTGACTGAATCACAGTTGTTCTCAAAAATATCTTACTTGTCATAAATCAAACATTGACAGCATGCTGGAAGCCACTGCTGTGGCTGTCGGAGGATGTAGACCAGTGTTTCTCAACCTTTAGTGGACTGGGGAATACCTAAAGGTATTAATTACTTTACGCAGAACGCCTGATGAAAACATTCTTGAAGAAGCTGGTACCAGTGGTGGGAGATAAATGCCCCAGTCGCAGCAAAGCTTCCAGGGATGCATCAACATTTGCTGCAGCGTACCTGGAAGCTTTGCTTTGACCGAGGCATTAAATTCCTCCTCACCCGTCTCCACCCAGCACCCGCCTATGAGGAGAGGTTGGGGTGGGTCACAGAACACCTGCACTATGTCTGAGGAGCACCAGTGTTTCATGGAACACCAACTGAGAAACACTGATGTAGAGTTGCACTCCATGTATGAGGCCTAGCAAGATACAGGTATGACAAAGGCAGAAAACTTTTACAGGAAGTGTTTGGTAAAATAAGAGTGTTTTTAATGTCTGCATTTTGTTCCTGTTTGGGTTCATTTAAAAGTGGTTTTGGTCACTTTCTGAGTAGTAGATAAAAAAGAATAATTCAAAATAATGTAGAAAACCTTCCTTTGCAACAACTTTAAAAGGCTCCAGTTTTTGCCATGTATTTACATAGGAGTTGGTTTTCCCATGTCCTGTGCTATATCAGATTAGAGCTCCTGTCAGAATGTTTCTGCAATAGAGGGGGCCAGCAGCATTCCCTGAGTAGAGACAATGAAATAGCAAAAGCTTCTACACGTCAGATTGTAGTAAATGTTTTTAGGTCTCTAAGGCATGGGGAATAATCATAGCGGTTTTCCGTTGAAGAAAGAAATGTGACTATCTCACAGAATGATCTAAGGATTCACCCATACAGTAGGGCAGCATCAATTACCTTTTAGCTGTAAAGACACCAGGTTTTCTCATTTTTTAAAACATAAACCTTCAAGGCCAAGAGCTGTTACTGTCTTCTGGCTGTTTGGTGGGTCATTAGGTGCCATGAATTAGTGGGGAGAAGGAATGGCCTCAAGCCCATCCCTAGCGGACACAAGGTTCACAACAGTAAGCCAGCGTGGTCACAGCAGAGAGCCCAGGGATTGAATGGGCCATGTAGACCACATTTCCCCCTCCCTCTTGTAAGTTGTCCGTTGTCCCTCAGGTAAGGGTTGAAGTACTTCACCATCTAACATTTATATTGTTGGTAGCAACTCAAAGCCCCAATCAGGTCGTGCCATAATAATAAATGATAGCCCTGCTGGCCCCAAACAGCTTACAGTCTCAAAGGTGAGATTTAACAAGTTGATGAGGACAAACAGGTGGGTCAGGTTGGAAGAGAATGAATGGGAACCAAATGATAGGATTCCTGTAATTGATGGGATTGCAGAGGGAAGGTTGTACTTCCCACACCCTTAGAGATTATGTCTGTGAAAAACAAAATTTCAAAAAGGTGTCTAGAAACAAGGTGTGCAACAAAGAAACCCACTAGCTGCAACTCCAACTATCCCAGTACCCCAGCTTTCCTTCCCTTTGACCCCCTTTCTGCCATTGGCGAACTGGGCAGAGCTCCCATTATAGCTATTAAATGGCAATGTTGATTTGCTGTAAAATACTGGTTTAGTACGATACCTTTATATAGAAGAAATGTGTGGTCACCAATAAACCACATTCCCTGCCCCGAATGGCTTACAGTTTCTGAATAAGGTAAAACAAGCAAAGGTAGAAAAAGAACTCAAGAGAAAGGAAGAGTGCGGGATCACTGATGAGAAGGAGAGAGTAGGAACTACTTGAAGAGGTGAGAGTTTTGAGGAGGGCTTTGGAAGAAGAGAAAGAAGGCAGTTAGTGGATGAGGAGAAGAAGAATGTTCCAAGCATAGATGATGGAAAGCAACCAGGCAAGAGTAGGCAGGGAGTGGGGGTGAAGGGGGGAAATGAAAGGAGGAATAAGGAGAGAGTATTGGTAGGAAGGGGAGAACAGGAAGAGGAAATGAGAACAAAGAACGGGCTTGATTATGTAGAGCTATGAAATGAGGAATGTGGCTGTGGTGCAGTAAGAGTGAGGAAGGCAGTGGAGGTATACAAAGAGGGTGAGAACATGGTAAGAGCAGAGGGAGAAGATGGTACTAGCAGCAGCACTTTGGACAGACATGAGTGGGGAGAGCTGAGAAACTGCAGGCAGGAGAAGGATAAAGTAATCAAGGTGGCGAAAGGGATTTCCACTATTATGGATTATGTGGGGACCGTGAGGAAAGAGTGCATTTTTAGATACTAGCAGGACCAGCTCTAGCCATGAGCCAATGAGGCACTGGCTCGGAGCACACCGGGAGCAGAGCAGGCCAGCCCATGGGGCGGACGCCGCTCTCTCACACCACCTCTGGGCTAGCCCGCTCCATCCCTGGGCTGGCTGTTCCCCACCCTGGGGGCGGGGCGAGCCGGCCCAGAGCGGAGGCCATGTTCCATATGCCCCCCCGAGGGGTGCAAAATCAAAAGCCAGCTCGGGGCATCACAGCCCCTTGAGCCAGCCCTGGATACTAGAGAAAATAAAGTGAATGAACTGGGAGACTGAGGTGCGGGAGGAGAGGAATATACCTCAAAGAATCTCTTCCAACAGATCCTTACCTGTAAGGCAGGGCAGGGCAGGCCATTTCATCACTGGTCCCAGGACTCGGACTGATCTGACAATATACAAGCATATTTAGGTCTCTCCCATCCCATGTTTCACTTGGGAGTGCTGGGTTACTGCAAGATCACCAAGCCAGCTCCCTCCTACGGAGGAGTACTTCGGAGATAAGCCTCTTATTCCCCTTTTAACTCCCTTCATTCTGTGTAGCACATGATCCCGGGCAGCAGATGAGCCACTGCAGTATTCAGATAACACAGTGTAAATTCTTTTCTTTCAGCAGAAACCAGGGAAATCCAAGCGTCTTGAGCCATGTGTAGAAAGTGCCACAGATGTAAGTGCTAGGGCAACAGCTCTGGTGTTCTGACTAAACTCTAAAAAGAAATAATTAGAATCTGCTGCCCAAAATGCTCCCGGACATTTCAGTGGAGATTTTGGGCTAGACTCGCAACCTGCAGGGGAAAGTGACCTTATCCTAGCCAAAGAAAGCAGGAAAAGAATTCCCCCTATATAATAGAATGTTCTGCTGCTGGAAAGCTGGTGGAAGTGGCTCTACTTTCTCCTACACCAGGTACATCTCACTATCCACAGCATAAGAAGTCAGACACGGCATGTTAGTGGCCAGATAGCTCTAAATTAGGGAGATACAACCAGTTCCCTGTGGCCACCCCACTTTCACCCACTTGCTCAAAAGGGAGTGTGGAAATTCAGGGCCATTATTTTTGCTTCTTTTAAAAACAGTCCTGTAACGTAGATATACAGAGTATATGGCTCATTCATTCCATGCCCAAAGGAACCAGCATTTTTACTGCTGGGCAAACAATCCTCATATATACAATCTATAAAGCACTTCAAGATTCTTCAGGATACAAAGCACCTATAAAAGGATTTATGGTCATTTTGTTTAGGAGGTAGTGGAAATCTTCACTCAGAATCTCATCTGTCTTTTCTCACTGTGGCATGACCTTAAGTAAGCAGCATATCAAAACACAGCACTTTGTAGTTAAATCTGTTTGTTTGTTTTGTTTGACAAGAATATAATCCTTGCATTTTTACACTCATGCACACACCCCTCCTCTATTGCCCATTAATGCAGCTACTAAACATATATATTTATTTTAGATTTATATTCTAATTACTCAGCCTTCAACAAATGCTGCCTTTAAAAATTGGCTGTACACCCAAGCCAGTCAAACTTTCCATGCAGTCATAACCTCAGAGATTCCCTGACCAAGAGGGAAACATTGGTCTCATCTGGGTACATTTAACTAGAAAAGAAAAACACATGCATCAGTATTGTCTTGTCAAGCAGTGCTGGCTTGAAATTCCACCTTCCATTTTTGTTATACTTTCATACATTAGTTGACAGCCTTAATCTTAAAGCACTGATATGTGGAATCTAAAGAAGCAAATATGGAAATACTTAATGCTAATAACTACATTACAAAAGCATTCAACTTACAAACTTAGGCCCTGATCCTGCAGTGAGCTCCATGCAGAGCTTCTACACAGAGCCAAAGTCAATGGGGTTCTGCCTGGGGACAAGGATGCATTCGTCACGTGGTGGTGCGTGTAGGATACAGGCCTTATGCAAGCAAAAGTTAGGAAATGCAAAAGCTAGAAGGCCAAATCATTGCCCCCAGTACAGCTCCAAGGGCCACTCTGGTAGCACCAAGGGACTGTAAAGCTTCCCTGACTGAGAAGATGAGTATTCCTCAGATAGTGTAGCATGAGTTGGTTCTACACTAGCCCTTCTCTGTCCCTCCTTCCCTGAACCTGACTCTGCTGGGGGCATATATTGATCCAGTGACTCTTTACTAGTGTAATCAGGTTCCAAAGGGGTAGCCGGGTTAGTCTATTGCAGAAAAACAGAGTCCTGTGACACTTTTAAAGACTAACAGATTTATTTATCGCATGAGCTTGTGGTTCAACAGGGACTACAGATTTTTTTCTCATTACAACAGGTGATTTGACCTCACCTTCCTCTATATGCTGTTCCCCAGTGTTTGAATCCTAACACCTATTTTGATTTGCTGTTAGAGCCTGACCTGATCCTATGTCATACACTCCCCTGCATTTAATTTCCTCCCATTCTGTAAGTTTCCCATCTTCAAAGCATCTGATGAAGTGGGATTTTCTCCCATGAAAACTATGCAATAAATAAATCTGTTAGTCTTTAAAAGTGCCATAGGATTCTGTTTGTTTTACAAGTGTAGCTGACTCTTGGAGCAGCCAATGTAAATTATAGCAGCCTTCAGGTGTGGAGAGAAGGAAGAAGCAGACAGGCAGGGCTGGTGTAGAGCTAGCTATGCTGACTTTGCTGCCTGGGAATTCCTCTTTGCCATGGTACTCCTCAGTGCCACAATGGTGAGGCAGCTTTCCAGCACATGTGTTCTGCTGCAGTAGCAAAGAGAGGCCATACTGAAGGAAAGAGCTGGAGTTCATTTTTGGCCATGCTAACTTTAAGTTTAAGGTGCAGATGTCAAAGAGAAAAGCAGACAGGTGAGATGGAGGTCAGCAATGAAGAAGGGTATTTATGAGTGTGAGTCACCCACATATGGGTGGGAGCTGAAACCTGGGTCAGGGTTGAGCATCCAGAGGCCAAGGGTCAAAGGGCAGGCCAAGGGCAAAGCTCTGGTGGAACCCCAATGGCCAGCAGGGAAGGGAGAAATATCACCAACAGAGATACTAAAAGAACTAGCAGGGAGTTTGGAGTCTCAAAATTGCAATGGAATCACAAAAGCCAGCAGAGGACAAGATATTGAGAAGGAAGGTGTGATTATGAGCATGAAAAGCAACTGAGAGGTGAAAGAAGGTGAGGATCCTATTTGGATCAGTGCTGTTCAGATTAGTGTCACCACTGGGCCCAGCACCGCTCCTTGAATGGCAAATCCATATAAGTTCCACACAATATCTGGTCTCTCACAGTCTTCCCCACTCCCTCTCAGAGGAAGCAAGATCATCAGACGTCTCTTCAAACAAGCTATCCCAACCATCAAATTGTTAGGGTAAAGCTATTCCATCATGGGGCAGCAACAGAAGTGGCCACTTGAACTACTGAGAATCATTATTACCCTCTTTCTCCTCCAAAGGATTCCCCTCTGTGAACCCAAAACAGCAATAGCCATAAGTAGGGGGGTTGGACTAGATGATCTCTTGAGTTCCCTTCCAACCCATATCTGCTAAAATGTAAACAACTGCATCACATTGCATTGACAGCTGGTAATCCACAAACACCCAAATCTTTCACTGCCTTGCTCCTCCCTAAAATCCATTCTCTCTATTCATGCTGAGTATTTACTTCCTCCATGTATTATTGTACATGTCTGTAAATTAAACTCCATCCCGTTTAAATGCCTCCCTCTCTCTTAAATGGCAAACTCCAGATAATTCTGTAAATTAACTCTTCCTCCACTGAACCCGTGACAAATCCTAACTTGGTATGACTCACAAATCTGATCAATTTCCAAAGGGGTAGCCGTGTTAGTCTACTGCAAAAAAACAATACATTTGTTAGTCTTTAAAAGTGCCACAGAAATCTGATCAATGTTCCACTTATCTTCCAGATTGTTGATGAAGCTCTTATAGTCTGTTCCCATACTGCCCCTGTAATAGTCTTATTTTTTACGCTCCCCCATCTCTGAAAGCAGTGTTTCTAGCATTAACAATTGTTCTTGTTTTATAAGCCTGCTGGTACATTTTGTTGCCACGGAACAGTTTTCTTAACCAGATACCGTGTCTTAACAATGCCTCTCTTTACTTTTTCCATGCAGGACTATATAAAAAACCTCACTAAAGACAACTCAACACCCAGGGGATTTACACTGGCAGTGCCCATTAGCATTAACGGGACTTGCGTGCATGAGTCCTTCAGGCATTGAGGGAGAACAGATCTCAGGAGGTCTGAGCGCAACAGCAGAGTTCTACCAGGTACAAGAGGGATACTGCCATACCTGTTTCAGTTCTAACTTTGGCCTTGCGGAAGAATCCTCTCCCACACACCTCTCTACCTATGGAACCTGCTGGCGCTCTCCTCAGCCTTAATGCTGAGCTGTGATGCAGGGACTACAAGCTACAATATGCAGTCCTCAGCCAGCCGCCGGGTCCAGTCATCTCTTTGAGCCACACCTCAGAACGAAAAATGAAGGCAATTGTGGGCCACATTGTAGAACTCTAAACTGACTGCATTTAGCATATTCACTGAACATTGTCCACCTTGTACGGCTCATAATGGGAGATCCTGACGTAATTCCCACTTACTCCCCACTCTGGCCCCCAATACAATGAGAGGAGACTCCATGGGAAGGACTTCATTTCTCAAGTGGTATAGCATTCCTTTTTCCTTCAAGGACAGGGCAGCAAATTAGGGCACTGTGGACATTAGAAGAGAGGGGGTGGGGAAGAAAGTCTCATTAGCAATGCTGGTTTCCCTGAGAGGCTGCGAGTACGAAGTCATATTGGAAATAAAGTATCCACCCCTCACATTATCCATCACAGCAACAGCATGATTGCACTGAGGGTTTATAGATCCCATCAGGAGAAACAGCTTTTCCAACTATTGCTGTTTTTAAAACAAGGCCCAAGTTAGTCCATTCTCGCTCTGGCACAGACAGGCCCCTTTTTCTATGCATGGACATTTTCTGGCCCTTAGCAGCAACTCCAAAATTCATTTCACCCTTTAATTTGATTTCATGGAGCAGAGTGAAGAAAAGGGAGGGGGTAAAGAGGCTAGGGGGAGGGGAGAAGGGGCATCAGACATCATTCATCAGAATGCAATAATGCTCTTGATCAGGGAGGGGTAGGACAGTGGTTGCTATGGTAATGTATTCACACACACACACACTCATTCTGTAATGCATCTTTTCCAGCAAGGAAAGAACCTAATGGCCTATTTTTGGTATCAAATTTCAGCAAACACAAGTCACTTTCATTTCATCACACGCAGAAGCTGCTGGGTTTAACTAGGTCACATTTTCTAACCGTATCAGAGGCTAAGACTTGTCTTGCTGGGGCTTAACCACCCTAGAAGAATTTCACTATGCAATGCCATATGCACCAGTGGTAACAATGAATTCCTTTCCCCCTGCTCTGGCAAACTGAAGGCGACCAGTGAAAGTACTCCAAAGCTGTTCCCCAGCTAAGTGAAAACTGTTTAAGATCTTAGACAGGTGACAGATTCTATCAGTGCAGAGGTCAATGTTACAGAACAAAATATTTGGAAACGACTTCCTTCTAAACTAGCCTGCATAGGCCAGAGTGCACTTACCCTACAAAGATTTACAGCAGTCCAGGAAAATGCTTTGCAACTGGATGTTATCAACTGGTTGTAGAAAAACACAAAGCCCTGAGCTCAGCTCCTACCAGTTAAATAAAAGAAATGCAAATATTTTTATTTAAAATCTATTTTGTTTTTAGTTGGGGGGTGGGGGGATGATAAAATAAATAAATAAATAAATAAAACATACTACCTACCAACTTATGCCCGAGTTAGCTTTTGGAGAGACCAAGAGGTCTAGAACCCAGAAATCTGGCCTCACAAGCAAAGCGAGTGATTACTCAAGGCCTGACTTATTGGAAGGCCCCATTGTTTTGAGGAATTGCTGCCAGATCACATCAGGTCCAGTATCCTTTCTGTGACGGTAGCCAGTAATAGCTGCTTCAGAGGTGAAGAACATCCCAAAGTGGACAGTTATGGAATAATCTGCCCTTACTTGTCATTTAGAGGTTGATTTAGGTCCTGAAATAGGGCGGTATAACCCTTATTATGTCTAATTAATGATAGATATTCTCAGAATCCACATCCTTTATTGGTGTGCAGCTACAGGTGTACAAGTACTGATGGGTATGTGCTGTTTAGGAAAGACAAATATAAAAGGCAAAGCTTGTAGAGTAGCACTGTATATCAAAGATGAAGCAGACTGTAAAGAAATTAGGAGCGATGAAATTGATAAGAGTCTGTCTGGGTAAAATTCACACTGGGGAAGAAAACTACTAAAATTTCCCATGGATAATGCTTAGGGTGTGCTACAGAGCACTGAGATCTGATTTGGACATGGATAGAGATCTCTTTAAGGCTTTTAATGATGTAAATACGACTGGGAACTGTGTGATTTTGGGAGACTAACTTCCTAGATATAGACTGGAGGACAAGTGATAATAATAAATACAATAAAAATAAGACACAGATTTTCCTGTATGTGATAATTGATGCATTCCTTCACCAAATAGTTACTGAACCAGCAAGAGGGGATGCCGTTTTAGATGCAATATTCATGAGCTGTGGGGATCTCATAGAATAATTGGTTTCAGGGGACAACCTTGGTTCGAGTGACCATGAGCTAAGTCAGTTCAAACTAAATGGAAGGATAAACAGAACAGATCTGTGACTAGGGTCTTTGACTTCAAAAGAGCTAACTTAAAAAAAAATTAAGGGAATTAGTTGAGGAAGTGAACTGGACTGAGCTTGATAAATTTATGCAGGAGAAAGTATGATGGGACAGCCTAGTTTGGCAATTGACTGATCTTTGACTACTGCTGGTAGATATGCCAATGGCTTGAGACAGGACATTTGATGGGGTGAGTTCTGAATTATTACAGAGAATTCTTTCTTGGGTGTCTGGCTGGTGAGTCTTGCCCACTTGCTCAAGGTTTAATTAATCACCATATTTGGGGTCAGGAAGGAATTTTCTCCCAGGGCAGATTGCAAAGGCATTGGGGTTTTTTGCTTTCTTCTGGAGCATGGAGCATGACTGACTTGCTGGTGGATTCTCTGTACCTTGAAGTCTTTAAACTATGATTTGAGAACTTTAATAACTCAGCCATAGGTTAGAGATTTATTACAGGAGTGGGTGGGTGAGGTTCTATGGCCTGCATTGTGCAGGAGGGCAGATTAGATGATCATATTCATCCCTTCTGACCTAAGGGTCTATGAATCCTGCTAAATTCTTGGTATCAATGTCTTGTGGAAATAAGTTCCATAGGTAGATTATGCATTGAGTAAGAGTTTTTCTTTTATCTGCATTAAATGCATTGCCATTCAATGAAACTGAACCCTAGTCTACACTACAGAGTTAGGTCAACACAAAACAGTTTATATCAACCTAACTAGGTAAATGTTTACTCTAAAACTGTGTTCCTGCCAATGTAATTGCTCTGCTACACTTACTTAATAATTCCAGCTCCACAGGAAGCACAGAGTCAATGTCGATGTAATTAGGTCAATGCAGCATCACTGTAGACACTGCGTTGCTTACATCAATTGCTACTGGCTTTCAGCCACAGTGCCACACACTGGCAGTACAATCCTGTACAACCATTAATGATGAGCACAAGTACCACTGATATGAGGACGCACACCGCTGACACAAGGGCTATGTCTACACTGGCAAGTTAGGTCAAATTGAGGAGACTTAATTCGAACTAACTACAGCCATGGCTACACTAGGCTTTCATTAGTTCGAATTAAGGGCTTCCTTAATTCAAACTAATAAGTTTGAATAGGGTATTCGAACTAAGGGGTTAATTCGAACTAACTAGTTCGAATTAACCAATGTGGCCATGTTAATTTGAACTAATTTCTTAGTTCGAATTAACCAGCCATTGAAATGAATGGGGATCGCTAATTCAAACTAAGCAAGTGCTTGCTTAGTTTGAACTAACATTCCAGTGGTGCCATGCTAGTTCGAATTAAGCTAATTCGAACTAACTAAAATTAGTTCCAATTAGTTAGTTAGAACTAACTAATTCAAACTAATTTTAGCAAGTGTAGACATAGCCAAGGAATGTAGTGTGGACACACAAAAGTGATTTCATTGCTGCAGCAGCTATATGCTGATATAAATGGGTTCAACATAATTTTGTAGCATAGGCCCTGAATATCTCCTCACTCTTATATTATTAGAGGGTTAATTAATAGGAGTGCCTAGTTTACTCTCAGGCATTAGTTTGAATACTTCATGTCCCTTCTTATTTGTCTGTGAATGAAATGGACAAAACCTTCTCAGTCTTCCCTCATTTTGAAGTTGATGCCTGTAATAGTTTTCATTGCTGGTCTCTGGATCTCTTGTAGTTCTGCAATATCTTTTCAGATAGGGAAATCACTACTACCCACAGTACTCCAGGTGGTCATGATACATTGATTTAGATTAACAATACTATGTTTTCACTTATTTTGTATCCTATTCCTTACACATAGAGCCATTTTGTTCTCTTTGTAGATCACTGCTGCAGTCTTAGCAGATGTTTTCACTTAACTAACCACAGTGACATCCAGCTATCTTTCCCAAGTGATTACAGTCAATTTAGAACCCAGCAATGTGTAGGAGTAGCTCAAAGCTGCATAGCCCTTCATTTGTTAACAATGGGTTTCACCTAGCTTGGATTGGTCCCTCTTGGGTTCCTCAGAATCTTCTCTAATGTAAAATGTTTTGCCATCTGCAGATGTTGCCACTTCACAGCTCCCCCTCTTCTCTGAGTTGTTATTAAATACTAAGCACCTGCCACCGGCTCACAGCTCACATGCCAGAAGTATTATCTGAGGGACAACAAACCCACCACCTTAAAGTCAATGTCCACCCAAGCGCCTTTCGGCTCATTGGTCTGAGGTGAGTAGGGCACGTCAGTTTCCACAGCCAACAGTACACGAAGAAATTATGTGACTAGCACCATGTCCAACTCCCCTAACTGGTTGGATCTGGTACCCATCCACAGATGAGTGAACTGGAGGTGCTCTTTCTGCATGAGACTGTGAGATGAGTCCCATCTAGAAACTCATGGCTAGCTCATCATTATGTGTATTACTACCACATAACACCCAGCCCACAAGGGCTATGTCTACACTTGTTAATTTAAATTGACTTAAAGTCGACTTTGTTAAGTCGACTTAGCATGTCCCCACTCAAAAATTAAGTCGACTTAAAGGGGACCCTGCCAAATCAACTTAGAGTGTCCACACTGGACTCCTAAGTTGACTTGTAAGGGCTAGTTGGACCTGGGACAGGTCTACGGTGGCAGGGGGGAGCACCCCTTGCCAAGTGCCAGGGGGCTCAGCATTTGCCCCATTGTACCTGGGTACAATGGGGGCTGAGCCAGACAGGGACACTGGCAGAGCATAGGAGCAGGGTGGGCAGGGCTCTGTCCTGCCCTGTGGGGGGGGGGGGGGCACACCAGGCTCTGCCTGTGCCAGCCACCCTGGCAGGGAGGACAGTGGGAGAGCCCTGAAGCCCTGTAAGTCGACTTAAAGTCAATTTGGGGCTAATCTGTGTCTACACTGGCTAAATCAACTTAATAAAGTCGACTTAGCCAGCAAAGTCGACTTAAAATGAGGTTTAATAAAGTCAACTTTAATTTTCTTTAAATCAACTTAAGCTGCTGCTTAAGTCAACTTAAGGAAAATGTAGTGTGGACGCAGATTAAATTAAGTCGATTTAAGCAAGCTTAAGTCAACTTAATTTGTAAGTGTAGATGCACCACAAGCAAGAGTAAGGAACTTTGCCTCAGTTTTATTGCTGTCCCACTCTTGCCCTGAGCTCCCAGCACACTGCTGCTGCCATGAATTTGTTTTGATCTAGGCACTGATGATGCATGTGTTTAGTGGTGAATCTGGGCTGCCCAGCCTTGGATGGCAGATTGTGAGAGAGTCGAGCACATCGCAAGGCACTTAGTAATTCAGAACATCAAATTGAGCTTCCCAGTCTGTAAGAAAAAGAATGTAAATCTCCATCCCTATGGAATAGTCATCCGTGGCACTCTCGCATTATTCAAACCAGCCCATAATTGGGCCCAGCTGGTTGTATGCGAGACAGAAGCCCCTTGACTGAACTACCACAGGGATCAAGTTACTGCTCAGCCCAGGAGAGCAACTGGTCTCCATTAGCGTGTGGAGAGGACATACACAGGGAGGAGGTGATGGGAGGGCATGGAGGGAGCTGGAAACAAAATTTATTCAGAGAGTACCCACAAGACGACATCTCATAGGAGTGCTGTGCCTATAACCAAGTGAGAGGAACACATGGCTGACTAAATTAAACAGATGCACTAAGGGAGACATACTTCTCTGCACAAACAGTGGAAAAGTCCACTTTCTCTGGGATCTTACGAGAACCTCTCTTCTCGCCATTGCTCCCCTCAGCCCCTGCCATTCCATGCAGGACTGCTGTCTTTTGATACACTGCACCTGATAACTCACTGCATCTGGAAACCCAAACACTCAGCTCTGAACCCTCAACACTCTTGTCCATATGGTAATGGCTCTCATTAGCACCTCTGGCTCTAGCTGCTGTCAAAGAGAACCTGCCTATCCGCCTCTGGGATTTGTCTAGAGTGACTGGTTTGTTTAATGAAGACTGTGACAGATGTTGCTGCATGAAGGCTTTTGCATCCTCTCACTGCTAAAACTAGAGGCACATCACTCTATGGTGGCATAGTGAGTGATGGGAGAAGTGTATATCAGTACGAATTTCTCCTGTAACCTTATGTTGGTCTGAGGTACAATACGCACTGACTTGGGCCAACATCTTGCAACCCATCAGTGTCAGTGCTAGAAATTCAACTTCATGCTTTTGGAAAGACACTCAATAATGTTCTCTTAACATGGCTGGGTATGGTGCTTCTTGGAAGTTGAAATAAAAACAGTCCTAGGCCAGGTGGGGTGGGGAAGGGAGAAGAGGCTCTTCAGGAACTGGCTGACACTGACCCAGTTGTAGGCCGGCACACAAGCCTGGCATCTTTTAGTCAGCAGTGATAATAAGGGTTAGTTATGTACTCTCCGCACACTTGCGCCCCCCGCAGTGAAGGTAAAAAAGGATAGAACAGCCCCAAACGCCACTCAGTTCCTTCTTACTGCACATGGCAGTGGGTCACAGTCTACAGCAGGGGTGTCAAACTCATTTGCTAGAGCAGGCCAGATTTGACTTAAATTTACTTCAAGTGGGCCATACATAACATAAACTGAAACACTAGGGAATAACCTCTCACAGCATTGCTGAATGCTAGGTATGCGAGACTGTGCTCTGCAAGACCATTCTCTCTGTTACGGAGAGAGTGTGGTACCACAGAGCACAGTCTCACATAAATAAAGAAAAAACATATGTATTTTCAAGTCTTTATTTATTTATTTATTTTTAAATCTCCATGCTGGCTGTTGCTGACGAACCGCAATACCATGAGTGTGTGTGTGTGTGTGTGTGAGTGTGTGAGTTTCATATCCCAGACAAGTGCCTATTTATAATTTTTTATTTATAATTATAATTCTTTTTCTAAGTGCACACAGGCGGCTTGCAAGGCCTCATTAGTTATTTCTGATGGAGAAAACAATGCACAGTTTCTCTGACTCCTGAGTTCCTCCTCAGAAGCAGTCTGCTCCTAGTTCAAAACTAAACTAGCTTCAATGAACACTCTGACTACAAGAGACATCACTATGGGGGCTAAGAAGTCTTTGGGCTCAAAGAGCCCTTGTGCCTCCCTCAGGCACTCAGAGGCTTCCCACCAATTCTCCTTGGGTCAATCAGTGCCTGAGTGCTGTAGATAGAGTCTCTGGACAGGAAATTCTAATCCAAAGCAGAAGAGCCTTTCCTATGAGGATGCATCACATTGAGCGGAAATGATTTTCATTGTGATCCTGTCAGTCCCTGGACTGTTCCAATCCTTTCATTTTGTTCCAATCCTTCCAAACTCATGGCTCTTGGTCAACCCATTAGATCCTTGGTTAAAATTGCCTTTTGGTCTTCATCTGCACAATTTGCAGGGCAAGTGAAATTCAGACTTTGATGGCAGCCATCCAGATACCATTTTTCAGAAGGGAGTTGCTGTCAGGCCACATCCAAAATGATGATGATGAAACCAGAAGTGGTCTGGGATTTTTCTATCAGCCAATCTATACACTTCCCAGTAATTTTTTCCTAAAGCTCATGACTCTGTCACAGGCACTAAGCCCACACACTAAATGTTCTCAGGGCTACCTGTGGCTGTCTTTCCAGAACGAAGCCATATCGTAAGTCATCTGGCATCTGTAGCTTTTGGTGATAAATCTATGGGACTGGCTATTTCCTCTTAAAGATATTCTAAAAGGGTTAGACAGCATTAAACAAACTCCCTCTTCCCTCTCAGGTTAGAGTGCTTTCTGCTAGCCTTATTTCTGAGCTCTATAGGGCAGCTACTTGTAGTTCTGTTCATACGTTTACCAATTGCTGCACAGAATGGCAGCGCTGTCCTATGATAGTTATTTACACAGGACCCCTATCACCCACCTGCTAGTCATTTACCTACAGCAGGTGTCATATGAACAAAACCCGTTACTGTAAGGGAAGAAAGACAACAGAGTCTTGTGGCACTTTTAAAGACTAACAGATTTATTAATCGCATGAGCTTTCGTGGGAGAAAATCCCACTTCGTCAGATTTTCTCCCACGAAAGCTCATGCGATTAATAAATCTGTTAGTCTTTAAAAGTGCCACAAGACTCTGTTGTCTTTCTACAATAGACTAACACGGCTACCCCTTTGGAATTTGACTGTAAGGGAAGTAACTACTCCTGTCATTCTCCAGGACTTGGATGCTCCTAAAAAAAGTTAGCCACAATACATGTAAATGCCAGACTTGAGAATTACACACCAGCTCCTCAAACATATTTGGGCACCTAATTCCCTGGGTCTATGTGAGTAAACTCCCGAGTTCTGTCTCATGCCCCCACATTGCCTCTTATGAGCCCACAAGAGGGAACCCTTCTTTTGAATACCTGAGGACAGCATGCCTTTCCTCTGAGCATCAGCAGCTGCAGCCTATACAGTGCACCAGAGTAGTGTTCTCTTTTGTCCACCTTGTAAAGGTCTCCATCTCTTTGCTCTTTACAAGGGCTACAGAAAGGAAAGCCAGGGCTCCACTTTGTGTCTTGCAAAGCCCACAGTATATTTACCTAGACTTTTCACTGTGCAAGGACACCCACCCACTAAGGTGAGAAAGCCTTCAACTGTGACTTTGAGCTTAGTGAAAAATACTGCATATACTCAGTTTGACTTTCAAGGGACCAAAATGTGGTCAAACCAAAACCAATTTTCCAGGAGCCAGCCAAGACACTTTTCCTGGATGAGCACCTCTTTCCCTGCCTGTGGTTTCAGCTGCTTTGGCTGCAGGGCTGTTAAGAGTAGCAAGAACTTTGTTTCTGAAAGAGGAAATATTTCTCTCTCAACTCATGCTGAAGAGTAACTGAGCCACATTTCCTCAAACTTGCTAGAAAATTCATATTCTAACAGAGACAACCTTGGGAAATTAGGATACGTCTACAACGGAGGCTCTGTTAAGTCGACTTAACCAAGGTCAACTGGCAGGTGCTAAGTCGACAGAGGAGTGGCCAGGAACTCTGCGAGGGGGCCTGGAGGCTAATTAGGTCAATTTAAGGGCTATTCCCCGTCTACCCCTGGCTTAAGTCGACTTAAGGTCAACTTAAGCCTTAGGTCCACCTTAAGAGGTGGTGTTATTAAGTCGACTTAAGGAAGCACTTAAGTCAACTTAATAAACTCCCAGTGTGGACGCAGCAGTCTGTAGTCGACTTAACCATCCTTAAGTTGACCTAAGGCTCCAGTGTGGACATACCCCTACAGACTGAAAAATGGAGGGTCAAAACGTTCTGGCAACTGAAATCAGGGGGGCTAGAATGAAAACTATTACTCAGCCTTAACATTACAGTAGTCATTGCTGCTCCCACTATAACACACCTAGTTTCATTATCTTGTTGGTCTTCTTGTTATGTCCAATCCAGTTTTAAATGGCTTAAGTAATCAATTCCAGAGGGGTAGCCATATTAGTCTGTACACAGCAAAAACAACTGAAGTCCTATTAGTCTTTAAGGTGCAACAAATTTCTTTGGGCATAAGCTTTCATGGGCTGCAACCCACTTCGTCAGATGCGTGACAATTGCATCTGACAAAGTGGGTTGCAGACTACGAAAGCTTATACCTGAAGAAATGTGTTAGTCTTTAAGGTACCACTGGACTTTCATTGTTTTTAAGTAATCAAAATCCATTATGGCACTGGAAAGGCTCTTAAAATCCTCAGCAGTAGGGGTGTTTTCCTCCCAATATTCTCACATGCTTTCACTCACTTTCATCATATTCATAGAATCTTAGAGTTGGAAGGGACCTCATGAGGTCATCTAGTCCAACCCCCTCCTAGAAGCGGGACCACTCCCACTAAATCATCTCAGCCAGGGTTTTGTCTAACCGGGCCTTAAATGTTTCCAATGATGGAGATTCCACCACCTCCCTAGGTAACCAATATTCCTTTGTTCTGCTGAATTCCTCACCCCTCCCTCTTCTTGGTATAACCCATACTTACGAAACATGGCTCTTTCCCCTACTAGGGGCTGGCTAATTAATTGAGTGACTGGCAGGCATTAATGAGTCTGCTGCATCCTTCAGTTCAGGATGTGGAAACTTTTATATCTAGGGGTCACTGGCTAGATCCCTGCTGTCATCAACCCACCTACAGACACTGCATTCCATCAGTGCTTACCCTCTTCACATACTGTAGTTAATATACCACCCACTTGGTTCCCGCTTGGCCAAGCTGTAGCCTCACACCAGAAAGCCTTTAAGCATGTGCTTGACTGTTGGGGAAAATGTTTTCTTAAACAGGGACCTAAACATTTTGTACAGCCTTCGGTTATTTAACCTGCAGGGAGACAGGGTAAATCATGCCAGACCCATTAATCATTTGTTGTTGTTCTTCACCCAGTTCCTCCCACTTTATCGACCACAATCTGGCACTAGAGTGCCCACCACTGAAAGCAGTATGTGACGTGCTGTTTCATCTCAGAGAAGCTATCACCTCCTTGCCTGGTAATGCGACCCTCTACATACTGATGTGCAGAATCAGTTTGGGGGTTTTGAGCGAGATTGCAAGTTTGCTGTCCATTCCACATAAATCTTGTTCAGTATTACTACTCTCCAGCTCTCAGCCTCTTACTGAATATCCTTTTCAGATTACTTCCGCTTCACCTCACAGATTGAATAACCTAGACAAATGGAAGTTACTTACTGCTCCTGTTGCTAACTCTGGTAGATCTTTTTTAAAAACAAAAACATTTTGGCTGAATATTTGAAGGGAAGAAGTCCCTAACAGTGCAATTTTATTGCACCATGTGACCACCATCCGAGGGAAGTGTGTGAAGCCTTCACACTTCAAGCATACAAAATTTGATCAGCTAAAACACTAGAAAACATTCACTAAGGATAATACTGCAAGGGCCAACAGTGACTGTAGTAAATGCGTTCCAATAGCTTTTTTCTAGCGCTGCTCTTTATGGTTCTGCAGTGGATCCACGCTCATGTAAAGGAAAATATACACCAGATGATTCTAGGGAGTGATGGGGGAGAGAGGAAGTGTTTCTGCTGGTCACAGGTTTAGGGAAGAAATAACATGGCCTATCCCTGAATCTTGCTGTAGTGATATTTGACAGACCCACCCCCTCGCAGAAGAGACATTTATTGATCAAATATTTACACTCCAAGTTGCTGTGACATCTGATTTAATTTTTCACTGCAGATTAAGTTATGGGTCAAATTTAGTCTCTTTTTCTATTCCTGTATTATCCATGAACAGGTTTGATGTTTACCCATGTGATTGCTATTCACAATGGATTGACAAATAGATAGTGTGAACAAGTTTTGGTATATGGCCTATTCCTGAACTGCTTCGTGAGATTATTTTATTCCTTAGTCATTGTTTGCACCATGTGATTGGTCATTTATGTCATATGGTGTTGCATCTGTTCCCTGATACTAGTATGTCCTATGTTTTATGAACAGAAGGAATGCCTTTTTTTTTTCTTTGCTGCCCAATTGTCTGCAAACGTGTAATTGATTGATATGGAGCAGCTACTAAAGAACTCTTCAAAATGGCCTTAAGAGCACCGAACATGTCAATACTCCCATACCTATTTATGTTAGTATGCAGTATTGCCTGCTTTCTGTGATAGCAGAAAAAGAGTAAAAGCCAGTTCATCTCAATGTGCATGAATAAAATAGGTCCCAATCACCAGTGAAGTCCATGGACAAGTTTTAGACATTGCTGACTGCTTTGTTCAACTTGGCCAGCTCAAGTAAGGATGGATACCACCTTGTTTGCAAACAGGTTTGCCTCTGGGCCTCATGGCTGTGCTCTTCTCATAGCCCATAATTATGAATTGCAGCTTGGCATCACAGCTAGCGAAGTGGAGAAAAACGAGGTCCTGGGAAACATCTGTGCAAAAGCCGCCAGCTTACATCATCTAAAGCTTTGCCCTCATGCTCACTCGACCCCCTGCCAGGCGTGGCAGCCTGAAGGCTAAGTACATAATCAATAGCAAACACAAGGAGGGCAGCATGCGAGGCTGGACATCATCACTGGAGTCCGATGGGATCAACAGGAGATCAATAAAGTGTCAGGCATTTTGATGGGAAGCTGAGTCTGCCAGCTAGCATGCCCTCACAAATTGTGGGAGCAAGCACTGGGAAATGTGAGGAAGGAAAGAGAACCCTGTGGCTCCCCACCACCGTATCAAGAGTGTACTCTGGAGTCTGCACCACCTTTTCAAAGACTGCTTTCTAAAGTCAGGGGAAATGATCATCCAGAACCTCCCTTCCAGAAAAGAGATGGAAGGGAGTGGGGAAAGGAGAGTGGTTGAACTAGGAAAAAAGTCCATAAAGAACAGATGCAGCTTCCACTGAGGGCAAGAGCATAAAAAAAAAATTACCTCAGATAAAAATAGTCCCTTCACTTGCACTATGTACACACCACCATCTCCGGAATTAGTCTTACCTTTGGGGAATCCTTTATTACCCTACTGTTCATGGAGTCACTCAGTATTTGTAATAGAAGACGTGTGGCTGTCATGGGACATGGAGATGTGTGCTGGTTTTGAGACAGAGGAAGCCTACAGATAACCACACACACTGGGGCTGGCAGGCCCAGGGAAACAGGCCTTTATCACCAGAATAGAACTGATCTTACATGGCTGCTACTGTTACAGCAAGAGGCACTGGGCTCCCTTCACAAGCAGAGACACGAACATGTGTCTGTCTGCTGCCGCGTGCCACTGACAGACAATCCCCGACAGGAACAGGTCACTTAAGTCAGAAATAGGAACTCTTGCATCAATCTGATAGGGAAGAGCTCTTGTAGGCCGCTGCACTGTTATGAACAGAGGAGAATTTCTCTCTGGTAACTGCTGAAGCTGATAGAGAATGAAAAACATCATGCCAATTAACCTGTTCTCTAAGGAGTAATACAGCATTTCCTTTGCACTACACTTACTGAAAAGGCAGATTTGCTTGATATGTGAAATAACAGATCCATTGCCCTCCTATCACATCTTCCCCATGGTGTTCCCAGAGCACTTGACAAGTGTTAATGAATTAAGCCTCAACTCCACTGCATAGTATTATCCCCATTTTACAGGCAGGGAACCTGAGGCAACATGAAGTTAAGATATTCGCTCAATCCCTTTCCTGAACCTCTTTACCTCCTGGTTCTGGCATGACCTGAGGCAGAAGTGCTGACATGCCATCAAACACTTGTTCTCAGGATACTTCCAGACCAGCCAGAAGCAGGGAATGGGGGGAATCTCTTTAGAAGCTTGTTTGTAAATGTGGGAGGTCTGGTGAAGGAGCTGAACAAAACAATTGCACACAGTCTCAAGCAGTACTCATTCTAGGCCAGAAATATTAACCTCTGGTGGATCCTGTAGCATGGACAGGAAACAACTCTTTCAGGAGGACATGGCATGACACTGCACTGATTCTGGTGAGGAATAAGACTCTCTTTAAGGAGGCAAAATTCCAAGCAACTTTGCTCCTCACTCTTCTTTCCCTCTATCTGATTTCAAACGGGTGGGAGGAGGGATCAGGAAGCAAACAAGAGCCATAGGAAGAATCCAGCATTGAGGGAAAGACCACCGGCCAACCTAGGCTGCTGGATGTCCATGGATATGTCCCTCAGAGACTCTCTCCAACTGCTTCAAATCTTCTCTGCATATTCCATTTAACCCACATCAGTAACTTCATGATAATGATTTACATTCCTCTAGTCTTTCATACAGAAGGATCATAAAGCACTTAACTTTATATAACAGTCACTTCAACTGCTACTTAAATGCGGCCATCTCTGAGAAAGAAAGCTGCAGTTATTTACCAACACAGAGTAACACTGCGCAGCTACTTCACACAGGAAGCAAAGAATACCATATTCAGTTGAAAGGGGCATTGAGGGAGACAGAAGGCAAGTAGCTGGCTGGAAGTAACTTCTGGCATGGAAGTTTGAAATGAAGCTCCGATTAACACTAACTCTTGAGAAAAGTGGCAAGGGAATTTGAAAGACTATAAGTGGTCAGAAGCTGGTGAAAAATTCTGGGCTTTCTGATGTCACTGGCAAAACTCCTACAGTCTTCAACAAAACTAGGGTTTCACCCCAGGCTTCGCCCACGTACATAACATGATCTCTCCAATAGCCAGCCTCATCCTCCCATCATTCTGGTACATTCATTCTGTATGCTTTCAGGAATCACTTTAGCGGCTAACCTGATGTGACTGGTCACCCAGAAATCCCCAGGGAGACCAAATGGATCTTTGACTCACTTTGAGATGAGGACCCACTAGGTGCAGTAGATCTCTGCACTTGGTATCAGCTGGAATCCAACGTTGTGATAGAACAGAAGAAGAGCCCTACCTTTATAATGGACCTTTAAACCCCAGGATAAGTAGGGAGGTGAAGGAGAGGATTTTTCCTCTTGGCCGTCATACTTTGTGAATGGCTGCCTTTTGTTTTCCAAGAGGTCTCCAAATACCTGCTTTAAAGGAAGGGTAAGACAGAGAGAAAACTAGTAGGAAGGTCCAACAAGTGTTCAGAAATTTAAATACACCCACTCTGCTGCTCTTGCTGAGGTTTCAAGGAACTCTCTCCTCAGAGCTATTTGTGTTGGTCTCTGTGTAACTGAGACCAGTCCTGAAAACAAGGTCAAGCGACATTCAACTCCATCCAGTTCAAATCATTCATCTTGATCTTTTCACCCCTCAAACAGGGTAATGTGCTTTAGCTTTCCTCTCACCCTGCTCCTCCTCCATCTCTGCTAACCTGCTCTCCACCCTATACAGGACAACTGGCTTTGTTCAACTCACAGGGTTCTGCAGAGATTTCTGAGAGCTATTTGGTGGGGAGAGGAGGGAAGGAGGAGGATGAATCAGTTCTCCATGAATGTGACCATACTTATTTTATGCACAGAGCTCTCTAGTTAAGTTAGCCTCAGTTGGCTGAAGATTGGGAGCCATTGCTCTACTTCATGTGAAATGCTTTGGTTTGGCTGGAAATCCTCTGGAGGAAGAGAATGGAGCACTAGAAAGGAAGGGAACTGGAGAGGCGCCTCTCAAATAGGGACAGATGGAAAGCTCATTAAAAATAAAATGATTTGCTAAATGCTAGTCAACATAAATGCAGGCCTGTTCTGACCTGCCACAAAACAATGCACAGTTACAAATGCCTTTACGGGAAGCTGCGGTTAGGGTGAAAAGGTGAACTGGGGATGAGGGGTAAGCCTGACATGCATAACACAGGGCAAAGAACATCACCATTAGAGACTGGGATGTAGACATCTTGCCTAGTGGTCAGAGCAGCCACCCAGGCTGGGGAATGAAACTGAGGGTCAGCACCAGGCCTCTGCCAATTACCAGAGCCAGAATTAGAGCCAGGAATCAAAGCTAAGGGTCAGAGCTGGGGTCGGATACCAAATTCCTGACTCTGACTCAACCCTTGGCTCTGGCGTCAGAGGATGGGGTGGGAGCCAGGACTAGTAACTGATGATTGGAAACAAGGCATAAGGGAAGGAGTGGAAGAGAGGCAAGGAACATCCACAGAACAGGACTGAAGGAATGGGTGAGGCAGAAGCAAAGCAGGAATCAGGAACAGCATTGGGTGCTTGCGGCAAGAACAAGCAGAGACATATGCAGCCACAATAGAAATCACCTAGGAGTTGCTGAGACAACTTCCTGTGCCTCCTTGGCTTAAATAGCATGGTTGGACCAATCTGTGGAGCCAGAAAATCCCAGGCATGCTCCTGTTGTTGGTGCCTTGGCTGAGGCTCTTGTCCTACTAGTTTTTTAACCCACCAGCTCTGAGAAGACATCGCGTGTCAGGCAGGGCCGGCTTTGGACTAGGGACGAAGTTTGGCAGGCCCCGCACCGCCTCCCCCAGCATTTTGGAGGCAGGAGGTGCCACACTTCGGCAGCATTTCTCGCCCGCTCCCAGAGTGGAGCAACCACATGCCAGCCCAAGGGTGGGGAGGGAGAACAGAGCCTGGCCTCTGGCCCAGGGTGGCCCCACGCCCCACAGTGCTGAGGGGGGCACCCAGAGGCCTATTGGCCCTGGGCCCCACCCAACCCTAGTGATGGGGCTGGTGTCAGACCAGATGTGACAGCTGTCTAGAGACTCACAGGCTTGGGTTCAAGACCTGGGCCACACACTCATCCACTATTTCCTGTATCAAGCCCATAACTTCAGCTTGAGCGATAGTGTATCTGGCAGTAATATGACATTACATGAAGGAGTCAGTCTGAATAGGTGGGCTGGGTGACAGAAACCATTTGTTTGAAAGCAGCCAAAAGAGCAAGTGAGAAGTAAATGGATTTATGAAATGCTGATAGGGGAATGTTTCTTCCCCCATGCCCCTCAGTACCAGTCCAGTGCCAACAAACCAAGAGATGTTACTTATACTGAGTGTGTGAATGGAGAGTGCCACATACAAATGGCTGTTTGCACAGCTCTATAAAGAACAACTAGGAATTTCTGGCTTGTTCAGAAGTCTCACTCTGGTGCCTCACACAACTCAAGTAGTAACCAGCTCAGAGAAATGTTTCACAATAACATTAGATGCCAATCCCCACCTAGCATCCAAACTGAAGGTGAAGTAAGAGAAAGATCTTATCATTAGAGCAACTGCAGTCTGACTTAGGGAACAGAGGGCAAGCAAGTCTGAACATTAATCCTTAGAGGACTGAGAAGTGCACACTTATTCTCAGCTTTCAAGCCCTAACCCTTCCTCTCAGCTCTCTCTCTTACGCCTGCACCCACAAAGAGCAGCCCTACCTTCACCTCTATGCTGACATTCCTCTCGCACTAGCTACTGCCTTCCCCACCACTGGTTTCACTGATGCATGATCCTGTCCAAGTTGCTCCCCCCTTTCCCCCCCCACCATCCTCCCAATGGTCACAAGAATAGCTGGTAGGAAGGAGGCACACTACACAGGCAGAGGGTTTCCAACAGGAAAAAGACAGGGCACATAGGAATCAAAACAGGGAAGAGTTCTGCCCTATTTCAGCTTCTCACTGCTGGACGTCCTTGCTGAGCCCAGTAGGTCTCTGCAAAACCCTTACATGCAGGTGTCCTTCACTGTAATTTGTTGGCTCCCGCAGCACCCACACCCCATGCAAATAGTTGGTGGGGGGCAGGGAAGGGGAAAGAAAATAAATTTCGTGACATCAAGCTCAATCCTCTATTAATGCACAAATCTATTACTACTGTGTCTTAAATGCAGACCCAGCATGCTCAGGGGAGCTTGAGCAAGCTGGCTGTAGCAATGTGGCCATCCAGTGTTAGTGAGGGAGATTGCTTGTTAAAGCTGTTCAGGATATCCCAATATTTCAACATAGGTTTTCTTTGCAAGCAGAGCCCCAATTTTCTTCTGGGCTCAAATGTTCTGTAAGAAAGAGCCAATTCCAAAAAGTCCAAAGGAAAAGGTTCAATGTTTTCTGAAAAAAAAGCACTAAGATTGGATTTCCCCCTCCCCCCTCTAAAAATCAGAAGCTTTTATTGAAAATGATATTTTCTTGCCTCCAAAACAGGAGGGCAAGTTCAGCTATATTTCACCTGGAAAAGTTTTTTTGGTCAAAATCCCATTGTTCATGAAGACTCAGCTGAGACTTAACATCCTGGAGGACAGCCTGAATGAGAGGGAGGGCCGAGGAATGAGGAAGTAGGGGACAAAAACAACTGAAACAAAGCAAACCAGAAGCAGTCAATGAACAGGGTATAGCCACAAAAGCTTGCCTGCTCAGGAGAAAGTATGTACGTGCTATGGGTATGAGGCATGTACTTCTGTAGGGGAGATGCCGTGTGTACAGCATTTGTGGTGTAAATTTATGCAAGAGCAGTTTGTTTACACTTAAAGGCATGTGGGAAGAAAAAGGTGCATGAGTGGGCAAACTGCTCCTGTGTGTACAGGCATGCAAATGTGGTTTACATAGTATATTGTACATAAAGACTCTCAGACTCTACAGCCAGAAGTGATCAATATGATCCTCTAGTCTGACCCTCTGCATAATGCAGGCCACAAAATCTTACCCGCCCTCTCCTGTAATAGACCCCTAACCTAAGACTGAGTCATTAAAGTCCTCAAATCATGGCTTAAAGATTTTAAGGTACAGAGAAGCCACCAGCAAGTGAGCTGTGACCCATGCTGCAGAGGCAGTGTGCCTGTGAATTGCATGTGTGCATATTGGGCAATAGAAAGGCATGTTTGCCTGTACAGAGGGAGCTCATGTGTGCATACAGGGGGAAGTGCCTAGGGGAGCGTGTGTGTGTGTGAAAACATATGTTGGGGACAAGGACATAGCCAAAAGAGATTTTCTGGCAGGGCAGGTGACTTCTTTGGGTGGGCCTGGGCCACTTCCGGTTTCCAGTCACATGACCAGAAGCAGGCAGTTCGGAAGCTGCAGATACTCCAGTTAATTGGCAACTGGAGTGTCCAGCAGCTTAGTGATCTCCTGCCAATAGCTTTCTTGAACTTCCTGCTTCCAAAAAGTCATCGGGCTGGAAGCAAGAAGTTCTGGTAGCAACCTGTCAGAAGCTGCCTGATGCCCCTAACTTAACTGGAGCATCGTCAGCAGATGCAACGGATCAGGCGGGCCTGCTTTCAAAGTGGGTGGGCTGGAGTCCACCCAGGCCCACCTGTATCTATGCCACTGATTGGGAAGATTTGTGTGTGTGTTGTTCCATGTTGGGGGGAGTGAATATGGACACAGCACTATGGGGGCAGGGAGATGAGGGAATTTGTGTTTGTGGTAGGGCAGGTAAATGCAAACGTATGTGCAGGTAAAGTGCATGTGTGCATGAATTAAGGAAAGAAACATGGGAGGTTCAAATATATGGGCAGTGCATTGTATGAGAGTTCTCTGCATGTGCATGTTGAGGGTCTGCATAGATGCTATGAATGTCACTACTGATAGACAACCCCCACCTCAAAATTTCATAATCTGGATAAGATTTGAATAAGCACTCAGACACATACATCTATTCTGAACTATGTGAGCTTCCTGTGTCTCATAATGCAACTTTGAAATCTCATGTGCACAGCCTTTCCCCAAGCATTTTAGATCTGTCAGGTCTAGTCCTGGCCAGACCTCACTAGTAAACTCAAGGTATTTCCAACAGCATCAAATTCTATATGACTACAAGTCAAGGAAGGCTGTGGCGGGGCTTAGCAGAGACAGCCAAATCAGGTCTGCTGGTGAGTTGAACATATGCCAGCTGGAGTTTTGATTCAGTGAGACCAGAAGCTGTTTGAATCCAGATCCCACTTTATTCAAATTGCCGGGAGCATTTCAGCTCAATGATTCTTATTTTGGTCCATAGCTAGATCTGCTCACAGTTGACACTCTGCATGTTTTGTTCTGTCTGTATAAGCACACATGTATCTGCAGTGCATATTTACACTGGTATATATTTCTAGATGAGGCGTTAGCCCATGTACATATAGGGGCACATGCATGTTCAGAGAGTATATATGTGTGTGTCTCTCTCCCATTGTGCACGTGGGATAGAAGTAAGTGGAGGGGACAGGGATCGATGCATATATATGTTTGACAGAAGTAGATGAGAGCATGCAAGATGAAGGGTTATAATGGCAGATGAAGAATATACCTGTGTTTTCCTTTCAAAGCAGGACATTCCCAGAAAGATAGAAACAGCTCAGAATAGGACACCAGGGTGCTCAATAGCACATAGCTGCTGCTTTCAGAAAGAGCAGTGACCATGCTCCCTCTTCTGGCTGCAGGGAGCAAGCCTCCACACCCAGACTCATAGCAGCCCGGCTTGTGCTAAGAATAGCTGTGTAGACACACAACAGAGTCCTGTGGCACTTTTAAAAACTAACAGATTTATTTATCGCATGAGCTTTCGTCTGTTGTCTTTCTACAATAGACTAACATGGCTACCCCTTTGGAATTTGTGTAGACACAATTCACTATGTAGACACAGGGGGTCACTCATTAGCATTTAATGGGAATGTAGTAGCCCTATCTGAGCCTGCATCAAGAGTGGGTGCTGCAGCACCTTCCATCAGTGCTCAGTTTACTTAAAGGTAAGTATTAAGTCAGACACAAACTATCCCCTAGATGAACAGACCACTGTCTCTGCTTGACATGGGTGAGCTGCCTGGTTTGCACCATCCTCCAGGAGGGTATGTTTCTTCCATCTCACACATGTTTATCTATCCCATTATCCAAGACTGATTTTGGGGGGCCCCTCTGCCTCAGCATGTTTGGAGCAAGGTGTTGTGTACTGTACAGCAAGCTGAATCTAGCTGTATTGATGAGCTCCAGCTTTTGACTGCTGGGACCAGAGAAGCATAGGAGGCTCCCTTGGATTTGGCAGCCAGGAGCTAGTTGAGAGGATGTGCAGCTGCACTTTGGCACCAGCTTTTGAGTAGGAACTTTACATTTGGGAAGCAGAGATGGAGATGAGAAAAGGTCCCTTTTCCATCCCAGCTTTAAACAGGGGACTAACATAGAAGTGCTTGTTAGGATTAATCATATATGATTTAGGTTTGTAAATGTATTTAGGCCTGTGATGCTATCCTGAGTGTGCTTGCCTACCTGAAAGCTAAGATCTTCAAGACACACATGTAAACAAAGAACAAAAATTGCACCTTACTCTTACACAATCAATTTCTCCTCATCTGTTTTATTTCCTCAAAGATCCTGCAGCGTGGCTAATTATGAAGAGAAAAGGACACATCTTCCATTTGTTTTGTTCCTCTAGACGGCAGCAAACATTCTTTTTTACAAGTGAATGAGGAGCAGTAAAACATGAAGTATTTAGCATGTAAGGAGTTCCTAATCATCACGGTGAGCTCAGAACCATGTCACCCACCATCATAAAATAAGCTGTGGGTTAGATCATAGCACAGTTAGAGGAACTATTCTAGCCAAACTCTTAGTCTGGAAGACTTGGTAAGTAGTCCAGAGCAGGGCTGTATCAATGGCTCTCAGACAAAGTGCCCCTGAGCAGAGAACATACTGGAATCTAGCTAACAGTTCCTGTGTTTAAACAAGGCTGTAGAGAGACTGGTTTGGATCATGATCACTGAGCATGTCCAGGGCTCCAATGCTCTACTCCCAAGGAAGGATAACCAATTATCAGCTCAGAACTGAACAGAACTGGACCGGGTGCTTGTTAACTGTGCACTGGTCTTCATTCTTGACTCCTTCTGCAGCTCACCACTGCTGTTCACAAAAGCATGGACTACGCTGCTTAAATGGCAAACAGTGAGCTGAGCTGGTCTTAGAGTAGTGGTCTCCAACCAGTAGATTGTGATCTACTTCTGAAGGGCAGTTGCCATTGAAACCTATGGGCATTGTGCCATCTGCTGGTGAAAGGTTGGAGACCACTGCCTTAGAGCTTAGCAACCAAGCTATCAAAACCCCAGGGCTATTACGATAGGCAAGTCTCTCCAGTGGAGACTATCATAAGGGCAAGCAATACATTATGGCAGTGGTTTTCAAACTTTTTCCTTCAGGACCTAGTTGAAAAAAAATCATTTATGCCCGTGACCCAACAATTTCATCTTTGAGCCATGCATTCCAGTCTTTTGGTGGTGGCACAATGCCTGAGGGTCTATGACCCAGTCCCAACCCAAAGTATGAAAACCATTGCATAAGGGGATGTTTGACCAAAGACTAGCCTTGAAAGTGATGGCTGACTAGTATCAAGTCTTATTGTGCCTGTCAACACTAGACCAGAGATAGCCCATTATCTGGGCCACCATTTGGTGGGAATAGCTTTCAGATATAGCAGTGAAGAGTCTCCTTCCAGGGCACAGTGAATGGCAGAACTTTCTATTGTCCTTCATATAACCACATTCCTGGCAGCAGGGAACAAAAAGCTTTGAGGTGGGAGAAGCTGGAGATCTGTCAGCAAGAAGGTGGCATTATGGATGTATGTTAAGTCCCATCCAGTCCTTGCACCCTACAGAGGCTCTGTGTCCACAGTATATTATCTGTACTCTGCCCAGCCTAGTTTTTTAAGGCTATGTGAAAGGGTCAATTCTAGTTCTTTTAATCGCCCTCACTCCCACAGTTACACCCTGACAGATAGACAGTTTTCATGTTCTCCCTTAGTTTTTTCTTAGAGGCCTATTATATCTAGCTTGTATAAGTCATTTCTCTTGAGTAAATCCTTTGTTCTTCCTAGGAAGCTCCACAAGTCTTACAACTATTTCATATCTAGATGTCTGTCAGGATCCGTATGTACTGCTGCGGTGCTCCTCATCATTTTATTCATGAATAACACATGTGCCTCAGTTCCCCCCGTGTGCCACATGTTTAACTAGATGGCGGGAAGAGTTGTTTTCTACTAGAGGACTCTCAATAGACAACGGCCACATCAATGGCTAGACATCTGGTGCCTAGCAAGCAACTCCCAGGGACTTCTGACATCTGCAGGAAGCCAACTGGCTTCCACCAGAGGACAAACAAAGAGCTTAGGTGGATAGCCTGGTGTTTTTTGCCTAGGAAACAGAGCAAAGGCTGGAGGCAGAGCCAGGTGCTGGTAGTGTGAGCTGCTGGAAGGAAGATTTATGCTTTTAGACTAGAACTTGGAGATGGGGCAGGGCCGTCCCATGGCGGGAGCGGGGCCCAGGCCATTTGGCCAAAGCGGGGCCCCCGCCCCCCCATGCTGGAGGGGAGTGTGGCAGGCAGACTGGCCCACTCCACCTCCCAGGGAGCTGGCCCTGGGCCGGGAGGCCAAGGCTGCCGGCGCGGGGAGCCGGCTCCGGCAGCCGAAGTCGCCTGTTGGGGGTGGGGGGAGCCAGCTCCAGCTCCAGCCCTGGCCCCAGGCTGGGAGGCCGCCTGCCGGGGGCAAGCCAGGCCTGGGCCTGGACCTGAAAGCCGACTGGGGGTGGTGTGGAGCCAGAGTCAGCTCCGGTCCCAGCCCCGATCCTGACGGTGGCTCCGGACCCAGGCTGGGAGGTCGAGGCTGCCTGCGGGGAGGAGCTGGCCCTTTGGGGCAGGCTGGCCCAAAGGCCGGGCCCCACAGGCTCTGCCCCTGGGCCTTCCTGCTCCACCTTGGGGGCAGGGAGGGCCGGCCATAGCCCTCCCGGCCCACCCCACCCCACCCCACTGCCTTTGGCTAGCTGCTGAAGGTAGTGGGGCCGCTGTGGGAGAAGGGGCTGCAGTGCGCGTGGGCCCCGCACTGCCTCACTGGGAGCGGGACAGTGCGGGGCCCACATACCCATGGGGCCCGGGGCAATCACCCCGTTCACCTCCCCCCACCAGGGACGGCCCTGGGCAGGGGAGGAGGAAAGGTGGAGAAAGTCAGAGAGAGCTCAATCCAGATATATTTTGTTGTAACTCTTCCATTCTCTAGGCTAACTAAGTACTTAAGATGTTGCGTTCCAGACATCAGACTTCTGCTTTTATAATGCTGCCTGAGAGCCACGCCAATCTCGCTGAAGTGCTCTCCTGGAGTAAACAGGGAGGCTGAAGGCCCAGGGTTTGATCCCAGGAGGTGCACAGGGACACTGGACCTGTGGGTCTGTGACACTAACAATAATACTGTCACGCTAACCTCCCCACTAATTAAGGTTAAAATTCTGTCACAGGCAAGGGTGCAGGCAGGCGGGGTTTTCTGGCTGGGCCCCTCACTCTGTAGGCATCTTACAGTTAATGACCGGAAGCTGTGATAAGGCCCACCCACCACAGTGCCCAGCAATGGCATGAATTTCTCTGCCAGGCTAGCAGCTGGTAGCCAGGATCGCAATCAGGGCCACAAGTGGCGCAGAGATTCCAGCACTGCCCCACTCATAGTCAGGGCAGCCATGGCCACAAGAGGAGGAGCACTTGTTCCACTCATGGCTGAGGCCAATGGCTGCTGGCCATGCCCCACGGCCACAGTGGAGAAATTCACACAGGTGGGTGGACCTGATCTTCAGGGGGGTGGGAGCCGGCACACCCATGGCTATGCCCCTGATCACGGGTCCTTTCAGTAGGAGTCAGGTTGCAGGCCACAAACAAAAATTCACAGAAGCCCACAATCTGTCCCTGATGCTTGCTAAAAATATCCTGGGAGTGGTTAAGGAGAGGGAAATCACAACCAGTCGCTCTGGCAGCAGTTAGATGCTCCAGCTAGCCCCACCGCTACTCCAGAAGTGCTGACCCAGCCCCAGCTGTTGCTTCAGCCTGGGGCCATTACTTCAGCAGCCTTGGGGCTGGCAGCTGCTCCAGCCCTGCCCCAGAAGAAATCACAGAGGTCTCAGAAAGTCAGAGTCATATCCTTACCAATACCTTGCTCATTAATGGGCCACCAGGGGGAGCTTCATCACTAAAAGATGTAAGATCAAGGAAGGCAGCAGAAATAGGAAACATAGGCACCAGTGGGGTAGCCGTATTAGTCTATGTACAGCAAAAACGACGAGAGTCCTGTGGCACCGTAAAGACTAACACATTTCTTTGGGCGTAAGCTTTCATGGGCTCCAACCCACTTCGTCAGATGTATGAAGTAGAAACTACAGTTGAGATGTATATAAACACCTGCCAGGGGGAAGGAGGGCAAGCGTTAGCAAAGTCAGTTCAGTTAGGGTAGATGAGGCCCATTCACACCAGTTGATTAGAAGGTGAGAATGTGTGAACAGGGACAATGACCTTTTGTAATGTGCTAACCATTCCAAATCCCTATCAGACCCAATCTGATTGTGGCAAGACCAGGGGCGTTGCTGGATAGCCAAAAGATCCAGGGCTAGGGCCCCTGGGTGGAACGCAGCGTTCCGCCTGGGTGCGCATGTGCCTGCTGGAGAAAATAGATTCGGGGCTCAGGATTTTCTACCCAGGGCTGGCGCCCTGCCAGCCCAACGACGACAACGCCTCTGGGCAAGACGCCAATTTAGTCAGATGCCTAACAAGGAAATGCTCACAATGATAAAATTACAGTACTAGCCACTCCCCTCCTGTGAGTTCTTAATGACTGTGCCCATTACAAGTAGTATGAAAACAGTGTCCGTAGGAGGCCTCTATTCTGCATACTGAGAGACAATGCCTACTCTGAAAAGCTGGGCATGTAAAAAGAAAGGTGTGAGGGAGGAAAAAAGAACCATGCGTAGCAAAGGGACTAAGAGCACGGCACAGATCTTCAGACACACAATCTATTGCCCCAATCTACTAGGCCAGATTTTATCCAGTACCCAGTGTGGTAATCTATCTTCCTGATGTCTAAAGCCACTTCTTCGATGAGAGCAAGTCAGCTGAAGTTCAGTCAAGAGCCAATGTTAGTAGGTTAGAGGGACACATGACAATGTCAATAGCAGATATCTTTTTTAAGGAGTTTTACGCTAATTATGTTGGTGCAGTTTGTAATTTAGATGCCCTTTAGTTTCTCTTTGAAAAATTCAGCTGGTTACAAGTGCAGCTATTTGCTTAGTAAACCATAATACTTCTCACATAGAGCATCACCAGTTCATGGACAGAACTGCACTGACTTCCTGATTTCACTGTAATCTACAATGGCTTCATGTTTATTGCTGGAAATCCACTGCATTAAGCTTAATCTGTAGAGTCATGTATAGGTGGGCTTTAGAAATTGTCTTTCTCCTGAACCTTCCTATTAAGACTGTTCTAGTTGGTCTGTGTTATTATCAATAGTCCTGCAAACACACCAGTTTCCTCCTCACTAACAGAGGCACCAGCCCTCTTAGTTAACAAATACTTGGGTGTATCTTTTAGTTTAAGGCACTTAGAAGAGACTAAATCATAAAAACAATCAGAGCCCCACCTTTCTCTCCAGCACATTTCTTCTTTTACAGTCTGTAACAGCAGCAACTTTAGCGCTATCATCTCAAAGCAAAGCAGATACAATCCCTGTATCATTCCTAGTAACTGGCAGATTAACAAGACCCACCTGCCAAACAAACCACATTATTTAACACCTGCTGCTCCTGGATTAAGGGAGACAGGTGTCATGGGGTTTCTTTCACAGGATTGAGGGGAGGTATTGTTGGCTCCACTAGGGTTACTCCTCTGAATCCCAGAAAGTGAACACAGCCTATCACTAGTCTCCAGCTGTGAACTCTGGACTAGAGATAGGGCAGGTGTATTGTTTGTAGCATCCTCAGTTCCAGAGTGCATATCCATCATAAGACTGACAAGCCCAAAATTTGTTATTTTTCCAGGCACACTGCGAGCTCTATGAGCTTTATGCTATCACCTAACACCAAACTTTCTGAGGCCCAGATTCTCAAAAGGATATAGGTGCCTGACTCCTGTTGATTTAAATAGGAATTAGGGACCTGAATGCCTTCCAGTTAAAATCAATAGCAATAGCAAAGTTACTAGTGGACTTCAGAGGGTCTCTGGCACTTCTGCCTTTTGGGGACCAAAACTGTCCTTAGGGGAGATTTTTGGGAGGGCCTTTTCAGGAGGCATTGGTAAGGGTTTGGGAATAGAAGTGGGAGGTCATGTTACGAGCATCACATATAGCAGAAAGGCTGTCTCAAAGAGGAAGATTTTGCCATGATTCCTAAAGATGATCAGACTCTGGGTTCACCGGGTCTCCTCTGGAAATTTGTTCCACAGCGAGATCCTCTTGCTGAGAATTCTAGGCTCTCAGCTCTCACCCACTTCATCCAGGGCTTTGCGATCTATATTGTCCCAGAGGAATGCAATCATGCAGTGGATTTATAAAATGAAATACAGGCTTTGATGCAGCTGGGAACTGATCAATTAATTGCTGTGAAGATTAGGGACCAAAACCTTAGGGTATCAGAAACTGTCTGGCATCCAGTGGAGAGGCTTAAGCACTGGCCTGTTGTGCTCACAGCAGCCTGAGCCATGGAGAAGATGAGCAGCAACTGCATTCAGTACCAGCTGGAGCCAGTGCATTCTCTCAGGGTTTTACTTGGTGGGGTGCTTAGACTAAACTGAGCATCTTTGGGGGGAGTCTTTGCTCCATTCACTTTTTTTTGCCAGAGTGTTTAGTCTTTCATTGGTGATGCCAGGCCCCTGATGAGTGCAACTCTGCCAAAATCTCTCCATCAATTATACTCCAGGTAGCACATGCCTCTTTTCAGCTTGCTTTCATTTCCACCACCTACCTGCTCATTATGAAAGGAGCAAGAAGAAGCTTTTGCATGTTTTTCCTGCTTCCTCTTTTATATCTCAAGCCCTGTTTGGGTATGCTGCTATTGTTCTAAGCAACAGCTACCAGCGCAGCGGTTTATAGAAACCAAATCTAACCAGTGAAACCACTCTGAGAACAAAATCAAGATACATTTTTGTCATGCTTGTGACTGCAGACTGCTGGGAAACAAAGCCCGGAAGGCAGTCTGTAGAAGGATATGCAGCTGTTGTGGTGCCTCACTAGCGACTTGTTATGTGGTTGATTGGCTGGCAAGCACCATCAGGTGTTTACAAGAGCCAGTTTCCAGGGGAGGGCCAGAAGCAAGCGTATCACAAGTTATGATCTGTAATAGCAATGCAGAATGTGAACAGACATCTGTTACTTCATGAAATGTATTTTCTCTGCAGAATGGTATTTATTCAAAAGCCTCTCCAGCTCATCAAAACTACTTGAGAGCCCCACTGTACACTCTATTCCTGTGTTCAACCAGGTAAATTAGGAAGTAGAAAAGAACCATCCACTTGAATAGAATTCAGCATCTCACCCTTTGCCCCAGTTGCTAGAGTGTCTTCTCCATATTATCCAACCTACCCTATCCACTGACAAATCCCACAGCTCTCTTTGGATATTTTCCCCAAACTGGCCAGTCCCAATCCCAAACTTCTGTCACTTGTGAGGGTGGCACAGATTGAGTCTGGCCCCCAGCCCTCTTAAAGCCTATTATTCAGCCCTGGGTCTGCTTTATGGGAATACAGGATTTGCTATTTCATATTAGACTATTTTAAAGCCAGATAGTCTGGTAATGTGGCTCTTGCAATGGTCAATGCCTGGTGCTTCCAGAGAAAGTTTAAAAAATCCCCATAATTCACATAGCAATTGTGCAGAAAGGGAGGAAGGGAAGTCCCTCCTAAGCCTTTCATATGACCCTTTTATGCCCTGGAGCATGAGAACTGAGTATTCCTTTCTATTGGTATAGCTATGGATAGGCATAAGACACAAAGTTCAGCTCCATATCCGATTTTTTTCCTAATTGTAGGTTGCTCCTGAGGATACTCGACTTCATCCCTTTGTAGAGTTAGGGACAATCTGAAAAGTGCAGATCCAGATCTGAAAGTTTCCAAATTTCAGGGGTGTTTTCATAGACATTTTTGGCTCAGGCCCATTTCTACACCAGTTATTACTGATGGTCATCACATTATATAGCCCTTTACTTGCTCCCAACAATAGTATTTGACGCTAACCTACTCCAGCCTTTTGGAGGAAACCAGAAAGTGAAAGCTAGAACTAGAAATGGACAGCTCTGGGAGCTTGTTAAATTAGGATAATCAACCTGATGGGTTGAACCTGGGGAAGAGCCAGAGCTTAAAGGACTGACTGAAGATAGAGCCTAGCTGGGAAGGAATAGGAGAGTCTGGTATAGAAACCAGGAAATTGGCAACAGAAAGGGACTGCAGGGAAAGAAAGCTGCAATCACTTCCTAGCAGTAGGGAGGTGCATTTGAGGCTATGATTTTCACTCATCTGTAGTTACTCTCTGGGATGAGGGAGTTTGAGCTGATGTACCTGCAGGGGGGCGTGGTGTGTGTGAAACTGTAGGAAGGAATCCAGGGAAAAAAACAATAGGGTTGGAGGGAAAGCAGCCTGCAATTGCTAGATATAGCGTCCCCGGTCTGGAACCTGGAGTAGGGGGTGGGCCTAGGTTTTTCTCTCAGCTGCTGGGAAGGCAGCACTGGACCTGGCCTTGGCCAGGAAGGCTGACTGGAAATGGCAAATAAGCGACTGAGCTAGTGGGTCTTTGATACCCTGGAAGGGGAGAAACACATGGTGACTTGGTGAGAGGGCCAAGCCATGAAGACAGCTCCCTGTGTTCCTGAGTGAGTGAGCGTGAGCAGCAGCAGCGCATCCAGTGAGCAAGCGGACGGGGTGTTGGACCAAAATGGAATTGATCCTCATGTGGAGCTTAGGAGGGGCCCTAGCAGTCAGGGGAGCCAATGACAAGCTCTAATATGACAGCAGGTAATATCTCCCCTCTGTTGTTCTGTTGCTTGAGATGCATGTGGAAAGGCACCCGACAAAAACTGCTGTGTGGAGGTTTTTCTTATCTCTTCCTGTCATCTTAGACACTGTGTTTCAGACAAAGGCAAGATGGGGCTGAGGCCTTCTAACAACATCACCCAGCAACAAAGCTGCAAATGCACTTGTGTGGTGAGAAGCTTGGTGCAGCTGATCAATGAGCAGGCAGAAACCCCAAATTAACCACTTTCCTGCCCGAGTTTCTCATTCCCCGTCCACCTCTTGGCAACTTTTACCTCTTACTCAAACCACTTGCTTATCTGTGATACAAATGATAGAGGAAGTGACAAGACGCCTGTATTGCTTTTGAGGTCCTAAGAGCCCTTACCCACACCGATCACATGTAATGCTAACAAAGACTGAGTATTTGGTTGATGAAAGAGAACTTAAAAGAAAGACCAGACCTGAGCCAGTGAGAGAAGAAGGTAGAGTAGAGAGAGAATAGCATACACCACAGGAGTGGGTAGAAAAGGAGAAGACAGAGGAAACACGAAGGGTACGTCTACACTGGAGGCTCTGTTAAGTCGACTTAACAAAGTCGACTTAAAGTCAACTTAGAGAGTCCATACTGAACATTCCAGTCGACTGTCAGCATCCACACTAGCAACTGCTAGGTCGACGGAGGAGTGGTGCATTGTGGGTAGCTGTCCCATATTGCACTGGGTCCTGGAGGCCAATTAGGTCGAGTTAAGGGCACTCCCCATCCACACTGGCTTAAGTCAACTTAATACGGTCAACTTGACCGGTAAGTCGAACGTAAGAGGTGGTGTTAAGTCAACTTAAGTTGACTTAAAAAGCACACAATGTGGACGCGGCAGTCTGTAGGTCGACTTAACCATCCTTAAGTTGACCGAAAGCTCCAGCGTGGATATACCCAAAGAGCTTCCAAGAGATTCTCCATTGAAGTCAACGGAGCTATGCTGATGTTCATCACTCAACCTTTTAGTTTCAAGGCATGCGGAAGCTAAGATAACTGACTATTGTGGGTATTTATCAGGCCCCCATTATCACAGTACCTGAGCACCTCACAATCTTTCACATTTATTCTCACAGCACCCATGTGCGGTAGGGCAGTCCTGTGATCAAAGCATTTTACAAAGGGAGAACTAAGGCCTAGAGATGAACTAAGGGACTTATGAAAAGTCCACAGGAAGGGGCAGGCCGTTGAACCCAAATTTCCCACAGCCCACACTAGTATCTTAATCAGTGGCCCGCCCTTCCCCTCTACAAAAATTCATATCCCTCCCTTCAGCTTCAAAACCACTCTACATGGGGGTGACCATTTCTTTCATGAGAGCTGATAGTGTAGTGTCTGCTCTCACAGAGGGATCAGAGTGGATTTTCTAAAGTACTGAGGCCATGGTTTCGGTACTGGTGTTCATGTAGGTGGAAGGCAGAGATGTTCCTGCCCTAGAGGCATGACTAAACAACATTAGCTGGAGTTTTCTTTGAAGGTGTAGTTCCAAACGAGACTATTGCAGGGTGCTGTTCAGTGTCACACACTGACAGTCCAGCTGTGGGGCTCTGGAAAGTAAGAACATAGGCGGGAACAGGAAAGTTGACCTAGGAATTAAAAAGAGAACATGAAACACAGAGACCAGTGTGGGGACAGTGGAACATTATGTTCCAGATGATAGGGGGACTTCATCCACTCCCTGGATAAACTGTGGGAGAGTCAGTGAACCTCACTTTGAAAGGTATTCGGGGTAAACTAAAGTTCAGAAGACCTGTGTACAGAAAGGGGAGGCCTATCCAAAGAAGGCAAGGAGGCACCAGGGAGAGTAACCATTGTGATTGTTTCTGGGCTTGTCTACACAGAGTGGGATTGTATTTGTATTTTAGGCTGTTGAATTACAGAAGGTGAACACTAGCTATCACACAGCAAATTCCTTGCTGGAGTCTCCTGTCCCCACTGCTCAATTACTTCCTGAAACAAACTGCACTATGGGTAGTAGGTGCAGGGGCTTGTGGGGAGGCAGTTGTCCTCCACTCATTCCCTCTCCCCTCTTGTCTAAAGAAAAAAAAAGCAGGAAAAGCTTTCCTTGCTGTTTCTCTGCTGCAGGCACAACAGAGAGGCACAGTGATGCATGCAGAGAGAGGAATTAACTGAAAACTTTCCAGAGCTGCAGCGAGGGGAGGAGCTATGTTGCTATGGTGTAACAGACTGGAGAAACAAGAAAAACAAGATTAGAGCTACACTGACCTAAATTCAAATTATAGATTTCTGCCTCAGTGCTACACCACTTGCAGGGGTGGTGTTATCAGGTCAAATTACAGCTCCATTTAATTTGAACGTAATGCTCTAACAGTAGAGACGTTGGAAAAGGTGGAAGTAAGCAGCATTATGTCAAACTTCTCTGTCAGTGTAGACCAGGGCTCAGTCTTATTGCAATGATGCTCTACTCAGCTTCTCAAGCGAGTGTTTCTGTGTCTGCACATTCCTCTCAGCCTTTCTGTTCAGAGTGTAACACTGGCCATTCTGGTGATTTACTCCGCTTTGCAGAGCACTCACGCTCTGCTCCAGGGACTTCTTGTGGCAGTGGGGGTGCAGAGCTCCAGCTTTCAGGTTGAGGAGAGAGAGCATCTAGTGCTTTGCTTCTCCTTATTTCTGTCTTCTTGTTCCTTCTTATCAAGGATTCTGGCAGGATACTAAGGAAGTCGCAACTCCCTACAATAGCGCCTTAGAGTAATCTGTCTGGAAGAGCTTTTCCAAGCATTTCTTCCTCTGATCTCACCTGTTCCAAGTCCAATAACAGCTCCTCCCCTAAGGAAGAGATCTTGAAGGATTTTCTGGTGCCTGTGTTTGGATTTTTGAGTTTTCTTTGATATAGGCATAAGGTTCTTGGTCTTTGTCCTACCAAGGTAGGTGCGGGTTTTCTTTTTTTCTGAACTTTACTTTTCATCACAGGTACTGCCTTTCTCATAAAGGAGTCCTTAGGCCGGACCAAGGGGAGTTCTGAGTGAGACAGCTACTAGCTGATGACTTCTTCCTGACTCTTTTCAAAAGAATTCTGGCAAGGCCAACTTCTTGGGTGTGTGGGAGGAGCTGGATCAATCGAAGTCAGACTGGGGCACATTGATCCCACCCATCCTCAGGATCCTCTGAGAGTGAATTTGCCTTCCATTCAGGCACTCTGCCTGGAGAATTCAGGGACCCCAAACAGGAAGGAGTGACTGCCATGGGTTAAAGTAAGGAGAAACGCACCAGAACGTAGTTCCGAGGCCCCCAAATTTGAGGGGCCAGAGTTCCGGGGCCCCTAAAAATGGAAAAATCCGGCGGAATGCATACTCCACCCTGCCCGGCTGCTGGCAGGTCCTACGCCCCACCATTGTTAATCACAATACTTACTGTGTTATGCAGTGTTTGCTAATTTGTGACAATTATAACCGATGCATGTGGTACTGAGAAGTGGTTCCAAATGCCTACCTGGGCTGGGGCCCGCACATGCATGAAGGGGGCCCAGATAATACAGGAAGGGGCCCAGAGATTAGGAGGGTTCGGGGGCCCGTCAAATTATACTTTAACCAATGGTGACTGCAGATTTAGATCTGGTCAGAGGTGCTTGGCTCAACTTAGTGGAGCCCCGGGGAACACAGAGTCATGCATAAATAATTTGCTGGCCTACAGGGATTGGCTGCAACTCTAAAGGAGACAATCTCACAGTGGCTGTTCTTGCTGGTCGGTATATGTGGGCTGCATACAAGGCAACCCAGGGGAGGTGGCCTTAAGGGGAAAAAAACAAGTTTCCCTACACATGCCACTTACATTCCAACCCATTAACATATTTAGCTGATGTCCCGGCCTCTTTTCTTAGGCATTTCCTAAATACAGCAAATGTCATCAAAGAAATTCCTCTGAATTCATGTCAGTCTGTAAGCAGCACTGTCACCGCAGCCCATAAAGATATTCCCTTGTTAGCTTTGAACTTATTCATTCAAATAAAGCAGTGAAACTGGAGCAGGCATATGCTAGCCATTTAAATACACAGTCAAGCTGCTGAGTGGGGTTGTACAGGCGGTGCTGCTGTGGCTTCACTGCTGGGAAATGGCTACATGCATTGCAGTCACACTTACTCTAATAACAGTGTAAACAAACCCTAAGCAATGTAACAGCTCCTTAAAGTGTGACGGTGATGAGAAACTGACAGTGAAAATACCCCTTTCTTACTCAGCACCTGTGCTCCCTGTAGTCACAATGGGTGGCTTTACTGACCAAGACAAAAAACTCCATCCACCTCTCGAGTAAATGCAACTCAGAGTTTGAGATGAGAGGATGCTTTGCCTCACACACCACCAGTGGAGTCCTCAGTGTGATTCTCACTGCGGATTCTTTGCTCGTTCTGGCAGCGTCTCAGGGCACCATGGGATGGGATGGATCCTCAGAGAGATGGTAGCGCTGGACACTGTTGGGAGTGTCCGACTGGTTTCGCCTAGCTGTAACATCAGTTTTATGCCAGTGTGAGTTCACTGAGGTCGGTGAATACCAGGTCACTTCAGAGTCACTTTCCTGGCCATAGCCAAAGGTCGATGGCCTTTAAGATAGTTGGCTATTTAATTCCTGGGGCACTCTGTATTTCAGCTACAGAGGCTGAGAGTATGTGAGGTTCTTCAGCCTCTGGCCTAAAGGGGTGTGGTGAGTGGGGAACACCCACACAGAGACATGCTGCAGTTCCTGCTCTCACCCCTGGAAAGTGACTCTGAGAGCCCTATTCCTCCATGATCTGACATGAATGATCTGACCCCATTCACTGGCTTATCCAGTGCAAGCACGGGGAGACTTACCACCTCAACCAACAAATGTCTCATTGAGAGACAAGTCAGTCATTTTGCTCCCTACAGAGACTGCTGCAAAAGAAAACCAAGAAAGGTCCCAGGGACTTTACAGAGGTGCTAGGACTTTCTGGACTCTCTGTCTCTCTCTCTCTCTCTTTTTAAAAAATAGGCAAAAGTCAGCCAAGAACGCAGATCTGATATATCCTTTGTGAGTACTGAAAGCTAAAATTCCTCTGGGGTACCTTTCAAACTTTTTAGTTAATTTGTAAGACATGAATAATGCTCAAAGAAATATTCAAATACTCAGGCAGTGCACTGTGCGATTTTTAAGATGGGGCCTAAAAAACCAACATCCTGTCTACTCTTTGTAGACATTACAGATGCCAAAGCACTTTTCATAAGGGTAAGGATTCACCCCGATCCCCTTGACCAAAATTTCCCCTCCGGCTCTTGCCATGCAGCATGATGTATGCCAGTAGCTTTCTGTCCTTCAAGTATTATAAGCTCTAGACCAAATCCTGCACTTCTTGCTCAGTCCGTCCTCAGGAGTTTGGCCGTAGTCCAGAGGCCTGCAGGCTGGAGCCCAGCGCGAGTGCAACACTTTGGAATGAAAGGTACTATAGTGGGCAGCAACCCAACTCTTAGCACATGTTCGGTGGATTGCATGGAGGCCCAGAAAATGAACGCTTTAGCCTCCCCTCCCAGTGACTTCACCCACTGCCTGTCCAGTGCATTGGGCCCTATTCAACCTTGCACCAGAGCCCCTTTGTGGCATGTGTCACACACCCCTACACTGGCAGCAGCCCAGCGAAGGATGTAGCCTTCCCTTTTCCCCATTTCTTAGTGCTCTATGTTACGAGGCTAGATGGCGTTTCCTTTCAGGAAGAGATGCAAGGTCAGGGCTGCTTCTACGCGCAGGGCGAGATGACTTGACATGCAGCAGTTTACAAGAAACCTCCAGTGCACTTGCATCCTGTGGTTCTGTGCTTCCTGCCCTGTGAGCTAGTTGCCAGATCTCTTTCTGTCTTTGCCAGCAACAGGCAGCACTCAGGACAGGGCGAGAACAGAGTGGCTACAGACTGCTCACTCTTGGGCTGAAAACCAACTGCATCACAAGTTGTGAATTTAACTGGGAAATATGCTTTGTTCAGAGCTTGAGCGTGCTGTCTCAGCCGCTCAGGGGAGGATGGGACCCTCAGCACCGATCTCCCACATGACTGCTAGGACAGCAAACCAAATCCAACAGCACTCCTCGCCTCAGTACCAAGAGCCCAGCAGACTCAGCTCCCCGGCATGGCAGAGCCCTGAAAGCCATCGTGCTTGCACACTTAGCATCATACAGTCCAGGGAGTGAGGAAGTAGGAGTGGACTCACAGCAGGCTCTTCCTCCTCGCATGGCCCTACACTAACATTTAGCACATAGAGGGTGCTTCTATGGCACTCCGGGTTCCCACCTTCCCAAGCAGTAATAGCATATTAATGGGGTCTCCCCCTGGCAGTGGAGAGCCTTCACTCACCCCTGGAGGCATTTTAAATCTCACTTTGCAATTACCTTTATTTTCTGGAAATCACCCTGAAGGGGAAGTGACAGGAGAGGGCAGACTGGAGGATAATGTTGTCATAAAGCAAATGCTACAGCTACTTGTCATTTCAACCCCCAAAGTGCACTAGGGACGCCCAGCACGGACAATGGGGGATGAAGGATGGGCACAGAATGAACTTTAACCCACCTCATGGCCCAGTTTTTCCCGAGCAAGATATCTTCTATTGCCATCACGGGATAAATGGCGATCAAGGATAACACCACATGCACCTTTCACTTCCTCTGGTTGACAGGAATGGGCTTGGATAAACCTCTTGCACTCCAGGGCAGGAACAGCGTGACCTCCCAGGACACTGGCAGGGCTCAGAACACCTCCTTCCCACAAGAGGATCCTGTGGTCACTGAGAATCACACATCTTCTTTCGCTACCTCTTGATAAGTAAATGAAATCCAAAGTTCAGGAACACCAGAAGCTAAAGCCCCATCATCCACCCTGCAATCTTTATTTATGCATTAGGCTGCTATCTCATATAGCAAATAAAGAACAAGCCATTTAACAAAAAATAAACCTTAAAATAGTCTAACCATTAGCACACACTACAGGAAGCTAGCCAGGAGTGAGTATCGTTTCCATCTATTTCGACTAGCTTCTGAGGAAAAGCAAAGTACAACAATCGGCCCCTTGGTAGGGCGGGACATGCAGGGGCCTCCTTCTCCACACATCCCTTCCCTGCACCTGGCAGGTCATAAATAGGCACATTTATGGAGAGAAATAACAATGCATCTTTCAACCCCACAGGGCAATACTCTGGTTACTCTGAGATTGAAACCTGTACAATACATTCATCAAAGCGGTAGCTGGATCGCTGGGTGAGTAGCAAACTCCAACCAGCATACTGTTCAAACCAGCCCTCACTTCTGCATTCTGGTCCCATACTTGGTGTGCCATCACTAAAACCAGATGGCCTGCTTTAACCATCCAGACAATACCTGAGACTAGCCAAGGGTGAGAGGAATAAGCAAGAATATCTTTCCCACTGCACATGGTGGCAGAGGAACATTGGGTGCTTACTGCAAGAGCTCTCCATGGTCATGTGTAAATACCCAGCTATACGCCTCGCAGTTACCCCTGGAACCGCTGGGTCACCTGACCTGCATCAGCACGTGGGTATTTGCTTTTAGAACTGTGACGCAGCTCCTGTGATAGGCCTGTGTGTCAGACAAAGGACGTGGCATCAGATATACACTAACTCATTCACAGAAACGGTGCAAATGAGGCTCCCTAAATCATCCTTCAGTGTGGATGGAGACCTGGAAGAGGAGTGGATGATGCTGCTGCAGCATTTCCAGATTTTTCTGAAGTGAGTAGTATTATAGATGAAGGAAGAGGGTGAACTTCTTCCCTCTTCTACTTTAGTGGCGAAGCAGGCCACTTGGATCTGTTTTGAGAACTCAAAGTGGCCATGGGATGAGACAAGGTCCAGAGAAAGTAGTTATTAATTAGACTACTTGGTTTTGTTTGGTAGTATGTATTACTGTGTTACAGTAATCTCACAAACAGCGGGTACTGGCTTCTGTTGTGGGACAAGCCTATCTGCCTTGGGAACCCTGAATCAGACCATGTGAATGCAGCTAAGAAATCAAGTTGCAGTTTCTTGCCAACACTCATGTATGTCAGATGTTCATTACAATTAACACAACTATTTTCTTCTTCAGAAGAGGAAATGACTGGCTGCAACAACTAGATGGGTGTTTGTGTGGAGATGGGGATGTAGGGAGAAAGATATATGATACAAATGTCATCTCAAGAGCCTTAGGGCCTTCCCAAAAAAATTAGACCAGAAGATGGCAAGGAGAGAGAAAACCAGATGAAGCAAAAAGGAAGCAGATTTCAGGATTAAATGCCCCACATTAGTATGGAGTCACTTGGAGAGAATGACTGAGGGAATGATCTTTGATCAGCTTGCAACTCCGTCATTGAGACTTTTCATCAGCCATTCAATATAAACAGTGATCTTCCACAACAAAAGTGGCCAGTCTGAGGGATTGCTGGCTATTTGCAGGATTATTCTTGTGGTGGGTCCTACCAGAGCAGGTAGTGCGAGAACTCTGTTCCTCCAGGACGCATGCTTAAGGTTTGTCTTTCATGTGGTTTGGAGACTTCGGCTGTGTGCGAGGCCTGGGTCGTGGAGGCGCTTCCTGATGTGGAGGCTGAGACTGTGGAAGGGGTCTCCGCTGCTGGCGTGGCTGCTTTTGGGGACCATGACCTGGAGGTTGAGGAAGTGGCCGCTGTTTCAATTCATTGTCCGGTCCGTGCATTTGCATCAGTATCTCCTCACCTGCAAGCAATTAGTTAATAACTCAGCATGAGTAAAAAGGGAAGGTGGCACTTATTTACAGTGAGAAGCTGCTACCTAGGGAAGGTGGTCTGGACCCTGGCAAGCAGACAAATGGTTACATAGTTTGGAATATATGTGGGAGGGTAGTGGGGACCCTGTATTTCAACAAAAGAATAAAACCTGGATTTGCCATCTACTCCCAGATACTTCTGTGGCCTGTCTGTTGGCTGGGGAGGGGTTGTTCATAGGATATTCCATCCCCTCCCATCTCAATGAGCCTGCTCTGCTGGACAGCTGCAACAGCTTACAGGCAGGTAGGAAACATGCCAAGGAGATGATACTGGTACTCCTCTCTCATCTTTGGAGGTGATGCCCTGAAGGCAGGGTTGGGACAGGTGAGTTGACAGCAGCATAATGAAGTTTGCCCTGCCCCCGTCTGTGTGGTACTTGTTCTGCAGGTAAATAGAGGACTCTAGACACCAGCAATCAGTCTTCCTTCTTTCACCAGCACTAAATTTACTTCATATAGAGGAAATAGACTAATGTTCTTTGGCCACTTTATTGCCATTTCTGAAAGGCCAGTGACCACATAAGATTTGATTTTGGGACTGAACAACCCACTGGCTCAAATACTGAAGTGATTCTAAACTCATAGTGAACCGTTCCAAAGAGGGTGATTACGTTGATGGTAATTAACACAGAGCTAAACACACCTCAGCACTCAGTGAGGACAGGGACAAGTCTTACCATTGTGTCAACGGGTCATGGATAAAGCTTTGATTCCAGTAAGGTTTACCATAACCAGCTGGCAAGATGTTAAACATAACCACCCTCGTCTACACTAACTACTAGGGTGCATTAATGAAACATGGTAACTAACTGTTTGCAAAAAAAAAACCAGAGTCCTGTGGCACTTTTAAAGACTAACAGATTTATTTATAGGGGACACTAGGGGATGGATCACTTGCTGATTGCCTGTTCTGTTCATTCCCTTTCAAGCACCCGGCATTGGCTACTGTTGGAAGATAGGATACCGGGCTAGATGGACCATGGGTCTGACCCAGTATGACCATTCTTATGTTAATTATTCCTCATATTCTAACATGACTTAGTTTTCTAGTGAAGGCAAGCTTGTTAGGGCTGGAGTCTGGGCTTGGTCCAGATGAGCATGCAAAAATCCAGTTACTGAGCTGTTCAAACCTCTGGGGTCTGCAATGTTGGACAGGAAACATTCAAAGGAAAGGCTACTGGGAGATTTATGGTCCTGTCTGTTGCTGGTCAAACCAAAAACACCATGAAAATATCTCATGTGTATGTATGATCAAGTTAAACCCTGCTCACTCTAATGATACGAATTACCTGTAATGATGATTTCATTAATTATTTCTCTCATTGCATGCCTTTTTTCGTGACCACCAAAACTAAAAATCATAGCCTAAATTTTCTAAAATGTCTAGTAATTTTGAATACCTCTGTGTTTTCAGGCCCCTTAACAGTGCCTGATTTTTAGAGAATGAATAAACAACAAATCATAGCTATTAGGTTCTGCACTTTCTGAAACTCTGGTCTCTTTTAAGAGTCTCAGGATGCACAACCAAAGGAAATGGAGGCACCCCAAATTGCTATCTAGGCACACCTACATTTCCAAATCCCATTAGTGATTTTGGGTGCTTGCCTTTACATATATCTAAGTAGGATCCTACCAAATTCACGGCGGTGAAAAACGCGTCATGAACCGTGACATCTGCTCTCCCCCGTATAATCTGGCTATTGCAGAGGAGACCAGATCTCACAGAGCTGGGCAATCAGAGAGCGGCAGCTGCTGGCCGGGCTGCCCACAGCCGTGGCGCAGAGGTGGCATGAGACGGAAGGCATTGTCATTTTTTGGTGGGGAGCTAGCTTGGCCTTATGGGTAGACACGTGAGCAACTTTCCAGTACCCCATGTTCAGGGGGATGCGGTGGTCACCCTCCCACATGCATAGTCAGTCCAAGGCCCCTTTAACTCCTGAGTGCTGGGCCTGGAGCCAGGGAGGGTTAGGACTCAGCTGTCAAAGTCAGTAGTTCCTACTGTGTGCCGGGCTCCAGCTACTAGTAATGGCAGGCTGGGGTCTGGGGAAGGATAGGACTCTCTTCCGCTACACAAGCCACTCCCAGGGCTGGGTCCAGGAACCTCCCCTGGGTGCAAGAAGTTCCCCAGCTACTGGCTCTGAAGGAAGTCCTGCTGCTGACACCCAAGTGAGTGTGGCCTGAGATGGTATCACAAGCCTTACTTCTGCACTGCTGCTGGTGCCAGCAAATGCCTTCAAAGTGGGACACCTGGCCAACAGCTGCCCATCAGCCACCCAAAGCTGAAAGCAGCAGCACAAAAGGAAGGGTCTGGGTGGCAATACCATAAGCCCCCTGTAGTAGCCTTGCAGCCCTGGGGACCTCCTTAGTTACAGAGGGAAATTTCAGATTTAAATATCTGAAAGCACAAAATTGATGATTTTTAATATCCTATGACTGACACTGACCCAAAGGGACCTTGGGTAGGGCTCTATATATAGGATGATGAGAGAGAATGCTGGTGAGTGTCTCAAGCTTATATCTGGGTCAAGGATGTTCAGGTAATCATGGGTGCTTCTATAAGACACTTTTGGATGGTCTGATCTCCCCTCACTGTTAAATAATATTCCTTGAAAACAGCATTGTTTCATTTAAAAACACACATCAGGAAACCAAGATTATAACCGGCAATTGAAATGTAGAATTTTAGTGTGAGAAAACTCAGTCCTTTCTCTCTCGCTATCTCTTTCCCATAGATGAGCTGTTCATGGAAAGAATTAGGAGAGTCTAAGTGGTCAGACAGCAACGTGAAAGTTTCAAGTGCTTACCTTGTTCTTCAGCGCTATCTGTTCTCTTCTTCCTGATACAGTAAATTAGCAGAGCCAAAAAGATGACAAAGACAACGGCACCTCCTGCAATGCTCAGAATGAGAAGAAGGTCCAGTCCTAGCTCAGAGAGAAGAAGGAAATGTCTCAGGAAAAGAAACAACTCCCAAACAAAGTCTGGGATTTGGTATCCACCTGTGAAGCTTATGACATGGATAATCAAGATGACATGAGTACCTTGGAGTTAAGTGGCATCTTTTGCCCCAGCATCTCAAAGCATTTTCAGAAACAATAAATTGAGGTTCATAACATGTCTCCCCACCAGGTAATGTTAACTATTATCCCCATTTTCCAGAGGGGAAAACTGAGGCACAGACAAGGTTAAACCACTAGCTCATAGTCACAGAAAGAATAGCGCTTTGCTTCCTACCAATTTTTCACTGGAAAACTATGAAATGTGCGTGTGATATGCTTTAATGAGAGTTTGAAGCAGAATTCACAGGCATGCCAAGGAGGTTTACTCAGACCACGATAGAAGGTATCTTGCCACTAGTGATGGTCAAACCTCAAAAGCCTTGTTCTAGAGTGACACATAAAGATGTGAAAGTCTTTCTGAACCTTTTAAGGGCTTTCAGAAGGCTTTAAATGTGCAAAAGTGGGGCTCAGAGTCTGACGAAAGACAGACTTTTTCAGGACAGCTCCCTACTTGCTCAGAAATACTGTGAGAAAAATTTGTCTTGTGGTTTTTCATAGCTTGCTCTTCTAGCCTTGGCTAAATATCGAAAGCAAGAGCTACACAACAATTAACAATAGTGAAGAAAAACCAACCGGCCTTCCTACAACCTCAAAAAAAGTTTGGTTTGATTTGAGGGTGAAGCTTGATGGGGTTGTTCCAAAAACACTTGTCTGTATGTCCACCATCCTCTTCCAGCACCACTTCTGTCTGGAAATGGACCTTTGCATCTGGAGTAGCTGTTTCGGAACGGATACTGAGGGCTAAATTCCACAGAAGTGTAAAGTTGCTTGTTGGGGTACATTGGCCAAAAATGAGTATGAAGTACAATAATATGCACTGATTTTTTATCGTCAGTTGGTGTGCACACCAGTGTTATTTACATACTGAGGATAACAATCTTGTTCAGTCTTCCTCAGGTAGAACTCCCACTGAAGTAGATTACAATCTTATCTGCATAAGGACTTCCAAACTTGTCCCCAAAAGGCAAAAGCGAATGTGTAGCAGGAAAGGTAATCCACAAGAAGGAGTTAAACAAGGCCTTCTTCTACCCCTCTAGTGTCTCATTTAGGCTTGCTTTTCCCACCCACCAAATACCAGACCAGTGCACGTAACAAACCTTTACAACTTACAGCTGGTCACATTAGCGATTTTTGTCCCTGTACCGATGCAAAAATCCTAAATGTAAAGAAGTTCCTACACAGAGCTGGTCTGCAATTTTTTCCCCTCCACATTGAAAATGATGACTTTTTTGAAAAGTCATAAACTGAAATACTTTGGCTGACAATTGAAATAGTTCAGTTCAGAAATGGCACCTCAGCATCCCATGAGAATTGGAGTTTGGGTGCTTTATGCTCCCATTATTCTCTATAGGGTGCACTCCTGGGTTAAACTACATCTGCAGAGATGCACCAGTCTCCCCCTGGGTTAAAGGAGGGGATCTCAGGCTGGAAAAACACCTGTGGTGCAGCTCTATAGTTGTCTAAGCCTAGGGAAGAGGATTCCTCCTTACTGACCCTACAGTGACTAGGTAGCAAGTGTGAAAAATAGGGGTTGGGGATTAATAGGCATCTATATAAGACAAAGCCTTGAATACTGGGACTGTCCTATAAAATCAGGACATTCGTTTACCCTAACTGGCTCCAGCCTCTTTGCCCATGTATTTAAGATAGACGCTTGACATAGAATTTGCAGAAAGGAAGGTTTTCAAAATTTTTGCAAATTTACACACACTTCTGTTTGTGTACACCAACTCTACCAAACATGTGAGCATACAGGGCATTGGATCCTATAACAAATGGACAGCAGCAAGCCCCATTTAAGCTTGCAAAACCAAAGTTTTTCCTCATAAAATGGGGTTGACTCTGTATGTAAAAGTAAGTATGCACATATTATTTGGGTTGCAAAGTAGCACCTATAATTATCCAGTTAAAATGAGATTCAAGTAATAATACTACTGAGCTCTTATATATTGCTTTCCGTTCATAGTTCTCAAGAGGTCATCATTATCCCCATTTTGCAGAAGGGAAAACTGAGTTACAGGGCAGTGAAGTACTTTGCCCAAAGTCCCCTAGGAAGCCAGTGGCATAACTGGGAATAGGTCACAAATTTACAGAGTCCTAGTCCAGTGCTTTGTTAGCTAGGCTACACTGCCTCAGAGGGTTGGGAAAAAGGATTAACTGAGACCTGAAGAATTTTAATGTGAGAAGGATGCCTCCCCCCACCCATGTTTCTACCCTGGATAGGAAGAAACCTGTGATGTGGTTTTTGTACTTTTTCCTGTTATGACACCTGTGCTATATATTTCTTCAAGACCTCTGTGACAAATGCTTTCCGTAGCTTTTGATGGTACAAGAAAAACCAAACAAGAAGCCCCACAGACTGGTTACTACTTCTCCAAGGGGTCAGAGTACCCAACAGTACTGAGCCCCTGGTATCTGACAGGTTGAGTTCAGCAGCCAAGTCCCAACAAAGACCACCACAAGCCAGATCCTCATCTGGCCCAGCTCATCATCACTCCACTGAAGTCAATGAAACTTTGGAATGACACTAGCCACCTTTGTAAAGTGCTCTAAGATCTAGGGATGAAAAGCCCTGTACAGGAGCTAGGCATTAATTATTGTGTCAGTTTACTCCTGCTGAGTGATGAAAGCATGACTTTCATGGTACAAGCTCCAAGTATTTAATATACACAAATGAATGTGACAGGAAGAAACATCAACTCTACGCTGCCTTGTGGTGACTCCCATCTTTGGATCACCCACCCCATGCTTGGTGGTCAATTTAACAGGGTTATGCCTGGCTACATCGGAGAACTGCTTCTTGATTTTTATATCCGCACACACCCCCTACTCACTGTTTCAGGCTGCCTACACGCTGTCTGCCGTAGCTATGAGTGGAAAATTGGTGCAGGGTCTATCTCAGGCAGCTGGAAGTACTGGGCCTCCCACTGCAGGTGGCTGCACTCAGGAAAGTGCTGGGGCAGCATCAGCTGCAGGGCCTGGGGCTAGCCAAGGTTGTAGCAGAAGAGGAAATGATTGCAGAGGTGGAAGCAGCAACCCCAGTTATAATGGGCAGCTTGCCCAGCTGCTACTGTGAGGATGTGTGCCAGCGCAGTGAGTCTTGTGAGACACCACAGTTCCATGCTGCATCACACACAGCTCCCGCCCACACTTAGCACCACTATCTCTAGGAAGGTAGATGACCTGGGTCCCATATCAGCACCCTGCCCCCATTCCAGCAGACAGCAACACTCTGACCCCACCGAGCACTATCCACCACGACCACCCCAGAGCAAGCCAGCCAAAACAGAGGAGATGCCACCTCTTGCTCTTTCACCCATCGATCTCCAGGAACAGCCTACTCTTCTTCTCCAAACAGTGGGAAGAGCCACCTCTCCCCCACCCCCTTTGCCAATCTCAGCTCTGCCCTGGCAGAACCTTTCAACATTTCCTTCCCTCCAGGTACTGGCAGAGCTGCCCCCACATAGGATCAGATTGGCGTGGGCCTGGAGCTAAATGAGCCAATAACGGTAATGCCGCTGGTCTGAAGGCAGCAGGCAGTCATCCATTCTACAGCCACATAGAACCTTTTCCTTGACTTCTCCAAACACTCACTGTTTTTATTTATGTGTAGGCGTTCTGTGCCAGTCACCACTGTAGTGTCTGAACAGCTCAACTGCTAAGGCTCACAATGCTCCTGTGAGCTAGGGGAAGCATCATCTGACTGCTGGGAAGCTAAGACACAGAGGCTATGTCTACACTTGTTAATTTAAGTCGACTTTGTTAAGTCAACTTAGCATGTCCACACTTAAATTTTAAGTCAACTTAGGGGGGACCCTACAAAGTTGACCTAGAGCGTCCACACTGGATGCCTAGGTCGACTTGTAGGGGCTAGGTGGACCTGGGACTGGTCCACGGTGGCAGGGGGGGCACCCCTTGCCAAGTGCCAGGGGCTCAGCCTTTGCCCCATTGTACCTTGGTACAATGGGGCAAAGGGAGACAGGGACCATGGCAGGGCATAGGGGCAGGGTGGGCGGGCTCTGCCCTGCCCTGTGGGGGGAGCATGCCAGGCTCCCCCTGTGCCCTCCCCACCCCCCACCCCCGGCAGGGAGGGCAGGACTTTAGAAAGTCGACTTAAGCAGAAAGTGGACTTAAAATGGGGTTTAATAAAGTCGACTTATTTTTTCCTTGTCGACTTAAGCAGCTGCTTAAGTTGACTTAAGGAAAGTGTAGTGTAGACGCAGAGTAAATTAAGTCAACTTAAGCAAGCTTAAGTCGACTGAATTTACAAGTGTAGATGCACCCAGAGAGACTAAATGACTTCCTCAAGATCACGTGGAAAGTCTATGGCAGAATCAGGAACTAAGCACAAATCTCCTGTGCTCAGTGTCTTCGCCTCAAGTCTCTCCCTTTTGTCCTTCTCTTTAGAACTTGCCCCATCCCCAAGAAGTTGGATTTAGAATCACTTCTGCTGTCCATGCTCATTCTCCACGTCAGTCCTTTCCTTTGCCTTTTTAAATGTAGCCCTTTGATTTGTTTTTACTGTGCCTGTGTTTTAAGATGGTGACAGTTTCCTGCATTGTAATTAGTTTTTTTGTTTGCTGTACAACACCCATGTCCTTTAGTGGGGGATAAAATGATAACATCTAGATTATAAATGGAGCAAGGAACATGGGCCAAATGCACTGCTTGAGTAACTTCACTGAAGCCAAAGGAGTTAACTGCTGTAAAGAATTTGACACCATGTCTTCCCTTGTAAACCATACAGCATGCAGGGCACAGACACTGGTCAACAAATATTAAATTGTTGCTATTTAACATCTGGGATCGGTAATCTAGAACATTCTCTTGTAACAGCTGCACAAACCCAGTTCTGCAGCTGTGACTTGGACGAAACTACAGGGTAAAGTCTGCAGGATTGGTCCCAGTGTAATTAGCAGGTAGGTTCCTGCTAGGGATGTAACAGGATAAATGTTTAAATGATGAGCATCAGTCTTACTGTTTAGGAAATTAATCCAGTGTTTAAATGGGTGGGGGTGGAGTGGAGAGGAAGACTCCTCTCTGAGAACTAGAGTTACCCAACTGCAGCAGCTAAGATCTCCTGTGCTGGGGTGGGGAGGGGGGGAAGAGAAGCCACAGGGCTTCATTATTCATTCATTAACTGAACAAACAAGGAGTCCTGTGGCACTTTTAAAGACTAACATTTATTTATCACAAAAGCTTTCATGGGTACAAGCCCACTTCATCAGCTGCCTCAAATGGAAAATGTAGTATATTAGGTACACACATACACATGGGTAGGTCACAAGGTCAATTCAAAGCATTTCAGAGGCATAGTCTACTAGTCTATCTCAGCAAAACAAATTGTTTAGGTTCAAAGAGTGTGGAAGAGAGCCTTGTAACAACAATAGCTGAGGAAGTGAGAATGGCAATAGAGGGGAAATTACCTTTTGTTAGCCATTCAAAATCCCTATTCAATGTCCAGGTATATTGAAATGTTCTCCTATCAATGTGATATATGCCATCATGTGCCAATCATGCCCCTCTGTCATATACATTGGCCAAACTGGACTGTCACTTGTGCAAAAGACTAAATGGACACAAACATTCAAAAAACCAGTAAGGGAACATTTCGATCTAACTGGACATTGAATAGCGATTTTGAATGGCTAACTGAGCAACTCAGTTTTTAACACATAACTCATCAGCTCATTATATCTAACTTCCATCGTCATCCACTCTAACACACCAACTCAAGAGTTTTTCTGCATCTTTAATCATTTTCCTTTTAACTTTTAAACAATAAAAGCTATTTATAAAGCTGGAGTGCAACGTGTGTCATTATTTAAGCTCACAAAGGTAGCAGCTCATTGAAGTAAATTAGCAAACACTTGGGCTATGTACACACGATCACTTTATTGCGCAATAAGGCTCCTTATTGCGCAATAAAGCTGACTGTGTACACACGATCATTTTTCTTGTTGCGCGACAACACTCTCTTGCCACGCAACAGTAAAACCACTCAAACCAGAGTGGTAAGCATTACTGCGGAACAGCTGTGCCAACCAGTGCCAATCGAGGGCACTCTGGGACATTGGAGCTGTCAAATGTCAATTTCACTGCTCTGGCTGAGCAGTGAAATTGACATACATGTCAATTTCACTGCTCTAGCAGAGCAGTGAAATTGACTATTATGGGAGCTGCCAGGTTTGGCCGCTCCCCTGGCCTGAGCTAGGAGGCTGGCCCGAACCGGCTGTTCGGGCCAGCCCCTAGCTCAGTCTAGGAATTCGGATGGCGGCAGGGGCTTCGGCTCCCGCTGCCATCTGAAGCACCTGCAGCTGGGCTAGGGGGCTGGCTGTGGGCAGTGCATGGTGGGACGGGTGCCCACCATGCACTGCTCTTCTATCACAAAGGAGCGTTCACACGGGTGAATGCTCCTTTGTGATAGAAGAAGCACGTATGTACACAGAAAAGCGCTATATTTATAGCGCTTTCCTTGTCCTGCAATAACTTATTACGGGACAAGTTTATCGTGTGTACATAGCTTCAGACTGACCTGCACACTTTTTGGTGTCCCTCCAAAAGCCTAACCCACATGGTTCTGCTCATCTTCCCTTCCCCTCAATTGAAAGTCACAGTGGAGGGAGCTCACAGTGTTTAATGGATTTAAATATTCTACATTTAAAATGTTTAAAGAGATTGCTCATTAACCAAATTTTTACATCCCTAGATTCTACCACCCAATTGTCAGTTTTACTTATGTTAATGTTATACTGGTTGGCATCTGAAGAAGCCAGATGGCCAGATTAACAGGTTAAGGGAACATCTGAGTGAATTGGCTAAAATGGAGATTGATAAACTACAAAGCAAAGTTAGTCTAGGCTGACTAACTTCCTGAATAAGATAGTTTACAGAACTTTACTGTAGATGGGAAACCATCAAGGATGTTCAGATTTTTTTCTTTAAAGACTAAAAATAATGTCATATTAAAAACTACGTTTCATTACTTTTTTTCTATTGATACTTTTCATTATTAAAAATGAAAGGATTTTGGAGACCTGATTGATTTTTCATTTATTGACTTCTTGCATTTTACCCAAGTTGGACAACTAAAGAAAAGGCTGGTTAGCTTCAGCTGTGTTTCTGTTGAGTTTCACTGCCTGAACACTAGCCTGATGTTGGGCCTGCCTCTTCAAAATTGCAGGACACTGTTTTAGTTCAAACAAAATATTGTTTCTGGTTACTTTTTCCTCTCAAAGTTTCATAGAAACATTTCTATCAATAGTGAGGTTTGTAAATTATTTTCCTTTAAGAAAGTCTGCACCGGAGGTTTAACCTACTTGATTGCTCATTAATTAGCACTAGGTAGGCTGAAAGAGGGAGTCCTCCCATGTGTATAGGTAGGTAGGTCAAAGGAAGAATTCTTCGGTCAATCTACTGCTGTCTACACAGGGAGTTAGACCCAGCTATGTCTCTCAGGGGATCTATCGAAAATAGGACTGACCTAAATGTGTTACTTGGAGCCACGAAATTTTTTTTGCCTTGAATACTGTGGTTATGTCAACCTGACATGACCTCCAATATAGACATGGCTAGGTAAATTGAGGAATTCTTTTTTTAACCTTGCAACAGAGGGGACCAACTACAGTGTAACAAAAACCCTATCTGTCCCTGTAGGAAACTTCTACACCGTGACATTACAGCAGCACAGCTGTAGCTCTGTAATCCCTGTATTGTAGGTATAGCCTTACACTGCCATAGATCAATAACAACTCCACTGAAATCATAATGTAAAACTGGATTAAGAGAGAGGGGAATCAGATCCATTCTTTGGAAAGGTAGGGTGTGAACTGCTGTCCTGACCTATTTTCAATTCAGGCAATTTTATTCTACCTAACGACAAAGACTTCTGCCATTATAATTCTCTGCAAGGCAATGAATGCTGGTGGGGCTGTAGGAATAATAGAGAACAACAATTGAAAAAGTGTTTTGTTTTTTTGCTGCCTGCTGTGTAGCACTGCTGGACACTGTATAAAACCTACTGTATGTCAGTTCCCTCTTAGTTAGTACTAGGCTGACCCTGGTTTTAGAATCAGTTCCCTGGAGATCTCTATACGTTTTGTAAATCTTTGTGGGCAGTCATTAAGAAACTCTTTTGCAATATAGACGTTGTACCTGCACATTTGATTTCCTTCTCGTCAGCGTTCTTGCTAACCTTATTTTCAACTTCACACTGGTACTTTGCAGTAGGGACTTTGTCCTTGTATTCAATCTTCCATTTGCCATTTTCCTGTTTTGGTCCATTTACATTGAGGGAAAGGTTATTTTGAAGCAACTGGAAAATAGGTTTAGTCTTCTCAGTCACCTCACATGTCACTATTGTGGTTTTTTTGGAGCATATCCATTTGATTTCTGGTTTAGAGATACTTTCTGAAAGAGAATAGAAGCAGCAATCAGGCTGTGAAGATGTCTAATTTTAAAAAGTTTATTATTAACACAGAACAGGCAAAATCCACAGAATGATACAAAGGAAACCACAGGGACATTAGAGGCATGGGCAGGACAGAACAGAACACAATGATGCTGTGGAAGGGGCAAATTAATCTGAAACACAGATACTCAGTGAGAGAGAAAGTCAAAGTAGTGATGTCTATAGAAATTAAGGGATGAGCGTGAACAGCAAATTAAACCCGAGGAGAGATGTGATGTGGCAACAATAAAGGCCAGCACAACACTGGTCTGTATACTTGTTTTTTAATAAAAAAAATGAACACCTTAATGACTCATTGTCACTCCTCTCTCTTCCCTCCCTACAGATCTGTAGTGTAGAGTGTTTCTTCTTGAGATAACATCTCATTGTTGTTTAGAGACAACCCTCCCTGTCTTTTCTCCTATTCAGTTTTGAAATGCAATGGACCAGATCACTCTAGTTCAGTGGTACTCAACTGGACTCACACAAGACACATGTCTCCTGCAGATCTTGCCACCATGGCATATTAAAATACTATGTGGGATTTAATTATTAACCAGTCAGGATGCTTTTACTATGTTATTAACCAATTAAGTTAACTTATTTGTTGCTGTGAGAATAAAATAAGACACATGTACACACAGTAAATGTTTCCTGTCATACTCTTCCACTGTTTATCGTTACACTAGAATACAATATGAATAGTACTCGAGTAAATGAAACAATGATTTCACACTACCGTGGCTCTTTTGGGTAACATTGATCACTAATTTGTATCCTGAACCACTGAGGTCTGAGTGGCACTGCTCTCGTCCAGGGAGAACCACCTCAGACAGGGCCAAAGGGAGGCGTAAACTATCATTTCTTCTTGCAAAATGTTCACTCCATCATCCCATCTGGTGGAAAGTTAGGGGATCCTGCAGATCTGAGAGACTGCAAATTCCCTCTCAATGACTACTCTTAGGGATCCATGGATATCAGACCTCTGGTCCATCCATAGAGAGCTTGGAGTCAACTCACAGGTTCCATCCAATAAACTTCTCTCTCTCTCTCTCTGTTTCCGGAGCAGAGCTGGCACTAGTGGGGGTACCTCTGTGGCTGTTCATTAGCAACAACCAAGGAGAGTACCATGAGCAAGATAATACAGGTACATCTCCAAGATGTAACATCTCCCACCTGGGTCATTGTGTGGAAAACTGAGCTCAGGGCAGGGGGAAGAACCAAAGAGAACAAAGCATCTACTGCTGCATTATCTCCAGCCACAAATCTCTCAGGTACAATGCAGGCTTTCAGACATTAAGGTCGGGAAGCAGGGAGACCACAGTATTTCCTCTCTTCCATACTGGGGGCCATCAGTGCAACATAAGCAAACCCACATTGCAGTTACTATGGGAGAAGAGCTAGGCTATGTAGCGATGAGTTGGGATTGGGGACGTACATGAGGGCTTTACATTGTAGAGCAAAGAGGCAATTGGACCCTTCCAGGCAGCTCTGGCGTGACTGCATCAGCAACTGTCCCGTCATTTTGGGGCACCAGAAAGATTGAAAAGGAGTCATAAAAGAATGGCAAAAATTATTAGATGCCTGAAGGGAATGACTATGAGGAAAGAGTTAAAAGTGTCATTATGATCAGAAAAGTGACTTTGCAAAAAAAAAAAAAAAAAAAAAAAAATGGCACCTTCTTCCAGAATGCTACTGATTTGCTCCTGTGTATTCAGAATCACACCTGACTTTAGTGACAAAAATCAGGTTTGTGCATCTGTATCTAACTAATGAGAGAACCAATACTTGACAGATAGATGATCTTGTCTCCAAACGCGTTGCTGGCAGAGCTGTGCAGTACAACATAAAAGTGCTTCTGCCAGTGTGGTTTAAATCCGGCCCCCAGTAAGTTAATAAGGCAACGAAACTATGATTAAGCTGGTTTCTGTTTCCTATTTTGCACTGTGGATTGCTAATGGAGCTCTCACTGAAGAATCAGAGCCACAAATAGCTCACTCAGACTCTCAGTCTAGGTTGAATTTTCAGGGAGAAACCATTTTTTACCTTTACACTTGGTAAATTCAATCAGTCATTTAAAAAGCATGGATTTCCACAATGCTATTTTACAGTCATTTTTCAGAGTACTGCACTGTAACTATAGCGCCATGTGCCAAGCAAGTCCTTCAATCCCTCTATTGCACACAGTGTATATGTAGGTGCAAAGTGTGGCCTGATCCTGCTAACAGTTACTGAGGCTGGATTAAGGCATAAACACTATTCGCAGATTCCAAGGCCAGAAGGGGCCACAGCAATCATCTAGGCTGTCTTCCAGTATAGCACAGGACATAGATTTTCACCCAGTCGTTTCTGCATTAAGCCCATAACTTCTGTTTGAGCTAGCTAGAGCACATATATTTCAGAAAGACACCCAGACTTGGAACATTCTAGACACTATGGCCACATGCATAGGATCCTGATTCCTAGATTCACAAAATGACATAAACTAAGCATAATAATTTTTAAAGTGATAATGTTATCTGCCTGACCCTAATCATCACACTTAATCACTAATGGATTTTATCCTTCCAACACTCCTAAGATCTACATGCCCTTTTCACAGATGGGAAACTGAGGCACAGGGCAGAGTAAGTCACTTGCCCAAGATCACATGGGAAGCCTGTGACAGAGCCAGAAATTCTACCTCAATTTTCATCCAATGCCTTAGCCAATAAATCTTGAAAACATGATCCAAGTATAAGACATACATTGATGCCTCCCTGAGTCTGCAGGCAGCCTTTAACAACAGCTCTAAGAATAACACCTTTTCACAGCTTTGACAGGGCAGTGGCAGCAGGTGTCCATACACAGAGTCCCATGTTTCAGAGTTGGACCTACCCACCAGCCCAACAGATGTGGTACCCCAGCTGTCTCTCTGTGGTGAGGTAACAAGCTGGGAAAGTGGCCACAGGGGGCTCACACCCCTAGGGTGCCAGATGGCCTTAATTAGCTTTGCCTTTAGCCATTGAATGCTTCAGGATTAGTCCCAAGAGTAAAGTTGTGCATGTCACGGTTGGATTAACCAGGCTGAGGGTCCCAGGCTGCCCCCCACCACAGTGCCTCTCCTGCCTGGCCCCCTCAAATGTGGAGACCCCCTGTCACTGGGGGCCATGGGGTCAGAAGGCATTCCTGCCCCAGCCCTGCTCTGGCCTGTCTGCCCAGGGAATGTGGGAGGCCAGCTGGCAGGGCCCCTGGGAGGAGCAAACAGGGGCTGGCCCACCCCGCTTTGCCCCTGAGGACAGGCCAGCTGGCCCAGGGGCGAGGCAGAGTGCAGAACCTGGGCCTGGCCTCTTTGGCTCCAGGGAACCACTCCACACCCACACCCACACCACTGGCAGGGCAGGAGCACTCTCAGCCCTCGACACTGAGGCAGGCAGGTGATTATCAGAGGGGGTTTAGGGGCTGGAGCCCAGGGCCCCCTTATTGGCCAGGATCTGGTGCTTAAGCCCATAAAGCCACTCCAATAATTCAGATCTGGTGCACATGCATAAATCCTGGCAGGACTGTGGCCTCTTCTTGCTATTAGAGTTTCCTAAGAAGCATTACTTTACAAGAACATCTCAAAGGAGAGTTTGTCATTCATGCTATTGAAGATGTCTGAATTGACAGTGGTCACTTTCATGTAGATAGCAATTATCTCAATAAAGAAAAGCATTTAAAAGCAATAAGGATTGAAGAAAAAATTGCAGAAGTGTGTAAGCAGTGTTAGCAGACAATAAGTAATTAAATGTCAAACAATTTTTTACAAATTCTTCTCTCATTTCTTTAAAAGTTTTTAAACAATCTTGAAATTCAAAAAATTCCAATCAGCTATAAAATTAGTCAAACAAGAAAAATCCCAATATTTTTTCTTTTTTTAATTCAAAATTGTCAGGATTGCTAAATACAGAAAACTTCAACAAGCCCTGCGTCCAAGAGATGGAAGAGGTGAAGAGTGAGCTGGAGACCTAATGAAGTAAAAATAAATAGAGGACTAGTCACTGGATCATTTACTAATGATCGGGCTTCAGATGCAGCAATTCAACATAGCTGGCACATTTCCTTCCTGTAGCAATGGCTGGATCAAAAGCAAGGCATGAGAACAAAGAAGAAGGAAAATCTTCACATTACAGAAATGTGTAGAGCCCTGTGCAGCTACAAATGTGTATCCACATCCGATCTGCATCTACAAGAAATGGTCTGCGGATATCCATGATGTAGCTGTGGGTGCAGATATCTGTGGATTTACAGGGCTCTAGATATGTGTGCAAAATGGCAGGCTTTTTCAGCAACCTCCTGTTTTAGGAGACTGCCTAACATATTCCAAATGCACAGAGCACAGTTCTGTGCTCCACATCTTATTGGTTAAATAATCTAGAGTTATCAGTGCCTTGAACGGCTCTTTAAGAAAGGTTTCACTGGCTGTAGGAGGGTGACCAGATAGCAAGTGTGAAAAATTGGGATGGGGGTGGCAGGTAACAGGTGTCTATGTAAGACAAAGCCCTGAATATTGGAACTAGCCCTATAAAATGGGGACATCTAGTCACCCCAGTCAGTAAGGAAATCAGGGCTTAATTGGACAGTGGTATGTGTACCAGCACTTTCCTGAGCTATCTTTTGGGGCACCAAAATGTGTCTTTTATGGAAGAGAACACAAGCTTGTGGAGCCCAGTTGAGTCCACAGGTCTATTTGAACCCTGGTTAGGGCTGCTGAACCCAAGGAATCCAGAAGAGTATGCAAACCATTTCAGACATCTTGACAATCCATTGTGAGATGCATCTCATTTTGTGCTCTTAAGTGGGTTATTCTCTTGTGGAAGGAGCTTGGAAGAGTCTGACCACCTTTCTCCCCACCCTCCACGTTAGACCCCAGCCTCCCAACCATATACAAACAGAGGAGTGTTGTGTGGTAAAACGGCTCAATGTAATCTGAGCTAAACCCGTCTGTTGCTCATAAGTCAAAGTACAGGTCTGTTTGGTAGCATTCATGGCTGATGTGAGAGAGAAGAAATCCGACAGCAGATGGGAAATGGGAGTGCAGAAAGACTCAGCAGTAGGATGTGGGGGGAGGGGGGAACAGGGAGGCTCACCTGGCAAGAAAGGGAAAGGAGGAACCCACACAGCAGAACTTACCGAGGAGCAGAAAGAGGGAATAGACACAGAAGAGCTAACCCTTCCACGACAGCGAGTCTATGCAGCAAAGTTAGAGACAAAAGAAACAGGATGGAAATCTATTTAGTAGAAGGAGAGAATGGTAGCAAGGGGTTCACCCAGCTGTGGCTGAAGGCATATGGAGGGTGACTCACTCTGAACGTTCAGAATTAATTCTTTATCCACTAGCAGACGTCCTTTGGCATCGTACACTTCCACTGTGTAAGTTCCACGGTCCTCTTCGACCAGGAGGTCCATTTTAAGGGTTCCATTGGGCAATATATCAAACCTTTTCCGGTCATTAACCCCATAAGACGTCTTCTGAGAATCTTTCATTTTCATGACAAGTGTTTTATTTTTTAACCATTTTGTTTCATATGGGTTTTTCTCTTTTAACTCAGGAATGTTCAAGAGAACAGATGCATTCAGAACCCCATAAACTTCTTCTGCAAAACCTTCAAACAGGAGAAGAACAATACAGCCCAATTAGTGTAAGGCCAAAGTATCTAGGGATGAGAGTTAACAGTAGACACTACAGCATTAAGGAACTTGGTCACAAACTCCCCTCTTTTCCCCAAACCACTGTTCATTAATGTGTGCTTTTTATACCGGTAGCTGCTTTCATCTCAAGCCTCAGTGCAACTCCCAAACATGAATTACTTAAGCCTCCCAACACCCAATTTTAATTCTGAGAACCAGCAGTTCACAGCTAAATCATCAAAATTGGGGGGGCCCTTGGTTTTGGGGTGGTCATTTTAAGAGCTCAGGGGCCTGATTTTCAAAGGCACTGAGCACCTCTAGTTCCAAGTTCATGAGAATTGTGAGTATGTGTTTCCTCTGCCAACTAGGCTGTATTGTATGTGCCTTGATATGGGCACTTACAACCAAAATAATTCAAAACACTTCTGAGGAGTCAAACCTCTGGCTAAATTTTTCAAGTGATTAGTGTTTTGGGGTGCCTCAATTTAACCTTCAGCACCTGGTCTTTAACCTGTCTCAGCATTTTCTGAAAAAAATCAGACTCCTTTAATGTGTCGAATTGGACACTGAAAAAACACAGTCACTTTTGAAAATCTTTGCTTTAGCAACTTGCCTGAGGTCACATAGTGAGTGACAGCGGTTTGAGTAACATCCAGAGATTCTGGATCCTACATGCTCTCAGCATGGGATACACACCTTCCCAGAGCTCCATTTCATGGGTACTATCACCCAATAAACAGACTCAAAAGCAGATTTTTCCCTCTTTTCAGCTCACCTTTGACATCTGTTCCCTCTGTGCAAAAAATACAATACCCGGCTCACAAAGGTGCTACAGCAAATGGTTGTTCAGCACTTGAAGATGTTAGGTGTCATGTAAGGTAAATATTGGTATTAAGAAAGGTAAAGGCTGGGTAGCATTTTCATGTTACTTATAGAGGCACATGTATCTTCCGATGGTATGTTCTGTCACAGATTTTTATGACCATTTAGCTCAATCTGAATCACAGTTCTGGACACGGAACAAAAATAGCTGATTGTGTTTTTAGAGCACAGATTCTACCTGAAGGTGACTTCAAGGGGAAAACACAGGTACTTGTATAGATCTGAAGTGCATACTGCATAAGCAAGTGGATAAATAATACCAAAAGGGCAAGGTTAAATATGTGCTCGTAGGTTTCAAATAAAATAAATTAGTAACAAAACTTTCATTCATAACCAAGGATTATTCTGTTTCCCATTTTCTAAATTAATTCCCCTCCAGTCTACAGGCTAAAGCTATACTGGTGAGCATGCTGAATTATTTTTTTTACAAATTCTAAGTTCTTTTCCCCATAGAGAGAAACTGAGTTTATATGTCTTATTACAACATATAATCCTTTATTATAAAGTTTTCATTATATCTAAGATGTGATAAAATACATTATAAAGAAGAAAACAAACCTAATTGCTGCTTCGTGTAATATTACTATTGGAGTCAAATCAAAATATTAGAATATCATTCTGGTGCAGCAAAATAATTACTAGAGAAATCTGAGAGGGACAGCCCAACAGAGCCTGTAAGAAGATGAAGCATTTCAGTGCAATGAATCCATCAGCCCAGGAAGAAGCTATTATTGTGCTATCAAGTTTCCTAAAAAGCATTCAGCATTTATAATGGAATATTCTGAAATCACTCACTCCTGGAAGTATGTACTAGAGGATTCTGTTTGTTTCTCTGCAATAGACTACCGGTAACATGGCTACCCCTTTGGATCTTTTAATAATATTCATTCTCCCAATAAGTGTGAACAGCTGCACCAAAGACCTTTGTAAAACCTGCAGCATTTTTATTAAAAATGTAATAATTACTAATTATTTGTATTGCATGTTTTATCATTTATATTTTGCATATGTAGATGAGGGAAAGTTGATCAAAATCCTGAGGAAGGAAAGCTCAGTAGTATTCCAATTGACCAAGAATCCTAACAAATCTTTAAAAGTTTGCTTGGTCTCCCAAATCATTGAAACAGAAGTCTGAGTATCCAAAATATACACTAAGTCATCTGTATGAAACAATATTTTTGATAGTACCAACTGAAATACTCTGCAAAGGACAGAGTGAGCCGAATATGTTTACAAACTGCTAAATTGCAATCACAAAGATGATGGGATGGTTCATATTTAGTGAGCTAAAAGGAATAGCACTTGTATTCACTTTTAGGGTTTCAAGCATTTAAAACAAATAGAGCCATTCAAGGAAATGAAGAGTTTGTTTTAAGTCCATAGCAAGAAAATATTCCTTATCTATTTATTTTGTCCTTTAAACAGCCATCATAAATATTCTACTGTTGAATGCCAGGAAAAAATCCATAAATGGTCCTTGTGTACTGGATCTATTTCCACCTGCTCTAACCTATAAGCTATAAACTAAATTTTTAGATTGAAGTTTTTAAAAAATGCTGTTACTTTAAATACTGAGTACTTACAGTAACTAACAAGCTAAAGCCATTCCAATCTATGGTATGATCATTTATATGCATCACCTGTATTCATGTGCAAAAATAACATGCACTGTCAACAGTTCTGTTTATCTTTAATAAAATGTTAATTATTAGAAAAGAGCAACACAGCTACATGATGCACATTCAAGTTGCTCTTGAATAGGGTTACCAAAAAAAAATGCAACAACAGCTTCATTAAGGGTGGTAGGAAAAACTCCATGCTGACACCTACCTATATGAATAGGTGTCAGGTAAAAGGTTGTTAACTTGAAACTAAAACGGTTTACAAAGTATTATTATAAGTAAAATTTCAAGCTCAGGTCATGGATTCCCCCAGACTGAAAGCTAAATAAAAAAATAGCTAAAAGATCTTAAAGCACTTTGCAAAGGAAGGTGGATATCATTATCTCCATTTTACCAATGGGAAAAGTGAGGCCATGAGCTCAACAGCAAGGGGTCAATCCTACAAAGTGCTAAGCACCCTGCCCCCAACAGCAAAGCATTTGAATATATGCTTCAACCTAAGCACGTGAATAGTCCTTTTGAAGTGAAGAGGACTCCTCACAGGTTTAAAGTGAAGCATATGCTTCAGCTCATTCCCCGGACGGGGGACAGAGTGCTCATAACTTTATTGAGCACTAAGAATTTTAGGGTGAAATCCTGGTTCAATAGAAGTCAATGGTAAATCTCTAATCACACTCTGTGGTGCCAGGATTTTATCCTAAAAGGTCCCACTGTAGATCCCCAAATATCTGATCTTCAGTTTCATAAGGGCTCACTACCATTGAGAAGGTTGTGGAACACTCTTTCAATGTTTCATTTATTTGCACAGCAGTTGCCATGGCAATAGCAATAATTCCCTTACAGACAAGGGGAGCATCTCTGATTTTAGTACAATGAAACCAGGGAGGAATCTGGCCCATGATATTTAAGTAAGATCCAAGCAACTTTCCATTTTTAAGTCAGATCATTCATCCAAGCTTCACATTTAGCTTTAAGATGTCTGCCACAGAGATGGGAATCAGTCATGGTTAATTTTGTTTACACATTTCTATGTTACAAGCACTATTAAAGGAATGCTCTAAAACATACTAATAGTAACTTGCTCCTCAACTATAACTGAGTCAGGGGACAGGCTTACAGTGTGCAGTGTAGACAAGACTGCCCCATATTCGCATAATTGGATGAAACCCCTGGATAGTTCAGTCATAGGTTACAATTGAAAATTAGACCTATATTGCAAGTGGATCCCCAAATCAATTATAATTGTGGCATAGGTGGACCCAATTCAGCATTCTCTTAATATGTCCATCATCCTTGTCTGGGTAGAAGGAATGGGTGCTAATAATCTAACGTTTTAAATGCTTCGAGTGCAATTTTAAGCAAAGCCAGCCTGAAAAAGCAAAAAACTGATGCAAACTCACCTTTTACACAGAAGAATAAAACCACCAAGCCCTTGACTAGAAAAATCCCCCTCAAATTCATTTTCAATATAATATTTCCAAACTTGTCCCTGTATGAAGAAAGCTTCTGGCCAAAGAGTTGAAGTTCTGCTATGATCCGCAGCCGTTCAGTGTTAGTTAGCACAGCCCTTACACCACTTGTCCCCTCCTCCTCCTGCTCCCTGTAAGGTTTCTCATTTCTGTCACACATACCCATGTAGAGTGAAGTGGAACTGGTTCTCTGCCCATTGTTTTAATCAGGATTGAGGAACAACTTGCAGGCACTCGTGACTGTGCAGTGACAAGAAAATCCAAGTCTCAGATTTCAGAATTCTCCCCAATTTTGTACAATTTCAGAACAGAACCAGAGCCATATCTTTCTTTGATGTTCAGCTAAGGACTTTGACCTCTACATCCATGTCCCAGAGGAAAGGCTGTAGAAAAGTCTTACTATTCTCCCATTGCCACGTTTAACTGGCTTTTTGAGGTCTTGTTGGGTAAGAAAGAGAGAAGGCCCAGCAGCTAGCTATCAGGGTCTTCAGAGAGTAGCCAGCAGGCTTAAGAAGTAGCTGAGGTCTGCAGAAAGGAGATGTGTTATGTAGATAGGATAAGCACCTCCCTTGAGACGCTTCAGATCAACTTCACAAACATTTGAACTAAGAACACCTTTTGAACTGAAATTGAACTCCAGATATAGTGAGGTTCTCCCATAATTAGCAGTATGGCACAAACACACAGGTGTTTCCTTTTTGAGCATTTAGGAAGGGGTCTGCTTTGAAAGACACAATCAATCCTACAGAGAATGGAAACAGTGCTTCATTCTCCCCCAAGATTACTCTGGGGAAGCTGCTGTGTTGAAAAGGGAATTCCTGGAGGCAACAAGGGATAAAACATTAAGAAAGCTCTTGTTCACTGTTCCAACATTAAATAATTAAATGTGGGCTGGGGCTTAGTGTCAAGTTATTATCGGCGTAGTCCCCTTGTAACAACAGCCACCATTACACATCTTTCTAAGTCTTTGTTTAAGGCACAGAAAAATAAGGGAAAAAACAGTTAATGCATTTAAACGGTAAGGTCTGAGACCACATCTACACTTATAACACTGACTGGCACAGCTGCAGCGATACAACCGTTCTGTCAAGACACTATGCCGACGGGAGAGCACTCTCCAGTTGACATAGTTAATCCACCTCCCTGAGAGGCAATAGCCCTGTTGACAGGAGCAGCTTTCCCACCAACACAGCATTGTCTACATCAGCACGTAGGTCAATATAATTTCATTGCTTGGAGGCAGATACTTTTCACAGCCCTGAGCAACATGTTTATACCAAAGTAATTCCGCAGTGTAAACCTGGCCTTACACGAGGCTTTGATTTTAACAAGATCCCCTATTCCTTTTCCCTTGGGCTGTATGTTGTTTTGATAAGAAAAAGCCCTAACAGTCTTTTAGATGGTGTTAATGGTAAAAACTGTCTTTTGGGGGCAAAGAGGAAAAGTTAGTTGAGAAGGGCTGCAGCTGCTGGAGTCTAATACTGCTTCCTTCAAAAGAAATCCAAACTAACACGCACAAAAAAGGGGAGGGAAAAGAACAGAAAATATAGAAAAATGCAGCTTCTGTCTCAGGTGTTGATGTTCCCTTACAACATGGCTGCTGGAGAAAAATGGACATAGTCTCATCAGCTACCCAGGCCCTGGCAAACTTGTGTCAATATCAGGCTGTTTTAAGCTTTGCTTTTAGCTACATTTATGATCACAGGCTCACAGCAGTGTTGCGAAGGGTGAAGTTGTCTTGGCAGATAAAGAGAGGCAGTGGTATTAGAGGCGGGAGAGAGAAGAAGTGGGGAGGGGGAAAGGAAAAGGACACCTGTAAGAGGAAGGCTGACAGCAGGTACCAAAGTTTCAGATTCTCAGTGGTGTTTGGGATTTAGAGGAAGCCATGAAAATGGTGGTGAGATCTGGATCCCTCTTTCTGACCTGGTATGGTCAGAGCAGGATCAGGGAGAAGAGGATCCAACAGTGGACAAAGAGCCAACTGGATTCCAGGTGATAGTGTGGATGGCTGACACTAGGGTAAAGTTTAGTCTTCCCAGTTCACCTGTCCTCTTTCTCCCAGCAAACAAAGTGTCCAAGAAGGAATGGCAACTGAACACCATCAACATTATCAAAACAGTTTTCAGTTATCAATATTTCCTGCCATTATTAGAATCTTTTAGCTTATTGTCATGCCTATCTAGGAGTTTACCAGGGGCCTTGAAGGGCAGCTCTTTTATCCTACGCAATATAGTTTGGACCAGTCTATTTCCCTTCAACTTTGGCTGCTTTTCATAGACAATTTTACATAGCTGTCCAAGATAAACTTTTGTTACCTTGGACAAATTGGAGCACAGCCCACTGCACAAACTCTAGCAGACAGGCTGGAGAGAACAAAAAATAAACACCTGCAGAAAAGCTGCCCTGACCTACACCAAACAGACCCTAGATAATTTTGTGGCGGTGTGTTGTGCTGACTACAGATACTGTAAGGCCTGAGGCCTTCTTCTTTGGCTAAGCACTAGCAGCTATTTTATGAGAGCCAGCAGCCATTATCAAAGATGCATATAGTAACTTCTTCACATCTCCACCTAAATCACACCAAACAATGTAGTATCAGGCTGTTAAGAAGGTGCTAACATCCTAATAGTACCTACCACCACCAGATAAAGATACCGATTGTAAGATACTTAAAGAAAATTTTGATAGCATTCTGTTTGGTACAAAATCCCTTAACAACAGTTGTGGTTGTAAAATATGCACTTATTGTTTTGCCTTGTGGTTTCATCTCTCTATTGTTTATCTGAAAGATTTCTGTCCATTGCATAACTTAGTCCATGTACACACGATCATTTATGGCGCATTAACAGTCATTACCGCGCGATACCAATAACAGCGTACACACGTGCAATAGGGCTCTTGCGCGTCAACAGCCCAGTTGTAGCGCAATACAAAAACCACCTCGACGAGGGTGGTAGCAGTTAACGCGGAACAGCTGTTGCATCTTTCGACTCGTGTGTACGCTTACCGCGCAATGATTGGCCTCCGGAAGTGTCCCAGCATTCCAAAGTCATCCTCTCTGGTCTTCCCCCCACCCGCTCTGTGGCCATGACGAAACAGTCCCCGCCCTGTTTCGATTCCCGGGATTTTCGAATTTCTCCTCTGTTTCACTTCCTTTTCTCTTCCTCGTGGAGTGGAGTACAGCTCTGATCTTCACTAGCAATGGCGGCCCATTGTGGAAGATGCGCACCCATTTGGAGCACGGCAGAGGTGCTGGACCTGATCAGCATCTGGGGAGAGTCTGCTGTGCAGGCGCAGCTACGCAGCAGCAAGCGAAATTTCGATACATATGGCATAATTTCTCGGGCCATGTCAGAGGGAGGTTATGATAGAGACACTGTGCAGTTCAGATCAAAGGTGAAGGAGCTAAGAATAACCTATCACCGAGCGAAGGAGGCAAACCGCCGTTCGGGATCAGCGCCTGCTACATGCAGGTACTACAAGGAGTTCGAAGCCATCCTCAGTGGGGACCCCACAACCACTGGAAAGAGTCCTGTGGACACATCGGCCCCCCCTCATCCACTGAATGCCAGAGGCGAACAGGATGAGGACATGATCGATGAGGAGGAAGAGACATAGGATGACCTGGAGGAGAGCGCAACAGCATGTAGCCAGGAGCTCTTCTGCACCCCCGCTGAGACGTCCACCCAAGACATGAATTGCAGCGTGTCCTCTGAGGCGGCAGAGGGGGGTTCAGGTAAGTTTCTCATCCGTGCAGCTATGGCTCTTGCTAAAAAATCATTGTCCGGGGCGGGGGTGCTTGCTGTCTCGGTCCCCGCTGTGCATGCTCTTTACTATGCATTCATTAGAAGTGCATCAACACAAGCAGTGATTGTCAAAAAATCATCTATATTTAGGTCACTAAAGGTTTCCTCGATGTACCGCCAGTGCCTCCTACTCAGGTTAGATCGGATAACGTATATGTCTACGCTCCCATACAAGGATACTCGGCCTCGCCAGCTGCAAAGCACAGCACTGGGAACCATGGCAGCACACAATGCAGCAGCATATGGTCCCGGCTGGCATCCGGTGGCATGTAGGATATGTATTCTAGCTGGCAGGGGCACTCTGAGGAGAAAGATATTGGGTTCTATCTGTGTGCCCTGTGCAGAATATTAGCCCCCAGTAAGGTTTCTATTAGGACGTACCTTGTCCGCTTCAGCAAAGCATAGGATGTTGACTGCCCTGTACCTTCCAGTGGAATGTGCTACTGGAAGGTTACATTGGTTATCTAGGCTATGTGTTAACAATAGCTTTATTATTCTTTTTTTTATTAAATGCGACCTTCACAAGGCCGGTGTCTACCCCAGCTGACCACATGAGAAACATTTGGTGGCGTGCTCGAAGAAACAGGGAGGATATGTTTCAGGAGCTGTTGAAAACAACAGAAGCATCCGCGAGGGAGAATCAAGCCTGGAGAGAGGAATCCCAACAGAGGAGGCAGAAACACAGGGACGAACTGATAAGCGTTATGAAGGAGCAAACAGAACTGCTCAAGAGCATGATTGCTTTGCAGACCCAGGCGATTAATGTACGGGCTCCACTCCAGACAGTTCAGCCGTGTCTGCCTCCCACACCCCGTAGTCCTTCAAAGCATTTCTTTGAAGGCCACCCATCCCCCTCGTATACTGCAACATCCAGTCCCTCACAGAGCTACTTTTTAGAGACCTGCAGCTACACCCACCTGTAACCCCTCCAAAACCCCCCACCACCCCCGCCTTTTATCTTTTAATAAAAACAGTAACAAAAAATTTGAAGAGTGGCTTTATTTGTACACAGTGAAAATCTCATAAGGTGCACTTGATGCGTCCTTGAAGTGAACTACAAGAGGGCATCATTGAAATGCTCCCTGAGTGCCTCCCTTATGCGAGCAGCTCCTCGTTGGGCCCCCCTAATACTCCTAGTGGCTGGCTGTTCGTATGCTTCCTCGAGGTGCTGTGCCTCCATAGCCCACCCCGGGGAAAACTTTTCTCCCCTATTTTCACAAAGGTTATGAAGGACACAGCATGCCGCAATTACAGCAAGGATGTTGTCCTCATCCAAGTCCAGCCTCCCATACAAACAGCGCCAGCGCCCTTTTAAGCGGCCGAAGGCACACTCCACAGTCATTCTGCAGCGGCTCAATCGGTAATTGAACCGCTCCTTGCTGCGATCCAGGTTCCCGGTGTACAGCTTCATGAGCCATGGCATCAGTGGGTATGCTGGGTCTCCGAGGATGACTATGGACATCTCCACATCCCCCACAGTAATTTTTTGATCTGAGAAGAAGGTACCCCCTTGCAGCTTCTGGTACAGTCCAGTGTTTTCTGAAAATGCGGGCATCATGCACCTTTCCCGACCACCCAGCATTGATATTCGTAAAACGCCCCTTGTGATCCACAAGTGCTTGCAGCACCATGGAGAAGTAGCCCTTCCTGTTTATGTACTCGGTCACGAGATGGTCTGGAGCCAAAATCGGGATATGTGTGCCATCTATGGCTCCCCCGCAGTTAGGGAATCCCATGGCAGCAAAGCCGTCCACAATCTCACGAACATTGCCCAACGTCACCGTCCTCCATAGCAGAACACGATTGATGGCTTGGCAGACTTGTGAGAGGGATAATCCAACAGTGGACCTCCCGACTCCAAATTGGTTTGCAACCGACCGGTAGCAGTCAGGAGTCGCCATCTTCCAGGCAGCAATTGCAACACGCTTCTCCACGGTTAGGGCTGACCTCATGTTGGTGTCTTTACGTCGCAGGGCAGGGGCCTACTCTGAACACAGTTCCAAAAAGGTTGCTTTCCACATTCGAAAGTTCTGTACCCACTGCTCGTCATCCCACAGCTGCATAACAATGCGATCCCACCACTCGGTGCTCGTCTCTCATGACCAGAAACGGCGTTGCACCGTGTGCAGATGATTGGTGAAGGAGCTGAGCAATGCGGTGCTGTTGCTCTGCAGAGCATCGATCAGCCCCTGCTCCTCGGCGTCCTCGTCTGATTCGGAGCTCATTGCGTACTGAGCAACCAGCCGAGATGTATTTAGAATGCTGAAGGCGACAGTGGAGATTAGAGCAGGATCCATTCTGTCGCAGTTGTGATTGCTCGCAAGTAGTGCGTCACTGCACTATTGAAAATAGGTGCGAGTTGCTATTGGCAACAAGGAAGACGCAAGAGGAACACAGTGCACCATGGGAAAATGAGAGTTTACCCATGGCGCTTTGCGTTCCTTTCCTTCATCCCAGGATTCCAAGCGCCGGTTGAGGGAAAATTGAACTGTGGGATAGGTGTCCAGAATTCATTGCGCTACACCGCGATATTGCAAAGAATTCTGTTGTGTTGCAAGGAGCAATGTGTGTACACGCTCTCCCGCAATAAAGCTCACGTGTTTTTTATAGCGCGATTGCCATGTTGCGCTTTAATCTGATCGTGTGTACATAGCCTTAGTGTGCAATATTTAAATCACCTTAGGTGGTGGAGAAAGACTGGTTAAAGAATATTTTATAATGGGCAAGGATTGGTGTTAAATGGTCACTTACACCGAAGATCACAAAATATTCAGGTTACCTCCAGCCCAGTAACATACCTCAGATCAATCTGTACCTCAGATCTCACTGCAAAGATGATGCCTGTAGCCAAATTTGTAATAAAGGTTTATTAACTAGGAAAAACAAAACAAGAAAGTAAATAGATATGTACAAACAAGCTCCCCATCCATGGTTACTAAAGATGGGAGGAGAAGTATCAATTCCAAAATGTCTTTCAGGGCAGACCCAGAGTAACCCTAGGAAACGTCAAACAGCAAAGAGATGAAAAAATTTCTTGTGACCCTCTCTGATCGTTTACATTTAGACTTCCAGTCCATGAGACAAGCTCTCTTACACAGAGCATTTTAAGGCATGATAGGGCCATTCAGCAATCCTCTGTATCCTGATGCGCCTTACTAGCCCATTTAACTTTGATAAACCTCCTTAATGGAGAGGAAAGGGGCCACAATTCCCATGCATAGGTTCACAAGTTCAGAACCAACATTTTCAAACTTATACAGCAAAATATACATTTCCTTATGGAATATGCAGCAGAATACCGGTACCTCATCTGGCCCTCCTCTAGCACCTCCAGTCTCACTTCCCCCAATGTCCAAGCCTCCATAAATGACTCAGAACTCTCCCCCCTTCCCATTCTGGCTTCCTGCTCAGGCCTATGTACTCCCCTGGGTCAGGTCCCCAGCTGTTCCACCTTGCCTTATCAAATCAGGCTCCGACTCAGCCCAATTACCCAAGCATATTCTCCAGCCCTTTCAGTCAGAGCTCACAGAGCATCTGAGGGGCTTATCCCCTCTGCTCCTCTACAGCATACAGACATTAATGCATTTAGCAATGTACGAGCATCTCAGGGAGTCTAAACACATTCTTATAAGGCTAATACCAATTTTGAACAAAAGAAACACACAGGTGAGCTGGTTTGGTTTGCAGCCATGAGTTTGGCACTTCTTAACTAATGCCCACAGACTGTCCAGGGCTTGGTTTACCAGCATCACAATACCAAAACTAGCCTTAATCTAGCTAGCATGCATAACAGTAGCAGTGATGACAAGACAGGCTTCAATGCTGACTAGCCACTTCTGTAGTCTAGACAAGCCCGCAGAGGAGCTTGGCTATATATTCAGGTCACTAGTCCTCGCTGGCAGCGTCCATGTTGTCACTGCATTCATTATCTCTGCTAGCTAGATTAACGCTAGCATGCATATGTCTCCGCACACTACAATCACTCCTTAAACTGCTGCATAGGCACAGCTTCAGAGATCCGGGCACTGTTCACCTTTTGCTGGCAGAAATCACGAGATGAAAATCTCCTAAGTGCTGGGCTATAAACTTATCCTTAGGAGTCTGGTGACTGACGTCTCAATTTGAAAGAGCTGATTATGTGAACAGCCTACCAGCTGGGCCCCAGAATGCAGCTGCATATGGCCTTGCACAAGCAAATAGACACCGAGCTGGGCGAGAGGCATGTTTACAGAATCTCTATGCTAGAGGAGCCGTTGCAGTATTTTGTGGGGCCCTGTTAACAACCCACAGGTGCCCCATGAGCTAACCAGCACCCAATCCTGCGATAACTAGAAGTTCTGTTACTGACAGGAACTGGAAACTACATATGTCATTGGAACAGGCACCTACAAAAACAAGCTTTCCCTGACACAATGGAAAAAAAGCCATGTGGGCTTCTAACAGACAGCTTCCTGGCAGCGGGTAAGTGGGGGAAGGGCCTTGCACAAAACTTCCCTTAGAAAACAATCCTATTGTGGGCTGGAGCCATGGCACGGCCAAATGTATAGCTCCTTTCTACAGCGATGCTGCCACAGTGCTACTGCGTTTGGTGTTACGACTGCGGTGGTTTTTAATAAAAGGGCATTTACTAGTATTTAGAAACCCTGAGATAGCTCGCAAAGAAGAGGCTCAGTCCCAGGCATTACAGGAAGGGGATTGCTAGGAGTTACTGAGGAGAGGGCTCTAAAAGTTACCAGTTCGGGAAAGGCAGATGTTACTGGAGCAGAGATGGTGTGTGACTGTGGACAGTGTGGGGTGGGCAAAATTGAAAGGTTATGGGTAGAAGTGTGACCACCCCACTCCGACGCTTGCCTCACCCAGGCTTTCAAACTGGAGCATGGCCCCCAAGGAGAATTTGGGGGGCAAACCGCAATGCAGCTCAGGCTGGGAACACATGACAGGGCTCCAGGAGGGAGTGTCACTTCCACCACTGACTCACTTCAGCAGGCCCCATCTTCAAAGCAACTGATGAAGTGGGATTTTTCTCCAAGGAAAGCTCATGTGATAAATAAATTTGTTAGTCTTTAAAAGTGCCACCGGACTCCTTGTTTGTCTTAGTCTGAAACACAGTAACTTTGATCACACACCACCCCTGGTTCCACCATTCAGGTCCCCTGGGCTACTTTCTACCTGGTCATTTCTGAGGTCCTCCCAAGGGGCTCCAGGCTGTCCACTTTCTTTTATTGCAGCAGTCACCGTCTGCATCCCCTGAGGGTCCTAGAGCCCTCTGGCACAGCAATCTCCTGGATGTCTGGCTCTGGGCTGCCAACGGAGGGTGGCCACTCCTCAGTGAGACCTCTTGATTTGCTCCCTCTCAAGGGTGAGGGCTGATACGACTCCCAGAACAGAGCCTCCAGCACATGTCCCACACCTTTCTCCTCACTGGTCAGCCCTGAATGGGCTGGGCTGCAGCCTTTTATACTATGGCAGCAGCTGGAACATGCCCAGCAGATTCAGCAGGGTGGGACTTCAGCGGCCTATGGAGTTGGCTGAACTCCTGCAATGCGGGGTAAGTCCACTCTGTCGCAGGGGGGCTTTTTGGTTTGGTTGTGCCCCCTGCCCTCTAAACCCAAACCCACTGGGAGGAGCGCTGAGGTGAATCAGGGGGATGGAGGTGGTGCTCCCTCCTCAAGACCCAGGACATCACTGCTTGCCCGCCAAATGCTCCTCCATGCCCCCCTCGGGGTGGTGCACCCGGTTAGAAAACCTCTGAATGTAGAAGCTGTTGCTACATGGAAGGCAGGGCCAGCCCTGCTGCAGTGGAAGAGGAGCAGTTTCCCCTGGGCAGAGCCCCTGTAATAGGAGTGGGGGAGCACCCTGTGCCCTAGGAACAGGCATGGTACTTTCACAGCAGGGTGCTCCACAAAGCAGGAAGCCCTGAGACTCCAGCAGCAGGGAAGGAAAAACAAACCCATGAAACAATGGAGAGCTGAGCCCACAGCCAGCCATCCCATCGATTCCTCCCTTCCCATGCTGCGTGGACACATGGTTAGTGGTTGCTGCCTCCATGCTGCAGGGCATCCCACCGAGAGGCAGCCAGAGGCCTTGCCCACCCACAATGCCCCATAGAGCAGAGTCTGCAGCGGCCTCTCTAGATGGGTCTCCTCAGAACATTTAGTTGTTGCTCAATGGAAGGCAGCACTTGGCCCCATGTCCCTGTCCCTCCCCCCCCCACGCATCACCTCTGCGTTGGAGGGAGCGTTCTGTTTCTTGCTGGGAGATGTTCTGGGTGTTACCAGATTTTGGGAGTTATCTGAGGAGTGTGTTAGGTGTTATCAGAAAGTTGGTTTCCATTAGAAGGTGGGAGGGTTTTGGATTACTAAGAGGAAGAAGTGTGAAGGCCTCAGTACGCCCGCACACATTGCGTTTATCCTCCTCGGATTCCACTGAAAAGTTCTCTTTAAAATGCTTCGTTTCCCACAGTTCCCTTCAAAGATTTCCAGGGAGCAGAGTCTCTCCAGCAGCCCTGGCACCCCTTGGCAGAAGAGTGTTCTAACCTGGAGGGGAGACAGGAAGAGAAATCTAGAGTCAAAGGACCCAATTTTCAGCTGATGTAAATCAGGCTAGCTCCATTGACTTAAGTGGCACTACACTAGTTCACACCAAGTAGGCATCTGGCCTGGGGTGGTGGATGGAGAATGGGCAGCAGCAGGGTAACAGGAATACTTAACCAGCCCTGGGAAGATGATCAGGATTCAGTTTGAGCTCAAGGCTAAGGTTAGTCTCTCTCCCCTGCTTCCTACCAGTCTGGCTATCCTTCATCTCGCTGTTACACAGGAAGCGCCTAACAAATATAATAAATGAGGGCCAGCAGAAACCCTGCCAGGAAACCAGAGCAAGGCTAGAAATATGTACGGTTCCCTGCCAGCCACACTGTACTGCAGCTGGCATTGGCTTTATTGAGACTCCTGGGGGAACATAGTTACAGACGGGTTTTTCCGATCTCAAGTGAGTCTGCTTCAAAGCTAGAAATCTCAAGCTTCAGACACAGGAAGCCGGGGGTGCTTAGAATGTAGCATGCAGAGAACTGACAAATCAGGCATCTCTCAGCAGCTCTCAACATCTCTGTGGTATTGTTTTCATAAGATCTCACACCGAGATGGTCTCGTGAGGCCACATTTTTTACCCATTCTCTCTGCAGCCTTTCTAATCTCCATAAACTGTGACCGACTTTGTAGCTGACATTCATCACTGTAGTTCTACTGATCCCTTAAATTGCCTTGCAGTGTGACAGGCATCCCACAGATGCGAAGGCCCATGCATGGGGGGAGGAAGTGTGTTGTTGTCTCTAGGCCCACAGGCGCTAACATCCGGTGGGTGATTATCACGCCCAATCCTAAAAGAAAAAGGAGACTTCTACTAGGACTGCTAGAAAGGAAAGTGTGAATCTCTCAGCTAGAGGTGTTACATTTAGCCAGAAGAAGAGTACACCCATGCTCCTAACTGAAGTTCCCAGGGGACAATTCAATGAGCTGGTGTGGAGGAGATTGTCAGACCAACCTAAACTTAGTCCTGGGGGCTCTTCAGAGACAGCTCATGAAGGGCACTGCCAAAACTCCCCAGTCTCCAAGATTCACAGTTGAGCTCCAGCTCTCATGTCCTAAATGTTGACTGATGGTCTTACTGGTGGCACCTCCATGTCATCTCCCATCACACCAGCTGTTTCAGAAACCCAGCATCCTCTGCTCCTGTAGGAGGAATAAGAATACAGAGTTGTGGCAGAGCTAATCTTGAAACAAACAGACTCAGCTGATGGAAGCCAGCTCTGAGCAGGCTCTGTGCTTAGTTGGAAGATTTCAGCATGACCTGCCCCACACTGACACATTACAAAGGCAGGAACAAGCTCCTTGTGACACCGGTCGACACAGCACAATAGCAGCAGCCCCAAGCACATTCAGATGATGATTCTTCTCTCAGACAGCCCAGCTTTGGAAGTTTCAGGCCGGTAGAGCAGCACTGGAGAATGACCAGCTGGAATCATTCTCTCCTGTGAAGAAATACACAAATGACTCACACCACAAATATTGTTTAAATTACATTTAAAACTTTCCCCTTTTTTACCAATGCTCTAATTTTTTAGTGAAGGGCAGTACGTCATTTATTGTGGCCATTTAATCCCACTTGTGAGAATCTTTTTTTTTGCCTACATTGGACTTTGGTCGGACCAGGTTACTAGGTAGGCCCCTATAGGCTGTTACATACAAATGCTGTGAATGCCTTGAGCTTACTAAATCTCCCCAGCAATTAACTTTTCTAGGACCTTTCTGCCCCCCCAATACCTTCTGAGGAGCTGCCAGTCCTTTGTACGTGCAGATACAAACTACTGCTCTCAAGTAGCCATTTTTAGCAGTCTGCTGTGCTGTATGCCCTTTTCCAAGGGGTAAGTAAGCTGGGGGTGCCCTAACTGGAAGGGGTTTCCATTATTTAGAGGGCCACTATAATGGCTACATGATCGCTAGATGATTCTTGTGCATGATATTTTTGGAGATCTTTCCATCATGGAAGACATTTTCAAATTATGTGCTGTAATTTGGTCATTTTTCAGCATTATCATAAATGAGCCGAACTACAGGGGTAAGATGAACATTTAAAAGTTGTCAAGGAGGAAAGTAGTTGAGAGAAAGTGTATATGCATTATAATAAACAAATGAGGGAGGGGGTGAAATTAAAGATGGCTCAAATCTAGTGTTTAGCTGTAAGGATTTAAGAGAGTAAACAGCAAACTTCAATTAAATTCATGGAGTTTATGAGGCTCTGGCCCCATCAGAAATATTAAAAAGCAAGAGAAGCTAAAAGATGAGATTACTTACTAGGAACAGTTGGATTTACACCACAGACATTACACACAAATACGATTGCTTGATGAGGGGAGGCATTGTAGCAAAGGACCAGCCATTCCTCAGAAGGTATTTTGGGAAAAAGCAGGTCCTAGAAAAATGCAACCCTGGATTTGGTAAATCAAGGCATTCGCAGTATTTGTAACAGCCTATGTAGACTTACCTGAAACTTCCAAAGCTGGGCTGGGCTGTCTGTGAGGGTACTTATCAGCTAATGTAGACCTCTTACCAATCACCCATGGGCCAGAGAGTCTCAAATGTTTGCTCCTGTGAACGGTCATGCGATAGATAAATGTGTTAGTCTTTAAAAGTGGCACAGGACTCCTTGTTTGTTTTGCTGAACTAAACTAACATGGCTCCCCCTTTGGAACTCAGAAACTTGAGTACCTATGTGAATTTCATTGATGTTTGCTCTCTCTAATCCTTACAGCTACCCGCTAGAAACCTCGTTCCAACTTAATCCTTTTATCATAATTATTTGTATAAAACCTTCAGTGCACATAAATATAACCCAGTCTGAACAGTTTGCAAGATTTGGCTGCCAAAATATATTCATTAGAGATCCATGTTGCTAAGGTCCATCATTTAATGACACTGGATAGTGATTTTTAAGAGGTTGGGGTTTTTTTGTTTGTTTGGGTTGTTTTTTTTTAAAGTTTGGTATCTCAACTACTTTTGAGTCATCATTAATTTATTCTCCTCCTTCATTTGTTAATTAATACACATTTTCTCTCTAATACTGCTTTCCCCTTTGATGAACTTTTAAATGTTCATCTTAACCCTGTAGTTCAGCATCCACTCATTTATGTTAGTGGTGAAAGATCAAGTTATAACACGCCACCTGAAAATTTCTTTCATGATGGATTAGAAAGCTCCACAAAAATATCATGCCTAGGAATAATCTGGAGATCTTGCAGCTTTTGTCCTGGCCCTATACATAACTCAAACCACTTCAAGCCAGGGAGTGCAGCATACTTAGTTACAGCACGTATGACTTATTTTTTAGAAAATAGACTACCAAAAAAAAAAAATCCCAAAATCCTTTCAAAAATGTTATCTATTGACTGAAAATAGTTCTTAGACCAAGATTTACATACAGTATTTGCAGTTCAAACATTGGAGCACTTACCAGAACACCAAAAGTTAAATGAATTAAAAGTTGAAAAAAAAAATCAGTTCTACTTTGTCTACACTAAGAGAAATGCCAAAAGTAAAGCCCAGAAGTAGTTACCAACTACATTAAATTTTTAAAATTATTTCATTTGCAGTGGCCTAAATCAGTGTTGTTATCTGCCTAGTCAAATTTGGAATTAGGAATATTTTGCTGTATTATCTCCTGATTGTTCTAAATTTACAAATAAACTTAAAATATGGCTTTAATTGGTGTTTATTTTTCCTTTATATAGGAAATAGGTACTGTGCTCCTGTCAGCTAAAATTTCTTATTTATTACTTGCAAAAACCCCCTAGTTTTCAGCTGCCTAAGTAACCTCTGAAATAATAGTTAAAAGTTGTCCACCCCTATCAAATCTGAAAAGGTACCCCTTCCTTCCCAGAACAGCATTCCATGCTGCTGTATTATAGCTGCTGGCCCTATTAGCACATCAATAACTCCAAATTGCAGCTGGTGTTAGTGCTGGGATGAGGGTTAGTAGACTATTTCATGTGACATTTTCTGATAATAGCCTGTGCAGTTGCTCTGATGGATGCAACAATTGCTACAAGGTAAGATTAGGAGTATTTCAGTACAGGATTGGATGTCTATATTACAATAGTGTCCAAAGGTTCCTGTTTAATATTTAGAGATCTGATTGTACTAGGCCCTGCAGGCACAGAGAGAGAGAGAGAGAGTCCCTGACCAGAAGCGATTATGAGTGGCCTTTCAAGAACTCCAATGTGACTGAAGTGTTTAATTCCCACTGATTTTCATTAGGGGCTGGGCACCTCATTCCCACCAAGTGATTTTGAAATCCTTAATCCTGCCCCCTTCTGATAGGCGCATCACAATGGTGTCCTGTTCATAGATTCCAAGGCTGGACAGGACCATTGTGATCATCTTGTCTGGCCTCCTATCTAACACAAATCCCAGAACTTCCCTCAGAAGAGCAGCTCTGACACCATCTCATATCTGATCAAGTCATCTACTGCTGATTGACAGGAGCTGGAAGCAGCAGCTGCCACACCATGCTGTCTCTAGCGCTCATGTAGGCTGCGTCTACACTGGTAAATTAAGTCGACTTAAGATTGCTTAAGTCGACTTAATTTACCCTGCATCTACACAGCAGCTTGCTTAAGTCGACTTAAGAAAAATAAAGTCGACTTAATGAAAATTAAGTTGACTTTATTAAACCACCTTTTCATTAGACTTAAGGCTTAATTTGACTTTTTAAAGTCGAATTACGCCAGTGTAGCCCTGCGGTAACCCTGAGTCAGCATTTAGGGAAACGGGATAGAATTACCTATGTCGGAAAGTGCCCAAGATTCTGTGACTAACACCCTACACTTGAGAACAGTGTCAGGCAGCCAGTAGTGGGTCCTACAGAGACAGAAGACTACGTCAGTCTCAAGGGACTGTCAGTACCTTGTTTTATGAAAATCGGAGCCTGCAGCAGCACAGCACCTTTAGCACCATGCGGAAACTTTGTCAGTTCTGAAGCAGAATGGCGAGTGCCACCTGCACCCCACCTGCACCCCACACCCTGCACTTATCAGCTTTTCTTAGAAGCCTCCCCTCCAAGCACTCATCAAGCCTAACTTTGCTTAGCAAACAGGATCACAACACAAAGTTACAAGTGCAGCGGAAATTGGCTGGCCTTTCTTAAAAGGTGGAAAATACGAGAGCAAAGTCACCCATATGTCAGCATTTTACTGCCACAATTTTGGTTGTTAGTGGGTGTTACCAGAAGCCTGGACTCATGCATTGTGTCATTGCATTTCTTGGAAACTTTGTTTCCAAAGACCTCACAGTGCTGAGGGATTTTCTGGGGTGTGCGTCACACCTCTGCAAATGGAGTCATGCAGAAGCTCATCTGGGTATTGCATCAACACAGCCTTGCCAGCTGCTGGCCAGCTGTTCACACATCACGACACAAGCTCTGGGAGAAAGAGTGCGGCAGGAACCCATTCTGGGACCCCATTACAGGCAGCCCCTTGTACCTGCACCAACAGGGCCATGTTGCCATTTTCCAGCTGCAGCTCCTCCCAGCTCTTCTGCAGCCCATAGCATCAGCAGATTTTTTTTTCTCTTAGCTACTGAGGCTTTATTGTAGATGGAGTTAAGGTGCTATTTAACCTGGCTTGTGCCCTGGCTGGCTGTCATGCACAGAATAATGGCTTTGTCAAGGCAAAGAATGCACGAGTCACCATTTAGCTAAAAAGCCTCTCAAAGCCATGGAACATATGCCTTGTGGCTCTCCATCGCATGCCCCATCTCTCTCTCGTCACAGGCCAGTGGTGGACCTCAGAGTAAGGGCTTATCTCTACTCGGGATGAGATTGTAATTTGATTTTAGGCTGTCAAATTACAGAAGGCGAAGGTGAGTGATCACAGTAAATTGCTCGCTTGGGGTCTCGCATCCCCACTGCTCACCTGGCTTCCTCCATTTAGAACCTTGCAGCACCTTGAGTTGGAGTTGATTTGCTGCTCCCTCGTGGTCATTCTGCAAAACTGCAAGACTTTAATGAGCTCAAATCCTGTGGATGTGAGTATTATACACTCTTACACAGAGTTAAATGTGATATTATTAATTATTTGTAGTATTGTTACTAGCAGTTCTTCACACCATGTGATGTCCACACCAGCCAGACAGTCATAAGTTTACACATTCCCCCTCTTCCTTTTCACTTGCTGTTCTGGTTGTTTAAAAATGACATTAACATCACCTTTCCTGAACATGGTCAGACAGTCGCAAAGCACCATCACCTTGGAATCATCTCATCTCCAGCAAAGGATGGTCTCTCTTGAGTTCCTCTATTGACAAGTAGAGTTGCTGTCTGCAGATGCAGAAGAATCATCCACTTTTTGGCCACTTCCCACACTTCAGCCCATGAAGAAGCTGCTTTACGATTCCTCCCCCATGATCCTTTGCTTCTCCCAGCCTGCCCCTTACTGTTCCCTGCTGGCGAGCCTGGGGTCCATCCCGTTTCCCAGTCCTTGGCAACAAAAGGAGCTTTTGTGGTTTCAGCAGGTGGAGGGCCTGATCCAAGAAACAGGACCAGGGTGTTAAGTATAAATGGGCATTTGCCAAGTAACAGAACTTTAAACATTCCACAGGAGATTATAAAACAAAATCTTTATTAGGAATAGAATCATCAAAAACCCTGCAGCTGAGCATGAGCACATACAATAAAAAAAGAAAAGCAAAAGCTGTGTGAGTCCTCTCCTAGCCTTATACCACAGGACTAAAAGCTTTGCCAATCTCTATAAAGCTGCAGGGAGGAAGCAAAAAAAAAAAATTTTTTTTAAAATGGTGTGTTCTGTCAGTCTGCAGCGCATCCAAAGCAGGCTAATATTTTAACTTTCTGGGGACCTTCTCCCACCTCAACAAACAAAGTACCTCCCAAAACATGAACCAGGACAGGATTCCATAGCTGACAGCACTAATGACCAGCACTGAGTTCAAAGGGTGAGCCCTACACATGCATATTCTCATTACACTGTAGTAGGGGGAGTCTGTTGGCAGGTGTCTTCCTGCAAGGAAGGATGGGTGGGAGGAATTCTGGAGAGATCCTGCATCTTAGATTACCACTTCCCACAAAACAGATGCCTCATCTCTCTCTATTTACTGGATACAGGGAAGACCAGTCCAGCTCCACACCTTCACTGTCAGTAGCTGAAAGATCTCAGAATTGTTCCTATGAAGCATAGGGTCACCAAAACCCGGGTTTGAAGCACCATCCTGAGGTTGATATCACTTTCTTTGCCTGTAATTGTATCAGCTACAAGGTGTAGCACTTAGGTATGAAACTCCAGGACTGACTATACCCAGCTCTCCTTTGGCACTACTGAACTCCCCTCTCCAGATCCCCACAGCACACCATCAGGGGAATTCCCACATTTCTCCCTGGATGTTCCCCTGCCGTAGGGGATAGAGTCCCCCACACAGAGACTCACATGTCCACATTTATATAATGGTCTCTGAGAAACATTCCAGCTAACGGGATATCCTAACACCCTGGAAAACCCAATGGGCCAAGTCCTTTATATCACAGAAATGCTGAGCCTAACTGATGGGGTGTTTTCTAGCAGCTGAGTCATCACCCACAGCACACAAAATGCAGGAACCTTCCCCTCCTCACTACAAGACCTGCAATAGCCTATAAATGGAGGCCTAACATAAAAGAAAACAGAACAGGAACAAACTACCCCATGGCATCATCAATAGAGCTTTGCCATCAAACCATGTTAGGTGATCCTTCAGATAGTATGAGCCAGACTCTCTCGCTCCCAGCCCAAGAGACAGGGAATGTTTCTTTTGTGGGTGCTTCCAGCCCACATCAGATAACAAGTACAAAGCACCACTCAGTTCTGTTTCCACAAGATTTGAGGGTAAATGACAGTGAATAGTGATGAAATATAGGGCATAACATCATTCACTAAGGAAAACAGTGCCATGTTCTCAAACATCCCACCTTTTCAATGCAACTCAATCATGAAGTGCATTCTCAAAGCAACAGAAGCTTGGTTTATTGAATTGACTCTGCCCCTCATTCCCCACACATAGCTAGTGCAGTTCAGTCCTAAACAGCACTCCCTAGGATATTTCAATCCCAGACTCACTAATGGTTTGCCAGTGCTCCTTCCTCCAGACCTGCAGGGTCCCCTGCTACTTTGATTCAAGGGCCCCTTTATAACTCTTCAAATGAGTCTCAGTCAGAACCCCATTATTTCTTTCCCAAATTTCTTCTAAGCAAAGTAAAGGGACATAATGTTGAGCAGGCTTCAGAAATTCTCTAAACTACTGCTGTCTATGCAGCTAACACACTGGAGAAAAAGGCCAAGCACACACAGAGGACCAGGTTAATCAGCCTGCAGTAGGCAGCCCATTACATGTAAGGCAGTAATACTCTTAAGAACTACAACCCTCAATGACCATACCTTTACAGAAGCCACATTTTCAGAGTCCCAGGTGGATGCTGTAAGAACCCTTATGATAAAGGCAAACAGCCTTATGACACATCAGCTGCAAATCACTCATCCCACTGTGCAATCAGTTTGAGCTAAAAGAAAATTCATAACTTCCTCTTGGTCATTACTGGGTAACAGATATATCGGAAGACCCAAAGTCATCCTCTTCCAATATGTCCAGCCAGCACAGCTGGTTCACATCTCTCAGCTTCACATAATAACTAGTTATAGATAAAACACAAAGGATTTGGCGGTTTGGTTCAGGTAAGCACCCAAGCCAATGAATGCTTATCTAAGCTTTCCCCTGACTTCTTGGGTCTGCCAAATGCGGCTGGAAATCTCATGAGAACAGGTGTTCCAGGAAATTTCTGGGTCTCATCGAAATGTTGTGTCCCACCTGGTTCCTAGTCAGGAACCTCAGAGGGGCAATGATGTGAAAAATAATGGGGGCAGAAGGAGTCACCTATCTCAGAAGCCTTCCTAATAGCTTCACAGCTCAGGTGCTGTTTTATAAACAGGCAAATGTTGATGGAGTTGGGGGAGTCTTATTTATATTTGAATGTATTTGCCCCTTGCTAATGACAGCACCACAGTGTGGCTACAAGGATGGCTTATAGTAAGGTTTGCGGGCCTGTAATCTGTGTGCACGTAGACTTCCCCCTCGCATTCAGTTATTTTGCAGACTAATTTTTACATGGAATGAAACTATGGAATGCAGAGGGGATGCACCAGGCCCCAGGATGGTACCCTGAGTGTGTCTGCTCAGGGATCAATAGGATCAGGGAAATTGTCGCACAGAAATTCCTGGTTGTCGTCATCAACAACCATCTCTGGATCCAGTGCCTCTTCAGACTTAGCCTCCATCTGGTGTTCTGCCTCAAGGCCTTGACAGGTCTCTCTGTTTTCTGGAAAACAAGTGAGAAATGGCCATAAACATTTGCTGTCTTAACACCACCCCTATTGAAATTCTCATCCAGATCTTCATTTCCTTTTGCCTTGACTATTGCAACTCTCTTTCCTTTGGCCTGCCTCAGTCCCAGCTCTGTGCTTTCCAGCACACTCAGAGATTGCTGTTTACTTCAAACCACTCTGCAAACTACTCCACTGACTCCCCATTCAATTCAGGATCCAGTGCAAAATTGCCTTCCTCGTTTTTTAAATTCCTTTGTGGATTTGCCCCAGACAACATCTCACCTTTTTCTGGTCCCCTACCTGTTGAACTACTTCTCACCCAGAACTGGTTTCTTTTCTGTCCTTCCATCCAATATGGCTACTGTTGGTTTTAGACAAGCCCTTGGTAATCTCTCTCTGCCTTATTAACTTTCCATATATTTTCAAATTTCAGATCCCTTGCCTATATCTCTACATTTATTTCTTCCTCTGCTATTATTGTATTATTTTGCTCTATAACTGTATTCTTTAACTCTGCCAAGCATTATAAAGGATGCAATACATTTGTAAGATGCCATACAAGATAAAACTGTATTTTATTATATCTCCTATGGTAGAAGAAGCTAGAGTGGGGGCTGAGTTTTGGTTTCTTTTCTAACCCCTCAATTTTCAGTTGCTCACCATGAGTTTTTCAACCAGATTCTTTGATGCTGGAATTTTTCATGACTAAAAACCCAAAATATAATTCATTTATTACGTTAGAACAAAATAAGTTTCAGCCATTCTCGACTCAGAAACAAGTTTAAAAATATACTTTTTCCCCAGGCTCCTATTGAAATGTTATGCATGCCTACTTCAGGTTTTTTTGGGACATTGTCCAAAAACTTAAACATACCTTGTTTTATAAACCTCCGCAATGAAGAAGGAGGATTTTAAATTGAAAGAAAATTGGTTTCGTGTTTTAGAAGGTTGGATCATTAAAGCTGGACTCATTTCACACATGCATTAACAATGACACTACCCTCTAATCTACTACCCTGTATCAGCAGAGCTCAAAGCATTTTAGAAACGTCAGTTTCAAGGTCGCCTGGCAGGTCAGGGACAGAGGTAGGAACAGAATGCATATTTTCTCAAACGTAGTCCAGAACTCTGTTCACCAGGCCATACTTGATTTATTTTTTGTAGCACACTCATCAAAAACTACTGAAGGCAGAAGGCATGCAGTTTTCCTTAAAGATGGCTAAACTGATGGTAGATTATGCAGAGGCGGATCAGTGGCCCCACCAAAGGCTGTGCTGGAGGCTGTATTGCACACCCTAATCAGCCCTGACACCCCCGGACGCCAACCAGCCAGGCCGCAGCTGGCCCACCCTGCCCCTGGGGTTGGACCAGTTGGCCCAGGGGTGGGGTGGGATGCAGGGCCTGGCCTCAGGGCCTGCCCGCCCCACTCCTCCCCCCCCAGTGAGGTCCCCCACATTGTGGTGGGCCCCTGAGCATGGGCCCAGTTGGCCCATGTGGTAATCTGCCCCTGAGATTATGGATAGCTAAATTAAGGACATCTCAGTTAGGAACAGTAAAATTGAGGCCACAGTTAAAGATGACTGAAGTAAGGAAGCTTTACTTAAAAGTGTCCCAGTTAAGGTAGCTTCAGCTAATACGGGTTAGTAAAAAATATGCTGTTGATGGGAATGTTTGTTTGAAAAAAAATTAAATGCAAAAAATTGAGTTTAATGCATCAAGCTCTCAGGTAGAGGAAGATTTTAAAAACCCCAGTTTCTACCACCACATTATCCTGACTGCATTACACATATACCATATTTTCCATTCCTGATTTCTTTGGTAGATTTAAATGTGAGTGTGACACTCCTTGTGGCCTCGGTTCAAGAGAGCAACACAGCACAAGCTTTAGTACCACTGATTTCAATGGGATTTAAGCATCTGCTTCTGGTTTAGGACATTTTTAAGCACTGTGCTGAATAAGAACGATATCGAGAACTGGGGTTGATGTTAGTGACTCTCTCAGTGGATATGCAGCACGGGGAGCTAAAATACAGTAAAATTGCAATGCTTTTTTTCGAGAGAGATTTTTAGCAAACAGAAGGTAAAATGAATGAGCCATGGTTTGCCCCATGGCAGGAAGCTCTCTAGTGGGGTATCGGTGCCCTCCTTAGCTAGTTAAAGATATGACACCACATTGCACCAAAAGCTGCCGAACACACATCTGATTGTGGGCTAATGAGGTGCCGACAGGATGGTGCTGGGAGCCTTGAATTGCCTTTCATCATGCAGCATGTCTTCTCTGGTTCAGCCTCCAGGCTGTCCAGCCAACTCTTTGCAGCCTCAATGACATACATCAGTTTTATCCTCCTCTAATTTCCTAAATGTCTTATTCATCAGGAAGTTACAAACCACGTCCCTGTACCAACCAAGGTTTGAAGGGTTGGCATCTGGGGCAGCTGGTGCCTCGTGGTGGTCTCCATTTGGGGGGCTCTTGGTTTCTTCGCTGGAGATGACAGACATCGTCATTCCCTCTTCCTTTTCCTCCGCTGTAAAAAAGCAGATGAAAAGTTGCGTGGAACCAGGACCCATATCACACCCTCCATAAACTCTGGATATTGTCTGTATGAAGCCCGGCTTTTCACACTCATCTTTGTCTCCATAGAGATGGCTCTGTTCCCAGAGCAGACTGATACACTGACACCAGAAATCCCCAGCGCTTCACTTGGACAGCTGACAGAACTGCCGCCTGAGGTGGCATAGCTTTGTCTGAGCTCAGCAAAGAGGCCCTGATCATGACAGGAGAGTCAGTGGGAGTAACAGGTACTCAGCTCCTCTCCGGATCAGGCCCAGACAGAGCAGTAGGGCTCCTTTAATGCGCGCCCACAGATGTTTTCAGTATGAATAGTTTCTGCCAGCAAACTTAAGGTGAAAATAAAAATGTTCCTTGAGGAGCCCACCAGCAGGAGACTGCTCCCCAGCAAGGAGCAGGTATCTACAGAGCTCTGCTTCACTGGAACAAGGGGAGGAATGAAAGCAAGGTGAGACTAGCCACAAAGCCCAGTCTGGAGCTGTGGGGAAGTGGCACCGACTCAAGCAAGTTGGGAAATGGAGATGCGTTTAGGCAGTCCTAGGGTAGTTTCTTCTCAACCCAGCAAGAAGCAGAGAAATCCCCACTCACCTGAAGGCACCGGAATGAAATTCTGCTTGCTTCGCAGGCAGCCCCATGTTATCAGGGACACTAGAGCAGCCAAGAGAATTGCACCTCCTCCACATGCTGCCAGGACATAAGGGAACAAAGGCTGCTGCAGCAGGTCTCCTGCACAAAGGACACAGTCTAAGTCAGAGGGACTGAAGCATCTCCTCCTGAGCTGGATTAAAGTGAGTGGAGAAAATGAAAAAGGTGGGTGGGCAGGAGAATTAGGGAGAAAGGATGAACAATGCGGTTCCAAATCGTGTTATATATTTTCTCTTTATTCCCCTTTCCAGCCTGAACTAATGTGAAGCTACCAGCATGATGCATGGCTTCAGATGGCCTATCAGAAGGTCACACCTGTTATTAAATATTATCCAGGACACAGCCCTCTGACTGGGGATTTGGCAACCATCCAGATTTTGATGGGAACTGAATTTACTGCAGAGATGCAAACAAGGAGTCCTGTGGCACTTTTAAAAACTAACATTTATTTTTCGCATGAGCTTTTGTGGGTGAAGTCCCACTTCGTCAGATGCCAGAAAGTGGCAAAGTGATTGCATTAATGTTTGTAGTGAGAAAGCCAATTTGATACCCTCAGCTCAGGTTTGAATGAACTGGCTTTCTCACTACAAACATTCGTCTTTACAAGTGCCACAGGACTCCTTCTTTGTTTTTCATTACAAACAGTGATTTTCACCTCTCTCAAACTCACCCCTTTCTGAAAGGTCGTTCCACATTGTTTGAATCTATACAACTTGTTTGATTTGCTGAAGTAATCTGACCTGATGGAGTGTAATGGATTTATCTTTCCCTTCCATACTGAAAGTTTTTTCCACTCTAAATTTTTTTTTCCATTTTCTGTCATCTGACAAAGAAGGACTTCACCCACAAAAGCTCATGCGAAAAATAAATGTGTTTGTCTTTAGAAAGTGCCACAGGACTACTTGTTGGTTTTGCTGACCAAGACTGACACAGCTACCCCTTTGGAACTTACTTCAGAGAGGTAACGCGAAATGGATAGAGTGACAGGCAGATGGCGCAATAGACTTAAAGACAGAGAGATCCTCTAAGGCACTTCTGTGTAAGGGTGGTTTGTTTCCTACTGAATGTCCTATGTCTGAATACTCTTCTTCCAAATATGATACATTTATGGAGCCAAATCTAAGCCCAGTATAAATTCACTGGAGTCAAGGGAATTGCACCAGGGATACATTTTGAACCGTTGGTTTTATTATCACTTGGATCCTTTTTCATCTGCTATTCCCGCACCTTGAACTAAGTGTATCTGTCATTCTCTTTAGCTAGTTAGCTTGTCCAGCCCACTACAGTAGATTGTTTAGCTAGCTTGTATGGTTAGCTTGTTTGTCTCTTTAGCCAATTTATTTGCCTGCAGCTTCTGTCTCCATGGGGACCAAACTGAACATGCTATTCAAAATACTTGAAATAACAGTAATAATTAATTCCCTTTTAAATGTCATACACATCTTTTTGCCTGTTAAACTACTTTGGCAAACTGGACAGATACCTTTATCAAGCTTTTTATAACACTCAAGTGATTCCTTTAGTTCCCACATGATCATCACTAAGGATGCAATTCCACTGACCCCATGGGCTCTGTGGGGAGCTGAGAGGCCCATTGCAGCTCCCTGTCTGGAGCCCCAGGCTTCCTGTGGGCTGCCCCCCCTGAAGCTCCCTGGCCCCACTGGCAGCCACTGTCTTGCCAGGTCCCAGCACACAGCCAGTGAGCTCCCACATCCTGTGAAGACAGACGGCAGCTCTCTGCATCCTGCCTGGTCTCAGCTTGCAGCAAGCAGCAGATACATCCTTCCTGGGTCTTTGCTCAGACACTTGCAACCTGCCCAGTTCTGGCTTATAGTGGGTGGTAGCCACCCATCGCCGCATCCCACCCACGGTCGGGACCCTGGCTCCAGCCACCCTCATCCCAGCTTGTGGTGGATGGCAGCTGCCCACTACTGCATCCCATTCAGTTAGGATCGGAGCTGGGCGGCTGCCACCTACAACTTGCCTAGTCCCAGCTCAGTGCAGGTGGCTGCTCTCAGTTGCATCCCACTCGGTCCTGGATCACAGCTGGGAGCCAGGTGACAGCTGCCCATGGCTCGATGGTCCCACGCATAGCTGAAGACCAGGTCGCAGTTGCTCCGGTCATAGTTTATAGCTCCCACCCCCGCAACCTGGCTCACAGCAGGTGGCAACCTCCTCCCACTGCGTCCTGGCTTGCAGTGGGCACCCAGGGGCCCAGTTCCGCTCACGGCTGGGAGCTGGGTGACAGCCACCCCGGTCCTAGCTCACAACTGGGACACCGGGTCCAGTCACTCAGGACCAAGTATGAGCTGCCCATAGCCAGGGCTGGATTAAGGGTCCTGGGAGTCCAGACCTGCCCACTTTGTGGGACCCCTATGCCAGTGCCCTATCTTGGATGGGGCAGGGCTCAGCATGGAGGGGGATCTGGGGCCACAGATCAGCCAGCTGTGGGGCCTGAGCAGGCCAGTGCTCAGCTCTGGGGCCTGATGTGGAGTTCCTGCTCGCTCATGCGCTCATGTCCCGACACCTGGGCTGGCTGGTCTGTCCCAGCAGGCAGGGGGGTCTTAGGGATTACAGGGCCCGGCACAAAAGTCAAGGATGGGGCCCCCTTGCTACATTGGGGGCCCCATCCTTGACTTTTGCCCCCCACACCAATGTCCCACCAGCCCCACATCCCTTCCAAGGGGTCCTGATCCCCCGCTGGACTCCTGCCAGGCTCCCCAGCCCCAAAATGTCCCCCACCGAACCCTCACCCAGCTCCCCAACCCCCAAGGGACACTGCTGGGCTCCCTGGCCCCACCACCAGGCTCCCTGGCCCTCCCACCAGCTCCAATGTAGGCCACCACTGGGCTCCCCAGCCCCCAAGGCCCCCCCCCCAAATCCCTGCCCCACTCTGCCAAGCTCCCCAGCCCTGCTGTGGGCTCCCTGGTTGGCCTGCTGTGGGCAGCTGCCAGGCTCCACTGCCCCCGCCAGCCTGTCCTGGTTCCCCACTGGAGTGGCACGGAGCCCCTCCCCTTGGGGGGCTGTGGGCAGTTGCCTGTTGCCTGCCCCACCTGCTAAGACTGCCTATGCCAGCAGATCTGGGACCTACTGCTGCAGACCAGCCAGGGAGCACTGTCAGGCCACCATTCCGGGGCCACCGGCTGTAGCACTCAAGCTGGATCCAGATTTTAGGACCCTCCACTTCAGCCCAGGACCTGTGGCTGCAGCCCCTAAAGCCCCTGCCTTAACCCAGCCCTGCCCACAGTTTGCCAAGTCCTGCTTTGCAGCTGGGAGCCAGAAATCAACTGTCTGGGCGTGCAGTGACTGGGGCTTCTGGCCCTATTCCTCCCTGGCTTTCTTGTCAATTTCATCACTCCAGTCAGTAGAAAGAAAACTTGAATTTCTGATTATGAGATAGGGTATCTGTGACTTCTCAGTGGGGGGATACATAAATTACCTAGGGAGATTGTGGAATCTCCACCACTGGAGACTGTTAAGAGCAAGTTAGCGAAACACCTGTCAGGGTTGGTCTACATAATGCTTAGTCCGGCTGTAAGTGTAGGGGACGCAACTAGATGACCTCTTGAGGTCCTTTCCAGTCCTATGATTCTATGACTGTAGGACATCTCAGTGTGAATACAGAGCTGCAGGAGGGAGAGGAAATCAGAGGCAGTTGTGTCTAAGGTGAGAGATGTGGTGGGAAGGAGAGGTGGTTGTCAGAACATAGGAGACTTCATGCAGATACAGGCATTGACAATTCCTGACTGGGGGGAAAAGGAAGACAAACTATGGCTGCTGTCACTTACCTTCATCACACTTCACTTTTACAGGGGAACTCCCAGTGCTGCTGTTTCCATGTTGAATCTGACAGACAAGCTCTCCAATCACTCCTTTTGCCAAAATAATTCTCTTGCCATTATCCTTAGTGCAAGCCTCAGAGCACGTCTTATTTGAACCCACAGGGTGTCCATTCAGCATCCAACGAAAGCTGCCACTGGACGTGCCATCCCCCTCACAGGATAATTCTCCTCCCCCATCAGGGAGGCAGCGGATCTGAATTGCTGGGATCTGGGCTGGCTCTTGTCACACAAGGTGGGAATAATAAAAAAGAGAAGACAGAACAAAGATAAGGGAACCAGACACAGCAATGAATATTAACCAAATGGGCATTTCTATCATCCAGACTCAGACCACAACAGCATTTGCCATTTGTTAGTTTGCACAGAAATAAAAGATGAGAAAGAAGGAGATTCCCCAATGCCTGCAAACTTGGCCATCCCTCTGAAGTCCCACCACAGCCTGGCCCAACCCTGCAAACCCACCAATTTCTATTTTCTTCTTCTGCAACCTTACAATTGCCTCTCCAGTTCTTTAATTCTGCTTGAGTCTGCCCTCCTCACTGAAATTCAGCCAATAGCTTTTCCTCCTCCTGAAGTCTCATCAATGTCAGTTCATGCTCCTTCAGTCTCAGCAGTGCCCATCAGCTCCCCAGAATCTGTGTGAGATCTTTTGTGTAATAGTCCCACCTGAGTCTAATGGACAAATCCTGCATAATGCTCCAAGAGAGAACAGAAACTTCCCAATGTCCCAGTCATTATGCAATACGAGAGTCTCCTTTCCTCACACCCACATCCAGTGAGCAATTCAATCCTGTGTATGTGTCCAAACATAATTGTACAATAGATGAGTATCTAATGTCATTTATGCCCTGAAATACTTCTGATGCCCAAGTTATTGGCTATTATTCTCTTGAATGCCATTCATTTGAGTTTCTGCAGTGGCGCTGGAGCAAATAAATCCAGGAGCTGATGGCCACCAGCAAGAAAATCTGCCACACAAATGTTATCAAAACTCCTACTTTGGTTTGGATAATTTCCAGAAGTGCCCACATTTTCTCTGTTGCTGATTAATTCAATTAAATCTTTACTTGAATCCCCATGAAATATTAGTTGCAACTCCTGGCAAAGGAATTTTAATTCCATCATACCAACAACTCTTGATCTTGGTGAACTTGTAGAAAACTACATACCTGGTCATCTTAAACATTTTATTTAACAGCATCATAAATACATATTGTACTTCTGAAGGAGAACTGACTCAGACTAGAGTTGGGCAAGTAATTTATTCCTCTCCTCTTTTTCTGTTCATTTTCTCTAGTTGAGCCTTGGCAGGTAATGAAATATAAACTGGACACGTAGGTCACATGATATATTTCTGATCCCCGACTATGGAAGTAACTCACACTTGAGTGTCTGGTGTGAATATGCACCAATATGTTCACTGTGAATATGTTCACAAGCTCAAATTTCAAATTCCTTGAATACTGTCCAGAATCCACCTAAAATATATTGCACCTCTGAGCATTCCTGCCAGTAAATCCTTTCTCTAGAAGATGTGTGGCAAGTGAACACATAAGGGTGGTAACACACTTAAAGCAAATGACTTAACTACAGGAAAAAGCAGGCCAGAACAGCTTCTGAGGTATTTGTCCAACTCTCATTTAAACTCCTTGGGCCAAAGAGTCCGGTCTTTGACCAGGCCAGCTCTTAGCTGGAATACTGCTCCTCTGCACTTGGCCGGCATTAAGGTTCATGTGTCTTCGCTGAGATAGGTCTACTTTCACATTTGCATTACCATCCCATAAACTCTGTTTCCTCTTTAAAAACCTGGGATTGTATAAAGTGAATGCAGCGCAAAGCATGACTCAAAAGAGAATGTGTACAAAGTGCCATTTGAATCCTGGAGAGGCCAGTGCAAGGTGCCAGAATGACTGTCCTGAAGACTGAAGTCCACAGTCTGTCTCTACAGCACCAGTATACAGTGGACAGTGGCAGCGCAAACCCTCCCACATGACCCCACCCCTGGGCTGGTGTCTCCAATATGCTACGTGAATTTGCATCAGCCAAGACGCTCACCCTGGACAATTGCTCCTGGGTGAGGAGAGTTGCAACTGATGCAAAGCTGGCAGAAGTGACTTTGCTGCTTCCCATACCAGCTCTGCTGTCTCCGATGCCAGAGCTGTGCCATCCAGGGAACAAAGGGAATGGGAAAGGTTGGAGGTAGGGGGCAGAATGGAGTACGGGGCCATTATGGCCAACTTACATGGTATAATGCCCCTGGCGGGGCCTGATGTCTCAGAGAAAGTTAAACGTGCATACTGGGGGTGGACAGTTGAGGAATAGGGAATAGTGACACCATCCGTGTCACACACTTTCTCCACTGCACTAAAAGGCTTCCTTAATTTGAACGAATAAATTTGAATAGGGTATTCAAACTAAAAGGTTAATTCAAACTAACTAGTTCGAATTAGCCAATGTGGCCATGTTAATTCGAACTAATTTCTTAGTTCAAACTAACCGGCCATTGAAATGAATGGCGATCGCTAATTGAATGGCACTTGCTTAGTTTGAATTAAGTTAATTCAAACTAACTAAAATTAGTTTGAATTAGTTAGTTCAAACTAACTAATTCAAACTAATTTTAGCAAGTGTAAACATAGCCAAGGAGTCTAGTGACACTTTTAAAGACTAACAAAGGTATGTGGAATTTTCTCCCATGAAAGCTCATGTGATAAATACATTTGTTAGGTCTTTGAAAGTGCCACTAGAGTCCTTGTTTGTTTAGATAATCCAGAGACACTTACAGCTATTCACAGACGAACTGATAACTTGGAAAGAATAGAATATCTGATCCTGTAGTCAAGTGCTCAAATTCAAGAATTATTGATTGCAAACCAGGGTCACTTACCAGACACTTTCAGTAAGAAAGATTTTTTGGTTGTGTCTGTAAGAGTAAATTCATAGTCTCCTTCATCCACCTTCAACACATTCTTCAGCTGCAGTGATCCGCTTTGTAGGCACAGAGTCTTTTTACAATAAGTGCCACAGTCTGTAAATGAAGTATCATAAGACATGACTTTCTTACATTGCTGTTTCATCCAGGTTACCTTTGAGAGATCCATTAGGCTTTGAATTCCCAAAGGAAAGTCAGCTGAGCCACCAGCGATTCCAAAGACAGTGTTTGTTTCCTTATTAATGTGGCCTGCAACAACAATAATAAAACACAGTCACTGATTTCGGTCTGTTTTTGTTCATTGGTTGTGATCTGAATCACAGAAGCCAAAAGTGCAGATAAGACATAAAAATGGTAAATCTTATCACCAAACTGAGGAGAACTGAGGAGGTTAAACCTGAAGTGAAGGCTAACTTTGTTATCCTGAGAAGAGCAAGGTGAGGGGCATATTATAAATCCAGAACTACAGAGACAAAGGCATGAGAAAACTCCCTTCTTTTTCTCTAAGTTCCTACCTCCAACAGCTTCACCTCCTCAGAGCCTGGAGGCTGAGAGGAGTCCCAACACTCACCGAGCTAACTGGGATCTCCTCATTAATGACATGATCCATAGTTCATGTGGCAGTAAAAGAAACTTACACCAATAAAGCACCATTCATCTGAGGATCTCAAAGGCTTTTGCAAACATGAATCAATTGAGCCTCACCCTGTCCTTTGCACTGGTAGCTATCACTATAAATGGAGGAACATAGTGGCTACCGCTAAATGACTTGCCCAAGGTCATACAGAAAGTAATTCCCATCTCCTGCTCTAACCAACACATCATGCAACCAGCTTCCAAGGCTACCATTTCCAGGTGCTTTCCTGGCTATAGTACACCAACGTAATAAAGCACTGTTACTTACAATGAGTTTATAAAATAAAATCTGTCTTACTTTGCGTTGACGGCCCCTTTTCGTGCTTTAGCGATTACAACGCTTGATGCTTCCCAAAGCTTGGTGGTGACCTTACAACGGTATCTGATCAAAATGAACCTTTCCACTCACCTGGGTGAATCAGTGCCAATTTCATAAAGAGAAACCCGCACTTACCATCAATCATGGTTATAATCACCAGCACGCACTGCAGGGTAAAAGGAGGTTTGAAATCCATTTTAAAAAGCTTTTTGCATCGTCTGTTGAAAACAGGATCTCTCTACACGGCTAAACGAATCTGCTGCTCAGGATATGATGTCAGAAGCAGAAACAAAAAAAACCCCAACACCCTACTAGACAGATTGAATAATGTCACTGATTAGACCTGAAAGGTTTCAGGAGGCTGAATTCATGCTGCAGTGACACGAGCCACAACCTGCTCACAAGGCCCTGCGCCCAGGAACTGGGGGTGTGTCAGAATGGGAATCAGAAAGGGAGGGGAAAGGACTCTTCCAGTCACCCGATCGGGATTAGGAAGAATCTAATGCAAAGCCCATCATGAGCAAAGGAGGAAACACCTGTTTCCTACAATCCCTTCTTCTTCAGTCTTTGGTTGAGTGGTTTAAAGTGCAGCATGAAGAAAGCATGGCATGGACATGGTCGAAGAAATCAGTGTGGGCCACCACAGCCTGTCTTTCAGAGCCACTGAGCAGCAACAGTTGTCACTGCAGTCAGTGGGAGATGCAGGAGAAGTGATTTTCAAAAGCCAGACCAGCATTTACACCCTGAACTTCATTATGAGCCTGAACTTCCCAGGGACAGATTATACTGTTAACCCTATGGAGAAATATATCATGTCTGCAGGGGTTAAAGTAAGGGGGAATGCACCGGAACGCAGTTCCGGGGCCCACAAATTTGATGTGCCAGAGTTCCAGGGCCCCTAAAAATAGAAAAATCTGGCAGAACGCATGTTCCGCCCTGCCCTGGCTGCTGGCAGGTCCTACGCCCCACCGTTGTTAATCACAATACTTATTACGTTATGCAGTGTTTGCTAGGTTGTGACAATAATTGCTATAGACATAAACGCCATATAAAATTATAAATATTTTTGTGGCGCGATAACCAATGCAGGTGGTACTGAGAAGTGGTTGCAAATGCCCACCTGGGCTGGGGCCCACACATGCAAGAAGGGGGCCCAGACAATATGGGAAGGGGGCCCGGAGATTAGGAGGGCTCCTGGACCTGTCAAATTATACTTTAACCACTGCATGTCTGAATGGGCCGTGTACAGCGTCCATTGCTGAAAGATGTAATTGTTGGGTCATGGGCATAAATTCTTTTTTAAAACTGGGTCTGGAGAAAAAGAGTTTGAAAACCACTGACTTAAAGAGAGGTAGTATACAGCAGATATCTACCTGCCACAGCAAAGGGTGTAGGCCTGCTCCCCTCATCCTGTGTGTACCAGCCCTAATCCAGTTCTCAATGGGCCAATCATCAGTGATGTCATTGCTATAAATGCAGCTGCACTTAGTTATAGCAACTGGGAACACAGCTCCATAGTAACAGTTAAGATCAGCCCAATCGCACCCACTTGCAGGAAGGAGGATTTCACAGTAAAATATCCAAGTTCAAAATTTAAGGTGCACTTGATTGCCTTAATATTATGACACGACTTCAGGGTACAGCTGGAGTTCTGCACTCTTCAGTGTAACTTAACTTCATACCAGGCACATACACCTCATTTGGCTGGGGCAGGGGAATCTGAAGGCAGTTTTGAAGTGTGGAGTTGTGGATTTATTTGTATTTCTGGGAGACCTTTAAAATCCGACCCATCATAGCCTAGCCTATTGTTTTGTTCCCCCAAACTGTTTCAGAATGTCAGTGAAAGTCAGTTCTCAATTATCTGTGTACAAAATCTGCAAAATTGCTCAAGGCCACTGCAGCTTCACCCTGTCACTGTCCTAGGCGCCTCGGACAGACCCCAACTGATCTACGATATGACAGAAATAGCCTTCTCTGAAAAGAACAGTGATGTCAGTCTCAAACATTCACAGTAGTGAGGATGGGGGAGACAGGCATTTGTATTAAGCCTCATCCTTTCAGTTTCTGCTGTGGTGCTAAAATTAATTGAGGAAAATGTCATTTGCAGACTTGGGGCTACATATACACACTTTTAGTCTCAGGGATATATTTTTGCTCTTATGTTTTACGGTTGGCTGCCTGAGAGCAGTCCTTTTTGATGAGGGGATGGAGGAGGATAAAAAAAGGAATACTGAAAGGACACAATATGTTAGCGAAAAACTCCTGGGCAAAAGTCTTTTAATGCTGGGGAGTCAGGAAAAGGATCTCACAGATTTAGAACCACATTCTCCTCTCAGTCAGATCAAGGCCAGCGTACTGAGGTCATGTACAGCTCTACAGTGTAGAAGAAAATTGACTTTGTTGCTGTGACATTGCAGTAACCCCTATTTAGTCTGTCCCAAGGATTCCAGAGCAAATTAATTCTGTTTCTGAGTCCAGAGGAAGATAATTCTAACTGCCAGAGCTCCATACATCACCCAGCATGTGAGCTCTTTCTGCCTCTTGCTGTAGATGGAATGGAAGTAAGGATCCTGTTAACAGGGCACAAGTTGCAGATTGCTTTGTTGTGTAAACTAACTCCAACTCCCAATTCCCCACACACTTCCTTTTTGATTAAGTGACTTTATCTTGTTTCCAAAAACCTGTGAATTGTTATACTTCCAATATTTAAGAAGGTGATGAACACAGTATCTGAGATTGTTCTCAATACAGTGTCCGTAATAAACAATTATACAGCCCTTTCCATTTTCAGACATTAACTAGCAAATCCTTAGAACCTCTCAGAGAATGCACTTCCCCTTTTTCTGCAAAGGCACCGAAAGCTTTATATAGGTATTAAAAAGAAAAGAAACCCTATCAGGAGTTTCAGATCATTAACAGAAACCACCTGTTGATGTAAAAATGGAAAATACGTACATTTGGAAGGTGAACTGAAACACTGTTACCTGCCAAGACCTAAATTCAATGTTCCATTTTTAACTTCTACATCTGAGAGCATCACCTACCTCTCTCTATAGCAGAGAAAAGAGCTTTGTTCCTTTAACTATATTAGGAGTGGGTGGGGTAAGGAAATGAAACAGGCCTCATTTCAGGTGTGAATGAGTAAAACAAGGAGGAAATAAGGTTCAGGAAATAAGGTTATATATTTTGATGTATAAATGTACTTATTTGTGAATACAAACTCTGCACATCTATTCTCTCTAATGACTTGGGATCTGATATTGATTATTATTCTTAATGTATTTTTAAGTCACCATTAATGGGAGATATATTTTTTAAAGCATCAGTCCTTTAGAATTAGGGTGTCCAGATAGCAAGTGTGAAAAATCAGGACAGAAGGTGGGGGATAACAGGTACCTAAATAAGAAAAAGACTTGAATATGGGACTGTCCCTATACAATGGAACATCTGGTCACCCTATCTAGAACCTACTCCTATTAGAGCTAATCACAAAAGCAGATGGCAAGAGTAGTGGGTAAGTTTGTAGGACTGTAGAAGAAACAGACCTCTCTGCATGAGGGCAGCACAGCGAGTTCTCAGGGGGAAGAGAAGAGATTGCACCAAGGGAAGTTGAGTTTGGGGATAGTGAATCAAAAGGAGAGACTGCCTTTGAAGATAGTACAAACAGACTTAGGACTGCAGGCATCCACTGCTTCCCTGCCAGATGGTGCTGTGACAGTCATTTGGGCAATGGGAATCGGGACCAATCATCAAAAGAATTCTTCATTAGCAATTGGCACAAAACTGTATTCAGAGAGCTGTTTTCAGTGTTCATTGTCATACTGGGAAGATGTACCAATTAGAGTGCTGAAGGGTCAGTTCTGGATCTGACACTAGACAGTAATTTTGCTAATAACTTGGATGACAGTAGAGCATGCTTGTAAAACTTGCCGATGACACCACACTGGGAGGAGTTGCAAGCACTTTGAAGGATAGCATTAGAATTCAAAATGCTAAATTGGAGAATTCGTCCGAAATCAATAAGATGAAGTTGGATCAGGATATGCAAAGCACCCCACTTAGAAGGAAAAAAATGAAGTCAACAAATACACAGTGGAGAATAACAGGTTAGGCAGTGGTTTTCCAGAAAAGGATTTGGAGATTAGAGTGGATCAGAAACTGAATATGTGATGCTGCTATGAGAAAGAGAAATGTGAATTAACAAGCATGTTGTATGGAAGACACAGTATGCAACTATTCCACTCTACTCAGCACTGGTGCTGGAGTATCGGGTCCAATTTTGGGCACCACACTTGCAAAAAGACATAAGCAAATTGGAGAGAGCTCAGAGTTAAGCAATAGCAACAACAAAATAGAAAACCTGACCTGTGAGGAAGGGTTAAAAAACTTGAGCATGTAAAGATGGTCGAGGGACTTGTCTATACTGCAGCAACGTTCAATGGAGGTGTGAATAGCTATAAGTAGCAAGTGCTGTGCTGTAACTCCCTTGGGTGGATGACATCAGTGCAACCTTAAATGTAGGACTAACTCAGTACGTAGGGACCTCTAAGGGGAGTTACAGAGCAGCACTTTGGGGCACATTGCCTTTCACAGCCCTGTTATCTGAACTGCAGAGCACTGCAGACATGCTGCTAGGTAGACTTGGTCCTACTTCAGGGTTAGCAAAGATGATAGAGCTGGGCTAGATGACCTCTTGAGATCCCTTACCGCCCTACATTTCTATTATTCCATTTTATGGAGCTCTTTGCATCCTGGAAGGGAAATTGTAAGCGTTCCCTCTCTTTCCCCCTTGCTCCTGCTCTACCTTTGTTCCTGCTAAACAAACAAGGAGTCCTGTGGCACTTTAAAAGACTAATAAATGTATTTATCACATGAGCTTTCGTGAGAGAAAATCCCACTTCATCAGACGCTTTGTTCCTGCTGTAGCCAATACAACTTGTTCTAGTCCAGTGTCAGGCTCCTCCGCTGCAGGATACAAAAGCCGTGGGGGTAGAGAAGAAAGAACATGGTGAAGGACTGAAGGGGAAAGAAGGCACATTCAGGATTCCAACAGAGAGCCAACTGACTCAAGAGTGAAGTGGGCAGAAGGAGTGGCAATGAATACATGTTGCTTATTTTACTTGAAAAAATAACATGGTAAAACCACTCAGATTCTGAGCACTTCCTCAAGGTAGGGAATTGTTAACGGATGCAATTTTCTGGGTTCTAGCCTCAGAGTTGCATGTAGATAAGGCAATAAAATAACTCCTGCACATGTTGACCCTTTTGCTGTGCAAGCTGGAGGTCTTGCCTAAACTTTGTGGTGTCTGCGAAATTGAGAGACCTGATCAGGGCCTTGCCATAGGCAGAAACCTGAACATGCTCCCTCGGATAAAATACAAATAAATTGCCAACATACAGTAATCCAGACACAAAGTCCTTTGGATACAATATAGATTGTTGTTTTTATTTATTTGTATTCCTGTTCTGCCTCCCTAGGAGGCCCAGTCACAGACAAGGACCCCCACTATGTTAGGCACTGTACAAACACAAAATGAAAAGAGTGCCTCCTCCAGACAGCTTTTGGGTAGAAAGAAAATTCTATCCCATGGGTGTTCACTCTCAAATAATGATAGACAGGAAGCAAGAAATGCATGGGACCACCCTACACTCACAAAGAAGAGGTGAGAAAAGATCCCAACCATTTCAGGTTAAAGTCCACAGAATCGTAACAGAGCCCAGCCATTTTATAAAGCCACGTATGAGAGTTTCCCATTGCACTTCTAACTTAGATGCTGATAAGATTGATCAAGGGCCCAGAGGAAACTGCCTTTATGCCCAGGGGATGATTTTTTCTCACTTTCTCTCTCTCTATTCTGTGAAACATCTGTGAGTGATTTCCCCACTCTGACCCCAAAAGATGGAAGATCTGCATGGGTGGCTCCAAGAACACATCCCTCCCAATATGGCCAGCTCCATGTCTTACACCACCACTGCTGAAGAGCCAGGGGATAGAGATTTACTTATGGTGGACTGATATGGGGAAGAAAAAAAACATAGAAATGGATGAGGCTTAACATCAGTTATGTGGTTAGGCCAGATGGACACTGGAGCACTTTCCCAGTGCAGTCATCATCTGGAGGAAGAGCTATAGCTCCTCCTGCCCTGGCAAACCCACCCTTCCTTGCAGAAGGTTTAGAAGAGGGCACATATGGGTTGTGATTCAGGTGGGAAGAGAAGCAAGATAGAGCAAACCTATGTCCCATCCTCCACTGTCCCAAGGTTCCTGATTATATCTAACTTCCATTGTGATTTGGCAATTCTGCAGGAGCTTATACAAGAATGTGGTCCAATCCCAACCACTCAAAAATAATGCACAAAGCACTGAAACCCAGAAATCCATAAAATAGTTTTTGAAGTGGAGGGGGCATTGGGTGGGTTGTTTCTTTTGTTTGTTGGTTGGGTTAGGTTTGATTCGCTTCTGCTTTTTGAGCCTTTGACATTTTAGAGATTTTTGCCACAATCAGGGAGCACTAGAAATTCCCTATTCTTTTATGTGAAAGCTGAGATTCTCATGTATCCAACTGACTCAATAACTTTTAAGAAAAAGCATGAAATGGCACAGGACTTGGGATGAGATCATGAAAGTTAGCAACTCCATGAGCTGGTACCTTGCAGCTCCTCTCCTTCCACCTCACCTGAATGGGACATGAAGCCCTTTGAAATACCTATGTATACTTTTCAAACTGTTATGTGACTTTCTTTGCAAACCAAAGATATGTAAGGTAGGAAGGGACCCCAAGAGGTTCTCTTGGCCTGCCCTGTGCTGAGGCAGGACCAAATATACCTAAACTGGGTATTCATTTAACATGTTCTTAAAAACCCCCATCATGGGGATTTCACAATCTTCCTGGGGAAGCTTATTCTAGGCCTTAACTATGGTTATAGTTTGGAAAATAATTTCTAATATCTAACATATATTTCCCTTGCTGCAGATTAAATCCATTACTTTCAGTGGACATGAAATAATTAGTCACTGTCCACTTTAGAACAGCTCTTATCACATTTGAAGATAGCCATTGGTCCCCTCTCATTGATCTTTCCTTAAGACTAAGCATTGTCCATTTTTGTCACATTTCCTAATGGGTTATGTTTTCTAACCATTTTATTATTTCTGATGCTTTCCTCTGGACTCTGCTATTTGGCCACATCTTTCCCAAAACTGGACAAAATACTCCCACTGATCCCTCAGTACCAAGTAGTACCGGACAATTACCTTCTGTGTCTTAAATACAACAGTCCCAGAATGATAATTGATTGTTTTGTTGTGTTGGGTTTTTTGGGGGGGTTTTGCAACCCTATACACTGCTCATCTTCAATTTGTGACACATCATAACCCTCAAATCCTCCTCAGGAATATTACTGCTTTGCAACTTATTTCTCATTTTGGAGTTGTGACTTTTCCTTCCTATGTGTAATACTTTTCACTTGTCTCCATTGCACTTTATCTTGCTGAATTCAGACCAATTCTCCAATTTGTTAGGGTCTTTTATAATCCTGCTCTCCAAAGTGTTTGCTACCCTTCCTAGCCCTGCTCTCACTCACAAGTTTATAAGCATATTCTCCACTTTATATGCAGATATCAAATAGCGTTGGACCCAGAAGAGATCCCTGAAGAAGATCCCTTCTTCCAGTTTGACAATCAACCATTGATACCTACTCTTTGAGTACGGTTTTTCCACCGGTTATACGCTCATATTATAGTAGACTCATAGACGGGGGTGGTACCGTATGACTGGAGAATCGCTAATATAGTTCCTATTTTCAAGAAAGGGAACAAAAAGGATCTGGGTAACTACAGGCCTGTTAGTTTGACCTTGGTAGTATGCAAGGTCTTGGAGAAAATTTTGAAGGAGAAAGTACTTAAGGCTATAGAGGATAATGGTAACTGTGATAAAATACAACATGACTTTACAAAAGGGAGATTGTGCCAGACCAACTTCATCTCCTTTTTTGAAAGGATAACAGATTTTTTAGATAAAGGGAATCTAATTTACTTAGATTTCAGCAAGGCATTTGATACAGTTCCACATAGGGAGTTATTAGTTAAGTTACAGAAAATGGGGATTAATAGGAATACAGTAAGGTGGATAAGGAACTGGTTAACAGAGAGGCTACAACGGGTCATACTGAAGAGTGAACTGTCAAGCTGGAGGGAGGTTACCAGTGGAGTCCCTCAGCAATCGGTCTTGGGACTGATCTTATTTAACCTTTTTGTTACTGACCTTGGCACAAAAAGCGGGAATGTGCTAATAAAGTTTGCAGATGACACCAAGTTGGGAGGTATTGCCAATACAGAGAAGGATCGGGATACCATACAGAAAGATCTGGATGACCTTATAAACTGGAGTATCAGGAATAGGATGAAATTTAATAATGGGAAGTGCAAAGTCATGCATTTAGGGACTAATAACAAGCATTTTTCCTATAAGTTGGGGATGCATCAGTTGGAACGGACTGAGGAGGAGAAGGATCTGGGAGTACTGGTTGATCATAGGATGACTCTGAGCCACCAATGTGATGTGGGCATGAAAAAAGCTAATGCGGTTCTAAGATGTATCGGGAGAGGTATTTCAAGTAGAGACAGGGAGGTGTTAGTGCCGCTGTACAAGGCACTGGTGAGACGCCATCTGGAATATTGTGTGCAGTTCTGGTCCCCCATGTTTAAAAAGGATGAATTCAAATTGGAACAGGTGCAGAGAAGGGCTACAAGGATGGTCTATGGAGTGGAAAGCCTGCACTATGAGTGGAGACTCAAGAAGCTTGGCTTGTTTAGCCTAACCAAAAGAAGGCTGAGGGGGGATATGATTGCTCTCTATAAATACATCAGAGGGATTAATATCAAGGAAGGAGAGGAATTATTTGAGTACAGCACCAATGTGGACACCAGAACAAATGGTTATAAACTGTCCATCAAGAAATTTAGGCTTGAAATTAGATGCAGGTTTCTAACCATTAGAGGAGTAAAGTTCTGGAATAGCCTTCCAATGGGAGTTGTGGGGGCAAAAACCGTAACTGCTTTCAAAACTGAGCTTGATAAATTTATGGAGACAATGGTATCATTAGATAGCCTATTTTAGAAATTGGATACGGGTGGTGGATATACAAGTAGCCTAAGAGGGGAGGGTACATGGAGTGGGTTCTGAGTTATTACAGAGAATTGTTTCTTGGGTAACTGGCTATTGAGACTTGCCCACGTGCTCAGGGTTTAACTGATCACCATATTTGGGGTCGGGAAGGAATTTTCCCCCAGGGCTGATTGGCCTGGGCTCTGAGGGTTTTTCGCCTTCCTCTGTAGCACAGGGCATGGCTCACCTACTGGTGAATTCTCTGTATCTTAAAGTCCTTAAGTTATGATTTAAGGAGGTAAATAACTCAGTCATAGGTTGGTGGCCTATTGCTGGAGTGGGTGGGTGAGATTTTGAGGCCTGCATTTTGCAGGAGGTCAGACGAGGTGATCGTACTGGTCCCTTCTGACCTTAAAGTCTATGAGTCTATCACAACATTCCACAGCAATGAGTTCCACAGGTTAACTGTTAGCTGTCCAGGCTAGACCCAAAAAGTGAAAAGGCCACACTTGCAAAAATGGAAAATTAAACTTGTTCTAAATATACTAGAGTCTTTACAAAATTTTGGTTTAACTTTGGTTATAAAATGTTGTGTTTCTTATTTTATCTGCAGTAGGTCTTCCACCTCTACCAGGAGATCATCTTTCTGCTGTTTCTGGTTAAAAAGTCTGTGGGGGATAACATGACGCTGACAACCAGGAATGCAGTTCAGGAAAAAAATTTCTGGGTATTTAAACCTGCCACAAAAATTGAGTTAAATTATCTTTTCAAACCAGTCTTTCGGCTACAGATAGAGGTCACTGGACAATACACTGTCATCTACTAAAACTCCACTTTCACACTTGCATTTTACTGGAATAATCTAAAGGACCCGAGAGGCACTACAGAGTGGGCTGATACTTACCACCACGCTCTAGTTGAATAGTTTCATGGCACAAACCTCTCCCGCTGTGATCAAACACTTCTGCTATGTACTGACCCTGATCACCCAGCTGCATTGGGCATACACTCAAGCTGCCATTGGGGAATGCAAGAAATCTATTCTGGTATGTTCCAAAGCCGTTTACAGGGTAACTTTTCGTCTTGGCCACAAGTGTATTCCCTTTCTTCCAGGTAACCGTAATACTCATGTTTGTACACTCGTGCAGTTCAAGAATAACACAGTCACCTATGGTTCCTCTGACAATGCTCACCCATTCTATGGCCCCTGACAATAAAGCAAAAATACAAATGTGTGAAACATTTTCTTAGAGTATACACATTTGACATTCAGAGTGATTACACACTGCATTTCATTATATCCATTTTCTTTTAAAATGTTTTACTAACTTGAAGATGTTTTACAGACAGAATCTCAGGTTAACGATGATGGTACCTTCCTGTCGACAGTTTGCTTTTAATAGAGAGGCTGGAGTTCTTTAAATCTATGGACAATTTCCTCAGAATCATGGGAAGGCCTATTTCCTTCATCACAGTCATGCCAAGAGAGTATGATTTACTGGGACTTGTTTTGGGAACAGGGACTCCTAGTAAAATGTGCAAAAGCTTTTTTACAGAAGAAATATATATGGACCATACTATTATTATCATGGTTATTATGGCAGTGCCTTAACAGGATTTGGGGGTTATAGTGGATCAGAAGAAAGATATTTATGCTAGTGTGAAAAAGACATATGTCAGCCTGGTGTGAACAGGAGCGTTGTATGGAAGACACTGCAACTCTTCCACTCTACTCAGCACTGGTACTGGACTGACGGGTTCAATTTTGGGGCTCCACACTTGCAGAAAGACATAGGCAAATTGGAGAGAGCTCAGAGGTCAGCAACAGCAATAACAACAACTAGAAAGAGGTTTAGAAAACCTGACCTCTGAGAAGTTCAAAAACTTGGGCGTGCAAGGATAATCTAGGGACTTGTCTACATTGCAGCACAGTTCAGACAATGGGGGTGGCAATAGTGGTGAGTAGCAAGTGCTGTGCTGTAACTCCGATGTGTGGGTGCCGTCAATGCAACCTTAAATGTAGGACTAACTCAGTACGTAGGGACCTCTAAGGGGAGTTACAGAGCAGCACTTTGGTGCACATTGCCTTTCACAGCCCTGTTATCTGAACTGCAGAGCACTGCAGACATGCCACTAGGTATACTTGGTCCTGCTTCACAGTTAGCAAAGATGATGAGCTGGGCTAGATGACCTCTTGAGGTCCCTTTCCACCTTCCATTTCTATGATTCTATTTTATGAAGTTCTTTGCATCCTGGCAAGGAAATTGTAAGCGGTCCCTCTCCTTCCCCCACACTCCTGTTCTACATTTGATCCTGCCGTGGTCAATGCAGCCTGCTCCGGCCTCATGTCAGGCTTCTCCTCTGCAGAATACAAAAGCCGTGGGGGCAGGGAAGAAAGAACATGGTGAAGGACTAAAGGGGGAAGAAGGCACATTCAGGATTCCAAAAGAGAGCCAACCGACCCAAGAGTGAAGTATGGGGAAGGAGGGGTGATGAATACATGTTGTTTATTTTGCTTTAAAAAATAATGACATAAAGCCAGATACTCAGATTTTGAGCACTTCCACAAGGTAGGGAATCATGAACAGTTGCAATTTCCTGCACCAAAGCCCCAGAGCTGCATGTAGAAAAGTCAATAAAATAACTCCTGTGCATGTTGGCCCTTTTGCTGTGCAAGCCAGAGATCTGGGCTACACTTTGTGGTGTCTAGGAAGTCGAGAGATCTCATCAGGAGCTTGCCATAGGGAGAAACCTGAACATGTTCTCTCAGATAAAATACAAATAAAGTGCCAACATATGGGAATCCAGACGCACAACATCCTATGGCTACCCTATATTATTTGTATTATTGTACTGCCTAGGAGACCCAGTCATTGGCAAGGCACTTTAGAAAACATTATAAAAAAAATGAATCTCTGGTCCAAACAGCTTATGGATAGAAAGAAAATGATATTCCATGTATGCTTGCTCTCAAGTAAAGATAAACAGGAACCATGAAATGCCTGGGCTCACTCTACACTCACAAACAGCTGGTGGGCAAGATCCCAACCATTTCAGGCTAAAGTCCACTGAATTGTTACAGAGCCCATCCATTTTATAAAGCCATGTATGGGGAGTTTCCCATTGCATTTCTAACTTAGATTCTGATAAGATTGATTTTTCCTAATAGCTAACGTAAATTTCTATTGCTGCAGATTAAGCCCATTACTCCTTGTCCTTCCTTCAGTGGACATGAAGCAATTAGTGACTGTCCCCTTTAGAACAGCTTTTATCACATTTAAAGATAGTCATCGGTCTCCCCTTCACTGATCTTTTTTTAAGACTAACCGTATCCATTTTTGTAACCTTTCCTCATGGGTTACGTTTTCTAACCATTGTATCACTTCCGTTTATCTCCTCTGGACTTTGCTATTTGTCCATATCTTTCCTAAAGAGTAATGCCCATATCATAGGAATAGTCACACAGGTTAGATAAATGGTCTTTCTAATCTGGTATCCTGTCTCAGGCAGTGACCTGCCCTAGAGCTTCAGAGGGAGTGTATAAAACAGTGCAATTTTGGAGAGCCCCACCTCTGTATTCCCCTACCAGCTTCTTGCTGTCAGAAGTTAGAGTTGGCCCAAGCATGGCCTATCTTGGTTAATACCTGTTAATGGACCTATTCTCCATGAATGTATCTAATTCCTTTTTGAACCCAGTTATACTTTTGGCCATCACAACATCCCACAGCAATGAGCTCCACAAGTTAATTGTGTTTTGTGTGGAAAAAAGTATTTCCTCTTGATTGTATTAAACCTGATGCCTATTAATGTCAGTGGATGGCTCCAATTCTTAATACTGTGGGAAAGGTAAATAACACTTCTTTATTCACTTTGTCTATAGCGTTTATGGCCGCAGAGACCTCTACCATATCCCTCTTTCATCCTCTTTTATCTAAGCTGAACAGCCCTAATCTTTTCAGTCTCTCCTTGATCATCTTTGTTACCTTTCTCTGAACCTTTCCCAGTTCCATTGTACCCTTTTAGAGATGGGAGCAACCAAAACTGAACACAGTATTCAAGGTGTGGGCACACCATGGACTTATATACTGGAGTTATGATATTTGCTGTCTTATTTTCTATACCTTTCTTAATAGTTCCTAACATTGTGTTAGTCTTTTTGACTGCTGTTGCACATTGAGCTGAAGTTTTCAGAGAACTATTCACAATGACACTAAAGAAAGAGATCTTAGAGCTAACAGCAATTTAGAGCCCATCATTATGTACATACAATTGGGACTATTTTTTTCAGTGTGCATTACTTTGCATTTATCATTGTTGAATTTCATTTGCCATTTTCTTGCCCAGTCACCTAATTTTGTGAGATTCTCCTGCCCTCAAGTTCCAAAGGGGTAGCTGTGTCAGTCCAATTCGGCAAAACAGACAAGGAGTCTTGTGGCATGTTTAAAGTCTAACAAATTTATTCATTGTATGAGCTTTTGTGGGAGAAAATCTCACTTCATCCAGTGTCTGACGAAGTGGGATTTTCTCCCATGAAAGCCCATGCAATAAATAAATTTGTTAGACTCTAAAAGTGCCACAAGATTTCTTGTTTATTTCCTTGTCCCTAAGTAACTCTCTGCAGTCAGCTTTTGACTTAACTATATTGAATAAATTTGTATAATCAGCAAACTCTGCCACTTAACTGTTTACCACCTTTCACAGATCATTAATGAATATGCTGAACTACTCAGGTCCCAGGACAGAAACTTTTCAGACCCCACTGTTTACCTCTGTCCATTGTGAAAACTGAGAGTTTATTCCTACCCTTTGTTTCCTATCTTTTAACATACTACAGATCCATGAGAATACCTTCCCTCCTATCCCATGATTACTTAGCTTCCTTAAGAGCTTTTGTTGAGGGATCTTGTCAAAAGCTTTTGGAAAATTCCAGAAGGTTATATCCAGTAGATCATCTTTATCCACATGCTTGTTAATACTCTCAAAGAATTCTAATAGATTGGTTTGGCACAACTTCCCTTCAGAAAAGTCACGTTCAATCTTCCTCAACAAATGGTATTAATCTATGTGTCTGAGAATGCTATTCTTTGCTATAGTTTATACCAATCTGCCATGTACTGCAGTTGCCTGTAATTGCCAGGATCACCTCTCCTGGAGCTCTTTTTAAAATTCAGCATCAAAATAGCTACCTTCAGTTATTTGGTAAGGAAGTTTGTTTCAGTGATAGGTTAAACACCCCAGTTAGTAGCTCTTTCAGAACTCTTGGGTGAATACCAACCAGTCCTGGCAACTTATTTTTTTAAATGTATTAATGTGTTCTATTGCCTCTTCTGTTGACACATCAGTGTAGGATGTACTTCAGCTTTGTCACTCAAAAGATTAGCTCTGATGTGGGTATCTCCTCCACATCCTCTGCAGTGAAGACAGATGCAGAACATTAATTTAGTTTCCTTGCAATGGCCTTGTTTTTCCTGAGTGCTCATTAGTACCTTTATTATCTAGTGGCTCCATTGCCTGTTTGGCAGGCAACCTGCTTCTGATGTGCTTACCAACATTCTTACTGTTAGATTTTGTATATTAATCAAGTTGCTTCTCAAATTCTTTTTTGTCCTGCCTTACTATACTTTTACACTTAACATGCCAGAGTTTGTGCTCCTTCCTATTATCCTCACTGCAATTTAACTTCCAAATTTTAAAAGCATAGGTGCTGCCATTTTGTTTTGCTGGTGGGTGCCCTATCCTAGCTCCACCCTCCCATGGGATCATGCAGGGAAAGGAAGCAAAAGGCTGCGGTGAGACACAAGCTCCACCCAAGCAGTCCCGATCCTGCCTCTGCTGCTACCGAGACTGCATGGGGTGGGCAGCAGGGCAGGACCAGGACTGCCAGGGGAGGGAGAATCCATGTGCAACAGGATCAGAGGGCAGCAGGCTGGGGCTTGGGGTGCCCAATTTTCCAGCCAGGGGCCCAAAACCACCCTATCCCTTTCCCAGCCTTAGCCAGGTCCCTCCAGGAATTCCCTGCAGCCTGGCTAGGAGCTGCAGCCATGCACACCCTGGCTGGGAGGCACAAATTAATGCAGGTAGGTGGCGGGGAGGCACAGCACGCAGGTGGCCCCAACAGGGCTGGTGACTGGTATCTACTCTAACCAGGGGCATCACTGAGTCTACTCTGTTAAAGTTGCTTTTTTTGTTGTTTGTTTATTTCTTTGTTACATGTGGGGTGGCATGGCTTGAGAGCTGAGCTACCACCCTGTGGCCGCCAGAGGCTGGAGAAGAGGCTTCAGCCCCCAGGGGATCAGAATGACTCAGCCCTATCCTGGAGCAAGGAGGTACCGTCCCAGGGAAACAACAATTCACAGCTGATTGATTCAACCTGATTAAATCAAACAGCTAATCGGTGGTGGGTGGGGCAGGACAAACTGTTGCCACAGTCTGTAGATGAAATAGCTGTTGGCAGACACCACCTGCCATTATTTTTTTTTCTATAGGTACTGAGGCCCCTGGGCACCCCCAAAGTTGGGGCTTATGTTTTAAAAGATGCCTTTTGCCTTTGACTATCTGCATCATGCTGCTGGTTAACCATGGTGGCATTCTCTTGGTCCTCATTGCATCTTCGGATTTGGAGTATACAAATGCCTCTATTAAGGTGTTTTTAAACTGGCCCTATGCTGTTTGCAGGCATTTAACCCTTGTGACAGCGGCTTTTAATTTCTATCTGACACACATTGCTATTCTTTTTGTGTGATTGCTCTTTTAAATTAAATGTGACTGTGGTACATTTTTGATAGTATCCCTCCCTCCTCCTGATGTTCAATTTAATTACATTATGCTCACTGTTACCAAGCCATTTAGCTACAATTGCTTCTCAGACCAGATCCCGTGTTCACTTAGTACTAAACCTTGAATGGCCAGTTGCCTTGGGGGTTCCAGGATTTGCTGCTCCAAAAAGCAGTCTTTTATGACCTCTGAATCTCGTCCTGGGGTGACATTTACCCACTCAATATGGGCGTATTTGAAATCACCCCCTACTGTGCTTTCTGCCTTCATATCCTCTATAACATCCCTTAGGCTTTCACAATCAGTGTCACCATCCTGGTCAGGTGGTGGGTAATGTATTCCTACTTCTGTATTCTTATTATTCAAGCATGGAATTACTATCCACAGAACTTCTAGGGTACAGTTTGATTCATTTCAGATTTTACTTTATTTGACTTTATGCTTTCTTTTATATATTGTGACCCTCCCCCACCAGGATGACCTTCTCTGTCATTTCTATGTATTTTGTATCCTGGTATTACCATGTCCCATTGATTATCCTCTTTCTACCAGGTTTCCATGGTGCCTATTATATCTATGTCCTCATTTACTGTCAGGCACTCTAGTTCTCCCATCTTAGTATTTAAACTTGTAGTATTTGTATATAAGCACTTTTGTCAATATTCAGTTGCTTGCCTTCATGAGTTATTTTTCAACTGCATTTCTTTACTTGTGAGTGTTTCTTCCTAGCTTCTACCTGTACTTTATCAACTTCTTTCCTACCCTCTTTATTTGGATACAGAGTTCCCACTTTAATAAATTAATCCTTAAAGAAGTGGTTCGCAACCTTTGTTCCGTCGAGACACACCTGACAGATGATGTTCCCCTGCCTGACACACTACAGTCTGCTGGTGGCAGTGGTACTTGGGTTGGGAGCGCTTGTGAGGCTGCAGCGCTCTGGAGGATGCAGCACTCGGGGACCTGGATGGGGGCAGAGCCAAGCCAGTGCAGGCTGGTGCCCTGGTGGGTTGGCTCAATGGGGCCAGGATTATTTTTGTGGGGCAGGTTGTGCCCTCCCCCCCCCCACCCAGGATCTCTGGGTTGCAGCCCCTAAGTCCTTTTACTCCTCTGGCCCTGGCTGCTGCCTGTGCTGTGCAGCAGGAGCAGGCTGTTGATGGCAGCAGAGAATGGTGGGTGGCAGGATCCCCAACCTTGCTCCAGGCTGAGCTGCCAGTTTTCTGTGACACACCTCCCAGCTCTTTGCAGAACACCTTTGTGTCCCAACACAGTGGTTGAGAACCATTGCCTTAAAGGACATCTCTGCCTGAACTGTGAGCTTCTCCACTCCCTTGGCTTTCCCCTCACCCTTAATTTAAAATCTTTTTCATTTTATGTGCTACCAGTTTGTCTCCATTTTGTTTTATGTGAAGCCTATCTTTCCTGCTTCAATAACTTCTTCCTTTCCCCAAAGGATTCCTGAATCATAATAAACCTAAATCCCCTTTTCCTACATTATCATTTATCCATACATTGAGACTTTGCAGTTCTGCCTTCTTTTCTGACCCTGCATGTGGAACTGGAAGCATTTCACCAAATGCTACTGTGGCTGTTCTGGACTTTAATTTCTTACCTCGCAGCCTAAATATGGCCTCCAGAATCTCTCTCCTACCTTTCCCTAGGCCACTGATACCTGCCAAAATGACTGGCTCCTCCCTAACTTTACCTATTAAGCAACGTAGCTGTCTCATGAGATCTGCTACCTTCACACCTGGCAGGCAATTTACCATGCAGTTCTCCTGGTCATCTCAAAGACTTACTAACATCAAGGTATATCACCCGCACAACTTTCCCCTACCCACCAGGGCAGTAACTCTGTCTAAGAAGAAAATTAGGTTGGTTTGGCATGATTTTTTCTTGACAAATTCATGTTGGCTTGTACTTATTACTATATTATCCTCTAGATGCTTACAAACTTATTGTTTAATAATTTGTTCCATGATCTTTCCAGATATCAAAGTTAGGCTGACTGGTCTATAATTCCCTTGGTCTTTTTTGTTTCCTGTTTTAAATATAGATGCTAAGCTTGCCCCTTCCACGCCTCACCTGTCTTCCATGAGCTTATTTCAGAGCCTAAACAAAGTTTTAGGAACCTTATTTTAGGTTCCTGTATTTGGAAATCTTGGCACATGTGTGAGTGCCCCAATTGACTAATAATACAATAATAAAGTAAAAACAACGAGAGTCCTGTGGCACCTTATAGACTAACAGATTTTCTTCAGCATAAGCTTTCGTGGGCTATAACCCACTTCGTCAGATGTATTATGCTTATGCTGAAGAAAATCTGTTAGTCTATAAGGTGCCACAGGACTCTCGGTGTTTTTGCTGTACACAGACTAACACGGCTACCCCTCTGGAAACAATAATAAAGTGCAGTTTAGAACTTTAGATCACTCTATAAGGGATCAAACTTACCCAAAACTATCAAAAAATAAAATGAGGAGCATGTGATGAGGAACAAAAAAACTAACATGTTATAACAAAAATTGTTTGATCTCCTTCACCCAGCCCTACAGAACAAGATACCGAGATTATACCTTTACACCTACCATGTACGTCTAGTTGAAAAATTCTTTGGAAGAGAAGGTCTGAGGTTATATTATACATACTTCCTGTGTATTGTCCTTCATCTTTTTTCTGTATATTTTTAAGTGCTAAGGTTCCATTAGAGAAGATAATGAAGTTATTCGTATGATCTGTCAAGTTATTTAAGAAAGTCTTCCCCTTCTTCCAGGTGATATAAGCAGGGTCTTCCAAGTCAGGATACTCAAGGTGAAGTATAACAAAACCACCCAGGGTTCCATTCACAGTTGTCACCTCACTGTGCACTGGAAATATAAGACATGCAAAACAATTGTAGTTACAGAGCAGTGCAGCGTGTTGCTGGGCATGCTAATCAAACAGTGAACATTTCTTCATTTTATTACACCAAATGCTTAGATCAGGCAACTAGAAGGCAGGATTCAAGCTCTGCTACTAAATCACTATGTGGTCCTGGGCAAATCATATAATTTCTCTCTTCTTCTATTTCCCTGTCTGTAAATGGGCTAGAGTTGTCAATATCTCTCTTCATATTTATGAGACTTAAAGGTGTGATTTTGACACTCCCCAGATGCAAGATGACATCTGAAGTACAGGAGAGTGGTTTTCACTCTGTGTTCCATGACACCCCTGATATCTAAGATTTCTACAGGCATACACACTGTCATTTGAAATTTTTTAGGGATCTGCAAGTGAAAAAAGGTTGAAAACCATTGGTGGGATGTCACTAACCAGTCTCTCCTCAGACAGAAGGTGGGGAAGTTCCAGCAGCTAGTTCTAATCAAGTTAAGTTTTGTAAATATGCAAAAAAATGCAAATCCCCTATTGATTCTTGAAATCATCTACCCTTTCTTACCATCACCCGAACACAATTCAGTGCAGCCCTCCTTTCAGCATGAAAACAATGCTATCTATGTACTGTTATAAATAGATCATGTGTTGTATTATTTTATTTCAAGTCAGCATTGTCTTTGATAGTCTTCAATGTATTGAAAACATTTTGTAATGAGGTTGTCTATTTTTTTCAAAGAACAATTTAACCATAAGCCACGGGTTAATACAGCCAGAAATACAATGCAATGAAACAATCATTTTACTTCACTCGAAACTATGTTAGGATGGATTGATCCTGCACATTTTGAATTCAAAGACAAAACTCCTGCTGATTTCAGCAGGGGCAGAATCAGATGTTTCATCTCAAATAATAGAAACACACTGCAGTGTTAGCGATTTACTGACAAATAAAAAAAGAAGTCTACAAGTAAATACGTCTTACCTTGGAGCATAATAAGGGCACACAGCGTAAACTGGAAGGCAAAACTAGACGACATGTCAGGATTGATTTTTGCTCAGCTATTATATATACACATTAATTTATGGATTTTTTTTATGAGGAACACTCTACATCCCAGTAGCTTTACTGATTCCTGTCTGAGGTCTTTTGAAGATAATGAACATGCAGAAGCAATGGTTAGAGTCTCTCTAATCATTTCCTCAATGACTCACAATAGAGCACTCACATAGGAACAGGGGATCTACTGAAATAGATATCTTGTGGCTTTCATCAGTCTGTCAGACAGATTCCAAACCTGTAACACACAAGCATGCTAATAAGCGTGCATATTGCCCACAGCATTGCTGCTGCTGAGAAGGGAGCTCTCCAGAAGCCATTTCACAGCAGAAATAAAACTGGGAAAATAACATGTTTCAAATCCCTAATGTACAAGTATGCACTGAAGTGAAAGTGGCATCAAAGATCACAGATGTAAAAGTGCCGATTTGTCTGGTTTTGAAGACAAAGGTCCAGGGTCTGGAGCTAGGGAATTATCGGGTTGCCAATTAAGACTGCAGTGGTTAAACAGCAATAGTTGCAACGTGCTCACACTAGCTACTCTCCAAATTGTGTAGAAGAAAGGACCAAACATCATAGGAGTCACCATTTTGCCACACATACTTGCAGATGAATGGCCACACCGTTTAAATACTCTATACATTTGCTGTTCATGAGATTGAGAGGTAAGATCAGGATCTTTCTGCCTAGAGAGAGGGATAAATCTGGACTCACTTCCCTGGATAAAGTACAGGCAGAGAAAAGGCCAGAACATTTCAGAAAAAAAAGTACAGATGTGCAGAAACCCAGACACAACCCTTTTTGGAAAAAGTGCAAATAGTAAGGAAACTCCACCCACCCATTATCTCAGATACAGATGTAGGACTCTGGATCAACCCTTCTTCCAGGCAAATGATGTACACCCTCCTCATCACCTCCTGAAGTTCATGTTCAACTGATTAGTATAGAACCCATCCATTTGATCACCTAAATCTGGGTAATTGCACACTGCACCTTCAACTTACTTGCCGAAGTAGACTAACCTGACCATAACTGAAAGCATGATATGCAAACGTTTCTTCCAGAGTTTCTGTGTAATGAATAAAATATATTGATTGGGAGCTGATATTTAAAGAGGAAAGCTTGCGCCCTGTAGGATAAAATGTTGACCTTCGATAAGAAAAATTCCCACAAATAGTTGTTTTGCCAATTTTCATGACCCAGAGAAAAATATTTCCCCAGTAAACTAAACTCTTGTCATGATGTTTAATGATATCATTTTAAGTAGTTATATTTTTAGTTACCTACTTCTGACCCTTGTCTGTGCTCGTGCTAGTGCTAGTCAGTGGCATAATTTCAGAAAAATTTGGGAAGGGCAAAGAGGGTGGCAAAGTCATGTCCACATAGAGAACATTATATGTTATTACATTATATCTTCCCAAGTCTTGGGGCTGGAGGCAAAGAGTAAAGCAAAGATTTAAAAAACATCTCAGGGAGTTGGCAACTGACCTTCTTGCTTCATAGCAAACAACATCCCAAGCTCCAGAGGCAACGGTAGCTGCCATTTTGGATAAACTACCCACTATATTATACTATAAACTAAACAATACTAAATGTTGGCAGTTTCTCTCTTGGATTATTTATAATATTATAATTACATTGAAAATACTGTTGGTCACACCTCTTTCTAGGGGAACATGTGCCAGAGGGCAAAAATGGTACTATTATCTTCTTCATACATACATAACAGCACCATCTCATCGCTAGTCTTTAAACATTGTATTTTCTTCCATCAGCATTCAGTGAGGCACATCCTTGTCTTTAACTATTGACAGTCTGAATATGATCTAATTGGTGCCAGTGTTAGATCATTAAATCCATTAGAACCATCTGTGGTTCCAGAGTCAGCTATTCTCCACATATTTCACTGAGTTCTTTCTTTATGGCTGTTCAGGTTCTGCAGCTGGGTGCAATTCCAGGCTACATGCTGCATGGAGAGTGTTAGTGAGTTGATTCTCCAGCATTACCATCCATTACACAGACTGATTTTCATCATTTAACTAGTGTTAAGCATCAGCCATGAATTAAGAAGACCTGTGCAAGGTTGCCCTGTATTTTGGTTTCATGAACACCATCAGTTTGAAGATTGCTGCTTTTATTTTGAAAGGTTTGAACTTTATTAAAAATAATTCCCCATGCATTCCATTCCAGCTCTTGTGTCCTAGTTAAGAGCTCTTGGAGAATTTTATCCAGTTGGGTTATGAGTTTTCTCAAAGGTATTTTTAGCAAAGTGGAACTAAGTGAGGAAATGGAGCTCAGGCATTAAGTTCATCATGACTCAGAGAAACACCTGCAGACTATTAGTTGCTGAGAATGAGCTCCTCATCAAATTGTGCCTGTTTAACTCCTCAATAACACAGGTGTAGTACTTTCTTGCCTACCACACAGGGATGGTATGAGACAATGTTCATAAAGAATTTTGGCATCCTGGGACATTCTGCTTGTAACAACAGTAATTTAAAGTTTGGAGATGAGTTAGAAAAACAACAATTGAGTTTATTAAGAGTTTACCTGAGCTGTATGCGTTAGAGAATCTTGTATGAGCTTCTTCAAAACCCTGCCCATAAAACTCTCCAGCAGGAATCCAAGTGACAGCACAGTGAAGCACTGAAACACAATTTAGAAATATACCAAGAAAGCTACCTCCCATTGGCTGGCCATACCCAAAAATCATGGCTTTGTTTCTATTGGAAAGTGAATGTCACATTAACAGTTTTATAGCTGACATGTAAGACACACTACCGAATAATAGCAAAAGGCTGTATAACTTTTATAAGACACTCAGAAAATACAGTATCTGACTATTACAGATTTAAATTATTGCAAATTAATATTCTTAAAATTCAGTCCATTCATGAACAATACAACAGCATTTTGCTGATATCCCTGTCTGCAACCTCCAGGCTGAGGCTCACTGTGAGTTCCTTGCTATGTGCCTTTAGTAAAATTAACATCTATGTTGTCTATGGAGTTAAGATAGAAGAAAAATCATTAAATTTTTATTTTATTAGTTTTTCAATTGAGCTCGGAACTGGAAATACTGAAACATCATGAGCAACACTACTCTCATGTTAGTTAGATCAATGACTATAAGCTGAAGTGACAGAAATGGTCTCTTCTCTTGAAGGTTTCAGCCTAATTCTGTAGCTCCATGTCATTTTCACACCTCTAATTAGATCAGTGCAAAGATCATCCTAAAGTTTGGTTCTCTGTACATATAGGTATCCAGTCAATCTCCTCTGAGATTAACTCATTAACGGGTAAGAGTCAATACGTGATGTGAAAGCCAGATTTTATTAGGACACTGTAAATATGCACACTACTTATAGACTGGTAAAACCCAGTGGGAAGAACTTCACAGCCTAGCTTCATATTTGTCCCAAAGGATTTTATTGCAGTCTTTGGAGGGAACAGTAACCCGTTGTGGTCTCTTCATTCTTCTCCATCTTTACCTTTGTCTTCAGCACCCAGAAATCCACTTTCCAGTATTGGTAGCCATAAGCTCTTATTTGCTTCTTTAACCAATGATTGGCTACACAACATATTGTTCAGGATAAGCTAATTACATCAGTAATTTAAATATTTATGTTGGGTGCAAGTGGCAAAAGTGTAATTTGCTCCAATTCATGAATACCAGTGGATGTGCAAGAGAAATGTACTATAATGTGTATATGCTGAAAATGGTGAATGGAAGCCTAACAACAAAAATAATTAACAGGGGAATGTTATGTAAGATAGAGCAGCTCCCCTTCCCATATTTTACAGTCACATTAATTGTGTTCTCTTCCCCCACAGGTAGCTGAAGAGGGTGGTGTCAGTTTTATTCCTTTGCACACTCACTGAATACTGCAGTCAAATTCCAAAGGGGTAGCCGTGTTAGTCTATTGTAGAAAGACAACAGAGTCTTGTGGCACTTTTAAAGACTAACAGATTTATTAATCGCATGAGCTTTCGTGGGAGAAAATCCCACTTC
>ML685767.1:19900584-19929452 GCA_007922175.1 Pelusios castaneus | reverse complement strand
TGGGATTTTCTCCCACGAAAGCTCATGCGATTAATAAATCTGTTAGTCTTTAAAAGTGCCACAAGACTCTGTTGTCTGAATACTGCATTGATTGAATCTAAACCACTTTGCCACTTCCATGCACTTGCTCACTTTTTTTTAGACAACTTACGCCTGAGATATAACTTACACCTTCATTCATGTGACAAAGGATTTGGCCCAATGACTTGTATAACTGACACATTCACTCACAGCAAGTCGAATTTGGCCTATACCTCCAAGAAACTCACAGATCCAGCACTACTCAGTGCACCAGCCAACACCGTGAGTTCTAGATATTCTAATGGGCAACCTATAGGAAACCTATTCCAAAAACACATGGTAACTCCTTCTCTGTTGTGGGCTAACATCGGAGGGTCTTCTTATTGTCTCTATTAGGGTGCAGATTCTAGCTTTTCTTTGAAAATAAATTATAGAAAAATTAAAATATTTTACACACTGACTGAGAATTTAGCATTGTCCATTATTCAATGAATTTAGGGAGGATCTAATCTGTATTCAGGGCCAGCCGAAGGGTTTTTAGCACCTTAGGCGAACTATGATTTTTGGCGTCCCCTCCCTCACATGTTATAATAGATAACATATGTAAAAATTCTCTTCCATCTATATTGGTGCCCCTTAAAGCTTGGCACCCTAGGCGATCGCTTAATTCACCTATATGGTTGCGCCAGCCCTGTCTGTATGGTATGTAGATGGACTATATATACACTTGGAAAATCTTTTCAACTCATTGCACAAGTGCATCACATGCCTAAGCATGGAGTCAAGAAATACACCTCAGAAAGTAGCTGGGAAAGGGTGTACAAAAGAAGACCAAGGGAAATCCGGGGGGAAGGAGCACTGAGGTGCATACACCTCTGCCAGAGGGGCCCATTGTACATTTGATATCTTTCAAAACATAAGCCTTAATTTAGGACAACCATGCTTTTGAAAAATGTTGGACCCACAATGCTGTGTGGCACTGGAAAGTCACATGGAGGAGGTGTTGGACAGGATATACTGAGGACTCGAAGTAGAAGTATGGAGACTGGGAACTATATGAAAAACTGGAAAAAGTACAGACGGAGGGAGTAAAAGGATGAAGTTGAGAAGACAAACCAGACAGTCTCAGGCAGGAAGAAAAACTCAAAGGCTATGTCTACACTGGCAATTTAAGTCGATTTAAGGAGGCTTAAGTCAACGTAAATTAAGCCACGTCCACACTAGGCTTTCATTAAGTCGACTTAAGAAATTCCTTAAGTCGACTTAATGAAAGCTTAAGTCAACTTTATAATTTCTACTCATTAGGTCGACTTCAGCCACCTTAGGTCGACCTAAGCCCAGCGTGGGCGCATAAATCCACTTTGTTAAGTGGACGTAAGAGCAGTTAGGTCGACTTAACAAAGTGGACTAAGTTGACTTAAAGTGTTGCCCCTTGTTAAGTCAAGTTTAATAAGGTCAACTTTAAGTCAACTTAAAGTCAACCTTATTAAAGTTGACTTAACAAAAGTTGACTTAACTTTTCTAGTGTAGACATAGAGGCTATGTCCACACTGGCAAGTTAGTTCGAATTAAGGAAGCTTAATTCGAACTAACTAAAGCCATGGCTACACTAGGCTTTAATTAGTTCAAATTAAGGGCTTCCTTAATTCGAACTAATAACTTCAAATAGGGTATTACAAGTAAGGGTTAATTCAAACTACCTAGTTCGAATTAACCAATGTGGCCATGTTAATTCGAACTAATTTCTTAGTTCGAACTAACCGGCCATTGAAATCAATGGAGATCGTTAATTCAAACTAAGCAAGTGCCATGAATAGCACTTGCTTAGTTTGAACTAATTTTTTCTGGTTCGAATTAAGCTAATTCAAACTAACTCAAATTAGTTCGAATTAGTTAGTTCGAACTAACTAATTTGAACTAATTTTAGTAAGTGTAGACAGAGAGAGAGAGACAGAGAGAGAGAGAGAGAGAAATAAGTGTTTGTGTAGTGGGAAGTCCCTAGATACAGTGAAGAGAACAAAATGGCGAGAAGAAGATTAGCCCTTAGAAAACTTGTGATCCGAGCTCTTTGACAGTCCTTGCTTCTAGTGTCTCTTCAAGGTCCTTCCTTTGTCTTTCCATTGCTAAGACATATAGAGCATGCTAAAAATGTTAAGTACCTCACTGCTGTACCACACACATTAGAATTATTCTCATTTTACAGATGAGGAAATTGAGGTGAAATTTTAAGAGCTTTGGTTAAGGCTATAGACAGGGTCAGAGCTGGAATAATAATGCAGGAGTTCATTGCTCCCAGACTTGTACTTAGTCCAATAGATCACACCACTGACCTGCTCTACTTGTGACCACAGGGCATGCTGGTCACTTAGAGATTTGGCTCATTAACAGGCAGCTGATTGGGAGCCAGAAGGGAACATATGGCTTCTACTCCTGCAGGTTGGTGATGGATACCTTCCAATACTGAAGGGATTACATCCATGTGTTTCACTGGCACTAGACAGCTGTGTGGAGGGTGGTGAACAGCAGGTAAAAATAGCAGGAGAAATTAGAGTGACAAGCTTCCAAACTCAATAATTGGATTCCATCACTTACATTCTCCCAGACCCTCTCTACAGTGGAAAACTTAAGAGATATACATTCCATTTGAAGTGAAACCTGGGATTAATCTTGATGTTGGTAACATCCCAAAATCAGGATGAATCCTGTAGGCTAGGAGTTTTATGGACCCCAACAGTCTGTTCTGGTTGAGGCAGTAAAATAGAGAGGAGGAATGTGAGTGGAGGAGAAATCTGATGGAAAGAAATGGAAGCAAGTATCTGGGACATTGTCTCCATTTGCCATTATCAGCTCAGTTCTCTGAATTGTAACTCTTTGAAGAAGGAGTCTGGGCTGAGGGCTAAGACAGTGTACTGAGAGCAAGTCACATGTTTAAATTTCCAAAAGTGAGTGGTATTTTTGGGTGCTTCAGTTTTTTGTGTCCAACTTGAGGCCCCTGGAAGGGGACTGCACTACAGATGGTGGGTGCATAGCACTTTCTGAAAATCAGGTCCCTTTGTGGCATCACAAGTTGACCACCAATATTCCTGGTCACTTTGAAAATGTTGGTCTTCCCCACTCTGAATTCTCATAGAATCATAGAAGATGAAGGTTGGAAGGGACCTTAGGAGGTCATCTAGTCCAACCCCCTTCTCAAAGCAGAGCCACCCCAACTAAATCATCCCAGTTAGGGCTTTGTCAAGCAAGGCCTCAAAAACCCCTAAGGATAGATATTCCACCAGCTCCCTAGGAAATGCACAAGCTGGAGCTAATAGCTACTGTATCTCACTAGGCTTCATTAATGGCTAGACAATGCTTTAACATACTCAGATGGCAGGAAGTGCTAAGGAAGTGCAAGGTTAGGGCTGCAATTATAAGCATTAACCTTACTACATGTATGAAAACACATCTGTTTGCAAAGACAGTCAACTGACTGATCTGTGTAGCTGACGGGCAACTTCCTTGTCCATCTCTGTTTTTTTACTGCAACCGACGCATTTTAAGCCAGCTAATACACCCAGATACCATTGTGAAAGGGGTGTTGGAAATATGAATATTCATGTATCTATTTATTAATAAACTCAGGGGCCTTTTCTTTACAGGCTACTCCTTCCCTGCACGGTTATATAGCTGGGACAGGTTGTTGGTCGCAGTTTTACTTCCTCATTCTTCAGCACCTGCTAACTACAGCACTCAGAGGCAGCGGAGCATTTCAGAGAGAAAGAACCTGTGTGCTGCTCTGATTGGCTGAGAAGAGCCTTGGTTTGTGGTATTGTTAATTTTGGAGCCACTGTAGCCAGCAAGATCAAGCGTTGTTCAAATGAGGTCACCCAAAGCACGGACTGTGCGCTGAGCCCCACAGCACTTCTCGGTCTACAGCATCAGGCTCCCTCCCACAAGACTGACTGAGGGTGCACTCCCACAAGAGCCCGCTGCAGACTTTGGTGTCATGGGCTAAATAACCTTCTTTCCCTTGGGAAATCCAGTACTGGTTTTGTGTCAGCTTTGGTTATTCTCTCCTGCCTCTGGTACCAATCTGCCCCTTACCGGGGGGCCTGATTTGAAGAGCAGGGATGGCCTGGGATACAATCACTGACACTCACATCACTGCCTATACCAGGGGAGGCACATGGAGCCAGCTAACCTCCATAGTAACAAGGCTTAGGCACACTAGAGACTTGTCCCGCAGTAAGTTGTTGCGGGACAAGCAAAGCGTTATCACTATAACGCTTTCCCCCGTCCACACAGTACTCCTTGTAACGAAAAGGAGCGTTCAGACGCTCCTTTGAATTTTCGTTACGGGGCAGTGCATGGTGGGCACCTATCCCATGATGCACTGTAGAAGCCAGCCTTTGGGAGCTTTCCTGTGGCTGGGGCTCAGCTGCTGCCAGGAAGCCGGCACTCCCGGCAGCTAGAGCCCCACTGCCATGGGGGTTCCACCGCTGCCGCGGGAGAGCTGACAACCCAGGCAGCTGCGAGCTCAAGCCGCTGGAACCCCGGTGGCTTGAGCTCTGCAGTCGCCCAGGTTCCTGGGTCCCCCGCAGCAGTAGAGCTCCTGGGAATCCTGGCCGGCTGGATCGCCGCTGCCACCGTGGAGCCGGCAACCCCGGCAGTGGCTACTTGTCAATTTCCCTGCTCTGTTAATGACAGCTGCTGTGTCCCAGAGTGGCCTCAGCTGGCACGCTGGGACATTTCCAGAGGCTGTTTAACGTGCAGTGAGTGTACACACATGCTCTATTGCACAGCAGAGCATTACCACGCTCGTTTATGTGGTTTACCTGTTACGCGGCAAAAGGGTTGTTTCCACTCAACAAGCAACATGTCAGTGTGTACGTTCGCAGCCTTACCGCACAATACGGCTGTAGTGTGTACAAGGCCCGAGTCTTGGTACCACATTAGGCCCATCAGCGTTTGTGTGGCTACCCTGATGCCATCCCTGAGTGCTGGTGTGTTACGTCCTGTAATATTAGATGCTTCCCCCATGTTTAAAAATCCCCCTCCTGCCTGGGCTCCATGTCAAACCTAGCGTTTAGTTTAAAAACCAACATCAGGTCTAGCTATATAAATCTGACCAAAATACATCACTTTGTCAGCAGAATCTTTACCCTCCTGGTCCCAGAGCCACCCTCAGGCAGCTAGGATACTCGCCTGGTCAGAGCTGCTCATGTCTCCCTCTCCAGATTCCACAAGGCCCTCATAACTCTTGAGCCTCAAACCTGCATACCAGCAGGATGTGCTTTTTGTCTGACCTGAACATCAATAAAATAGGGATAGCACTGGAAGGGAAAGATTTGCAATGAAAGCAGAAACAACTCCTACTCCCAAAGCAATGCAATGCAGCCTGCCTTTTGCAACCTTCCCAGTGCAAACACTGGCTCCGAGTCTTTGACCTTCCTTCACTACAAACTGCCTCACCCCACGCCCAGTAATCCTCACTCTCCCCACTCCTGTGCTTCCCTGTCTAGCCAACTCTTGCCTCTGCTCCAACACTACCTCTATCTCCTCCCCAACTGCAGTTCCCATTGACAAACCTAGCACTGCTTCCTCACCCACTTTCTCTCGCTGCAGCCCTATCAATTAAATAGTTTGTAATAAGAGTGTGTTTCTTCACCATGATACTGAAGTAGAGGAATCCTTCCTTGGTTTGTGTCTGTACTTTTTAGAGTGCCAGAAAAGTGGGCTTAGGACATCAATAACACAATTTTTCTGTTGCTCTTCTTCTGAGGAAACACATGGAATTTGTCAGCATCTCCACATCTAAAAATTAGACTACAATGGGGAAAAATAATCACATACTTAGGATATCTCCTGTTCCCTTATGCTAGTCTTACACGTGGCTCTTCTTGTGGTCTCCAATATCCATAAGCAAAAATTCTTTTAAGAAGGAAGGAAGGTTGGTTCTGCATGACGTGCCCCCAATGCAAACCAAGTTATGTGGCACCCAACGTGTTTCCGCAAACACCAACTGACTTCACAGGCAATTTCCTGCTAAGGAAACACACCAAGCTCAATACATTCATTTCCCACACAGTACAACCCTAACTACCATCTCAGCAAACATTTAGGGGCTGATGTGTGTGAGTTAAGGGTGTGGTGTTGTGTGTCTGTGGGGGAAAGTGTGAGGTCATGAGTAAGGCTTTATGTTAAATTGTGAGGAAAATTCATGTGTTGTTTATTTTCTTTGCTGCTGAACAGTATACCACCCTACACCCAGAATACAGCTATAGATCCTCAGTTCTGCCTCCAGAGGATTGAAATTAGGAACAAAGAAGATCATCACAGTAACTTACAACTCTCGAACAAAAACACACCATATTCTCTGTGCCTACCACATCTCCAAGTTGTAACTCCTATTTGTACTGATCAAAGGACTTGATGGAGAGCAATGGTGAAGAGTAAAAACCTTAAAACCACACAGTCTGTTCACAGACAATTTGCAAACTGAGAAAAAGTAAGTTTGTGGTGAAGTGTTTGCCCAGCAATAACAGTGAGGGGGGTGAGGAGATATTTATTTGAGCTGTTAGTTTTCTTGAAGATTTTGAAGAGTTGATGTAGAGAAGGATAATAAGACCTGGTACAAGGCAGCAACCATGTCTGGGACTGGCAGACCCAGGTTAGTGGAGGTTGTTTTATTTATGGGAGTGCTGGAAGGCTGAGTAGGTAAGGGATGTCAGGAGAGGAAGAAATCCATGTATTTTTAAATCTAAAATAACAGATCTGTGACTTGCTAATGGAGGAAGTGGATATCAGTTTGGGGACTACATAAATTGTCTAGGGAAGCTGTGGAATCCCCATCACTGGAGATTGCTGTTAAGAGTAGGTTACACAAACACCAGTCATGGATGGTCTAGATAATACTTAGTCTTGCCATAAGTGCAGGGGACTGGACTAGATGATCTCTCGAGCAGTGGAATAGTCAGATGTCCGGCACTCACCAGTGCCCTGTGGCCAAGCCCACATTTGTGCTCCCCCAGGTGTCCCAGGCCACTCCACATCTTGCAGGCCCCCAAACCCGGCACCGCCCTGGTGCCTGTGGGCTTGGGCCCCTACCCATCCTCCCCATTGTTATCCACTGTTCTCGAGGTTCTTTTCAGTCCCACGATTCTATAGACACACCAGGGTGCATACAGAGCTGTAGGGAGGCAGGAGAAGAAGTCAGAGGCACTTGTTTCTAAGGTGGGAAATGTGGTGGGAAGATCAGATGATTCCCAGAAGCTGGTAGATACAGACACTGACAACTCCAACCCTCATCTTCAGAGGGGGAAAAAGGAAGATAAACAATGGCTGCTGTCACTTACCTTGGTCATACACCAGTTCAGCAAGGAAACTCTCACTGATGATGTTTCCATGGTGACTCTGACAGACAAGCTTTCCAGTCACTCCTTTTGCCAAAATAATCTTTTGCCATCATCCTTGGTGCAAGCCTCAGTTCAATCCAGGACATCCATTCAGTATCCAGTGAAAGCTGACACTCCACAAGCCACCTCAAAGAATAATTCTGCTTCCCTGTCAGGAAGTGGAATCAAACATGAAAACATAAGAAAGAACAGAGACAAGTTAGCCAGACTCGGCAACAAAACATGAATAAAAAATGGAGCATTTCTGTCATTTGGACACAGACTACAACAGGATTTGCATGTGTTAGTTTCACCCAAAAATAGAGATGGGAAAGAGTAAGATTCACCAGTTGCTAGCCATTCCTTTGCACTCCCACCAATGCCTCTCCCATCCTGGAATCTTCGTTTCAGTTTTGCTTTTCCTTATAACACAATATATGTTGAGGTAGTCTCCCCTACCAACTTTTGAATTTTGTTTCTAAATGTGCTATATTAGAACCATATCCTAAACCTCTGAAGTCTGAGCTGGAAATCTCTTGAGGAAACTTTCTCTTGGGATTTCCTGTATGACTCTTTCCCACCCAGCAAGTCATGAGGATCAGGGCCATCCCTGGGGCGGGGCGAACGGTACGTGGACCCCGCGCCTCAGCCCCTCCTCCCACGGTCGCCCCACTGCCTTTGGCACCCAGCTGAAGGTGGCGGGGTGGGAGGGCTATGCCCAGCCCCTGGGCTGGCCCTCCCCACCCCCAGGATGGAGCAGGCAGGCCCAAGGGCAGAGCACGTGCAGCCTGGCCTGTGGGCCAGCCTGCCCCACACAGCCGGCTCCCTCCCCTGCATCTGGCTCCAGCTGCACCCCCCCACACAGGCGGCCTTGGCCTCCTGGCTGGAGCTGGCTCCCACTGGGGCTGGGACCGGGACCGGAGCAGGCTCCGACTTCCCCCCTCCCTTGTAGGCGGCAGCCTCAGCATCCCAGCCCAGGGCCAGCTCCGTGGGGGGCTCTGTGGGCGCCACCCTCCCCTCCAGCATGGGGGGCAGGGCCCTGCTTTGGCCACTTGGCCCTGGGCCCCGCTCCCCCCACGGGACAGCGCTGTTGATGAAAGGCTCTCTTAGGCGACTCTGAGCAGTTCCAGCTGGAATTCAGATGTCAGGAGGACAGCGTGGACCAAAAATGAAACCAGAACAAAAAACCCCCCATACCCAAATACTTTAAAAACTTACATAGGATTTGGATTAAATATGATTCTAAAAATAGGATGCAAGTGATTCTTCTTTTACCAGAAGTGGCTCTTCAACTTCTAAATTGCACAATCCAGTCCATTGCCTTTTCATTGCTTATAGTTAAATTCTCATCTAATATCACTGTAATGCTGACTGAGGGTGAAGAGACAAAGTAAAACCTTGGATCCATTGAAATCAATGGGAATTTTACCAGTGACCTGAATGGAACCACTATTTCATGGTAGGAGTGCAGTTCAGGAAGGGCAGATGGTTTCTTGGGTGTTTTAGCCCTTCACGTAACTAGATTTAAATGACTGCATAATTGGATTAAAAATTAAAGTTTTCAGCAAATTTTTGCAGCTGTGAGGTGAGAGACCAGAAAAATACACAGACATATACGGAAATTACACTTCCATGCTTACATTTTGATGAAAGCGAGTTTTCAAGTCTCTGAGAAGCTTTTCAGGGCAGTAAATACACTAAGATCTAGATGAAATAGTTGAATGAGCCAACTTACCACATTTTCCTTGAATATTTTTGTTTCAGAGAGGCCCTCATCTGCTGTGTGAGCAAAGACTCAGGGTACCACTTGGTAATGTATGAGACCTGCCATAGTTCCCAAAACCCATTAAGTGTCTGGCCTTTCATCTCGGCCACCAGCCAACTGCCTTTCTTCCAGGTGACCTGAATGTGTGTTTGGTTCCCAGTTGTCCAGATCAAAAATTCAGTCACCTAATGACCCTCTAACAGAGATCTCCCCTGTTATGGTCTCTCGGATGATATGACAAAATGCATATTATTTATTTAAATAACCTGAATTTTAAATTAGTATTAACTAAACATGAAATTAAACACACACACATATACACAAACATTTGTTTTTCAAACTTCAGCCTGCATGGGAACATTTTTCAGACTGCTACAAAGAGGAAAACTGGTAAAATAGCATATATTGGTTGTAATTACAGGTGTCAATTTTTTTCAACTCTCAATAAACTACTAGATGTCACTGGACTACAGTGAGTGAATATTCTCTGGGTTACTGTACATCCGTGACGGTCAATTTCGTATAAAGAATGGCAAGAAACTTACTCTATGTATTGAAATAAAGGGCTGTTCCCTTTGTTGCCACTCACTCTGATATGACTCCGTCCCCTAGTCTCTCCACTACTAAGGCTATGTACACACGATCAGATTAAAGCGCAACATAGCAATCGTGCTATAAAAGTCACGTGACCTTTATTGCGGGATAACGCGTACACACGTCGCTCCTTGCAACACAACAAAATTCCTTGCATTATCGCGGTGTAGCGCAATGACTTCTGGGCACCTATCCCATCGTTCCATTTTCCCTGAATCGGCACTATGAATCATGGGATGAAGGAAAGGAACACAAAGCGCCATGGGTAAACTCTCAGTTTCCCGTGGTGCTTTGTGTTCCCTTAGCGTCTTCCTCGTTTCCAATAGCAACTCGCGCCTATTTTCAACAGTGCAGTGACGCACCACGCCACTTGCAAGCAATCACAACAGCGACAGCATGGATTCTGCTCTGATCTCCACTGTCGCCTTCAACATTCTGAATACATCTCGGCTTGTTGCTCAGTACGCAATGAGCTCCGAGTCAGGCGAGGACACTGAGGAGCAGGGGCTGATCGATGCCATGCAGAGCAACAGCACCGCGTTGCTCAGCTCCTTCACCGATCATCTGCACACGGTGCAACGCCGTTTCTGGTCGCGAGAGACGAGCACCGAGTGGTGGGATCGCATTGTTATGCAGCTGTGGGATGACGAGCAGTGGGTACAGAACTTTCGAATGCGGAAAGCAACCTTTCTGGAGCTGTGTTCAGAGTTGGCCCCTGCCCTGCGAGGTAAAGACACCAACATGAGGTCAGCCCTAACCGTGGAGAAGCGTGTTGCGATTGCTGTCTGGAAGATGGCGACTCCTGACTGCTACTGGTCGGTTGCAAACCAGTTTCGAGTCGGGAGGTCCACCGTCGGATTAGCCCTCTCACAAGTGTGCCAAGCCATCAATCACGTTCTGCTACGGAGGACGGTGACGTTGGGCAATGTTCGTGACATTGTGGACGGCTTTGCTGCCATGGGATTCCCTAACTGCGGGGGAGCCATAGACGGCACACACATCCCTATTTTGGCTCCAGACCATCTCGCGACCGAGTATATAAACAGGAAGGGCTACTTCTCCATGGTGCTGCAAGCACCCGTGGATCACAAGGGTCGTTTCACAGACATCAATGCTTGGTGGTCGGGAAAGGTGCATGATGCCCGCATTTTCAGGAACACTGGCTGTACTGGAAGCTGCAAGGGGGTACCTTTTTCCCTGATCAAAAAATTACAGTGGGGGAGGTGGAGATGCCCATAGTCATCCTCGGAGACCCAGCATACCCACTGATGCCATGGCTCATGAAGCCATACACCGGTAACCTGGATCGCAGCAAGGAGCGGTTCAATTACCGATTGAGCCACTGCAGAATGACTGTGGAGTGTGCGTTTGGCCATTTAAAAGGGCGCTGGCACTGTTTGTATGGGAGGCTGGACTTGGCGGAGGACAACATCCCTGCTGTGATTGCATCATGCTGTGTCCTCCATAACATTTGTGAAAGTAGGGGAGAAAAGTTTTCACCTACGTGGGCTACGGAGGCACAGAGCCTCGAGGAAGCATATGAGCAGCCAGCCACTAGGAGTATTAGGGTGGCACAAGGAGAAGCTGCTCGCATAAGGGAGGCACTCAGGGAGCATTTCAATGATGCCCTCCCCTAGTTAACTTCCAGGACGCATCAGGTGCACCTTATGAGCTTTTCAATAATGTGTACAAATAAACCCACTCTTCAAAGTATTTGTTACTGTTTTTATTCAAACCTAAAAGGTGGGGGTGGGGTTACATGTTGGTGTAGCTCCAGGTCTCAAAAAAGTAGCTGGGGGGGGGGGGGGGGCCTGGATATTCTCCTGTACCGGGGGGACGGGTGGCCTTCAAAGAAATGCTTTGAGGGACTATGGGGAGTGGGAGGCAGACACGGCTGAACTGTCTGGAGTGGAGCCCGTACATTAATCACCTGGGACTGCAAAGCAATCATGCTCTTGAGCAATTCTGTTTGCTCTTTCATGACGCTTATCAGTTCGTCCCTGTGTTTCTGCCTCCTCTGCTGGGATTCCTCTCTCCAGGCTCTATTCTCCCTTGTGGATTCCTGTGTTGCTTTCAGCAGCTCATGAAACATATCCTCCCTGTTTCTTCGAGCACGCCACCGAATGTTTCTCATTCGGTCAGCTGGGGTAGACACCGGCCTTGTGAAGGTCAAATCTACTAAAAAAATAACAATAAAGAAATTGTTAACACATAGCATAGATAACCAATGTAACCTTCCAGTAGCACATTCCACTGGAAGGTACAGGGCGATCAACACACTACGCTTTGCTGAAGTAGACAAGGTATGTTCTAATAGACGGCTTACTGGGGGCTCACAATCTGCACTGGGCACACAGATGGAACCAGATATCTCTCTCCTCAGAGTGCCCCTGCCATCTAGAATACATATCCTACATGCCGCTGGTTGCAAGCCAGGACCGTATGCTGCTGCACTGTGTGCTGCCATGGTTCCCAGGGCTGTGCTTTGCAGCTGGAGAGGCAGAGTATCCGTCTTTGGGAGTGTAGACACAAACGCTCTCCCATCTAACCTGAGTATTAGGCTCTGAAGGTACATCGACGAAACCTTTACTGACCTAAATGCAGATGATTATTTTACAATCACTGCTTGTGTTGATGCACTTCTAATGAATGCAGAGTAAATAGTGTGCACAGCGGGGACCCGCAAGCACCCCCACCCCGGACAATGATATTTTAGCAGGAGCCAGACAGAGCTGCACGAAGGAGAAACTTACCGGAACCCCCCTCTGCCGCCTCAGAGGACACGCTGCAGTTCAAGCCTTGGGTGGACGTCTCAGCGGGGCTGCTGAAGAGCTCCTGGCTACACGCGGTTGCGCTTTCCTCCAGGTCATCCTCCATCTCCTCCTCCTCCTCGATCACGTCCTCATCCTGCTCGGCTCCGGCAATCACTGGATGAGGGGGGGCTGATGTGTCCACGGGACTCTTGGCAGTGGTTGTGGGGTCCCCACTGAGGATGGCTTCTATTTCCTTGTAGTACCTGCATGTAGCAGGCGCTGATCCGGAACGGCGGTTTGCCTCCTTCGCTCGGTGATAGGTTATTCTGAGCTCCTTCACCTTTGATCTGCACTGCAATGTGTCTCTATCATGCCCTCTCTCTGACATGGCCTGAGAAATTATGCCAAATGTGTCATAATTCCTCCTGCTGCTGCGTAGTTGCGCCTGCACAGCGGACTCTCCCCAGATGCTGATCAGGTCCAGCACCTCTGCTGTGCTCCAAAGGGGTACGCGTCTTCCACGGTGGGCCGCCATTGCTACTGATGATCAGAGCACAAATACACTCCACGAGGAAGAGAGCAGGAAGTGAAACAGACGAGAAATTTGAAAATCCCGGGAATCAGTTCAGGGCAGGGCGGGGACAGTTTCGTCACGGCTACAGAGCGGGTGGGGGGAAGACCAGAGAGGACGACTGTGGAATGCTGGGACAGTTCCAGAGGCCAGTCATTGCACGGTAAGCGTACACACAAGCGCAAAAGCGCAACAGCTGTTCTGCGTTAGCTGTTACCACCCTCGTCGAGGTGGTTTTTGTATTGCGCTAGAACAAGGCAGTTAACGTGCAACAGCCCTGTTGCACATGTGTACGCCATTGTTGCTATCACACGGTAATGAGTTTTAATGCGCGATAAACTGATCGTGTGTACAAGGCCTAAGACTTGCCTCTTGATTGGCTCAGGTGAAAGTAATGACAGTGACACAAGGGGCTTATTGAATACATAATCAAGGAATAAATTGTCTTTTCTTCGCATAAAATAAAGGAAGGTCAGGATTCAGGCTGTCTGTAAGATATTCTAAATTGGAAACATCCCATTCCTGGCTTAACCAGTGTTCAGCTATTGGAAGTTATTGGGTATTTGACCATCCTAGTCACACAAAACACATGTGAAATAAGGAAGTGAGTGCTAGGACATATGATCATTGTGACCAAAGGCGCAAACTATAAACATTAATCATGCTTGGAATGACTAGCATTGTTAGTGATACCTAGACTTGGGAGGGAAGCAAACTAGAAAAGGAGAAATAGAATTTTTCAGAATACATTATCTTCACAGAAAGATGACCTACAGGCTTGAGTCTCTCATTTAGAGACATGACATTTCTGTCAGTGCTTCAACATACTCGCCACATGTGAAAATAGATCATTTATGGGACAGGTATTTCAAGACTCACCGCAAAAGTAAATTTATTATTATTTCTTCCCTTCCTACTCCAAATATCATAACCAAATAAATTATCACTAAACATTTTTTTAAAAAACAAATTCTTATTCTCTTAAATGATGGATTAATAGTTCTCTAGACTTAGGTCACTTGCTAGCCGCAAATATATATACGTATACCCTCCCCAACCCCAAAGCTGGTACCAGTACAAGTTTCTTCCACACAGACTTGATCTGCATGCACTAAAATGTTTCTCTACTTTTTGTGGCTACAAATACAGTTAAGTTTGACTTATGGTAGTAATATCTTCTTTTGATAAGTTGAGATATGAATGACAGAAAAACTGGCAAAGCTTATGACTTCTATAGTAGGCTAGATTTTGTGTGTTCCTCTATTTAAGGGTGCTTCTACACTTACAAATTAAGTTGATTTAAACTAGCGTAAATCGACTTAATTTAATCTGAATCTACACTTCATTTTCCTTAAATCGATTTAAGCAGCAGCTTAAGTCAACTTAAGGAACATTAAAGTCGATCTTATAAAACCTAGTATAAAGTCGACTTTACTGGATAAGTCAACTTCATTAAGTCGATTTAGCCAGTTTAGATGCAGATTAGCCCTAAATCGACTTAAAGTTGACTTAAAGGGCTCCAGGGCTCCCTCACTGCCCTCCCTGCCAGGGTGGCTGGCACAGGCAGAGCCTGGTGTGCCCCCCCACAGGGCAGGACAGAGCCCTGCCCACCCTGCTCCTATGCCCTGTCACTGTCCCTGTCCTGCTCAGCCCCCATTGTACCCAGGTACATTGGGGCAAATGCTGAGCCCCCTGGCACTTGGCAAGGGGTGCCCCCCTGCCACTGTGCACCAGTCCCAGGTCCACCTAGCCCCTAGAAGTCGACTTAGCCGTCCAGTGTGGACGCTCTAGGTCGATTTGGCAGGGTCCCCTTGAAGTCGACTTAATTTTTGAGTGTAGACATGCTAAGTCAACTTAAATTAACAAGTGTAGACATAGCCTAAGAGGAGAGGGTGAGTTATGAATAGTTTTGTAGGCAGCATATTAATATGTTCACTGTGGAACACTCACTATTGCTTTTTCTAAGGCCTGTGTGTTATGTTAAATATTTATGGGCATATGGCTTATTGTGGTTTGGATAAATGGTAGAGCTGCCTTCTGATTTTGGGTGGAATGTGGGTGGTGATCGGGGCCATCTTTGTGGGGGCAAACGGGGCGATCGCCCCAGGCCCCATAGTTATGTGGGCATCGCCCTGTCCCGCTCCCAGCGGGGCAGTGAAGAGCCCACGCCGCAGCCCCTGCACCTCCATGGCCATATGCTTCGCTTTGCCCCCGCTGCCTTCAGCAGCAAACAGAAGGCAGCAGGGCTGCCTGGGAGTACTTCACCCAGCCTCTGGGCTAGCCCTCCCCACCCCCAGGGCAGAGCAGTTAGGCCCAGGGGCGGGGCAGGTGCGCGGGGCCCAACCTCTGGGCCAGCCTGCTGCCTGCCCCACACACAGCCGCGGGGACCTGCTATGCTCCCCTCCAGCTTGGGGGGAGGGGTTGGGGACCCCACCTAGGCTGATTGGCCCTGGGCTCCGCTCCCCCCAAGGGACGGCCCTGGTGGTGATACATAGGTCCCCACTGACTGAATTTTGCCATTATTCTTTATTTCCATAATCCCACAATCTGTAGCCTGAACACACAATAATCATTTGTTGGATTAAAGCTACAGGACCTGATTCTCCATTACTTGGTCCTCAGTGCAAAGTGGGTGTAAGACATAGCTAGTCAGAACCAGCTTGTTTACACTTTGCATTCACTTTACACTAGTGAAAATGACTGCAGAAAGGGAGCATCAGGGTCACCATGTTCATTTATGGATTTCTACTTTTCCTCCTAAAGATGCCTCATTTCTACCTTAACTAAGTTGTTTATCTGGAAGTTTCCATACTTTTTCATTAAATGTAGAATTTTGGTATATGACACAAAGGTTCTGACATAAGCCTTGGGAAAACCCATCCTAAGGAGGGCATTGCATGGTAGCTCAAGTATCTGTGGACATCCTAGGTAGAACATGGCATAAAAATGTGTACTTTACAAAGCCTGTAGCCATAAAGGTAAAAGAATGGGCAGGTCTAGCACAGCTGTGGACATATAGACAAGAAATATATGGCACATATATATACTGTAGAAAAATGGCAGCAGACTTGATGAAGAATACAAAAGCTAGAATGCAAATTTAGAAGTCAGCTGGATCCCTTATATTATCTCATCTTTATTTGTCTGACCCCCCCATCAAAACTCTCAAAAACTAGCTAGTGTTTTAGTGAACCCATAAACTCCAAGTTCCAAAGGGGTAGCTATGTTAGTCTAGATCAAGCCAAACAAACTCCAACAAATTCTAGGCCAAACCATTTTCCAGCTATTATCACCAAAAAAGTGAAAACTTTTCGAAGAGTGAAAACAATCCATTTTTGCACATGTATACACATACATACATCCCTTGTCCAACTCCTTTCCTCTCTCCTCAAGTTTTACCCTGGTATAAAAGTCACCCATATGAAATTTCAAGCATAATAATTAGCTATGAGAAATAGGACTGTCAGTGGCAAAATTTGGTTTATAATGGATAGTAGCTTTAGCACTAAATTAATAACTTTTTTATTTACCTAACCAACAGTTCAGTCGTACCTGACCCCTTCCTCCTTTACACAGAAGTGGGACATTTTCATTTTAACTGAAACATACAAAAGAAGGATGGAGAGAAAGTAAGTCAGGTCTTTGACTTTTCAGCGTAAATTAGTACATGCTTTGCCTGTTTGAAAATGTTACATTCTTACTGTTCCTATTAAAAAAACCTAAAAAACCAAAATTAATACATTTTCATACTTTTCAAAGACTGGCCTGGAGCCTTCAAAAGAGCGTTCAAAAAACATTTGTGGGTATAATAGATAAATGGTGCATCTCAGACACCTACAAGTAACAAAAAAAAAAAAAAACCCTTAAAACTACCAGAAAATGGACTGTCTCTCATCCTTTCTTGACATTTTAAGTCCCTATAAGAAAGGATTTGAAACTTCTTGGTACATCCATTTTTGCAATGTTTAGTAGGTTGAACTGAGGAGCTTCAGGAGTTGAACTGAGGAAAAAGGAGGTTCCCTTTTTTCAAGTGATATTTGCAAGATGTTTCAGGTTTGGACCCCCCACAAGTGAAGAGTAACAGTCACCCACGACTCCTTTTATATTTATCACATCCTTGTGCACTGGAAGTACAACATGTGCAAAATAATTTTAGTTGCAGGAGAGTATGTTATGTTTCTGAGCCTTCTACTGAAACAGAGGGCAGGTTTCTCAATTCAAAGGGGGCAATGTATCCTAATAGCCAGAGCAGGAAACCAGAAATTATGACTCCCAAGTTCTAGTCCCAGCTCATCCAGTGCCTGGTAATATGATTTTTGTTCTTCAGTTTTCTGCTCTGTAATACGGACTGATAATGAATCCACCTACGTCTCAGGCTTTGTGACGCTTAATTAAATGTTGTTTCTAAAGGATTTGACATTTGGATGAAAGGAACTCTAATAAGCACAGAATGCAACTATTTGCCTCTTCTAAAGAAATCATTGGGAAATTCGCAAACTACTGATTAAATTGCTTGCTTTTACTTTTTGTAAACACACAGAAAACACAAACTCTCTATTGATACCTGAAGTATCTTCAATTTATCTACACAAAACTGAGTGGACAACCACTGGTAAAAGTGCTTTTCAAGAACTCAAGACTGTGGATACCCACCACTGTATTACTATAGCCCTAACATTCATATTACAAACAGGGCTGGCCCAAGGATTTTTGGGGCTCTAAGCAAACTATGATTTTAGCAGCCCACTCTCCCACATGTTATAAGAGATAACCATCTAATTTGGTGCCCCTTAAAGCCTGGTGCCCTAAGCGACCACCTACTTCACCTATATGGTTGGGCCAGCCCCGATTACAAACAGATCAATCAGAACCAAAGGCGGTATTCGCTCTTAAGAAGTAGATGGAGAACACCCAGTGTATCAGTGGTATATATGCCCCTGGGGGGGGGGGGTAACCAGAGGTCTTCCAGCAACTCATCTAGATATTTGCCTATTTTTACAACAGTTTACATAAAAGGCACTAGCGGGTCAGTACAAGCAGACATTTCAAACAATGACTTGTTTATACTGCTCTATATACAATACACTAAAATGTAAGTACAATATTTAGATTCCAGTCAATTCATTTTATAATTATATAGTAAAACTGAGGAAGTAAATAATGTTTCAGTAATAGTGTGCTGTGACAGTTGTCTTTTTTATGTCTGATTTTGTAAGTAAGTAATTTTTAAGTGAGGAGAAACTTAGGAGTACATAGCACACACCAGACTCCTGAAAGGGCACAGTAGTCTGGAAAAGTTGAAATCTGCTATAATAGTAGCTGGAAACTTCCTACATGAGAAAGCATACTCAGTGATAGAAAAGGAGTGCTTAGCTGCCAAATGGGCAAGAGATCCCCTGACAGGCTACCTAATCATTTTCTTATTAGCCTTCCTGACTCAAATACATAAAGGGACCATGGATCTAGTGAAACAGATAGCTTGCAGTTTTGACCTATTCTATCAGCCAGCATCCAAATCTATCAGGTAAGAAAACACTAATAAACTTTCTTATTTTCCACATCACTGCTGCAGCACTGAGAAGTGAGCCCTGTACAAGTCATTTCACAGCAAAAATAAGGCTTTTTCATTTCCCTAATAAGTATTGCTCTAGCATCTTCACATAAGGCAATACTCAAAGCTGAAAATAGGCTGGTGTGTGGGTTTGAAGAAAAAGGTACAGGGTGATGATGTGGTCTTTACATTAGTCACCCTTCATATTGTGCAGCATACCAGGCATTGTTTTCCTATACATCCATTCCTTAGGAAGGAATGACCAGTTGCACAGATACAAATGGGAAATGACCACCTAGATAAGAAGTACTGCACAAAATGATCTGAGCATTACTGAGGATGTGACAAGATATCATCTCTTGCTGGAGTCAGCATTTCCCGCTCTAGCAGTGAGGTGACCTGGAATAAATCAGTCCCACTCAGGAAAGCTTTTATTCCTCACTGGGGTTTTATTTTCCAATATTTACCCTGAGGTGGGCCTCAGGGTAGGTCCAAGCAATACTTCTCAATCAAACCAAAGAAACAAATTCATAAACACACACACCCTTTCACTATCCACCCTGCACCCCTTCTGGGGTATTGTCTTGTTATATAGGTCCCAGAGAACCAGTCCTTCCCCAAACAAACAGCTAACTTGGTAGTTTTCCCTATAGAGAGGAGAGCAGCATTTCCTAATTGGAGAAGAAGAGAGGCCTTTTCTACCTGTTACCACTAGCCCTTCTGCAGTTGTCTCTCCTCTTTCTTGCTCAACAGAGAGGAGTTTTTAAAGGTCACAAAGGCAGCCCTTAATTGGACTCAGGTGTCCCTCATTGACCTGAGGTAACCTCTTTTCAGCCCAAAGGGAAAAGGGCCTTTACCATTCCTGAACTGACGTGTAGGGCTTTGGCTAAGCAGCAGCAGTCACATGAGGAGAGAGAGCAGCCATGAGCTGAATTGCAGATAGCCACATCCTCAGCATTCCCCTCTAAATCACACAAAACAATGTAATGTCAGACTGTTCAGAAGACACTATTGTTCTGGTAGTGCCTACCACCACCAGATAAGGATGCAGATCTTACCATGCTTAAAGAAAACTTTGTTTGCTAGGGTTCTCTCAGGCAAGGCATCACTTATCGAGGGTTGTAGCTGTAAAATGCATACTTCCTATTGTTTTGTCTTCTGGTTCCATTTCTCTAGTGTTTATCTGAATGATTTCTGCCTGGTTCTTGGATTGTTTCTGTCTGTCACAGAACCAATTGTGCAATATTTAAATTAACTGAGGTGGGAAGTGATTAGTTAAAGAACTCCTTCCTACTGAGTAAGGATTGGTGTTTTGTAGTGCTTTAGTTTAAAGAGATTGGTTAAGGTTTGGCTAAGCAGGATTCAAGTTTTAAGTATATAAACTGAGGTCCAAAAGGAAATTCTTTGGAACCTAGCTCCCGGACAGAGCACTGGACCCAAAGCTCCAAGGCCTCAACATCTTGCCAACCACACTGTGCAGAAGCTGGAGTCCCCAGGTGATCTAATCTTGTTTGCAACCAGGAGAAGTTATCTGCCTTATTGGAAATAATGAGCACTGTATGATTAGTGTGCATTTTCTGTTTTGGTAATTGTTAATAAATAGAGAATAATGATATCACTGTGTAAGTCTCTTTCACTGGTAAAAAGCCCCCCCACCCTCACCTCCAACCAAGCCCACAGAAAAATACACCTGGAACCCTATGAAATGGGAAGAGTGGGTACTTCAATTAACCAGATTACATCTAGAGTCCTATATATTGCGAACAGGTGATCCTGAGTCCTAGAGTGGGAATTGGGGTCTTTCCCCAGAGCCCTACAAACTGGAAGATGGTGGGGGTGCCTTAGATGAGTGCCTTGAACCCTATGAGTTGGGGTGAAGGTGGAGTGCCTTACAGTGTGTGAGTAAGAGACACCCCTACCTTTTCCGCCTTTCTCTTACTTTATGCATTTTATATATCGCCCCACAAAGTTACGGGATCTCCTCATCAGCCTCCTCCTGGCATTGGCCAAAGTGGCCATCTATAACTCCAGGGAGAGGATGTTGGCTAAAGGGTCACTGTGCAACTGTAGGGCCTATTTCTGGTCCTCTATTCATTTACGTACCCAGGCAGAGTTTCTCTGGGCCACGTCCACGGGTTCCCTAGACTCCTTTGCAGAGCAGTGGGTGCTGTCTGGGGTTTTCTGCTCAGTGTCCTCTTCTAGTTCCCTACTTTTACCCTTTGACTTTCACACCTGGTCATGTTTTTTTTTCATTTGTTGCTCTCCCATAATTAGTTGAGTCCAGGACTCAGTAGCTCCTCCCCTTAGGCTGGAGGAGGGGTCTTCTGCTCTGCATGAGCACAACCAGAACCCAATAGGAGCTCTCTGGTTTGATTTCTGTAACAGAGATCACGAACTAAATAAGAGTGAACAATGTAATAGCGTTGCAAAATAAATGAATATCATTTTGGGGTGTATTAGCAGGAATATTGAAAGCAAGACAGGAGAAGTAATTCTTCCACTCTATTCAGCACTGAAGTAATTCACCCCCTTTACCCATCACTGGCCTCCCCTGGAGTAGTGTGTCCAGTTCCAGATATCACACTTTGGGAAAGATATAGACAAACTAGAGAAAGCCCAGAGGAGAGTAATAAATATAATTAAAGTCCTAGAAAGCTATGTACAAGGAAAGATTTTTTTTTTTTTTAAGAGCTTGTTTAGTTTGGGGAAGAGTAGACTGGGGGGGGGGGGGGAACGACACATGATAACTGTCTTCAAGTGTGTAAAAGGTTGTTATAGAGAGGAGGGTGACAAATTGTTCTTGCCCCTGAGGACAGTCTTGTGAAACCCAGGACTGTGGGGAGGTATGAAGCTGGGTGAAGCCAAGGTGACTTTGCTGGGCTGTCTGGTGGAAGATAGGGGTAGCTGGGTGGGGCAAATGGAGATTGATTGATAGCTAAGATCTGTTGGCAGGTGGGGCTGCCTGGGAGATACTGGAACCAATAGCTGGCTCCTGCACCTTCTCTCTCCACCACTCCTTCTCTCCTGCCTCCTCCAGCTGAACTTTCCCTCTGAGACCAGCATGGAGAACGGAGAGGCAGATGTCACATGGCTACCTGCTCAGCTGGTGACACAGCAGCCTCTGGTGGCCACGAACTGCAACTGAAAACAATTCCTGCCGTTCAACTGAATAGGTAAGGTTCACTCTGGATGAGGAAATATCTGAGGGGCAGCTGCATGAGGAAATGTGTGAGGGGCAGCTGCATAGTCTCACGTGCGAAGTTGCGATCCCTGACACTTGGCAAGTCTTCACATACTCACCCTTGCCTAAGGCTTGCATGTTTTAGCTCCCAGGATCATGGGAACATGAGAACAGCAGCACTCCAGAAGCAATCATGGCAGCTATTTCGGATAAGATGAACCTATTATTGTTGGCAGCTTCTTCCTCAAATTATTTATAATATTGTAATTATACTGAGAAGATGGTTGGTCACACCTCTTCCTGAACCTGGGACAAGGGATGCCAGGCAGCAAAAGTAATCTAACTTCTTCCTCACAGTTTTCCCTCAGATAGGTGATGCTGCATCATCTCATTGCTCTTCTTCAAACACCATGGCTTTCTTCCTTCCAGTCTTTGATGAAACACGTCCTTGCATTTCCTACTGAGATTTGCACTCTATCAGAATATAACCTAATCACAGGCATTGTTAGAACATTAAATCTAACAGAACCATCTGTGGTTCCAGAGTCATCACCTCTCCACAAATTTCACGAAAAGTCTTCTCTATCACCATTCAAGTTCTCCCAGTGGGGACAATTCCAGGACATATGATGCACAGAAAGTAATAGTGAGTCAACTTTTCAACAATTGTCATCCATTACATAGGCGGTTATCACAATTTGACTATAGCATAAGTTAAACCAAGAACTAAAAATAAATGTGTACAGCTGTGCAATATTTAGGATTTATTGATTTAGTAAATTTTACTCTGAGGTGTTAGGTACAAAGATAATTTTCCATTCTCCCAGTACCAGATTCTGTGTCTTAATTTGCTTTGGAGAATTCTGTACATTCAGATCATGACATATCAAATGTACTTTTCTACAAGAAATAAATCTGAAGAAAGGGAGTGCAGGTATAAAGTTAGTCTCGACTTGGTGAATTAACTATAAATACAGACAAAATGACATGTTGCTGAGAATGAATTCTTCATTAAATTGTGCATTTATCCCATGCCAAAGTAGTTTGGCATCCTTAGCAATAAAGATTCTAGATTCTGTTGAGAGCAATAGAATTTCAGAGTTTGGAGGTGAGCTAGAAAATTAAAAATGAGTTAATAAGAGTTTATCAGAACTGTGTGTATTAGAAAAAATCACCTCTGAGCTACCACAGAATCCAACCCTTAAGTTGTCTAGAAGGAAATCTAGTGACAGTTCAATTAATCAATAAAAGAAAAGTTAGACATATTATGCCATCAGAACAAATGTTTATCAGCTGGTCCCACCCACAAGGACATGACATTGTCTCTGTTGCCAAGTGAAAAACAAATGAACACTTCAACACCTGGTACATATGCCACACCACAAAATAAAAATAAAAAGCTTTATTACAAATATTAATTATACAACTTTAACATAACTGTTATTACACTCTAAGAAGCTGAAGAAATACCATATATAATTATTAAGGATGTAAATGATTGCAAGTTCAATAATATATGCTTAAAATTCAGACTATTTGCTAGTGATTAATTGCTGTTTGCTGAAATAAACCTGTGTTCAGCCTCCAGATACAAGTTCAATGTGGCTTACTTTTTTTAATGCGAATTTAGTAGAATAAATTAGCAGATATTTTGTTCATATGGTTACACAAACAAACGCATGAGATAAACCTCTGTCTAACTTCATTAAATTAAATTAGAGTTGACTTGACCTGCCATGCTATGAACAACACTGAGCAGTTGGGTCCTCTGTGAAGGAGTGTCTTGACTTTGAGATTCCTGTCTTCCCACGTTCAGATTAGGTCTGAGCTCATAGGTTCAGAGAACTATGAATTCCTTCTAATCTCTAAACTATCCCTTGTGTTTAGAAACAAAAGCAAAGCCAAATCTTTATCCGAGGTTCTGGAGAATTTGACTGATTTATTTTAGGTGTTTGGTTTGCAACCGGGCCCAGAACTAGAACGGGTGAAGTACAACAAGCAAAGCACCCTCCACTAGCCATGTTTACATCCAGAACTGCAAACTCAAGTTCTATAAAGGATGGGATCTCTTCAGATTATCAGCCCAATGCTTCAGATTTAAGAGCTTTGGATAACTTGGATAAGGAATGGGTAAACATTACAGAGTAAGGATAATCCAGCATTTTGAGGTTAGGCTCATCACCAGATAAGAAACAATATGTGGAACTAACAGTCAGATTTTTACAGTTACACCATCAATAGGCACATGTATATATGACCTGACAAAAATCTAACGTGAGCATCTTCATGCACTTCCTCTGGAAAGTTTGTTTCAATCTCTGCTGGCAGTACAATTTAGTTTTCAGTAGATAGAGAGACATAACCCCCCAAATCCGGAGGAATATGCTCCCCATTGACCATAGAAGTATTCTCCCTGTCATACATAGGTCCAGAGTCATCAAATTCTGGGGGGCCAAAGTCATCGAAATCTGGAGGACCAAAATCATCATATTCTGGGGGATCACAGTTGTCAAATTCTGGGTAACCACAGTCATTGACATCTGGGGGACCAAAGTCATCAAATTCAGGGGGATCACAGTTGTCAAATTCTGGGGGACCACAGTTATTGACTGCTGGAGGAACATAGTCCCTGTCATCCTGAGGAACACAGTCTTTAGTAATTGAGGCAACAGAGTTTCCAGCATGCATAGGGTTGGCCTGTGATTTAGGTTCTTCTATCCCTGGAAGTAAAAGAGTAAATTGATAACATAGCCTATCCCATATTATATATTATTATTCTACCATTTAAGCATGGATAGTACAGGATGGACCAAAGTTTGGGGTAATCTAAAAAGAGTACATGTGGGTGTAAGTGGAAAAGGAATATCATCTATTCCAGTTTGGAGCTCTAGGTGTGCAAAATGAGTACACTGGAATTTATAAAGGGAAGGAAAGATGGGAGATAGTATCAAGAAAAGTATCCAACAGGAAAGTGTAATACAAAGCAGCTCTCTTCTGTCATCTTGTACATCCCTGTTAATTGCTGTTCTTTCTAGATCATCCTTTTCCTCCTATTAGGGCCAAATTTTCAAAAGATCTCAGCACATTGGGTGATAAACTCTTTCAAAATCTAACTCCTATTTAGATGCCTAAATCAGAGTTAAGCTCTTTTGAAAAGGTACCACTAATGCCTGAAGTCTTAGACATAGCAGGGACTTGGTTAAATGAGAAATGCCCAGATGATCCTAGGAAGATATCCATGTCCCATACTTCACAGGAAGGCCAAAAAAAACCCTGAAAACAAACCCCAAAATCCCTGGCAATCCGACCTGGGGAAGAACTGATAGGGTCCTAAAAACAGGTGGGACCTTTGGCCATGGGCTTTGCAAACCCCAGTAGCCATCTTTGGTTACAAAATGTAGTAGAGAGAAGGAGAAAGCAAATACGATGAAAAGAAATAACAGGAAATAAGGACATGTGACATCACATCTATTTCTAACTCCACTCTTTTAGTTCCTGTCTTCATAAGTGTTACAAGAGCGTGTGTGGTTTAGAATTGTGGGCCAGCAGTTTAAGGTTCTATTCTTGACTCCACTACATAACAGAGTCATCTCAAACTAAGCACGCAATTTCTCTACCTGTAAAAGGGAGAAAATACATACCTGCTGTGCCTCACAAGGCTTAATCTAGTAAAGTTTGCAAAATGCCTCAAGCTTTCCAATGGAAGACAGGGCTAGAGGATTGCAAGCTGAGCGATAGTTGAAACAGATGAATAACAAATCACAGCTTCAAAGAGAGTCTGCAGAACTCGAACATATATGCAAATTTGACTCAGTTGTCTTGGGGTTAAACAGGGACTATGGATTTTTCTCGCATTACATCAAGTGAATTGACCTCCCCCTCCTCTATGTGCTGTTCCCCAGTGTTTTGAATCCTAACACCTATTTTGATTTGCTGTTACAGCCTGACCTGATGCTATGTCATACACTCCCCTGCATTTAATTTCCTCCCACTCTGTAACTTTCCTATCTTCAAAGCGTCTGACGAAGTGGGATTTTCTCCCACGAAAGCTCATGCGATTAATAAATCTGTTAGTCTTTAAAAGTGCCACAAGACTCTGTTGTCATCCCTTCCATGGTTCCAGCTCCTTGTACTATGTAATGTGGGATGACTCGCTGCTGTTTTGGAACATCAGTGATTCCATTAAAGCTATTTAAATGCACTTAGATACCACTGTGAAGGGCACTCTGGAAAGAGGTATTGTAACTGAGTGCATAAATAATAACTATAACTATTCTTTAAAAACACAGCTCTTTCCTTTACACGCTGCTTCTTTCCTGCACACTTAGGCTATGTCTACACTTCCTAAAATTAGTTCGAATTAGTTAGTTCGAACTAACTAATTCGAACTAATTTTAGTTAATTCGAATTAACTTAATTAGAACTAGAAAAAGTTAGTTCAAACTAAGCAAGTGCCATTCATGGCACATGCTTAGTTTGAATTAGCGATCCCCATTCATTTCAATGGCCGGTTAGTTCGAACTAAGAAATTAGTTCAAATTAACATGGCCACATTGGCTAATTTGAACTAGTTACTTCGAATTAAAGCCTTACTTCTGAAGCCCTATTCAAACTTATTAGTTCGAATTAAGGAAGCCCTTAATTCAAACTAACTAAAGCCTAGTGTAACCATGGTTTTAGTTCGTTCAAATTAAGCCTCCTTAATTCGAACTAACTTGCCATGTAGACATAGCCTTAGAGTGGGAGCAAGGTGCTGGTCATGCTTCTTGTTTCTGCACCAGTTAGCGATGTCAGTCAGAGGCAGCAAAGAATTTCAGAAAGACGACCTTGGCTGCTGCTCCAGTTGGCTGAGAAGGCTCTTGGCTTGTGTTATCATTAATTTGAGGTCACTGTATATACAGTGTATGTGCACAGTGTCCAAATATAGTCACCTGGAGCCCAGACTATGCGCTGAGTCCTGCAGTACTGCATGAGCTATAGCATCAGCCTCCCACAAGTCTTTAAAGAGGCTCATTACGGTTACATGCAATCACATCTAAGAGAGCTGTGGACTTCAATGTCATAGCAAATTCTTCAGTTAGGCTGAAAAGTCTTTTTTCCTGTCGGGGTTTGTGGTTGGTGTTTTTTTTTGTCTCTGCTTACCTTGAAAAGTGGTGATATTTAAAGACAGCGGTTGCTTAGAGTAATAGTTTGCAGTTGTTGCTGCTTTAGTTTTATTTGAATTCTCAGTGAAAGCATCACTCCTTGGCTTAGTGGAGTTTGCAGCCTCTGATTCCTGTGAAACTGGATTTCCATTCTCCTCTAACAAAGAAAGCAAAATATATCTAAATAAACAGATACAAAATCTAGGAATTGCCTTAGGGTAGGATTGTAAAACATATAGCGAGTGGGCCTGATTCCACCTGTCTCACATATTTATATATATAGGGTGAAATCTTGATTTTTAATTTAGAAAAAAAGGTAAGTTTGTAGCCTTCATGATTACAAAGAAAAACTGTCAAACACGGACCAAGGGCTTGTCTACACAGTGATTTACTGTGTTGGAAGCCAGAGTGTGACTCTACAGTGCACCAGCTTGCCAAATAATACCTCAGTGAGTGGACACTGCTGCAGCACAGTTCAGGGGGATGGGAACAAAGTCCATGCAGATGTGGGAACTGGCTGGGAATGGCTACAGGGAAGGAAATTAAGAGGACAGAACACAGGAGACAAGGGCCAAGTCTACACTGATGGAGGCAAATTCACCACATCAGTTCAATCTTTCCAGATCGATTGAGTGTATCCGTGAAGACCTGCTCAATGGATTGAGAAGTCAACCTGGTAAGTCCACCCGCTGAACAAGGGTAGTGCTGAGTCGAAGGGAGGGCATTCTCCTTCAACTCAATGCAAAGGAGCCACCATGGTACATAGGTGTTAGGTGGTCATAGGGAGATACACAAGTTATTTTACATAGCTTGCGTATCTCCCTTTGGCTTCCACCAAAAACCATGGTAAGTGTAGACCAGGTCAGAGAAAGACTAGGGATTGGGAGAGAAACAGAGAAAGGAGGATGTGGAAAGTAGAGAAAGAAATGACAAAAATATGCTCCCTTTTTTGATTGTTGCCAAATGAAACATTAAGACATGAGATAAATACAAATATTAATTAAAACTAGTTACTACATAAAGGCCATATTCTCCCTCTTGTTCTTTGATTAATTTCCCATTGGCACCCATGGGAAATCATCTATCGACTGAGAGGAGTGTGTAGTCCTATATTTATGTCCCACATCACTAAGCATAATTAAAAATGAGATAGTAGAATCATAGGAATCAAGGAGAGATGTCCTGTTTGGAGTAGAAACCAAGCAAAACTCTGGAGACTCCCATTGTTATAACCTGAAACCAAGAACAAGAGGAGGCTTCTAGAGTTTGGGGTGAGTTTTACTTTCACATGTGGATTCTGTGGATCTAGAAATTCAGGCGCTTGTGAACCCATGTGAACTGAAACCAAATAGTTTAGCCATTTCCTGATAAATAGAACAGCTGACCTTTGCAGAGCTCTCCTCCACTGTGCTTTTCACTCCCTGCTATATACCGAGTGTGTGAGAAAGGGGGCTAATGGAATGCAGTTACTGTTGTTTTTCTTGGTTTTGCACTGTTCAGTTTGCACCTGTTGGAACTGAGCTGCACCACAGCAAAGGCCCTATAGCGCCTAAGGGACACGTAATAGAAATAACTATTTTTAGCTGTCTTTGCAAAATCTCTGTGGTCCTTCTGTTGCCTACCGACGGCACTGGGGGAGTCGTCTGTGCTCTTGCAATGCTGTTGGGAGGTGCTACTTTTGAGGAGCACAGCATAATGTTTCAAGAGCAAAAGTGGCTCTGAAGCAGGAGGAGGAATGTCCCTTTGGTGCAATGAGCCTTTTCAAAATAGGTTTTTATGATTGGGTGGGGAGCAGGGGAATGAGGGGAGGAGAGAAGGGTGAGAGAATAGAGCTAAAGAGAACAGAAAGTAATCCTGGGCTCATTGGAGGTGTGACGCTGTCAGGATTTAAGGAACCATTTATGATATTATTGTG
>ML685767.1:19886664-19900574 GCA_007922175.1 Pelusios castaneus | reverse complement strand
CTGATTTTTGCACGTCCAGAAAGGTATCCCAGGAGGCCCCGGTCACAGGAGGTATAACTGGATGAAATTCTATAGCCTGTGATATACATGAGCAAAGGCACCATTTGATGGGCTCCTGCCCCCCTTATGTTTTGCACAGGAGGTCTAATTATGGGGCACATGCTAGCCCCAGGGAGGGTACTTAGCTGCAGCATTCAACTGTGTGTTCTGCAGAGGGGCTTCTCCTGATTTGTGCCACTAGACCAGTGGTTTTCAAACTTTTTTTCTCAGGACCCAGTTGAAAAAAGGAATTTATGCCCACGATCCAACAATTACATCTTTGAGCAACGCATTCCAGTCATTTGGTGGGGGCAGCAGGAGGTGCTGTGACCCAGAGCCTGAGGCTCTGTGTTCCAGTACTTGGACCCCAACCTGTGGGCTGAAAACCACTGCCCTAGGACAGGGAGTTGGTATTTCATTTACAAACTGAAGCAAGGTGATAAATAAGAAAGGGTTGGTGATTAAATTAAGGATCTGAAAGTCTTTAAACTGTAAGTCCTGTAAACTACGAATCTTTCTGCGGGGGGAGGGGGAGGATTTATAGGGGGCAGGGGAGGTGTTGAAGAGACAATGCAACGGACTCAGAAGAAATACAGCCAAGCCCCCTGAAACAAGATCAGGAAAGAGGGAGATGTGGGGGGGATAGTTGAAGAGAAAGGACCAAAATCAAGGCAAGGGAGAGCAGTGCCATAAATTCCCAGTCTATCTATGATACTTATGTGACCCCTTCACTATAGCATCTGAGCGCTTAACAGTGTCTAACCTATTTCTCCTCACAGCCCCTCTGTGAGGTACAGCAGTGCTGTTTTCCCCATTGTACAGTTGGGATGCCGAGGCACAGAGGGTGCATCTACACTGGCAAGTTAGGTCAACTTAAGGAGGCTTAAGGTGACCTAAACAAAGCCACGTCCACACTGGGCTTTTATTAAGTCGACTTGAGCCCTTCCCTAAAATGAATTAATAAGAGCTTAAGTCAACTTAATAACACCGCCTCTGAGGTCAACTTAAGCCTTAAGACTTAACAAGGTTGACTTAAGTCGACTCAGAGTTTTGCCACTCTGTTAGGTTGACTTAACTTTGCCAGCGTAGACACGCGAGAGACCAAGGGCCAGATTATCAAAGATATTTAGGGATTCGGTGAGATTTTCAAAAGTGCTTTGAAAGTCAGGTGCTTTGTGAACCTCACTAGATGCCTACCTGCATCTTTGGGTGCCTAAAACCCTGTCCCCAAGGCACTGGTCTGAGCTCAGACAGGAATTCCATGAGGGAAGTAGAACCCAGGTCTCTCAGGGCTAGCTCCCTATCCACTGAACCAGTCTATCTATCCACTGCCTGCTGCAATAAATGAGGACTCTAATGGAAGCAAACCCATGAAGGCCAGTTCTCTGAGATGCCAGCAAATGGTCCCAGGTGACTGGGAAGGATGTAATGGAAGACAGCATGAAAAGCAGCACAGAGGTCAGGACTGATGTGGAAAGTGAGAATGAGAATCAGATGAGAGGAGATCACTTAACCCTCAAGAGGGGCAGGTTCTGCCTCATGCTGGTTTATAGAGCAATGGCTGCTGTGAAATTTTACATTTTAACTGAAAACCATTTTGTTTTGCCATTGTTTATTTTTAGTTTGAGAAAATGATGCAGAACCGTCCCTCGGGGGGGGGGAGGGGGGACAGGGCCTGGGACCAATCAGCCTGTAGGGCCCCTCCCCAACCCTATGCTGGGGGGGGCCAGGCAGGCCAGCCCAGAGAGTTCGGACCCTGTGCACCCACCCCTCCCCTAAGCCGGCTGCTCCGCCCCCATTGCTGGGGGCTGGCCCAGAAGCTGGGCTCCGCTTCCCTATCCTGCCCCTGGGCCTGCCTACTACACCGTAGGGGTGGGGAGCGCTGGCCCAGAGGACAGGTAGAGTACTCCTGCCCCCCCTGCCTCCCCTCCCCATATGAGTATCAGGTGTGTTTGTGCCTCAAATTCTTCCGGTTTCATTTGTATTCAAGACAATTCCAGAGCAAAGAACAGAAAATGCATTTATAGAGACCATAGTCTGGACGACTATTGTCTTCATTTGTATTATTCATTTTGTGCTCAGCACTGTTCAGAATATGCCAGAAAATGTAGTCCGTAAGCCCATACAAACAAAATGTGTAGCTCTCGATAAGATAGCTCAAATATTTTAAGTATGGAGTGTATAGTTACTGAGCATATGGCAATATCTATGAGTGGAGGTGCAATAGAAATTTTACCTCATTAAGGACTGGAAGATTTGACCCTCCAACTTTTTTTTCCAAGAGGGAGAGCTGCCCAGAGTTCCTGTACCTGTTTATTTTCTTTTCTTGCCTGTAGTGGGCTTGCATAGACAAACACAGGGGATCTCCCTCATAAGACTCAATTTTTTTCTCAACTTTAAAATGGGGAATTTTCCTGATGTTTGGTTTTAAATCCCATGAGAACTGCAACTCAATCACTCTAGTAACGTGTTTCAGAGCCTTCTGGAAAGTAACTAGCCTTTAACAGAAGTGAAAGCAGTGTTGTTAACTACCATAATTTTGCCATGAGTCTCACAATGAATCATCATTTTCTTTAAAGCTCCAGCTGCTGTCCGCAAATGGAGCTGTGATGATTTCTGCCTTCATTCTTAAGGGAAAAGTTAGTTTCTAGTCCTCACGACTGTGGAGAAAGCTTCAGAGTGTGACCCTGGTACCCACCCAGTGCATCCTAGGGGCTCAGAAAGCAGAAGAGAAATAAAAAGAACACCAAGTCTATTAATTTTACCTATTCTAATGATTTTGAGCAAATCTTATGATTTTTGGTGTTGGCAATATTGCGCAAGTGACTTGAAAGTGTCAGTTTCATTCCTGTTTAAAGTCGGTTGTTAGTCTATTATTGGGCCATCGGTGTCTGTGCGGTTGCCGTGCTATCATCTCTGAGCACTGTTCGGTAACTTCTCATGTTTAAGCATTTCCCTCCTATCTGGGCTTTTTGATTCAAACACCAGCTCCAGCCATACCAAACCAGACCAAAATACATCACGTTGTCAACAGAGTCTTTACCTTCCTGGTCCCAGAACCCTTCTCAGGCAGCTGGGATACTCACCTTGCTCAGGGCTGCATGTGTCTCCCTCTCCAGATTCCAAAATGTCCTCGTTATAGTTGTTTAGGCCCAAACTCACATGCTGGAAGCTTAGAATTTTCATGCGACCTTAACTCAGATGAAATAAGAAAAGCATTAGAGGTCTGGGAAAAACCCTCCATAGAATGCAAAACTGACATAATCACAGAGCTGACTCTACTGGGGCCTGCCTCCCATCATCCTTCCTGCTATTTAAGAGTTGGTGGAAAGTGAAGCCTAGCAGGAGAAAGCCGATGAATTTTAAACAATAGATGTGTTACGTGGGGCTAAGTTTAATGCCCCTAGAACTGCTTTTTTTTTTGTTTGTTACTACCTGCCATTCAGAACATTTTGCTTCCTCCATTTTGGCTTCCTCTTCAGTCTCACATGTTGCTGCTTGTTTACGTCTCGCTTCAGGATGACCACTCTCCTTTTAGTCAGCTTTTTCACTTTCTCTCACATTTCCCTCCCACCAATCCCACCCAAGACACTTCAAATAGTGACAAGCTACTTGTTCATTCATCACATTTACTTCCTCGCCTCTCTTATGGAGCATGTAGGCCAAGACTGTTCTTCATTGCCCCTCCTTTTGAAAATGTGTGTGTGTTGATGTTACAGGTCGTAATAATACTGCTCTCTCCTTCTGTTCCTACTTTTATTCCTCTTCTCTGCTTTGTAGAGATATGCTTGTAGAAGGCTGTGATTTAGAAACACTCCCTAGGATGGGACAGTGTTGTATGAATTGGGAGATGTGCCCTACCGGACGTCTAACATGGCTGCTCCTAGCTGCACACCTGGGAAATATTCTTGCCTGTGTTATTAAAGTTCTATTTCTTACTCATTGAACACTCAAGATCATTACCTGGTGTTAGAAGTGGTGAATGAGTTTGGAAACTAAAAGGATTTGGGGGAAATCTCCTGTGTTTGCAGCTGAAAACATAGACAAACACAGGGGATCTCTGAAAACAAGGAAGCTTTCAGAAAGTACGGGGCAGATCTAAGACAACCTCTTTCCCTGCTGCAAATGTCAGGCAATGTTGCAGAGAACTGGGTAAAGTTTAAGCAGCGATTTCTGTTGTATTTGTCTGCCATTGGGGCACAGAACAAAGATGAAAACCAAAAAATATCTATTTTTTTACATGGTGTTGGGGATGAGGCACCAGATTATAATAACTTTGAATTTCAGGAAGGTAGAAGCATGAATTTAAATATAATACTGACTAAATCTGAGAAATATTGCATTTTGAAAAGGAATGTGACTTTTGATAGGCATAGATTTTTTTACATGCATGCTAAAAGCAGATGACACCACAGAGCAATATGTCACAGAATTAAGGAAAATTCAGTAAAACCTGTAACTTTGGTGGCTTGACAGAGTCCCTGGTCACAGACAGGCTCATTTGTGGCATTACAGACATTGTGTTAAGAGAGAGATTGCTCATAGCGGGGGAGTTATCTTTGAATGAAGCTCTCCAAATATGTAGGGCCACCAAAATTGCAAAAACACAAGTAAAACAGCTGAATTCACCAGAAGGGACGGTCCATGCACTCAGAAAAGCAGCATATAGCCAGAGTGGCTCAAATCACAATGTGGAGCCAACCCTTGCTACAGGGAAGACTGAGTCCAGATAGTCACGTGGCAAGTGTGGATCATGGTATGACCCCAAACAGTGTCTTGCCTATGGGAAACTCTGTCACAACTGTGGGATACTTAATCATTCTGCAAACTGGTGCAGATCCCAAAGGCAGAAGTCAAGTGCATTTAGTTACTGATAATGAGACTGATGAGTGTTTTGTAGGTGAACTGGGATCAAACAAGACTAATGGGAACCAAGACTAATGCAATGCTGCCTTTGACAGTGAATTGAACAGTCATTCCACTGAAACTAGACATAGGAGCTCAGTTTAATATTCTATCTGCACGACATTATGAGAGACTGAAAATAAGACCAGCAAATATAAAAGTAACTGGGCATTCTGGAACAGATATACCACTGGGACACTACTGCACTAGCATTAACCATAAAAACACCATATATAGTCTCCCTTTCATTGTAATGCCACAGGAGGTGATACCAGTTGGGGGCCTGACTGCATGTGAGAAACTCAATCTGGTAAAAAGGGTGCTCTCACTACAAGACTGTACTGCGCCGCGATTATACTGTTCCAGGGATTATGTTGCTTGCAGGATGAACATACAATCTGGATAAACAAGCAGATCCCTCCAGTTATTCATCCACGTAGATAGGTGTCATTTGCACTCGGTGATAAACTCAAGACCATGTTTGCAAGGATAGAAGTAACGCATGTAACAGAAAAAGTAGAGGAGCCAATGGAATGGATGAGCTCTCTAGTCATTGTGGAAAAGAGCACTGGACACCTATGCATATGCTTAGATCCCAGAGACCTCAATGGTGCTATACAAAGAGAACATTTCAAACTATCAAATAGAGAAGAGTTGATGGCTCAGTTTGTGAATGCTCAATATGTTAGTAAATTGGATGCAACCTCTGGATTTTGGCGGCTAAAATTAACAGAGGAAAGCTCAAAATTATGCACATTTAACATTCCATTCAGAAGATACAGATTTTTAACCATACCTTTCAGTATAATTTCAGCACCAGAGGTATATCACAAAACCACAAACACAATCTATGAACATATTAGCAGTGCAGACACTTCCATGGATGACATCATCTGAGGCTCAACAAAAGAGCATGATCATTGACCCTGGAAAGTGCTGGATGCAATTAGAGCTGCAAACCTCAAACTAAACAGGGACAAATGTGTTTTCGGAGCTAGAGAACTGACTTTTGTAGGGGACATTATTTCCCATGAAGGTGTAAAACCTGATAAGAGGAAGATTTTGGTCATTGAAATGATGCCATGTCTCCAGTCAAAGAAAGATGTCCTGGGAATGGTTAACTATCTTGTAAATATCATACCCAATCTTTCTGCCAAAGCAGCACCATTGGGACAACTCCTAGCAGACAAAAATGAATGGTGTTGGGGCGCCACACAGGAGGAACTATGGAAGGGTTTAAAACAACACTTGATACAAGAACCAGTATTGAAGTCCTATGCGCCAGAAAGGCCTATTAAGATTTCAGCAAATGCATCACTGTCTGGATTTAGTGCAATGATTTTATGGAAACATAAGGCTAGCTGGCAACCAGTGGCATATGCATCCAATCACTGACTGATGCCGAGAATAGATATGCACAGATTGAGAAGGAGCTTTTTGCCTGTTTGCCTGTGAGAGATTCAATCAGTATATTTATGGACAGACAGTGGAAGGAAACGGACCACAAGCCCTTGACTGCACTATTTAGCAAATCACTAAATGACTGTACTTTAAGGATTAAAAAGAATGATGATAAAGTTGAAGAAGTATAATTTGCTAGTGACCTACATTCCTGGTAAACTTATATTCACAGCAGATGCACTTTCCAGAGCAGTGGCACCAATGGCACTGAGGAGACTTTCGAGACAGAAGTGCAAGCTTATGTAGAGATGATTGTGAGATCAATTCCCATAGCTAACAGGAGACTGCAACAAATAAGAGATGAGATGAAGAAAGACGGATCATTTGGAATCCTTAAAGAAGTGATAATCAAAGGGTGGCCTGAAATAATAAACAATTGCTATCTAAGTATAAAAGACTATCGGAATTGCAGACATGAACTGACTGTGGTAGATGGAGTGATATTTAAGGCAGTAAGGTCATAATTCCACTGATCCTCTGAAAAGAAATACTACATAAGAGCCATGAGGTCACTTAGGAATTGAGAAGCTCAAAGAATGAATGCGAAAGGTGCCAGATTGGCCACGGATCAATCATGACAACACCAATGTGGTAAGAAACTGCTTTCCACGCTTGAAATTACAAGCCTTTTGAATAGGCATAGCCACTGAGACCCCATCCTGTTCCATAGAAGGTATGTGATGATTTATTTACCTAGCATTCGAAGAATTATGTAATAGTCACCGCTTATTACTCTCTATATCCAGAAATTTTCACGCTTTACAGTTCTAACAGTAAGTCAGTGATCACTGGCATGAAAGGTATTTTTTCTAGACATGGAATTCCTGATGAGATCTTCAGCAACAACAGGTCATAATTTTCAAGTGCAGAGTTTAGGCAATTTGCCTCAGATTAGGATTTTCCTCATGAAACTTCCAGTCCAAATCATTCCCAATCAAAGGGACTGGTGGAAAGATCTATACAGTAAAGTACCTGATGAAAAAGACTTTTGAAAGTGGGGGTGATCTGTATAAAGCATTGCTGGTCTACCAAAGTACATTTCTGGAGAATGGCTTTTCTCCAGCTCAGCTGTTAATAGGAAAAATGATCAGATCTAATTTCCCTTTTACTGATAACTTGCTGCAATCTCAGAACAATGCCACCATTCTAAAGATGAAAGGAAATCACAACTGGAAGCAGAAATATTATTTTGCCAGAAGGGCCATGATCTCCTGTCTCTTAACCCAGGTGACAGAGTGTGCCTGAGGAATCACACCTCTAATACTTGGGACCAAAGAGGTACCATTAAAGACCAGCTGCATCCACAGTCTAATGTGGTCCAGACACAACAGAACAAGGGGATATAGTTTGATGTAATGAATGGGATCTATGAGTTTTCCCGGAGAGTTCAAACACTGTGGCAGTTGAGGTGGATTCTGGCATATTTCCTATGACTGATCTAGTATTAGTAACAAAGGATGAAGAAACTGCCAGGGAACAAAAGAACTCAGACTTGACTGAAGGACTGGTTTTGAGAAGATCTAATCAAGTACATTTTGAAGCAATCCAAATTCCACAATTGTATCACAGAAGGGGAGATGGCAGCTGCTTCCTGGTACAGTTAAGGTCTTAGAGCCATTTTTCCCCAGGGCAGATTAGTAAGGGCTCTGGGGGGTTTTGCCTTCCTCTGCAGCATGGATCACGAGTCAGTGATGGATTCTCTGTATCTTGATGTCTGTAAATCATTATTTGAAGTGTCAGTCTTAGGCTAGGGGTCTATTACAGGAGTGGGTGGCTGAGAGTCTATGGCCTGTGTTGTGTAGGAGGTCAGACTAGATGATCATATTGGTCCCTTTTGACCTTATAGTCAGCGAGTCTACGAACTAGTGGGGATTAAATGCTGCTTTTTCCCCCAGTCATCACTGCATGTAATCTGTTTTAGTCTACACTCACTGGTCAGCGTTAGATCAGCAAACTCAGTTCTTCCTAGCCATGTTCAAACATAATCATGTTTTATAATGAGGACAGGAACCAGGTGGCACTGGAGTTAGTTATCTTGGCACAGAGTCGGGGATAATCTTCTGCTTGAGATTCACCTCTTGAAGGAAACATAAAACTGAGGTCCTGGATACTTTGGACCTTTATAAATCCCAGGCCCTTTTTCACAAAAGTCAGAATGTTATCATCAGGGTATCATGATCAAATTCTCTCTCAGGTCATTCCATTCCATTCTCCCAAATCCTAGTTTCATGACTGAAACTGCATTTTGAAGCAGTCCAAATTCTACAACTATATGACAGAAAGGGAGATGGCAGCTGCTTCCTGGCACAGTTAAGGTCTTAGAGCCAGATTTTTAAAGTTATTTAATCACTTAACTCCCATAGAAAATCTGTGGAAGTTAAGCAACTAAACACCATTACAAATTTGGTTCTTAGTCTGGAAAACACAGCAAGGCAAAGACCAGGAATCACTATGTGACGCTGGCTAGCCCTATGAACTGATTTTCAGTGAAAGTTGTTTTCCCCATTCTGATACAGAGTTAAATGAGGGAATCCTTACCTGTTCTGTGTTTGCACTTTCTAAAATGCCATATAAGTGAACCCAACACAACAATGAATACAGCAACATGAACTCCCACTACGATGAGTAACAGTAACTGCAGGTCAATTGTTGAGGCTATCATCTCTTGTTCTAAAATGAGAATACAATGGAAAAAATCATTCACTTAAAGAGCTTCTTTCCCCATTATGTCAGACTTTCTCCCACAAAACCTCATGTGATTAATAAATCTGTTAGTCTTTAAAAGTGCCACAGGACTCTGTTGTTTTTCTACAATAGACTAACACGGCTACCCCTTTGGAAATTTCCCCATTATGTTAGGGTTACAATTGTTTCTTTTCATAATTTCCACTCACATACTTATTGTATAAAAAGATCATCTACTAACCAACTGTACAATAAGGTTTTATTTATCTTTATTGATTTTCTGACTTTCCTTCAAGAACAGTCAAGTCAGAAAAGTGACTCTATTAAACAAAACTGTGGAATTCCCTATTTATTTTCTCTCAGCATCTGCAAATTAAATTGGCCCAGTTTACAAGCCAAAAAAGAATTTTCCTGACAGCTGGCATTGCAAACACAGCATGGGATCCAACGATCCAGCTGTGCTCCTATTGCGCCTCAGAACATAACCAAACATAAAAATGTATGGTCAGATGTGAGCTGGTGAGTCTGCTGAAGATTGATGAGGCCGTACAGGCTCCAACTCTCTGTACTGCAGATTGGCTTGCCTTTGAGGAGTTAAGAAGCGAAACAACCTTGTTCTGGTGTGTGAAGTGGACTTGTTATGTAAAAGCACACAAGGAGTTGAACCACTGGATAAGAAGAGGATATTTGCACAACCCGTCTGACCATAACATTACTTTAAAGGAAGTGGGTCATATTCTACTTTAGTGTAACATGAGTGGAGCTATGAGGGATGAATTCAGTCGAAAGACAGAAGTTCTCGCTAAGCATTCTCCTGCATTAAAGGTTTTGTCATTATTGTATAATTCAGCTGATTTACAGTATGGCAATCATGGGTTTTGGAAGTCTGGTGGTGCAATTTGAGAATGCCTGAGTATCAACTCTAAATACAGTATCTGAAATGACACTTTGGTTGCTGTGGTTACACTGTCTGGAAATGAAAGGCGACGAAGTCAACAAAAAAGCAAACCATTCTAGGTCTGAGTAAGGGCCTTGATCAGCTGCCAAATATAACAATTTTTTCTGTTCAGTTTGTGAAACTGTCATCTGAGCTGGATCTAAATCAGTTGGTGAACATCTACACAGCAGCTATTTTCACACCAACCATATACCCGCTGAATTTGTGAGTCCATCCCTTTCATGTCTTTGCACATCCTGAGAAAACCTGGGCAGCTAGGTCTCAGGCCTTGGATTTTGGGTTGGGTTTTTTGTTTTGTTTTGTTTTTGCAGGTGTACAGGAGGAGGGTAGTTAAGCTTAGGTCTTGTTCTTGGTGCTCAGCAGTAGCAGCCATATCAGGAGAGGCAACAGCCATAAGGTAAGCAGCAGGTAGTCGCATCTTCAAAGTCCTAAAATTACATCAAAACTATGTAGTATCAGGCTGTTAAGAAGATGGTACTATCCTAATGGCACCTGCCACCACCAGATAAAGAAACAGATCTTAAGATGCTTAAAGAAAACTCTGTCTGGCAAGGAATCATTTATCAACGGTTGCAGTTATAAAAAGTACACTTATTGTTTTATCTTTATGGTACCCAATTCTCCATTGTTATCTGAAAGCATGGGTGACTTTGAGCCCTCGAGTGTAAATTGGGTATGGGAGGGTGCTTTTCCTCTGGAGCCTTATAGTCTGGAAAAGGTTGGGAGTGTCTCAACTGGGTTATGTCTTGAGCCCTATGGATTGCGGTAAGGGTGGGCTGCCCTAGTGAGTCTGGGTAACAACATCCCTTAGTGTCTCAGTACGAGACAGAGTGACTGCAGGACATGCACAAACAATGGTCCTACCAGTACATAGCACAATGTACTCTGGAATGTCCAACTGCACAGGGAGCAAGGAGGAGGAAGGCCAATGCATATACTCAGACAGGATTAGGGGATCTTATTTTACCAGTGTAACATGCTGATTGCAGGAAGACAGGACATGCTAGAAAAGGGAGCTGCCCAATTCAGACCTTCTTCTAACTCTCTCCCATTTAAATTAGGGGCTGTTTGTTAGCTAATGTACTTTACCTGATTGCAACTACAACTTTTGACGGCACTAAAACAAATAGGGGAGAAAAGAAATCCTAATGTGAATGGCTGAATTTCAGCCCAAATTGATTTAAATGTTTCTTGGCTGGTAAGAAGGCTAATCATTTTAGAAAGTATAATAAGGAAGAGCCCTGAAGCAATGTTTCCTTTCTCTCTGAACCAGTTTAGTGTCAGAATTCCATCATCTCCTCTCTAGGGGCTTTTCCATACATAAAATGTGTACCGTTTTAGCAATACCAGTATAAATGTCCAATGTCCACTACTGTGGGCACAGATATATTGGCATAAAGGCCTTATATTCGTAAAAAGGTGTTTCAGTTTAAAAAATATCAAAATTAAAGCTTTGTTCTCAGTCAACCCAAAAATATTTTTTCAAAATTTTCAATAAATTGTAAAGTCAGAAAATTATTTAAAAATTTTTAGAGATGCCAAAACCTTACAGTTTTGAGCAGTTTAAACATTTAGTTTTTAACAAATGCAACAAAGGGGAATTTCAAAATAAAAAGTTGGTTTGAACTAAAACCAAAGCATTTTATTTAAAATAAAAGTTGAAAAAAAAACTTTCAATTTTTTCACAATTTTAAAAACATTTTTGAGCAAAACAATTCTGCAAAATCAACACAAATTCGCAAAATATTCAGTGTCACCAAATCTGCATTTTACACCAAAAATGTTTCTGCTAAAAATTTTCACTCACCTCTAGCTTCTTTTTCATTAATGTGTTAATCAATTAATTGTTAGCTAGTTATGGAATGGCTTTGACATGATTCTTCTGTGCTCACATTTTGAATCTGGAATGAGTGTTTTTGCAGTATTTAACTAAAGGAAAAAATTCATTTTAAAGTACATAGAATATTAACATTTTCCCATTTTTGCTATTGTTTTCATTAAGAAATACTCACCCACTTTCAAATCAATCATTTTCTGGTATATAATCTCCCCATCTATGTTTCGCACTTCGACTGAATACCGTCCACAGTCCATTTTCTGAATCTTGTCCAGTCTAAGCGTGCCATTAGTTAGGATCGCAAATCTGCTGGTGTATTCTTCCTGAGACTCCAACTGAGAGTAATTTAATCCAGCAATCGACATATTGCCCTTCCTCCACATTATCTGGACGAAGTCACTCCAATGTGGTAAATGTAGCAACACATAGCCGCCGACAATTCCTGTTACTTCTTGAACAGATGCTGTTTCATTTCCTGAGGGGGAAAAGCCATCTCTGGTAAATTTAAGGGAGAGAGCTTTTTATGTGCCCCTTTAACTGAGAGATCTCTCTTTTCTGTTGTATCTTTTCAAAATGTAGAGCTGAAGTCAAGTGCTGGGTCATGTTTGTTAATTCTAATTTCATATGTATGGATTTTTTAAAAAAACAGTGCTTTCTTGCACATATATTATATCTTTTCCACTTCAAATGATCACAAAGTATTTTATATACTACATCAAGAAGAAACACTAAATAACCACACACTGCCACATTACATTGCCCAAAGGTTTAGGAGAGTAAGTGAAGAACAATAATATATTGTAGGGAGCAGGGTGAAATCTAATTAAAGGTTGAATTCAAACCCCATTGAGACTGGTCAGTGAGAACTCACCCTTTAGTTAATTTAACCATACACATATGTCCCACTTAAGACAAAAAGTATGTATGAACTTTTGGCTGAGTATTGTCAAAAGTAGGAGGAGTGTGTCTGTGTTTCTAATGATTTCTCAGAAACTCTGTGTGTGAGATATGTCAAGGAGAGCTGTTCAGGTCAAGGCTGCAGGCTGAAAAGAGCGCTCTTGATGTTGTGAGCAAAAGATGATGTTTCCTGCTATTTGGTTCATTCTTTGTAAATAAACAAAACTGTGTCAAATAAATGCCTCGTCATCTCCCCTTTCTCCCAACTGCAACAGCCCCCAAACTTTGAGTAGTTTCTCAAGTCAAAAAGTGGCATCAATATCCAATCAAAACAGCAGGAAGAATTTAGGGAAGGCAGACGAGACTACTAAAGCTGATGCCCTTCTCTTACAAAATGTGGCATGGAATCTTAGTTTTTCTGAGTGGTGTGGCCTTCAATTTCTCATCCAAAAGTCAGCAATTCCTGTAAACAACGCCCCCCTAAACCAGGTCGCAGTCCATATTACAGATGGAAAAGTGCCACCAACTGAATCACCAGCGCAGCTTGCTGCAGCACTGTATTAGATAACTTAAAGGTGGCTTGCATCTGTTTAGCCTGTGAGATGAAAGCAGAGCAAAGCAAGGAATAAAAGGAGCATTAGAGTAGTTAGAACTTTAATGTATGAGCAATGGGACCACATTTCAACATTTAAAATATTGTTGACAGGAGTTAGTAAAAACAAAATCCAATAGTCACATGAGTAAAACCTGTGTACACTGAACTCTTCTCCTACAAATTCTTGTATTGGAAACCAAAGGAAGGTTTTGGAGTTTGGGTTTGTTTTTGATACGAAGCCATGTTTGGATATTTTACCATATTGGTAAAGTGAAAGTGGTACACTTGCAGAAATGGAAAAGTAAACTTGCTCTACTACATTAGAGTTTTACAAAGTTTTAGTTCAAGTTTGGATATAAAACTTTGTGTTTCTTCCTTTATCTGCAGTAGGACTTTGTCTTTACCAGGAGATCAACTTCCTGCAGTTTCTGATTAAAAACTCATTGTGGGATAAAGTGGAACTGACAACCAGGAATGCAGTTCAGGAATGTGGGAAAAAAAATTTCTGGGTATTTAAACCCACCACAAAAATG
>ML685767.1:19828452-19877292 GCA_007922175.1 Pelusios castaneus | reverse complement strand
TTTCCTATCTTCAAAGCATCTGACGAAGTGGGATTTTCTCCCACGAAAGCTCATGCGATAAATAAATCTGTTAGTCTTTAAAAGTGCCACAGGACTCTGTTGTCTTCATGAAGAGGAAGAGTTGACTGAAATTTTGAATGATAGAACACAAACTGAAACATGCAGAACTAGATTTGAACTCATTTTGGATTGGCATTGAAAAAGAGCATCCCAATATTGCATGTAAAGCTCTGAAAATTCTACTGCAATTCTCCACTACTTACTTATGTGAATTCAGATTCTCGGCTCTTACTAATATTAAAAGTAAGAAAAGAGAACGACTGTTATCTATAGAAGAAGAACTAAGAGTGTGTCTGTCGACAATTTGTCCAAGAATTGAGCAACTGTGCAAATCTCATCAGTCTCAAATTTCCCACTAAAATTATTTAAATACATGTGACTGGATGTAAGCCTAATGGTGCTAACCATTTAATAAATTGAGTAAAACGTTTTTTCAATTTTGTTAGTATTTTATTTCCATGTTTTTAAATCATTTTCTGCAATAATTACACTGTAACGGTAACCTGTGAAATGGAAACTAAATATATGTAAAAATATAGGTTACTATGCTATACTGTTGTTTTTCTTTATAACATTACAACATATAATTGTATATTATGTGGTTTTGCTGTGAGAGAGATCACAACAAAAAGTTTAGGGTTCCGTGAATTTATTTCTTGCCTTAAGGGGTTCCACAGCCCCAAAAAGGTTGAAAACCACTGGTGTAGGTTTTAGCTCCTACAACACTTAGGAAGATTAGCATGCTTTTTGCTTCAGTAATTTCATTTGCAATAACAAAAAGTATATGTGTGCCTTTACTTCAGAGTGTCATTAAAAGGTCCCACAGGCCCTGTAAGTGTAGCCACTGCTGGTTGCCCCTCCTTTTTTCTTTTCCCACCTTCCTAGTATTGTTTATTCATGAATGTTGGGGTCATCCCATTTCCAGGTGGTCTCTGAAAGGATGTGTTAGGTTTTCCAGCATGATGATGAGAAGAGACTTGGCACCTTGAACAACCAATCAAAAGTGCTGCTTTGAGGTGGAGGGGTGAGATGAAGTCAGTTGGGGTCCAATTGCTTTTGCCTGCAGAAGCACAGCTTCTTCCTCTGTGGCTCATGACAAGTACTGAGATGTGTGTTTGTGATAAATGGGGCTTGAACTTGAACAGCTAAGGGTTGTACTTTCTTTTATATGCTGGAGTATACATCCCAAGGGATCAAAGAGTTGCCCAAGAATCCTTCAACATGTGAAGAGATGCATTAGTCTTCTCTGCAAATAATTTTGTTTCCTCAGAAGAGAGGTCCTCCTCTGTGGTTTGGACTTCTGTAGGGAAGTCAACAAATGAAGCCACAAAGCCTGTCTCATCACAACAGCCGTTGAAATTGATTGTGCTGCCAAGTCAGCCACGTCTCACATGGAGTAGAGGAATGTCTTAACCACGAGATGGCCCTCATTGACTATGGCTCTGAATTGGTTCTTATGAGAATCTGGTAGTTGCTCAATAAAGGAAGTAAGTTTCACGAAGTTTGGTAGTCATATTTTGCTAACAAGTCATGGTAGTTTGCTATGTGGAACTGGAAGATAGCGAATGAGTGTGCTTTCCTGATAAACAGGTCCAATCATTTCCAGTCCACAAGGTCTGTCTTTTGGCTAAACTATGGCCTTGTTATTGGACTAAACGATAACAGTCATATTAGGAGAGACAGCAGCCATAAGCTAAGAAGCATGAAGTCACATCTCCTTGTCGGTTGCACATTAGTGTGCTGTTCTGGCCGCCCCTCTCGGGCCCTTGACTAACTACCTCACATGCCTCACAATATGGAGCCTTTGGCCCCTTTAACTAAATGGCTGCCAGCAGCCCTAATCACTAGCCACAGGGCTAGGAGGGATCTGCCCAGACATGCAAGACCTGCAGAGAGTGGGGGGGCATGAGTCATGCTTACCTGCAGCTTCCTGCCTTACCTTAATCAACGCCCTATGCAGCAAAAAGTAGCCAATTCCTGCTACAGGCGGGAATCAAAACTGTTTGAAAATGGGCATTTTGGGCTGGCCAGGCAGGACGGTTCCTGACATCACTGCCTGGCCTGATCACCCAGACGCTGACCTCCTCCGCTCACGAGTCCTCCCGAGCGTACCACGTGTAATTGTCGGCCGGAGAAATGAGTCTCTCTCTGCTCCTTTGCTATGCTGCTGCTTCTGCTGATGGTGAAACTGGTATGAGTCTGCCCTGTAAACTTTCTCTAAAAGAAAAAAAACTTTGCCTCCTTTTTGGCTGCTGTTTCGCCACTGCCTCCTCTGAGCCAAGCAAGCCCATGCTCCTTAAGAGTAGGCTTGCCTTCTGCCTTCTGGCTGCTTAAACTGCCGCTGTTCTCTGCAGTTGCCTGCCCCCCCCTTTTTTTTTCCCTCTTAACTTGAATAAAATTACCTTAACTAGTAAACTTTAAGATTGCACGCCTTAGTCTATAAGTTTAAGAAATTATCTGCTTTAATTTGTAAGTTTGAGATTGTCTGTTTTAGTTTTGTGCTGTTCTACCTTGTAGTTTTAAGACTGCATGTCTCACTTGTAGAGTTAAAGTTGTGCTGTGTCCTACTGTATTCCAAATCCTCCTTTTTTTCCGCCCCTCTGCTCCCCGGACTCACCACGTGTGCCCTGATTCCCTGCCTCCCCGCTTGCCTCCATTTCTTCTGTGTTGCCACCACGTGCCGGGGTTTTCGCATCTCAAGCCCCACTGCTCCTGCTCTCCTGCTTGTTTCTATTCTTTTCTGTCACTGCCATACACTGAGTTTTGCATTTTACCCCTTTCACTTATACTATGTTAAGATATTTTTCTAAGCCACTGTGAGTGGGTTTGCTTCATTTTGCATAGTGCCTTTTGTTTCTGTATAGTGCTAAGATATCCTTCTAGGTCACTGTGAGTAAGTTTTTGTGTTTTACATTGCACCTTTCCCCTTTGTAAAGTGTTAAGACATCCTCTTTAGGTTACTGTGACGGAGTTTGCTGAGTTATCCTGTACCCTCCCCCTATGCAAAGTGCCTGAGGTAAACTGTTCAGTCACTGTGATTTAGTTTACCACTATAAGTTAAGTTAAGCTAGTTTAAAGACCCCTACTGATTCTCCCACCTTATAAATAAAATCAAGTCTGTTTAAAACCCCATTGTGAAAAACTGTGACACACAATATACACACATATATATTTCATTACTAATTTTTGTATTGATTTGCATATTTTAATAAAGATTAATTTGTACCCCACTGGTGTGGTAATTGCCCCCCAAGATCCTCAAAGTATCGAACTTGCTGGCAGGGTCACTCTTCATCCCCATCTAAACGACATCAAACAATGTCATATCAGGCCATTAAGAAGGTGCTATTCTCCTGATGGTACCTACCACCACCAGATTAAAAAACAGATTTAGGATGCTTAAAGAAAACTTTGCTAGCCTGGCAAGGAATCACTTATCAACAGCTGTGGTTGTAGAATCGATACTTCATATTCTTTTGTCTTATGATATCCATGTCTCAATCATTTACCTGAATGATTTCTGCCTGGTTCTTTAATTGCTTTTGTCTGTTGCATAATTAATTGTGCAATATTTAAATGATATAAAGTGGTCAAGAATGACTGGTTAAAGAATTATTTTGCAATGTTTTAGTAAAATGATTGATTAAAGTATATTTAAGCAGGATTCATGTGTCACTATAAAACAGAAGAAGCAGCCACTTCCCAGAAAAATGCCTTTTACTACTTAACGTACAACAATTACCTTCATGTTTAAAAAACCGCAAAATCGTATAGCCATGATTTACCCTGTGACCATTTGAAACCTTGCTAGGCTAACAGGCTTATGTTAATATTTTAAGTTTAAACAGTGACTCCCAACCTTCCATGCATGGTACCCCTTTCTGGAGTTTGATTTGTCTTGTGTACCCCCCAAGTTTCACCTCACATAAAAACTACTGGCTTACAAAAATCAGACATAAAAGTACACAAGTGTCACAACACACTAGTACTGAAAAATTGCTTACTCATTACTTTCTCATTTTATCAGAGAATAATAAATTAAATCAGAACATATATATTGGACTGACATTTCAGTGTATATGGAGGAACATAAGTCATTGCATGAAATTTTAGTTTGTACTGACTTTATGTATCCTCTTATAAAACTAGGCAAATATCTAGATAAGCTGATGTACCCTTGGTGACCTCTGCTCACCCCCAGTAGTACCTGTAGCCCTTGATGAGAACCAATCACTGCTTTAAAATATGTGATATATCAAAAGAAGCAGTGTCCTCCCTAGTCACTTGAGCAAGGGTCTCAGCATGATGGTAGGGGCATTGCTAGTGGAAAAAATTTTTAATGAGAGACAGGAAACAGCCTGATAACAAAGTAAGTGGGTGGCTCAAGATCTGACAGATTGGTCACTGATGCTGAACTCTGCCCAGATACCATGAATCTGAATTGTGCCATGGTAGTTCTCTGAGAACCTAAGTTGTGTGTGTGCATTCCTCACATGTGCCTACCTTCTTCAGTTTGCTTCTTAGAATCTAGAATCTTAGGGCTGGAAGGGATCTCATGAGGTCATCTTGTCCAACCCCCTGCTAAAAGCAGGACCACTCCCACTAAATAATCCCAGCCAGGGTTTTGTCTAACCGGACCTTAAATATCTCCAAAGAAGGAGATTCCACCATCTCCCTAGGCAACCCATTCCAATATTTCACCTCCCTCCTAGTGAGAAAGGTTTTCCTCATATCCAACCTCGACCTCCCCAGCTGTAACTTGGAACCATTGATCCTTGTTCTGTCCTCTGTTACTACCGAGAACAGCCTAGCTCCTTCCTCTTTGGAGCACCCCTTCAAGTAGTTGAAGGTTGCTATCAAATCCCCCCTCAGTCTTCTCTTCTGTAGACTAAATAAGCCTAGTTCCTTCAGTCACTCCTCGTAAGTCATGTGCCCCAGCCCCCTAATCATTTTCATTGACCTCTGCTGGAATCTTTCTAATTTGTCCACATCCTTTCTGTAGTGGGGAGCCCAAAACTGGACACGGTATTCCAGATGTGGCCTCACTAGTGCCAAATAGAAAGGAATAATCACATCCCTCAATCTGCTGGCAACACTCCTACTGATGCAGCCCAATATGCCATTGGCCTTTTTGGCAACAAGAGTACACTGTTGGCTCATATCCAGCTTCCCATCCACCATAACCCCCAGGTCCTTTTCTACAGCGCTGCTACTTAGCAGATCGGTCCCCAGCCTGTAGCAGGGCATGGGATTTTTTCATCCTAAGTGCAGGACTTTGCACTTGTCTTTGTTGAACCTGATGAGGTTTCTTTTGGCCCAGTGTTCCAATTTATCTAAGTCTCCCTCAATCTTATCCCTGCCCTCCAGTGTGTCTACCATTCCCCCCAAGCTTGGTGTCATCTGCAAACTATCATGCAATCTATCCCATCATTGAGATCATTAATGAAGATGTTGAACAGAACTGGCCCTGGGGCCAAACCCTGGGGCACTCCACTCGTTACTGGTTGCCAACTAGAGATTGAGCCATTGATTCCTACCCGCTGAGCCCGTTGATCTAGCCAGATTTCTATCCACCTTACAGTCCACTCATCCAACCCATACTTCCTTAACTTGCCGATGAGAATGCTGTGAGAAACCGTATCAAAAGCTTTGCTAAAGTCGAGGTATATCATGTCAATGGATATTCCCTCATCCACAAATCCAGTCATCCCATCATAGAAGGCAATCAGGTTGGTCAGGCACGATTTGCCCTTGGTGAATCCATGCTGACTGTTCCTGATCACTCTATTTTCCTCCAAGTGTTTCAAGATGGATTCTTTGAGGACCTGCTCTTCTGGACGTTTTACCCTGAGATCAGTGGAACAGTCACAATTTCAAAGTGCTCTAGAATCGATATACATAGATTTTACATTTGAAAAATTGTCAAGGAAAACAGGCAAGGCTGATAGACTCTAAGCAGCATTACGGTAATATAATCATGACATGCACCTGAACAATGAAAGTGGTTTTTTTGTTTGTTTTAAAGTAGCTGTACCTTTCCTGTAAGGGAATGAGCCAGTACTAGGCAATCTGAATGACATTATTGTTAGCGAAGTTTGGGACAGTTATATTTAACTTTTCCTTAGAATTGCTTTTTCACATTGTAACATGGTGTGACTCCTCACCTTGGCACTTCCTGCTGGTTATCAGCCCTCACCCAGACAGATGCCTCTCTCTGCGTTGTCTCATGCTCAGTCCTGTCTCTGCTCAACCCACCTTGTGACTTGGCCCTCCACTTGAGTAACTGTCCATGCTCCTCCACCCCCTTCAGGAGATTCTGCAGTCCTGTCTAGGCTACTTCCCATGATGGCTGCTGCAGTCCTGTCACCACTCCTATGGCAATCAGGGGTGGTGGAGGGACCCAGGCCCACTCACTACCACCAGTACCAGTTGAGGGACCCTATGTGTGGCAGCCTTTCACTTCATCTCCCTCAACTCTTCTGTAGCTTTCCCTGGGCCACTTTTCCACATCCTCAGGACCTTCTCTCTCCTGGCTTCAGGGCATTCAGCTCTGCAGAGGCCCAGCAGTCAGCCACTGCTCTGTCCATGGTGCTGACAGGTATTCCTCTTAAAGCTCCTAGGCAACATTATCCTTGTTCTGTTCTGTCACTCCTTATATATTGGCCTCCTGGGCCCTGATTGGCTGCCTTTCTAAGGGCCATCTTAACCCTTTCCTGGCCAGTGAGAGGCAGGAGCCCCATCATACACCTTCCTTCTCAAGACCACATGCCCAATGGAGGGATATTACCTCCCTTGCTTCCTTTGCAGCTGGATCTGCAGGCAGTCTCTCTCTTGCTTCAAGACACCCAATAGGAGTAGAAATTTCTCCTTTTCCTCTCTGGTGTTCCTGTATTTCCCTCTCTGAGCCTCTGTCTCATCTTGTGCTCTTCGCAAAGCAAGCTCAGTGGCTTTCAGTTTCTCCCATAGCCCTGACCCTTGCTCTCCCGTTCCTCCCAGCACCCTTCTCCCAGGGTCTGAATTCCCAACTCCCTTTACTTGGTATCAGTATAAGGTCCTCACATCCTTCAGCTGGATGTCTAAGGGTCTCCTCCTTCTCTCCCATTTCTCATGTCTCAGTTGCTTGGCCCCTTTTACATTCTTCACAACCTTGATGCACCCCCTTTGGGTATCTAACATCTTTCTCCCATCCTTTCTGGATCCATTGCCCTTTCCTTGATTCGGATCCCTTTTCTCATCCCCTGTCAAGATCCTGCCCTTCCCTGGATTCCTATTTTGCCTGATGGTATTGCCTCTTCACATGACCTGGCTCCCCACATGTGAAACAAGAGTCCCTCCTCTCCTGCTTCCTGCTCCCTTCACAAGTCGGGGACTCGGGAGTTTTCCTGCCCTCTTTCACTTGGGGCTACACTTTCTCTTTTCCCAATAGCTGCACTCTCTCTCAAAGGGTCCCCTCAGCCAGTAGGCTCTGTCCAGGCTTCTGGGCTCTAGACCCTGGATCCTCTCTTCCTGTCCCAGGCCATCTTGCCCCTGTTCACCTCCTGGAGATTCTTGAGCAAATGGTGTTGCTCTTCAGCCAACTACCTCAAGTATTGGATAGGCTTGTGGTCCCGTAGAGATGAAAAAAGGAGTAGTTCCTGGGGTCTAGGCCGAGAACAAGAGCTGTATTCATTAAGAAATGTCACAAAGGTGAAGGTAGCAGGTTCTTTTCTCAGTCAGCTGGTATAGTACTCTAGAATTTCCTGCAGCAGGAAATAGGAATGGTCACAAAGCACACTGTATTTGGTGAGTTTTGCATTTAGCATGGTCACACAGTTAGACCAAAATGTATACTTTAGAATGCACCTAGTATAATTTGCCTATTGTCCCCTTAATCTGCTTTTTCTGGAGCATGGGTCTCTAGAATAATTAAGGAAACACTTGAAGGACATTGATATAATTTTCCGATAAAGTGATTGAAACACACAGTATCTTCCCAAAGGAAAATATCTTTTATTAAGCTAACTAATAATGCCTACAACAATGTAATTTAAAATCCTAAATAAGACACTAATTCCTTACTGCAAATTATAAAGAGCATTTAAACTACAATAGTATATGTCGGTTTAAATGATTCTAAGCAATGTGCTCGATAACAGATGGCCAGTCTACTATCAATCACTGACAGTGGTTTTTAAACATGCTCTAAATTTTACGTAGGCAAATTGCCATTAATAACAGAATCTTAGGCACTTTTAAACATACTCTCTCTCTTTCTCTCTGTAGGACTTCACAACACTCTACGCTTATGCGATACTATAATTAAAAACTACTAGGCTTACTTTACAAATCCTTTGGTATCCTTCTTTAATCGCTTTAATCGCTGCCTGCTGCTCAGCTCTGATCAGTCAGCTTCACGCCACTCTAGTCTTTTTTTCCATCTCTCTCAGCAGGGTCTGATTCTTCAGCAGCTCTTCTTGCTGGCTTCTAACCCCTGTATTCATCCTTTCCCGGTTGCTTACTCTGCTCCCACGCTCCTGACTTTTATACTGTGCTATTGGCTGACAAGTATTTGTCTGAGCATGTTTTGTGGCTAAATATTACCTTATTCTTGGATATACATGCCCACACTGCACACAGGATCACTGTTGCTCTTTATCCACAGATGTAATACTGCTGCCCTTTTCACCTACTTGGTTCTTTGCCAGGCATCATCTTTAACTAGTTGTTTACCCCAACTGACTGTTTCACCCTCTTGGCGCTCTACCAAGCTACCATCATAGAAATTATGAACTTTCTGCCAATTAACTGTACTTTTCACCCTATTTAGGATCAAGGATGCTCCAGGTCTGCGACTTCCATTTTAGAGCAGAGTGGAAACTCCTTATTCAGAACAGAAATTACAGAAATACAATGGAGAGCGGAGAAGCTTTGCAGTAGCAACACTTGGTATATTCCTGAAAAAACAAGAGAGGGAGGAGGGGAAGAGACACTTTAATGAAATTTTGGAGGGGAAGGAAGGAAACTGTCAGCAGAATATATGCTTGTAATTACTACTTGGTTTTATAACTGTGAAGAATTCACCTGCCACACTAAAGAGCACGGCTATAAATGCCTGCACAACTAAGAAGCCTTATTTGATGCAACAAATATTAGTACAAATGCTGGAAAAAAGCTAACGCATAATAGAACAGATTCAAAACAATCTTAGCAATAGTTATATAAGGGAACCTGCCTGAAACTCGTAAGAATATTGAAAAGGTACTAGCAATAAAACTGAATAAGATGAGCTGTGCTTTCAAGGAATATATTTGGCAAACTACCTAATAAGTCTGTAAGATTCAAAAGCTGTGCAACTGAGATAAGTTACTAGCATTTTTTTCCACAGTATTTAAGGATAGAGTGATTGTCACCAAAAAAAAAAGAGGTACAGAAATCCTATTGGAGGTACTGCTTTTCAGAATGGCTCATCGTGAGCCAGAGCTGAAATTGTATGGGCTGTGAAAGTGGTGAACGTAACAGGACCTGGATGCTGAAAGCCTACATTATGTCACAGCATATACTAGTCTGTAATCCTAGGAAGGACAAGTCTCAATACTGTTGAAAACACTTGCAAAAGGTGCAATGGATTATAATCTAGAAGGTATTCATAGCTCAAGGTTTGGAAAGAACTGTCATCAATGTGGCAAATATTTGATTGCACTCAGCTTCCTTTTCAGTCTTTCATTTGAGTTGTCTGGGACAAGCAACCTGCTGTTAATGCATCAGACATTTGGAATAGCCAATATTTCAACTCTAGTACCTAAAGGATGACAACACAAACTCAGATAAACATGTTTATCTATGATGGACAGTTCATGGCTACAGTGGACAGTTATACTGAGCTTGATATAATAATTTCATAATTAGAGAGTTCTTTCCAGTTTTTAAAAAACGGATGAAGTGACTAGTAAGTCAGCGGTACAACTATAACATACAACTAAAATTATTATTAATGTGGACAGAATCCATCAATAGCTATTCTGTGCTGGGATTTCAAAATAACATGCTCTAATCATCTAATGCACAAGATGTCTAAAGTGAGACATTTGTCACAAGAGAAAGAAGCAATCCTGCCTTTCTAAAAAAAAACCCAACAAGCCCAACCTGTGTCTGAGGAGGACCAAGGAATTGATTCTAGTGAATTCCTGTAGCATTGGTGTCAAGAAATTATAAATACAGTTTATTTACAGAGTCACAATACATCTGATAGACTCAGAACCTCTGCATCATAGCATCATTGCTTGTCATTGCTTATTTGGAAATGCAATTTTAATTCAGCCCACTGATCCAGTATGTGCACACAGCATTTGTGAACAGAGAGCCATCTTGTGGCTGACAGCTTAATGAGCTTCAGTGGCATATTACCATGATTGATCACTTGGAATATCTTGGCATGTTCACTCTGTCTCAGGGAGCTGGGAGAAAACCAGCTGTTGGAATGTGATACTAAAATCTCTAGACTGCATGGCAATGTTTCCATTGCTTTACTGGTGCACAGCTGGACTGAGTGACAAATATTTGATGAGAGTGAGATTCTGTTTCCTTTTGAGGCACTGTGCGTACATGGAATTTTTGCTCTTGACCATAATTCTGCAGCCATCAGTCCCCAAGGCAAGACACTTGCTGAAACAGAACCAATGCTGCCAGGAAAGTTGGTAAGTGCTATGCCAATTATTCTGCTGTTTCACCTTCCTAGCTCACTAGTCCCCAAAATGTGGACACTCTCTTGTCCAGGCAGGTGCTGAAGTAGCTGCTTTGCCATACTGATGTCTGTGCTTTCACCTGTAAGCAGTGATAGCTGGGACTCAGCAATGTCTTCAAGGTCAGACAACATGCAGGAAACAATAGCATTGTCTCTTAGCACTCTGTATTTTGTGTGATGGAGATTTTCATCTTTCCCGAAAGCTAATCTGGAAACTTCCCAAGGTGATCCACAGAACTAACTGCTAAGTGGCAGAGAAGGTAGCATCCCAGGCATGGCTCTGCTTTGTCCATCATGACTGAGGTTGACAGTGAAAGCAACATCTCTCATCAGGCACATGGGGAAAATGGTGCTGCATTTGTTTTGCTTTTATCAGTCTCTGCATGCTGTAGAAGTTCTACATGGTGGGTTTTGTGACATTTACATGATGCTTTGCTGCCATTTTTGAGCACTGGCCTTAGCCAGTCTTTGAGCTCCTTTTCTCCTCCTAACTCCTTTCTACATTTCTTTCTGTACTTTGCTCATTTTGAAGACTTCATGCTTTTTTCAGTGGCTGATTGTGGCTGTGCCTCAAAATGACAGACACAGGAGGCTGAAAAGGAGCATGACAGAAATATCAAGTAGGTGGGCCAGACTCAGAAAAGTTGACACCTCCCTTCCCCATCCTCCTACCCAGCACTGCAAGAACTCAGGAGCTTGTGAATGTGTGGTCATGTGGCACTTGCCTGCAGCATCTGTCTCCTCACACACAGCAGGGATACCAGAATGGAAAATGAATGAGGCACCTTTGTCTATTGGCCATTCCACCCCATCATCCACAATACAGGCCACCCCACCAGCCATTCCTCTGCTATACTGATACCCTAATATTCAGAGCCGACATGGCCCTGTGCTGGCTTGGGTATACTAATAGTACCATTCTCTAGCTTTACTGCTATTAGCGGATAATTGAAGTGGTTCATCCTAGGGAATTTACAAGGGTACCAGAGGGTTTCATTTAAATAACTGAAAACTCCCTAGACCTTCCTGCCTTGGTTTACCTTTCAGAAGGCAAGGATACAGCCTTCGACTCAAAGGATTCACAATCAAACAGTGAATTCTTCTAAAACAAAATGTTTCTTTATTTAATACTAATTCTAATACAAATAGATTTTAAATCCAAAAATCAATATAGTGCAACATGAAATAAGCCACTTGATATGATAGAAGGCACTATAAACTCTATTGGTATATACCATATAATATAATACAATTCTAAAGTTACAGTACAGTATTCACAAGATTATAAAGTATTTCTTTAGCATATGCTACAATGTTATGAATATAATACCTAATTGCAGTGAGATGTAATAAACATACAATGTTGCAGTACACAACAAAGAAATCCTACCTAATTTTGTGTAATACCTAACTGCAATGCATTACCAAACTTCTTACAATGTAATACATACAATTCTCCTACACATATGTATATAATGATATTTTAATAACTTAACAACATTATTATTATAACTAACATTTTATGAGTGTTGATCACGCAGTCACAGAATGGGTGGGGTTAGTGATCATTTAAGCGCAGACATCTAGCTTTCTTTACAGTCAGATGCATACATTCCTTATTTTTTTTTAGGAGAAATGTACTTTTCTTGATTTTAATCTTTGTATCATCTTGGGGCCTTCTCATCTGTCAAGAACTGCTGCTTCTTTTCTCACTCTTGCTGGCGCTGCTACTACTAGATATCTTCTCCTATTCAAGTCTTCTCTGATGAGAAGGACCCACAATACACACAGCCAAGCCCGTCAGCTCTCTGCCTTGTATACAGTTTTTCTGAGCCTTTCTGATTGGTTGCTTTTTCAATGAGCATCTTCCCACTCAGGGGTGAGATAATTTTTGACTAATCGAGTACCCACTATGCTAATTAGTTTTTACTTGTTTACATCAAACTTTGCTCCTCTTTAGATCCTCCTCCAAGGTGATATCATTTTCAACCAATTACCTACCTGAAATGATAATGAGCTTTGCATGTTTATTTTAAATTTGTCTCCTCCTTAGGTCCCGCTCCTCTCCTACTAACCTTCCGCCCCCATAGGTATTAGGAGTGACATTTATTTCACCATAATACTCTTTTCTATTGTTGATCAATTTCTTAAGCACCTCCTTTTTGTTTCTTTTCCCTCCCTAACCAATGCCATCACTGTCCACCATTTGGGATTTCTAACTAAATTTACTCTAAACTATCATTAATTGCTACTTATCAGAAACCTTAAATCTAAAACTACCTATATTACTATTTGTGTCTAAACAGTACAACTCTGTTACTATCTTTGTCATTGAAGTTAACACAAATAAATTCCACAATGTTTTCTCACTCTGCTTTTTAGCTGTGCAATTAAATGTTGTCTCTGGTGCTGATTGCCTTTCATTAGAGCAGCTTTAAAAGTCCACTCCGCCACTCCACTGGCCCTCTCAGTCTTTTCCTCTCCCCAGTAAGACAGTAAGCTGTCAGAGCTCAGTGAGATTCATCTTGCAGAGAAAAGATGATGATGTATATAGTAATACTTGAAATAAAACTACAAATAAAAAGGTCATCCTTGGTCTCTCCATCATCCATGGTGTTTGTTGATGTGGAACTAATCCCGGCAAGTGGGGAAATGGAGCTGAGTTTAGACTGTCTTAGACTCTTCTCAACCCAGCAGGAAGTGGAGAAACCTTCACTGATCTGAAGGCATAGGAAGTATCTTGTTTCTTATCAGGCAGCAGAATGTTATCAGTGACACCAGAGCAGCCAGGAAAATTGCAACCCTTCCACATTGTGCCAGTATATAAAGGAACAAAGGCTGCTGCAGCAGGTCTCCTGCATAAGGGAGACAGTCTGTAAGTCAATGGAACTGAGGCTTGTCTTCCTGAGCTGGAGAAGCCCTGTGACTGAGTTAAAGTCAGTGGAGAAAATTAAAGAAGTGGGTGGGCCAGGTGAATTAGGGAGAAAGGATGAACCATGTGGCTCCTAACTGTGTTATAGATTTTCTCTTTATTGCCCTTTCCAGCCTGAGGTAATGTGAAGATACTAGCATGATGCAGGTGCTTCAGATGGCCTATATGAAGGTCACACCGGTTAGTAAATATTATACAGCACACAGCCCTCTGACTGGAGATTTTTAAACTATGCAGATTCTGATGGGAACTGAATTTACTTCAGAGAGGTAAAGAAAAATGTGCAGAAAGACAAGCAAATAACGCTCTAAATTTAGGCCTAGTCTACACTGCAGGCCTAAGTCAGCAAGAGATACGCATTCTGTGGCATGCAGATTGTGTATCTCTCATCGATTTAGTTACTTTGACTTACCTCCGTGGCTTCATTTGGCGGCGTTGACTGGTGATGCTCTCCCGTCAACGCAGTGTTACACCACTTGGAGGGGTCGAGTTACTGCATCAACAAAAGAGAGCTTCTGGGATCCATTGAGTGGGTCTATGCATTTTCATTGAACACATGGCCTCAGAGCAGAGAGAGATCCTCTAAGAGGTACTCCTATATAAGGATGGTTTGTTTCCTATGGAATATCTTAAGTTTGAGCACTTTTCTCCCAAATACGATAAATTTATGGAGTCAAGTCTAAGCCTGATATAAATTCACTGAAATCAAGGGAATTGCACCAGGGAGAGATTTGAACCATTAGTGTTCATCCCTCAGTTCCTTTTTCCTCTACTATTCCCACACCTTGAACTAAATATATGTTATTCTGTTTAGCTAGTTAGTTTGTCCAGCCCACTATAGTAGTTTATTTAGCTAGCTTGTATTGTTAGCTATCTTGTCTATTTAGTCAATTTATTTGTCTACAGTCTCTTTCTCCACAGGGACCAAACTGGCCATACTATCCAAAATACCTGAAACAACAATAATAATCAATAGCCTTTTAAATGTCATACATATCTTTTCCCTTGTTTAAACTACTTCTGCCACACTAGACAGATATCTTTATCAAGCTATTTATAACTCCTAAGTAATTTCCTTGAGATCCCACATGATCATAGCCCTTCAGTGTTCCTGAGAAGTTTAAATTATTTAGGTCAATTTATTTTATGTTAACAATTATCTGAGATGAATTAATGTACCATCAAGTTGTACAATGTAAAGTGGATTTAGATCCATTATCAAGCTTAGAAAAATTGCATTTGTCCATTTGCCTAGAGCAAGTAATGTTCTTCTGACAAGTGAATAAATCATCATTAGTCTTTTTCTAACTACAACATCATAAGTAAAAGGGGAAGAATACAGAAAAAATATTCTGTCATTTTCTAAAAAAATGAGAACATGAATGAATGAATGAAAAAAATGAATTCTATACACTTGTATTCAAAATCCCTTTCACTCACTTTCTGTGAACATTAGAACCAAGTAAATATTTGTTCACAGAAAGCAAAAGTGACACCAGTTCCCAATACTGTGCCAATATTCATACAACTCTGTGTTCATACAAGTTTTCACACCAGCAGTGCTTGGACACCTATTATGAAATTCCTTGATGGGTTTTTGAATTGGAAACAGGGAACATATATTATATCTGGTAACTGAGGTGGCCACATAGGACCCATACTGAAAAGTGATTACCAGATCCTTGCATGAATTATCACAAAGTTTGATCTACAACTCATTGATGTCAGTGGGGTGCTTCCAAGGGCTTTTAATCAAGCCCATACTGAATAAGTTGTGGTCAATCCATTGGGAAAAATCTATTCACACAAAAGAGACATCAGTTGTGAACTGTGAAGAAATTAAGAAAATCAAAATCTGCAGTTTGCTAACAGGAAAAAACAACAACTAGATTCGCTAAATAAACTATTTGTGGTAAACTGTTTGCCCAGCATTAACAGTGAGGGAAGATGCGTTGATATTTATAAGGTGGTTCATTTTCTTGACTATTTTATAAAGTTGACCTACGTGAAAGGAAGTAAAGGAAAGCACAATATAGCAGCTAAGCCAAGGAGCCAAAGAATCAGTGTAGTAAGGTGCGGTTTTATTTGTGGAGGTGCTAAAAGCTTAAGGGAGGAAAGTAGGTCAGGACAGGAAGAAACAGCCTGTACCACAATCAGCAAGCCATGTATCTGACTTCTCAGTGGGTGAATACACAAATTATTTAGGGAGACAGTGGAAAATCCATCAATGGAGATTTTTAAGAGCAGCTTAGAAAAACACCTATCAGGGATGGTTGAGATAGTACTTAGTCCTGCCATAAGTGCAGAGGACTGACTAGAGGATCTCCCAAGTTCCCTTCCAGTCCTATGATTGTAGGACATGTAAGTGTGGATACAGAGCTGCAGGAAAGAAGAGGAAGTCAGAGGAATTGTTTCTAAGGTGAGAGATGTTATGGGAAGGAAAGCTGGTTGCCGGAACATAGGAGACTTCATGCATTTATAGATGATAACAACTCATCAAAGCCTTATTCTGAGATGGAAAAAAGGAAGATAAACTTTGGCTTTCGTCACTTACCATCGTGACACAGCAGTTCAATGGGGGAACTCTCACTGATGCTGTTTCCATGGTGACTCTGACAGACAAGCTTGCCAGTCACCCCTTTCTTCAAAATAATGCTCTTGTCATCATCCTTGGTGCACACCTCAGAGCAAGTCTCTATTGGATCCACAGGGTGTCCATTCAGCATCCAATGAAAGCTGACTCTGGATGTGCCATCACCCTCACAGGATAATTCTCCTCTCCGATCAGGGAGACAGTGGACACGAACAGCTGGGATTTGGACTGGCTCTTGGCACATAAAAGGGGAGTAAGGAAAAAAGAAGAGAGAATAAAGATAAGATAAACCAGACACGGCAATGAACATGAACCAAAGTGGGCATTTCTGTCATCCAGTCTCAGACCACAACAGCATTTGTTACTTGTTAGTTTGCATGGAAATAAAAGATGGGAAAGAAGGAGGTTCCCCAATACCTGCAAACCTGGCCATTCCTCTGAAATCCCACCACAGTCTGGCCCAACCCTGCAATCCCACCAACTTCCATTTACTACTTCTGCAAGCACACAATTGCCTCTCCAACTTCTGTAATTCTGCCTGAGTCTGCCGACCCCACTGAAATCTAGTCAATAGCTTTCTCCTCTTGAAGTCTCACTAATGCCAGTTTGCTCGCCTCCAGTCTCAGCAACTCCCCAGAAACTGGGGGAGATTGTTTGTGGAATCTGAGTCTAATGGGCAAATCCTGCACAATAAGAGTGAACAGAAATCTCCCGTCCTGCTCAATATGTCAAAAGAGAATCTTCTTTCCTCACCCCCTATCCAATGATCAAGTCAAACCTGTGCATATGTCCAAACAACTGTACAGTGAATTAGAATCTAATGTCATTTACACTCCGAAATACTTCTAATGCCCAGGTTATTGTCTATTATTCTCTTGAATGCCATTCATCTGAGTTTCTCCAGTGGCACTGGAGCAAATAATTCCAGAGGCTCATTGCTCCAGGGAAGAAAATCTGCCATACAAATGTTATCATAACTCCAATTTTGGTTTGGTTAATTTCAAGAAATGCCCAAATTCTTCTTCTGTTGATTAATTCAATTAACTCTTTATCTGAATCCTCATGAGATGTTAGTTGTAACTCCTTCCAAAAAAAATTCTAATTCTATCATACCAACGGCCCTTGACCTTGGAGACCTCTTAGAAAATGACTTATCTGGTTATCTTAAGCCTTTTCTTTCACAGCATTATAAATATATATTGTACTCTTCAAGGAGAATCGACTAAAGCTAGAGCTGGGTAAACAATAGGCAGTAATTTATTCCTCACTTCATTTTCTTTTCACATATTGAGTGCAAATAATGATCATTCTCCTGAATTTTTCAGGATCTGAATTAAAAATTATTTGCAGCATAAGTTTTCTGTATAATTTCTCACCTGCAGCTTGGGACAAGCAGTTGTTTCAGAGTATTTGAAATTTGAGTCATTTTCTTATGTTAATCAGACCTTTCAGAAATCTCCCTCATTCTGAAGGATATTATTCATCTTAATTCCATATTTACCTATATTTCACACAAGCTTGGGGTTTCCTCACTCTTCTTGTTGAAAATTATTTAATTTAGAAATAAAAGTAATGTAATGATGCAAAGCTGGCAGAAATGACTTTGTCTTTTCCTGAACGAGCTCTTCTGTCTCCTATGTCAGAGCTGTGTCATAGAGAGACCAGCTCTTGGCGGTGACATGGGAGTTCAGTCACTACAGTCCAGTCAGTCCTCAGCCTTCCAGGAGAGATGGCCAGCAAGGGGTCAGATAAGGAATACAACCACTGTGTCCTTAATGGCTCATCAGGTTACTCCCTGGGCCCATTGTACCTGGCAGCTTCCTTAACATTAAAGACACAATGGTTGTAAACAGCCTGTCTCGGGTGTGTCCACAGATTCACACAAGTTAAAGTGTAGATATAACAACCATATTCCTAACTTCTAATACAAATACAATTCCTATACATGAACTATATAATCATTCCCAGCAAATTACTACCTTTCTATTGATACCAAACATGACATAGTTATAGCATATATGAGATATTAATACGAAATATCATAAATGGTTCCCTAAATCTGGACAGCGTCACACAGGGCTCTGCCCTGCCCTTTGGGGGGGGGCATGCCAGGCTCCCTGTGTGCCCCTCCCCCCAGAAGGGAGGGCATTGGTGTAGTCCTGGGGTAGCCCTAAATCGATTTAGGGCTACCCCACGTCTACACTGGCTTAATTCGACTTTAAAAAGTCGAATTAAGCCTTAAATCTAATTAAATCTAGGTTTAATAAAGTCGACTTAATTTTCATTAAGTCGACTTTATTTTCCTTAAGTCGACTTAAGCAAGCTGCTTAAGTCGACTTAAGGAAACTGTAGGGTAGACGCAGGGTAAATTAAGTCGACTTAAGCAAGTTTAAGTCGACTTAATTTACAAGTGTAGGTGCAGCCAGAGATATTATTCATCTTAATCCCAAATTTACCTTTATTTGACACAAGTTAGAGGTCTCTTCACTTTTCTTGTTGAAAATTATTTATTTCAGAAATAAAAAAAAATTTAACTGAGACCTTTAAAAGAGTTCTTTACATTAAAACTGGGCTCGACAAAATTGACTCCCAGCTAGGTGCCAGCAGTTTTATTTTTGGCCGCCAGAGGGAGCTCCTCTGCTGCATTTGCACAGCAGAGCTAGGAGCCAGGCTACAAACCCCAGTCATGATGGTGACCTGGCAACCGGCTTTTCTTCTTCGAGTGCTGCTCATGTCCATTCCCACTGTAGGTGCATGCATGCACAGCCATCGGAAAATTTTCCCCTGGCAACCCCTGCCTGGCATCCAGCGCCCCCTGGAGTGTCATGCCTCCACTGAGGTATATCAGGGGACGCTGGGACCCAGCCCTCCAGTCTCTTCTTTCCGTCTCATGGCAGCCATTAGGACTCTCTCTCTTGCTCCGGCAAGATTGTTCCCCTTAGTTACTTAGTTGCTAGTTTTTAGCTGTAGTTAGTGCAAACCCCTTTTAGGATACTTTGTTGCAAGTTTAATCTGTTACAACAGTGACTCGGCTGAGGCTATGCCGAAGTCCCCAGGATTTAAGCCCTGGCTGCGGTAAAGTGTTCCCCCCAAGCGACCCCCACGACAAATGTTTAAAATGCTTAGGGGAAACGCACAGTAAGGAAAAATGTAAAATATGCAGGGGTTTTAAACCCTGAACACAGAAGGACAGGGAAAACAGACTAAAAGCCATCCTCATGGAGGCAGCTTTGCTACTGGCACCGACTGCCGGCTCAGCTCCAACCCCGGGACCAGCAACTCCCCGGAATCTGACCTCCCCCAGGCACAGGAGCCTGTCCCAGGACCCTCGGCACAGCAGCTCCCCTGTGGCCTCAACGGCACAAGGGTCGAACTCCGCGAAACGGCGGCAGGGAGAGCAGGGAAACCTCCCCTCCCAGCACGAGCCTCAGCCGGATGTTTTCCCCAGCTCGCCTAGGGGTGCAAGGAGCTCCCTACCGCTGCAGACGCCGTCCACGCTGGAGGCATTCTTGGCAGCTAAGTCCCTAGCTAGGTCATCAGAACATCCAGGACCTTCCCTTCGAGGGCACAGAGTTGTTCTCAGAAAAAAACTAATGAAAAGCTGCATGGCCTAAAGGACTCATGGGCCACTCTGAGATCCCTGGGCTTGTATAATCCAGCCCCCACACGACATGCATTCAGGCCTCTACCTGCGCGGCGGCAGCAGCAGTATAGGTCCCACTTCCAGAGATTCGCTCCCTATAGACAAAGAGACAAACAGAAACTCAGGGAGGCGACGGCAAAATACAAGCTCATCATCTACACCCCTCCAGCAAAACCATTCAAGACGCCCACCGGGCACTAGGAGACAGTTTTGAGGGTACCTTCGGGGGTGGCCAACCAGTCTCACACCAAAACACCCTCCCGTTCCTGAACTGCCTGTTCCCCTTTGTCTGGGAATGGTCCAGGATAACGTCAGACAGATGGGTCCTAAGAACCATTGCCAGGGGTTATTCTATCCAATTCTCGTCAACCCCCTCCTACCTCCCACCACCTCCATTCCTCCCCAGGGAGCCCTACCATGAACAGACACTTATCAAGGAAGTGCAATCTCTACTCTCCCTGGGAGCGGTCACAAAAGTCCTACCTCAGGAAAGAGGAAGAGGTTTTTACTCCAATTACTTCTTAGTCCCCAAACCAAATGGAGACTTCAGACCTATCCTGGACCTACGAAAACTAAACAAATATATCGTAAAACAAAAATTCAGGATGGTGTCTCTAGTGTCCATCATTCCCACACTCGATCCCGGAGACTGGTTTGCCACCCTCGACTTGAAGGATGCTTATTTTCATATAGCTATCCTCCCGGCTCACAGGTGCTTCCTTCGTTTCAGCCTAGTAGGAGAACACTACGAATTTACCACTCTGCCCTTCGGCCTTTCATCGGCCCCACATGTATTTACGAACTGCATGACGGTGGTGGCGGCTTACCTCCGTCGCAACCGGGTGGACATATTTCCCTATCTAGACGACTGGCTAATCAGGGGAAAATCCCAAAGCCAAGTCAGGTCAGCCGTGCCACTAGTTTTGAGCACGTGCCACAGACTGGGCCTCTGCATAAACAAACAGAAGTCCACTCTAAACCCAGTACAGAGCATAAATTTCATAGGGACAACACTAGACTCTCGTCAGGCCAAGGTGTTCCTGCCGGTGGACCGCTTCAAGACAATGGTGGACCTGATCATCGCCCTAGAACATTGCCCAACGACAACGTCCAGACACTGCCTACAAATACTGGGCCACATGTCCGCTTGTACCTCGGTGGTCCCCCTAGCACGTCTGAAACTCAGGCCCCTCCAGACTTGGCTAGCAATGGTGTACCGCCCAACCCTTCACTCTCTGGACAGAGTACTTACCATTCCAAGCGGGGTACTGTCTCAACTAAGCTGGTGGAAGGATCCAAGGACAGTCTTAGCAGGAGTCCCCTTTATTCCAGAGGCCCCCTCACTCACATTAATATCGGATGCCTCGAACCTAGGGTGGGGAGCCCATATAAGTTTGGGAGCAAGGACCCAGGGGATATGGTCCCGGACGGAGAGGGACCTGCACATCAACGTCAAGGAACTAAGAGCCATATACTTGGCGTGCAGAATGTTCTGCCACCTCTTGGGAAGAAGGATGATCAGAATCCTAACGGACAACTCAGCAGCTATGCACTATATAAACAAGCAAAGAGGGGTCAGATCCCCAGCTCTATACAAGGAAGCCACTGCGCTCTGGGATTTTGCTATAGCTCACCGTATAAATCTAATAGCAGCGCACCTACCGGGGATAAAGAATACAGAAGCAGACCGATTAAGCAGGATATCCTTAACTCACCACGAGTGGTCTCTTCACCCCAAAATCACATCCAGGATCTTCCAACGGTGGGGCTATCCCCAAGTAGACCTTTTCGTCACTCACCAGAACAGGAAATGCGAACAGTTCTGCTCTCTCCAGAGTCGGGGGCTATAGCGGATGCCTTCCTCATGACCTGGTGAAGGTGCCTACTTTATGCCTTCCCTCCGATTCCCCTGCTCAACAAGGTGATTCTGAAAACCAAAAGGGACAAATCGGATATTATACTGATCGCCCCAGCATGGCCTCGCCAATGCTGGTACACAACAATACTGGACCTGTCAATAGAGACCCCCTGGGAACTCCCGGTCCTTCCAGACCTACTCTCCCAGGATGCGGGTCGGGTTCTCCATCCAGATGTCTCCAAGCTGCACTTCACAGCCTGGAGACTGCGTGGCTGAATCGGGAGGAGCGATCTTGCTCAGAGGCCGTTAGGCGGGTGCTCCTTGGTAGCAGAAAACAGTCCACCCAAAGTTCCTATCGCTCTAATTGGACACGGTTTTCAATCTGGGCACGTTCCATGAACATGGCACCCTCACAGGCCCCGATTCAGGGAATTCTGGGCTATCTTCTGACAGTAAAAAATAAGGACTTCTCTCTGTCGTCTGTCAGGGTACATCTGGCAGCCATTTCAGCCTTTCACGCGCTTATTCAGGGAAGGTCGGTGTTCTCCCATCCCATGGTTTCGCATTTTTTGAAAGGAATAGAAAGGCTCTACCCCCAGACACTGAACCCAATCCCTCAGTGGGACCTGAATTTGGTCCTCAGGCAGCTCACGAGACCCCCCTTTGAGCCGCTGGCCACCTGTCCTCTCCTGATCCTTTCATACAAGATGGTGTTCCTAGTAGCAATAACCTCCGCGAGGAGGGTTTCAGAACTAAAAGCCTTGACATCTGAACCGCCATATACAGTTTTCTTCACAGACAAGGTACAGCTCAGACCACACCCGGCATTCCTCCCCAAGGTCGTCTCAGACTTCCACTGTAATCAGGACATCTTCCTACCAATATTCTACCCTAAGCCGCACCAATCTGAACAGGAGCACAGGTGACATACATTGGACGTGAGGAGAGCACTCGCCTTTTACATCGACTGCACAAAGCCCTTCCGGAAGTCCTCGCAGCTTTTTGTAGCTATCGCGGACCAGATGAAGGGCCTCCCGGTCTCTGCTCAGCACATTTCGGCATGCCTTTTCCTGCACGACCTCTTCGGTCTCCTATGCCAGAGCTGTGTCATCCAGTGAACAAAGGAAATGTGAAAGGTTGGAGATAGAGGACAGTGTGAGTAAGGGGCTGCTATGGCCAACTTCTACCTGGTATAATGTCCCTGAGGGACCGGATGTCTCAGCAAGAGTTAAATGTGCATACTCGGGGTGGAGAGTTGAGAAATAGGGAATAGTAACAGCATCTTTATCAGACTCTTTCTCCAATGCACTGTACTACTGAGAAACAAGCCCAGGTATATCTCAAACATGACCCAAAGAGACCAGCTCTTGGGGGTGACATGAGAGTTCAGTCACTACAGTCCAGTCAGTCCTCAGCCTTCCAGAAGGGATGGCCAGCAAGGGGTCAGTTAGGCTCAATAGTGGTGATGGGTTTTGTGACAGCTGACATGTCCCACTAAATAAATGAGCTAGGACCCAAAACTCTGTGCCTGAAATCTGTTCTCCAGAAACACACAACTCACACCGCTGTCACTGAACTCTGGGGATGAAAGGCATCTTCTACTGACACTTTTATACTCTCACTGGGCTTAAAGAATAAGAAAACTTGGGAATGTGGATTCAGAAAATTTTTCATTTCCATGTAACAGCATGGAATTCTGCAGAGCCAAAGACCTACAAAGCGTGTCTGCTAATCCAGAGACACCTACAGCTATTCAGAGATAGCTAAAGTGATATTTTGGAAAGGATAGGGTGCCTGAGTTAAGTGCTCAAATTCAAGAATTACTGATTGCAAACCAGGGTCACTTACCGGACACTTTCAGTAAGAAAGATGTTTTGGTTGTGTCTCTAAGAGTAAATTCATACTCTCCTTCATCCGCCTTCAACACATTCCTCAGCTGCAGAGATCCGCTTTGTAAGCACAGGGTCTTTTTACAGTAAATGTCACAATTTGTAAAAGAAGCATCATCAGACATGGCCTTCACACATTGCTTTTTCCCCAGGTTACCTCTGAGAGATCCATTAGGCTTTGAATTCCCAAAGGGAAGTCAACTGTGCCACCAATGATTCCAAAGACAGTGTTTGTTTCCTTATTAACATGGCCTGCAACAACAATAATAAAACACAGTCACTGATTTCAGTCTGTCTCTGTTCATTGGTTTTGATCTGAATCACAGAAGGCAAAAGTGCAGATAAGACATAAAAATGATAAATCTGATCACCAAACTGAGGAGGTTAAACCTGAAGTGAAGGCTAACTCTGCTATCCTGCAAAATCAAGATGAGGGCCATATTATAAATCCAGAACTACAGAGAAAAAGGCATGAGAAAACTCCCTTCTTTTTCTCTAAGTTCCTACCTCCAACAGCTTCACCTCCTCAGAGTTTGGAGGCTGAGGCAGTGTATAGGAGTCCCATCACAAGATTAACTGGGACCTGTTCATTAATTACACGATCCATAGTACACATGGCAGTAAAAAGAACTTACACCAATAAAGCACTGTACATCTGATGACCTCAAGGGCTTTGCATACATCAATCTATTGAGTCTCACACTGTCCTTGGCATTGGTAGCTATCACTATAAATGGAGGGACATAGAGGCTACCGCTAAATGACTTGCTCAAGGTGATACAGAGAGTTGGGAATAGAGCCTCTAAGTCCTAAATTCCCATCTCCTGCTCTAACCAGCAAGGCATACAACAAGCTTGCCAGCTATCATATCCAGCTGCTTTTCTAGCTGCAATACACCAATGTAATAACGCACTGTTAGTTACAATGAGTTTATAAAATAAAATCTGACTTGCTTTTCTTTGTCGGCCCCATTTCGTACTTTAGCAATTGCAACGCTTGATACTTCTCAAAGCTTGGTGGTGACCTTACAAAAGTATTTGAGCAAAACGAACCTTTCCACTTACCTGGGCAAATCAGTGCCAATTTCATAAAGAGAAACCCACACTTACCATCAATCATGGTTATAATCATCAGTATGCACTGGAGGGTAAAAGGAGGTTTCTAGCTGAGATAAATACATAGTCCTGCCACAGCTGCAGAGGACTGGACTATATGACCTCTTAAGGTCCTTTCCAGTCCCTTGATTTTAAGGCTGTAGGACATTTCAATGTGGATAAAGAGCTGCAGGGAAGGAGAGGAAGTCAGAGCAATTGTTTCTAAAGTGAGAGATGTGATGGGAAGTTCGTGCACATTCTGACACTGAGAACTCCGTAAACTCTTATTCTGAGAGGGGGGTGGGAAAGATAGATAATCTTTGGCTTCTGTCACTTACCTTTGTTGCACACCAGTTTGATGGGGGAACTTTCACTGATATTGTTTCCATGGTGAATCAGACAGACAAGGTTTCCAGTCACCCCTTTCCTCAAAATAATCGGCTTGCCGTCATCCTTGGTGCACACTTCAGAGCCAGCCTCAGTTGGATCCACAGGGCGTCCATTCAGCATCCAATGAAAGCTGGCACTAGAACTGTTATCCCCTTTGCAGGATACTTCTCCTCCCCCATCAGGGAAGTACTGGATATGAACAGTTGGGATTTGGGCTGGCTCTTGTCACACAAGATGGGAGTAAAGAAAACAGGAGAGAGAATAAAGATAAGGGAACCAGACATGGAATAAACATGATTAACATGGAATAAACATGAAACAAATTGCATATGTTATCCAGATTCAGACCACAGCAGCATTTATCACTTGTTAGTTTGCAAAGAAACAAAATATGGGAAAGAAAGAGGCTCCCCAATTCCTGCAAACCTGGCCATTCCTCTGAAATCTCCCCACAGCCTGGCCCAACCCTGCAAACCCATCCATTTCCATTTTTTTCTTCTGCAAACTCACAACTGCCTCTCCTAGTTCTGAATTCACACTTTATTAAAAAATATTATTACAAATTGCATGGAGCATCATACCTGCCATTCAGTTGCAGACTTCAAATACATTATAGTGTTATTCTTTTTAGTTATTATAGGTTTATGCAAATAAAAATGAACTAGCTAAACTGTTTATGAATACTCCCATGAGTTATTCCAAAATAACTGCCTCTTTCTCGCACTGACGTCTCCAAAACACAAAGGAACAAGGAATGTGAAGAAGGTGCTCCTGCATATTAAGTATGCATTGAACCGTCAAAAGAAGTTAAGAGTCTTATAATAATGTACAGGTTTTAAAACTACAACCAATGTCTCTTTCCAAAAGGGTGCGAGGACAGAGATTCTATACCCAAATAGATCAATGACATGCAGCGAACTGAAAAGCAATTTAAAAGTATCTTGTGACAGTTGTCTCTCTCTGAAAGCAGACCATTAAGCATGAGAACTGGGCATCTGCCACTGCAAGCCTGATAACAGAGCAAGCATGAAGTACTTCAGCAATGGCAGTTTATTGATATATATGTAAACATACATCTCCTAGTTCTGTAATTCTGCCTGAATCTGCCCACCCCACTGAAATCCAGCCAATATCTTTTCTTCCCCTTGAAGTCTCCCCAATGCCAGTTTATTCTCCTTCAGTCTCAGCAGTGCTGATCAGCTCCCCAGAATCTATGTGAGATTGTTTGTGGGATACTGCCACCTAAGTCTAATGGGAAAATCCTGCACAATGCTCCAAGAGAGAACAGAAACTTCCCAAGTTCCTGGTCAATATGCAACAGAAGAATCTCCTTTCCTCATCCTATATCCAGTGATCAATCATGTTATAATCACCAGCAAGCACTGCAGGGTAAAAAGAGGTTTGAAATCCATATTAAAGAGCTTTTTGCATCGATCTCTCTACAGGATTTTTGCAGGATCTCTCTACATGGCTACACGAATCTGCTGCTCAGGATATGATGTCAAAAGCAGGGCCAAAAAACTCCAACACCCTACTAGACAGATTGAATAATGTCACTGATTAGACCTGAAAGGTTCCAGGAGGCTGAGTTCATGCTTGCAGGGAGACAAGCCATAAACTGCTCAGAAGGTCCTGTGCCCAGGAACTGGGGGTGTGTCAGAACAGGAATCAGAAAGAGAGGGGAAAAGGACTCTCCCAACCAGGTTTAGGAAGAAGCTAATGCAAAGCCCATCATGAGCAAAGGAGGAAACACCTGTATATCATGTCTGAATGGGCCCTGTACAGCATTCACTGGAAACTGATGACTACAGGAAGTTTCAGTGGGCTGGTAAGAAGACCCACCAGGCTTGTGCTTGATCATGCAGCATTTGATTTGATGTGAATGATCTCAGAGGAGAGAGAGAATCAGTGTATAATAATGTCCCGTGCTGTCTCACGTAGGAGTCTCTCAGGGCTCTGTAGTATTCCAGCTGGAGTTTTTGGACGTGGTGCATTACTTAAGGAGAGGTAGTATATAGCAGATATCTACCTGCCACAGCAAAGGGTGTAGGCCTGCTCCCCTCATCCTGTGTGTACCAGCCCTAATCCAGTTCTCAATGGGCCAATCGTCAGTGATGTCATTGCTATAAATGCAGCTGCACTTAGTGACAGCAACTGGGAACACAGCTCCATAGTAACAGTTAAGATCAGCCCAATCGCACCCACTTGCAGGAAGGAGGATTTCACAGTAAAATATCCAAGTTCAAATTTTAAAGTGCACTTGGTTGCCTTAATATTATGAGACGACTTCAGGGTACAGCTGGAGTTCTGCACTCTTCAGTGTAACTTAACTTCATACCAGGCGCATACACCTCATTTGGCTGGGGCAGGGGAATCTGAAGGCAGTTTTGAAATGTGGAGTTGTGGATTTATTTGTATTTCTGGGAGACCTTTAAAATCAGACCCCATCGTATCTGAGCCTGTTGTTTTGTTTCCCCAAACTGTTTCAGAATGTCAGTGAAAGTCAGTTCTCAATTATCTGTGTACAAAATCTGCAAAATTGCTCAAGGCCACTGCAGCTTCATCCTGTCGCTGTCTTAGGTGCCTCGGACAGACCCCAACTGATCTACGATATGACAGAAATAGCCTTCTCTGAAAAGAGCAGTGATGTGAGTCTTCAGACATTCACAGTAGTGAGGATGGGGGAGACAGGCATTTGTATTAAGCCTCATCCTTTCAGTTTCGGCTGTGGTGCTAAAATTAACTGCAGAAAACGTCATTTGAAGACTTAGGGCTACATATTGTCCTCAGCTGCACACTTTCAGGTTCAGCGGTATATTTTGCTCTTCTGTTTTAGGGCTGGCTGCTGATTGCTGTTCTTTTCGCTATCCTAGAGGCAAGACAGAGGGAGGGTGGAGGAGGATAAAAAATGGAATACTGAAAAGACAAAAATGTTAGTGAAAAACTCTTATCCAAAATCTTATAATGCTGGGGAGTGAGGAAGAGGATTGTGCACATTTAAAGCCACATTCTCCTCTCATTCACACCAAAGCCAGCCTACTGAGATCATGTACAGATTTACCGTATAAATCAGAGAAAAATTTGGCTTTCCAATTGCAATTAGACTGTTAGACAAGTGACTCCATTACTATGACCTTGAGGTATCCCCTACTTAGTCTGTCTCAATGATTCCAGAGCAAATAAGTTGTTTCTAACTGCCAGAGCCCCATGCATCACCCAGTATGTGGGCTCTTTTTGCCTTTTGTTGCAGGTGGAATGGAGGTAATGATTCTGTTAATTACGTAGAGGGCAGAACAGGCTGCAGCCTATTTGTTGTATAAACTATTTCCAATAACTTCAACTCCCAACTCTCTCAAGACTTCCTTTTTGATTAAATGACTTGATTTTGTTTCCAAAATCTGCCATGGCCTCTGCCTTGTCACACTTTAAATATTTAAGAAGGTGGTGCCACCTGCAAGTTTTATAAGCATGCTCAACTGTCATCCAAGTTAACAAAATTATTTTATTAACTTGGATGGCAGTAGAGTGTGCTTATAAAACTTGCAGCTGACACCACAATGTGACGAGCTGCAAGCACTTTGGAGGGCAGCAATAGAATCAAATTGGAGAAGTGGTCCGAAACCAATAAGATGAAATTTGATCAGGATGCACAAAGTATTCCACTTAGAAAGAAAATATGAAGTGCACAAATACACCATGGAGAATAACCGGTCAGGCAGTGGTTTTGCAGAAGAGGATTTGGGTGTTATGGTGGATCAGAAACCAAATATATGATGCTGGTGTGAAAAAGACAAATGTCAGCCTGATGTGAATTCATAGAAGTTTTGTATGGAAGACATACTACGCGTCTGTTCCTCCACTCTACTCAGCACTGGTGCTGGAGTATTGGGTCCAATTCTGGGCATCACACTTTCAGAGAGACGTAGGCAAATTAGAGAGAGTCCAGAGGTGATCAGATATCAGCAACAACAAAAAAGAGGTTTAGAAAACCTGACCTCTGAGGAAGGGTTAAAAAACTTGGGCATGCAAGGATGATCTAGGCGCTCATCTACACTGCAGCCCAGTTCGGACAATGGGAGTGGCAATAGCGGTGAGTAGCAAGTGCTGTGCTGTAACTCCCTTGGGTGGATGCCGTCAGTGAAAACGCCTGTGCATGTTGGCCCTTTTGCTGTGCAAACTGGAGATCTTGGCTACACTTTGTGGTATCTAGGAAGTTAAAAGACCTGATCAAGGCCTTGCTATAGGCAGAAACCTGAATATGCTCCCTCAGCTAAAATAGAGATAAAGTGCCAACAAACAGGAATGCAAGACACAATGCCGTTTGGATGGATACAATATAGATTGTTATTATTTATTTGCAATACTCTGCAAAAACAAAACAAAAAGAGAGTCCCAGCCCCAAACAGCTTATGGATACAAACTATATCCCATGTGTGTTCATTCTCAGGTACAGATAGACAGGAAGCAGGAAATGCATGGGACCAACTACACTCACAAACAAGAGGTGAGAAAGATCCCAACCATTTCAGGTTAAAGTCCACTGAATTGTTACAGAGCCCAGCCATTTTATAAATCCATGTATGGGGAGTTTCCCATTGCACTTTTAACTTAGTTGCTGATAAGACTGATCAGGGGCCCAGCAGAAAACTGCATTTATGACCAGGGGATGATTTGCTCTTTCTTTCTCTCTCCCATTCTGTAAAACATCTGTGAGTGATTTCCCCACTTTGACCCCAAAAGATGGAAGACCTACATGGACGGCTCCAAGAACACGTCCCTCCCAATATGGCCAGCTCCATGTCTTACACCACCACTGCTGAAGAGTCAGGGGATAGAGGTTATTTGGAGTGGACTGAGACAGGGAGAGGGAAACCCAGAAATGGATGAGGCTTAATATCAGTTATGTGGTTAGGTTAGCTGGATAGTAGAGCATCTCCCCAGCTCAGACACTATCTGGAGGAAGAGGTATAGCTGCCTCCTGCCCTGGCAAACCCACCATTCCATGAAGAAGGTTTGGAAGATGGCACCTCCGTGTCACGATGAGAGGCAGGATAGAACAAACCACTGTCCCAAGGTTTCTGAGCATATCTAACTTACACTGTGACCTAGCAACTCTGCAGGAGCCATTACCAGAGTGTTGCCCAAAGCCAAGCACTTAAAAACCATGGGATAGATCGCATGCTCAGTAAGTTTGTGGATGACACCAAGTTGGGGGGTATGGTGGACACGCTGGAGGGCAGAGATAGGATTCAGGGAGACCTAGACAAATTGGAGCATTGGGCCAAAAGAAATCTCACGAGTTCAACAAGGACAAGTGCAAAGTCCTGCACTTAAGATGGAAAAATCCCATGCACTGCTACAGGCTGGGGACCGGTCAGCTAAGTAGCAGCATTGTAGAGGACTTGGAGGTTATGGTGGATGGGAAGCTGGATATGAGTCAACAGTGTGTCCTTGTTGCCAAAAAGGCCAATAGCATATTAGGTTGCATCAGTAGGACTGTTGCCAGCAGATCGAGGGATGTGATTATTCCCCTCTATTCGACACTGGTCAGGCTGCATCTGGAATACTGTGTCCAGTTTTGGGCTCCCCACTCCATTCCGCGTTACCCCGTGTAGTAGCCTGGGATCTGGCCCTCCCTGTGAAGACTGAAGTAAAAAAAGCATTGAGTACTTCAGCCTTTTCCGCATCATCCACCACGAGGGTGCCTGCCCCATTCAGTAAGGGACCTACACCACCTCTGACCCTTTTCTTGTTGCTAACATACTTATAGAACCCCTTTCTGTTATCCTTCACATCTCTTGCTAGCTGCAACTCCAATTGTCCTTTGGCCTTTCTGATTTTATCCCTGCACTCCTGAGCAATATCTTTATATGCCTCCCTTGTCATCTGTCCAAGCTTCCACTTCTTGTAAGCTTCCCTTTTATGTTTCAGCTCCCTGCAGAGCTCCCTGCTAAGCCACGCTGGGCGCCGTCCACATTTGCTGTTCTTTCTGCACATCAGAATGTTATCTTCCTGTGTCTTTAACAGGGTTTCTTTAAAATACAGCCAGCTGTCTTGGACACCTTTCCCCTTCAGATCAGCCTCCCATGGGACCCTGCCCATCAGCTCCCTAAGGGAGCCAAAATCTGCTTTTCTGAAGTCCAGGGTGTGTGTTCTGCTTCTTTCCTTCCTTCCATTGATCAGGATCCTGAACTCTACCATCTCATGGTCGCTGCTGCCCAGGTTGCCATTTACTTCTACTTCCCCAATCAATCCTTCTCTATTTGTGAGCAATAGGTCTAGAGGTGCAAGGCCCCTAGTTGGTTCCTCCAGCATTTGTACTAGGAAGTTGTCCTCAATATTCTCCAAAAACTTCCTGGATTGCCTGTGCACTGCTGTATTACCTTCCCAGCAGATGTCAGGATAATTGAAGTCCCCCATAAGAACGAAGGCCTGCAATCTGGAAACTTCTGTTAGTTGTCCATAGAACGCCGCATCCACCTCCTCCTTCTGGTCTGGCGGTCTGTAGCAGACACCCACCACGACATCCCCCTTGTTGCATTCTCCCCTAAACTTAACCCACAGACTTTCAACCAGCTTGTTTCCACTTTCATAGTGGAGCTCCGAGCAGTCATACAGCTCTTTTACATATAGCGCTACTCCTCCCCCCCTTCTTCCCTGCCTGTCCTTCCTGAACAATTTATATCCATCCATGGCAGTGCTCCAGTATTGCAAGTTATTCACCACATTTCTGTTATTTCAATTATATCATAGCTCCTCATCTGTGCCAGTACTACCAATTCTTCCTGCTTATTTCCCAGGTTACTCGCATTTGGGTACAGACACTTAAAATACCGGGCCAATTGCCCTACTTTGCCCTGTCGATTCTCCCTCTTGTTGCATCTTCCTCCTTGCAATTTCTATCGGTGTCCTCCTTCCCCACTCGCCTGAAGTATTATGACTTCATTAGGAAATAAAAAACAATTATTTGATTTCCCCCCCCCCCCACAGTTCCAACTACCCTCTTTTTTATTCCTGCTGTTACAGCCCCAGGACCCCCCAAGTTCCATCCCTTCCCCCATATCTCCCTCAGTTTCACTTACCTGTGGGCTTTGGTCACCTTCCCCCTTCAAACCTAGTTTAAAGCCCTCCTCACTAGATTAGCCAGTCTGCTTCCAAATACGTTCTTCCCCTTCCTCAATAGGTGGAGTCCATCTCTGCCTAGCAGTCCTTCGTCCTGAAACAGCACCCCATGGTCGAGGAAGCCAAAGCTCTCCTGGTAACACCATCTCTGCAGCCAGGCATTCACCTCCAGGATGCATCTGTCTCTGCTCGGGCCCCTACCCTTGACCGGAAGGATCGAGGAGAACACCACCTATGCACCAAACTCCTTCACCCATGCTCCACTTGTCTTCATTGCTCTTTATCTTGTTGAATTCAGATCAGTTCTCCAATTTGTTAAGGTCATTTCGAATTCTAACCCTGCTCACCAAAGAGTTCGCTACCCTTCCCAGCCTGCTGTCACTCACAATTATATAAGCATATTCTCTACTTTATATGCAAGCCGTTAACAGAAATATTGACTAGTGCTGGATCCAGAAGACATCCCTGTAGAACACAAATACATATGTCCTGCCAGGTTAATAACTAACTTTTGACACCTACTCTTCAAGTATGGTTTATTAACCAATTATGCACCCACATTATGGTACTTTCCTCTAGACCAGGGATGGGCAATAATATTTGGGGGTCTGGGGATGATGGTGGCAGAGAACCAGCCTGGGGCCAGAATGGAGAGCAGGGATGGGAAGTAGGAACTGATGGGAGAAGGACTGGGGGTGAGCTGGGATGGGTAGCTGGCAGGGGGGCAGAGCCAGTGGGGAAGGAAATGGGGATAGGTGGCGGCTGGCTCGGGGGCAAGGGAAATCCAGCGGGGGGGAGGGAGGAGCACGGAAGGGCCCAGGGCAGCACCAGCCTGGGGGGCAGAAGGGGGCAGTGCTGGCCTCAGCCTGGAGGGCCCACCCTGGAGCACTGCAGCACTGACTGGGGGGGTGGCACAGTGCTGACCCTGGCCCCAGAGCAGCGCAACGCCAGCCGGAGGGAGTGGTGCAGTGCTGGTCCCGGAGTAGCGCAGCATCGGCTCTGGCCCCAGCCCCAGAGTGATGATGCGCCAGCCAAGTGGGAGTATGAGGGGATAGGGGAGAGCAGGCCCGGCAAAGGCCTCAGGAGAGCCGGATTTGGCCCATGGGCCAGATTTTGCCCACCCCTGATCTAGACCATATGTATCTCACATGAGAATGGCATATCATAGGAATTGTCACACTGGTTAGACAAATGATCCATCTAATCTGGTATCCTGTCTCCAGCAGTGGCCTCTTCTACAGCTTCAGGGGTAGTGTATAAAGCAGGGCAATTTTGGACATATCCACCTCTGTATTCTCCTCCCAGCTTCTAGCAAGCAGAAGTTTAGGGTATTCCTGAGCATGGGGTTACATTCCTGTCCATCTTAATTAATAGCAACTGATGGACCTATTCTCCATAAACTTATCTAATTCCTTTTTGAACTCAGTTATACTTTAAACTCTCCCATGGCAATGAGTTCCACAGGTAACTGTCAGCTGTCCAGGCTGAACACCAAAAATGAAAAAGGCACACTTGCAAAAATGGAAAAGTAAACTTGCCCTAATACATTAGAGTCTTTAAAGTTTTGGTTCAAGTTTTCTTATTAAAATATATATTTCTTATTATATAGGGCGTAGGTCTTCTGTCTCTACAAGGAGATCTGCTTTCTTTCTAGTTAAAAACTCATTGGTGTCATATAGAGCTGAAGACTAGGAATTCAGGTCAGGAATGTGGGAACATTTTTTCTGGGTATTTGGCTCTCCACAAAAATTGTTTTAATAAAATGACCTTTTCAGATCAGTTTTTCAGTTACAGCTAGCAGTCACTGAACAGAACAAAACACTGACGTACTAAAACTCCACTTTCACACTTGCATTTTACTGGAATAATCTAAAGGACTACAGAGTGGGCGGATACTTACCACCACGCTCGAGTTGAATAGTTTGATGGCACACGCCTCTCCCGCTATGATCAAACACTTCTGCTGTGTACTGACCCTGGTCACCCAGCTGCATTGGGCAGAGACTCAAGCTGCCATTGGAGAATGCACGAAATCTATTCTGGTATGTTCCACAGAGTAACTTTTCATCTTGGCCACAAGTCTATTGCCTTTCTTCCAGGTAGCCGTAATACTCATGTTTGTACAGTTGTACAGTTCAAGAATAAAGCAGTCACCTATGGTTCCTCTGACAATGCTCACCCATTCTGTGGCCCCTGACAATAAAGAAAGAATACAAGTGCATGAAAACATTTGCTTACAGCATACACATTTGACATTCCGAGTGATTACACACTGCATTAAATAAATCTTTTACTAACTCAAAGATGCTTTACAGACAAACTCCCAGATTAATTAGCAGGGTTGTGATGATGGAACCGGCCTACCGACATTTTGCTTTAATAGAGAAGCTGGAGTTCTTGAAGTCTATGTACTACTCCCTCGAAATCATGGGAAGGCTTATTTTCCTTCACCAGAGTCATGCTGCAGAAAATTATTTAGTGCGACCTGTTTTGGAAATGGGGACTCCTACTGAAATGTGCAAAGCTGTTTACAGAAGAAATGTATTTGGACTGTACTATTATTATTATGACAGCAGTGCCCAGGGACCAAATGAGAATAGAGCCCCATTGTCCTAGGCACTGTACAGACACAACATAATCGATTTAAACCAGTGGTTCCCAACCTTTCTGCCTCGAGGGCCACAAATACAATTTTTACAGCTGTGAGGGACCAACATTTAATTTAATTAAAATTAACTTAAAATATAATTAATTACATTTCTATTAAATTTCAATTAAAAGTAAGTATTTAATTTCAATTAATTTGATTGCTTACATTTAAATTTTATTTAAAATTTTAAAACATTTATTTAGTGAAAAGCCAACTTAAAATTTTCAAAAACTAAAAAAAAAGCTTTAAAATTTTAAAATTAAAAGAAAATCAAACCCTTATAAACAGTGGTGGCGATAGCCCAGCTCCTGGCTCCACGCTGGGACTGGTGATACAGCTAGGTGCTACTGGGTAGGGGGGCAGGCACCTCCTGGACACCAGCAGGGTAGCACAGGCCAATTGAAAAAGCCTCGCTGGCCACTTTTGGTCCACATGCCAGAGGCGGGAACCCCTGATTTAAACATATTCCAGTTAAGCCTGACTAAACTGAACTTAGCACAGACAGACTTTGAGATTTCTGTCCTAATGTGTGAATGAGAACAATTCCAATGCATTGGCAGACATCCTGCACAAAGGCATGCTTAGAAAACAGCTTTTGGATTCACTTTTGGTAAAGTGTATGAAAGCCAGTATTCAAAGTGTCGAATAGTTCATCTGCATTAAATCATTTTCTGACCCAAATTCTCCACAGCTGTGAATGCATCATTGAGGCCAACAAAACCAAATAAATTTGTTGTTCTAAATCAAGTCATTGCTAAGATAGTGGCAGCCAAAAAAATAAAAACAAGAGAGGAAACTTATCAGAAAATGTTAGCAACGCATTTTCTGCACTGATATAATCAAAGCACCTATGTCTACTTGATCCCAAAATCTATCCTAACATAAAATCACCCACATGAGAGTTCATACAGATTGCTTCGTGATGACTACAGTAAGGTGGGTTGTGTGTCAAAATGTAGCTTAAAATGGACACGCAACTATAGCACTAAGGGACTAAGAGCTCTCATTTATCTGTCCTTTTGTCCATCCATCCAGCGTAGGATAAAAATTACCAACTTCTCTGATTTCTCCCTCCCCTACAGAGATGGGTCATTCTCACTGTTACTATGACTCAACCTCCCTCTCTTTCACTTACAGGTATGTAAGTTTCTCCCACGAAGGGTCATGACACAAATAAATCTGTTAATCTTTAAAAGTGCCACAGGACTCTGTTTCTTTTACTGACTTAGACTAACACGGCTACCCCTTTGGAACTTGTCAGGTATGTAATTGGCTCAGATTCTCTAATCTGCTAAAGAAAACTTTGTGTCATGCAATCAGCACTTAATTTATAACGAAAGAGGTGCGGGACCTCAATCAATTAGGTGGCAGACCACAAGCAATTTTTTTATATTCATAACTGATGCAGCAACCCCAGAGGTGCCAGGGTTATAAACCACCAAGCCTAGAGGTTTTGGGCCTCAGCACTGGCATAAATTAAGCACTGAATGCAATCTTAAAGCTCAGATGGCTCGTGGAAATTTTCTCCAGTGCTAGTCTCTCTCTTGCAGCAGAGGAAGAGCTGCCTCATGTGTTTGCACCACCGACACTATTGGGAAAAGAGAAGGGAAAGCGTGTATCAAGACTGATGAAGGCAGACAGGCTGTAGGGCAGGGTAGATTGCAGTAATGTCCAATTACCACTGGCACAAAGTTCCTGAGAAATGAGTTTGCACTGGGGCAGGAAGCTGAGAACTTCCCTGTGCCGCCCCACAACTCTTCACTCCATTTAAGTACAGCGTGGACTGACTGAAGAGTCACATCCTTTGAATATTCAGTAAAAATCTATAGAAAAGTGCAAATGCATCTTGCGTTCTAACCGCTGTTCATTCAAAACACAATTTAAAATAAAAAAATCTAAGCATTCCATTTATTTTTACACTTCTCAAGGTGTAGACTAAAACATGACCAAGAGGCAGTAAGGCCAAGATTTTATAAAACAGGTGCCTAAAATTAGGCTTCACAAGCAATTTTAGTACTAAATCAGTGGGCTGAGCATCCAGCAGACTTCAGCTGGAGCTGCGGGGTGTTCGGCACTTTTGAAAATTAGGTTGCTTATTTCAGAACCTAAGTAAAGATTTTAGGAGCTTGACTTCAGGCTCATAGCTTTGGAAATCTTGGCCCACAGGTGAGTGCTATGAATAACTAACAAATAAATACAGTCAAGTGCATTTCAGAACCTCAGATCACTCCTGGGACAAAACAGCTCACAACTATCAGACACTGAAGTATATGACTTTGAGCAGGAAAAACATAACATGCCATAACAGACTTTGGTGGGTCTCCTCCACACATTCCTACATATAAAGACATTAGGATTATACTTTTATGCCTACCATGAAAATGTAGCTGAAAAATTCTTCAGTAGACATGATATATATTGTCCCATATCCTCTTTCCCGTATATACACATTCCCTGTACATTGTCCCAGATCCTCTTTCTCTGTTTCATAAAGTGCTTAGGTGCCATTAGAAAAGACAGTAAACTTAATGATACAATCTGTCCAGTTACTTAACAAAGGTTTTCCCTCATTCAAGTGATGTGAGCGGTGTGTTCCAAGTCAGTACATGCAAGATGCAAAGTAAGAGAAGCACCCAGCGTCCCATTTACAATTCTCTTATCACTGTGCATGAGAAATGTCATACAATACGTATTTACTGAAATGTAATACAATAATCACTTTTAGTTACAGAACAGCACAATGTGTGTCTTGGCATAATAATGAACTAGATGATGCAGTTTTCTAAATTCTAAAATAGAAATTATCCAAATAGCTAGAGCAAAAAAATTAGAAGTCAACATATCTGGGTTCTAATCCAACCTCTGCTACTGACTCCACTCCAACATTAAATATACAATATATTTTATTATAATAAATATTATGTTTGTCTTTGGCGATTTTCCAAATACACTGAAATCCCCATATACTGAAGTAATTTCTTTTGCAATGGAACACCTCACTATAAGGAAAGGTTACATACAAAAATGAACAATACTGAAAAACTCAGCATGTATTTCTATTTCCTCTTAAAATATAGTTCAATAGCGCACCAATCCTGCAACTGCTGAACTCAACACCAAAACTAACTCCATTTGATTTAATATGAAACAGAATCAGGTGTCTAATCAGAATTCAGTATCCACATTCCACTCTTGAAGAATTACTGAGAAACAAATAAATAAAAATGGCTTACCCTGCAGAATAACAAGTGCACACAACGTAGACCGGAAGGTAAAAAAACAGATGACATTTCAGAAATGATTTTTGCTCTAATAGTTCATATACACCATTGTACAAACCGTTTTGAGGAAAACACTACCTCCCAATAACTTAAATCCTTACTGAATGGTGTGTCTTGAACATTATGAACATGCAGAAATGCATAAAGGCTGTTTCTATTTTCTCAATCACTTCCTTACTGACTCAAAACTAGAGTTCTCACAAAGGGACAGTGGATATTTTGGAAGGGAACCACTGTGATTTTAACCACTGTATCTGACAAATATCAGGTGAATATACTTGTGAACATACCGCCTCATTCTCCACATCACAACTGAGGCTGCAACAGCAATTGGAGCTCAGCTCTGTATAGGATGCTTGACAACAAAATGAAACCAGGGAAGAAAGGATTTTCCTTGGTGTGAGTGTGCACTGGAATGAAGATAGAGCTGAACTAGGGCTTTGTATGTATGTTCAAATGTTATATTTGCTTTGCCATTGGAGTACCTAATCCAGGGTTTCTAGAATAGTGCCCATGACCGTAGTAATACATGCAGACCATGATGTCCATCATGACTCGTGTGTGTGTGTCTTTGATCATCAGGAAGTAGTAGGTGTGTGCATGCATTTCTGACCGCTCTGAGTTCGAGGAGGTTGACATGGAGGCATGTCTCTGCTGGAAATCATTTGCCCTCTGTTGTGTGACCACTGAGATGCACACCCCATCCTATGAAGGATGCCTCAGTGGTCAGGAGTAGAAATGGGGAAGACTGAACAAACAGGATTCCCATATACATGTTTACTGAGTTCTTCCATCAGTTCCAGGACTGTTTGACTTTGAGGGCATTGATAGAAGTTTGCTTATGCTGTCTCTGTTTGGCCAGTAAATCATACCGAACCATGCTTGGAGGCATCTCATTCATAACCTTCACCTAAATGGAGTCAAGGTCATTCTACTGAGGTCATTCTGTGAATTCTAGCCTCTGTACTGTTTAGGTTGACTTTTGTTTGATAATCTATACACCCAAATTCAGAAACAGATCCAGCGTGGTCTGAGTGACTCACTGGACCTCTGTGAAGGGCCATGCCCCCAAAAGACAGTTGTCAAGTAAAGATAAATCATGATGCCTTGAGAGTGTAAGTGACCCAGCACTACCAAAAGGAACTTGGAAACTATCTTTGAGGCCATAGAAAAGCCAAAAGGGAGTACTCTGTACTGGTAGTGGTCCTGGCCCAGCATGAATCTGAGATAATGTCTATGACTCAGTATGATGGAAATGTGGAAGTATGCATCTTGAAGGTTAAGAGCTGAGAACCTTTCTCTAAGCCTGACATGACAGTTGATGGGATGAGCATCTTGAATTTTTGCACTTTGCACTCTGAGATCTACTACAGGTCTCTAACCTGTCTTTTTCTCTGGTATCAAGAAGTATCAAGAACATAAGTCTTTTTCTCTGAGATATAGGGATACAGGTTCCATAGCTCCTATGCTGAGAAGATGGCTTACCTCTTCACATACTAGACTCTTGTGAGAAGGATCCCTGAAGAGAGATGGGGAAAGGTGTCTTGAAGCGGGGAAGGAAGCAAAATGAATGGCATAGCTATTCTGGATGATTTTTAGCACCCATTTTTCAGAGGTTATCCATTCCATGGTACTATGCAATGGGATCAGGTGGTCTCTGAAAGGATGGGGAAGGTTTTCCAGCATGATGGTGAGTAAAGTGTTTACAGGTGCCTTGACCAACCCATCAAAATTGCCGCTTCAAGGTGGAGGGTTGAGATGAAGTCGGTTGGGGTCCCAACTGCTTTCACCTGTGGAACTCATAAGGTATTTGTGACAAGTACCGAGACATGTACTGTGATGATTGTGGTTTGATCGATGAGTAAGGGCTTTTGTAGGCTAGAATATATACTCCAAGGGATTGAAGAGTAGCTTGAGAATCTTTTACAATATAAAGAGATACACTGGTCTTCGCCGCAAATCATTTTGTTTCCTCAAAAGGGACATCATCCACCATGGTTTAGACTTCTGTAGGGAAGTCAGACAAATAAAGACAAGAAGTCTGTCTTATCACAATAACTGTTGAAATTGATCGTGCCGCCATGTCAGCCGCATCTAGTGTGTACTGGAGGGATGTCTCAGCCATCAGTAGGCCCTCATTAACTACAGGTCTCAGTTGACCTTATGAGAGTCTGGGAGTTGCTCAGTAAAGGAACTGAGTTTTGTGTAGGCATACTTTGATAGTCATACTTGATACTTCATTGTGTAGTCATACCCTGATCATCAGACTCATACCTGATAGTTATACTTTGCTTCCAAGGCTTTGTGGTTTATGGAACTGGAGGGTGGCTGTTGAATATGCTTTCCTGCTAAGCAGGTTCACTTGTTTCCAATCTGTATGCTCTGAGACCTTGTTTTTTGCCTAAGCTAAGACTTTGTTCTTTGTCTAAACAGTAACAGCCATATTAAGAGAGACAGCAGCTGTAAGCTGAGAAGCATGTGGTCACAGTCACATACCCATCTAAATTATATCAGAAAAAGTAATATTGCTTTGTTAAGAATGTGCTATTGTCCTAATAGTACCCATCACCACCAGATAAAGATACACATCTTAAGACTTTAAAGAAAACTTTGTATGTTAACATTCCGTCTGGCAACGAATCACTTACCAACAGTAGTGGTTGTAAACTCTACACCTGTTATTGTTTTGTCTTATGATACCTTCTTCTCTATTGTTTATCTGAATGATTTATGTCTGGTTATTTGTTTCTGCCTGTTGCATAACTATGTGTGCGATATTTAGATCAAATAAGGTGGTAAGGTATGGCTGGTTAAAGAATTATTTTGCAATATGTTAGGATTGGTCAAAGAATTATTTTGTAGTATTTTAGTAAAATGATTGGTTAAAGTATAACTAAGCAGGATTCAAGTTTTACTGTAAAACTGAGTTTCAAGGGGGGGAGAGAAGAAGAATCCAATTTGAAGACACAGCTGAAGATCTGAGCTGCTAGAATCCTCTCCATGACTGTGATATGCAGCAACCAGGACTCAAGTGAGAGTGCCCTTGCCTGGCCAACAGGGAAAGTCCACTTGCTTGATCAGGATTGGGCATAGCATTGTATATTTAGCATATATATTATGTTTGGTAATTATTAATTAATAGAGTATAAAGTTATTATTACTATGCAAGATTCCCTAACCAGTAAAAAGTCCTGCAAACCCACAGTAGACTATGCCCAGAGCCCTATGAATTGGGAAAGGGTGTGAATACTTAAATTAACCAGATTAGTTTCAACACAAGTTCTAGAAATTGGGTATGGGCAACCCTGAGTATGACTTGGATAAGAGTAGGTGCATTTCCCCCAGAGTGCTACGGAGGTGCCTGAGTATGTGGGTACCAATCCTAATATACTAAGAGGTGGATTTAAACCGGTATGGTGGCCCTTAGTGTTAACCACATCTACAAAGATGGATTTGGGAAGCAAGTGAGAAAAGGGAAATTCTATGTCCTTTGTTGGCACTTAATACTTTTTTCCACCCATCTGCACGTTGGGAGGACAGATGCGAAGGTCTGCCACATGACTCCAGCGGTGTCTCGTATGGCCTCATTAATCAGGAGGGCCACTCTGGGGAAGGTGGAAGTTTATAAAATGTCCACCAGCCTGTGGTGGGACTCAGTCACCTCCTGCAATGGCATTCACAGGGCTTCAGCCACCCTCTGTGCCAGGTCCTGAAATAGCTTAAACCAGCAGTTCTAAACCACTGTGTCAGAACACATTACTGTGTTGTCACACAGAGATAAGTGTGTCACAGAGAGCCAGGTGGGGGGCTGGATTCGGCCTTGGGGGAGAAGGGAGAATGAGTAGGCTGGTGTATCCTGTAGGGTTACGCATGTTGTCAAACGTGTCACAACTTGCAAAAGGTTGAGAACCAGTGTCTTAAAGTCATATGCCATCAAGGGTGGAGGGGACTTCACCATCTCCTTTGATGATGACAATAAGAGATGGACTTAAGGAACAATTTCTTCTCTCACCTCTGTGTCAATTTCCTCTCCTGGTTTGGGGGGTTCAGAAGCCCTTAAAGCCACAATTGAAAGAGAGTGTCTCGTTGCTTGTTGGTATGCCATGCTGGAGGCATAGAAGGCTTGCTGTGTCTGAGCCTACCAAGGGTCCCAAAAGGGCCATGGTGATGGGAAGGGGACTGGCAATTGGTACCACAGCTGGCCAAACCACGGAAGTTGTGGATGGGGTGGACAATATGCCTGATGCCCATACTGAAATGGGCCCCATATAGTAGGTGAGACGAGGGGCAGGAACCCTTGTTCTCCAGTTCACTTTCTAATTCCAATGATGAGAACAGTGGTGCATGGCAAGGAGTGAACCTGGGTCCCTGGGTGAGCTTAGTATGGGCATTTGATCATAAGTAAGGATAAGTTCAATGAATCAGAATCTAAAAGATCTGTCAAGCACTGGAAATCCAGTGTTGCAGGTGTTGCCCACACCACAGATAATTGTCGGTGCTGATAGGCTTACAACGATGGAGTTGGAGATATGACCCTAGCCACAATGTCCATCAGTGCCATGTGCACCAGAGTTGGTAAGGATATCGGTACCAATGGAGCCTTCCTCAGCTTTGTCTTTCACGCCTCTGCAGTACCAGTAGTTCTTTTCCAATGCCCCTTGAGTCTTTGGGCAGCCTGCTTTGTTCCTTTGGCTCGGTACCGCATATGCCCTGGGTATTATATGCCCAGTTTTAGATGTCTTGGTGCCATCAGTACCAATAATATTGATGGAGCCAGGGACCATTTTGGCTCCGTTGGGGCTCACAGACCTTCTCTTAGTGGTCTTCTGTGAGAGTCTTGTCTCTTCTGGCTCACATCCCTGTGGCATAGAAGGTTGTGGTGATGGTTCTTGCTGGGATTCTTGGAGTTGAAAGCACAACTCCACAACCATGAGTTTGGGCCTTAACTCTGCCTTTCCTGGACTAGGGCTTCATTTGTTGGCAAAAGTCACACTTTTGTGGAAAGTGCTTTTCCCTCAGGCAGTGAATGCACTGAGAATGTCCATCAGTTATTCGGATAGATTCCTTGCAACTGAGACACTTTTTGAAGCCTGGAGAGCAGAGTACAACGTTGTTGAGGGGGATCCTCCCTCACCAGGGTTGGCTGTAGGTAAACCCTTTTTTCCTCTTTCGTTTTCTTGCAATGATGGCTCTCCTCAGACATGCTCCAAAAGCAACTTGGAAAGAAAATATCAAAGCAGTGGGTGCCAAAGACAAAACTATGCAGTGGGATTTCAGATGTTCGCAGGTGAGAATTTTATAGAAATCTTGACTCCTGGTCAGTACAGTATAGAAAACCAATGCCACCTAAACAATGACTTGTGATACTGTGATGGACTAATTGCATGGCTAGAGCTGTTATACTTGTACTTGTTTATACTGGGACCACACTAGTGCAGAAGGACCTGGTGGTTCTGAGTCTTGCTCAGAGAAAGTACAATCCTAGTAGTGGTGTGACCATTTGGGCAAAGATGCTGTGTACTAGATTTCCATCTTTAATGTTTTCCTGCATCATCATCTGGATGAAAGAATGGTTTCTGTATTCCCACCACTAAAGATTTTTCTTGTCTTAGATAGGGCTGACATGGATACTGTGACAACCCTCCTCATACCAAAAAGATATAGCAAAACTCTTTGGGATGAGGCAGAATGTTTGTCTGCCAGCCACTCACCTGGAGACACTCTAGCATTACTTACAGGGCTCCAAGAAAAAAAATCTTGCAAACAGCAATTTATAAGCAATGAGAGTCCTGTGGCACCTTATAGACTAACAGATTTTCTTCGGCATAAGCTTTCGTGGACTATAACCCACTTCATCAGATGCATGGCAAGCGCAAGGCAAGGGGCCTTGCCAGAGATTTGTGGATTTGCAGGATTTAGCCAGACTTGAGAACTTCACTGCATGATACCTGATACGATACCATCATTATCATGTCACACAGGCAGTCCTGGGGCTGGGGCTGGAGCTGGAGCCGGCTCCCCCGGGCCCCTACCCCCAACAGGCAGTTGCAGCCGGGGAATGGGATCCGAGGCACCGCCGCTGGCTGGGGCCGACCATGTAGGGCAGGCCAGGCCGGCCCGGCCCAGAGAGGCCAGGTCCCGTAAACTGCCCCGCCCCTGGGCCTGCCTGCTACGCCCCGAGGGTGGGGAGGCCGGCCCTGGCCAGAGGCCGGGCAAAGCCTCCCACCCTGCTGCCTTTAGCCAAAGGCAGTGGGGGTAAGGCAAACTGCAGCTGTGCAGGGGAGAGACAGGGGGGCAGCGGCATGGGCCCCGCACTGCCCTCAGCTGGGAGCAGAACACCGCGGGGCCCACATAACCACAGGGCCTGGGGCAATCGCCCCATTCACCCCCCCTAAGGACGGCCCTTGGGGCAGGGGGAGTTTGCTTGATCAGATGCCTCTGCCGGGAGTGCAGCAAAATATGTTTGCTACCAATAGCAGTATCTGTTATCCCAGCCAGCAGGAGACGGGGCAGCTTTTAGTGTTGCTAACTATTGCTTTGCTGAGTAGTTTCCTACCTGAGACTGCCTGCGGGGGGCGGAGGGGAAGCCGGAGCTGGCTCCCGTCCCAGAGGCCGCCTGCGGGGTTGGGAGGGAGGGGAGGAGGAAAGACTGCTCCGGTCTCGACTCCCCTCTGCCGGCAGTCTCGGGGCCTGGACCCGAGCCAGGCATCTGACGAAGTGGATTATAGTCCATGAAAGTTTATGCCGAAGAAGATCTGTTAGTCTATAAAGTGCTACAGAACTCCCGTTGCTTTTTGCTGTACAACAGACTAACACGGCTACCCCTCTGAAAATTACAGCAATTTATGGGTAAACTATTTTTATAGCACAGTTTTGCAAGACTTTGTTCACTCACTCACTTGAGGCAAGCATTTTATTTTGAATGGGTGTATAGAATACCATTCATGATATTGTCAGTCATCATATTAAAGTGCTGGCAAGTAAATGGTGTTCCTGTCTGGCAATTTTTCATGTCAGTTTTGCAATGTAATACAGCAGCACTGGTATTCATGGAACTTTACCGATGTATAAGACAAGGTTGCTGTTTCAAGAAATGTATAGTAGTAGCCCCTGATTCTGTAAATTGTTTCAAAATGGAGGATTTCTGCACCCATTACAGAGCCCTCCTGGACTAAATGGGGATCCCCAGACAGATATTATAATTTAGAGCAGCTTCTAGGATCTTGGCACAGGAGTGAAGCTGACTGATATTTTCCATTACGGTTTCTGTATAGAGGGGTTTCACAGTATGCCACTGTGAATTGTTATATTCCTGGTCAGTCATAGCACCTCTACCTGAGTGACTCCAAATACACTGGATCTGCATGCAAATTAAACCTGCTCTGAGTACTGGTCATTCCGCTAGCTTGCAGTATTTGCACTACATTATGCATTAACCGGGTTTCCTCAGAACCCAGGAACCAATGGTTTCTTGCATGTGCAATCACCTTTATGTATGATATTGCCATAACTGCATGTGCAAACTATGTATATAACTAAGCATACACAATACTATGTGTTATCCAGAGTCGCATTAGTGAGACATATATATATAAGCAAAACATGATGTTAACGTAGCTCAATTCTTGAATCTACTATCATAATACTTCAATGCTACAATTCACCATTATCTGACGGTCTGAGGAAGGAAATAGGGAAAGGCTGCCCTCTTCTGTATATAAATTTACTAAGATATTAAAATGTTAGATACTAAACTGCTTGGCCTTTTAATGCACCAGAGCATTTCTTTAAGTCAAAAATGTTATCAAAACTTAAACAGAGTTAATTATAAGCTGTATAAAGAAAGCAATGCCAAGCACTTTCCAGTAAGTTACAATCCATTGTATACACAGTTGATCTATTCTTCATAGCTACACGTATTAACTTTCAAAGCCTGTCACAATCTGTTTTTAACCTACCTATCATCTCTCTTTCAGAATCCAAAGGATGATTCCTACCTCTGATCAGCCCATGATGTCAGTCTCTATCACCCCTTTGTTAAATTGTCAGCTTTGCGCTTTCTCCCATACTGTCCGACATGATTGAGACACACTCCCTTTAAACACCCTCAAAACGAATTCATTGTCTTTTTTCAAAACTCCTTAAAACTCTCCTTTGCCATTAGGTCTACAAAAAAATTAACTAGAGTTACAGTGCTGGTGTGCTGAGACCACTGCCTATCAGGATGACCAATTTTGTTTTCTAGTTTCCTTGAACTCCGCTGACAGTCTGTATTCATCTGTTGTCTCCTGTCTTATACACAGACTGTAAGCTCGTTTCGTTCTATTTTTTAACACTGCCTTATCGCATCGGAGTCCTGACCATAACTGGGGCTCCTACAATAACAACAACAAAGGTGGCTCACTTTCCTGACCACCTCCCATATTGCTCATGGTACTCTGCTCACCCCACGCTGCCTGATTCCCAACTGCTGTGTCTGTCTGACTGCTCCTCACAACTGTTGCTATCTACCTGACATGACACTTACCCTCTCCTCTCTCATTTGTCACTCCCTAATCCAATGGTCTTCAAACTTTTTTTCTCAGAACCCAGTTGAAAAAAATAATTTATGCCCATGACCCAACAATTACATCTTTGAGCAATGCATTCCAGTCTTTTGATGGTAGTACCAGGGGGCCCTGTGACCTGGTACTGGTTCCCGACCCTAAGTTTGAAAACCACTGCCCTAATCAATCCTACATTACAGCCCAGGAGTCCCCATTCCCATCTCCCAGCTACAATTAGCCACACGGTGCATGACTCTGACAAAGTGAATTGCAGCCCACAAAAGCCCAAAGAAATGTGTTAGTCTTTAAGGTGTCACAGGACTTTCGTTGTTTTTGCTATATACAGACTAACACGACTACCCCTCTGGAACATAACATGCTGTCACTAATAAAAAAGTAAAGGGATGAGGGTGCTTAAGCTGTAATTACTCTACAAGGAGGGAAGATGTAGCATTTTCATACGTACATGAAATAATATTAAACATACACTAATAAGTGTATTCAAGTTTAGCAACGCAATATGCGGAATATTATTGCAATGCACACTCTCTAGAATAATCAGAACATAGTAAAAATGTTATTACAGGAGAAGATCCGTATTTTGCTAAAACAATAAGAGATTAGGTTACTCTACAGTTAGCTAGTATGCCTATGCAGCATGAAACATTATGGATATATATATTACATAGGGTTGTCAAACTCATTTGCTATGGGGGGCCAGATTTGACTTGAATATACTTCAAGTGGGCCATACCTACCATAAATTGAAACATGATGGTACTCTAACAGCATCGCAGAGTGCTGTGTATAGGAAACTGCTCCGTGATACCTCTCTCTCTCTCTCTCTCTCTCTCTCTCTCTCTCTCTCTCAGGGGGGAGAGATTGTGGTCTCGCAGAATGCAATCTCACATATCCAGAGCTCTGTGATATCATGAGACCTGACACTCTCGTGGCACTGCTGAGCTCTGGGTATGAGAGACCACACTCTCCCTCTGTTAGGGAGAGTGTGGTCCAGTGGAGCACAGTCATGGGCTGGATGGAAGAGGTTCATGGGCCACATTTGGCCTGTGGGCCGTATGTACTCCCCTGTAGTACGGTATGTTACAGTGACTTATAAGGCACTAACTCTTCAGGATTACACTACATGCCTGTTTTCCCAATAGACTTGGTGCTCTTTCTCATCAACATTATACTTGACAGTTACTTATTAACCACCATAAACTATGTAATCAGCAGCATTGGTTACATATACAGAATATGCAGAGTGAGGATTTTTACACTAGAGAAAAATATGACAATGAGGCTATACTAAATGCAGGAAAACAAACACCACAAAAAGTAGTGGGTATCCCAATGGCAATGTAAGAGGCAGTGTAAAGTAGCTAGCACCAGCATGGCATTTAGTGGTTGTACAATTATCATACACAAAGGAGAAAAGTGTGACCTAGGCTAAAAAATAAAGTAAGCTTCTTGGCGTGGATTTTACATTCATTGTGCACTACCACCGTATGCTGATATAACACCCACCTTTTTTTGACCAATTAGACCCAACATATAACTCACACTGCAATTGGTGTTATCAGATTGGCCGAAAAGACTTCCACAAATGCTTCACCCTATTTCCCATACCTAGATTTTTATTGCATTGTCATCCCCTCCCCACACTAATGATGATGCCTACCCTGAGAACCTACTGTCTGATTCTCCCAGTGAACTTTTCCCAAGCCCTTTCCACACATTGCCCCTTCCAGCTGCTCTGCATTACTTCACCAGGCCACTTGTACTCTTACATTCAAAGCCTTCCCGTAAATGCTTTTCCACCTTGATGCCCAGAGTAAGGGACTCAGCCAACCTGTGCTTTGTCTCCCAAGGCATCATAAATATTCACTTAACACAGAGATTTTTGCTAATCCAATTGGTCCTTGCTGAGGCACCGTGTAACCTGACTGCTAGGATGTGGCCCCTTTCCCAGCCTGCTCTAATGCACCATGTCTAGCCTTAGCTATGTATGGTAAGGTGGGGTGGGAAGGTGATGCCTGCCTTGAGGGCCTGCACTGCAACA
>ML685767.1:19754273-19807187 GCA_007922175.1 Pelusios castaneus | reverse complement strand
CTCTGGGACATTTCCGGAGGCTGCCTATTGCGCGAAAAGCGTACACACAGCAACTATCACGGAACAACTGTTCCGTGATAAGCCTTACCACGCTCGTTTTGGTGGTTTACATATTGCGCAGCAAGAGGGCTCTTGCCGCGCAATAAGAGGCTTTTGTGTGTGTACGCTCTGCTTGTTATTGCGCAATAAAGGGCGCAATAACTTTGTAGTGTGTACAAGGCCTAAAAAACCAATAGGGGAACACTTTAATCTCTCTGCTCACTCCATTGATGACTTGCTAATAGCTGTGTTGAAACAGATGAATAACAAATCACAGTGTCAAAGAGAAACTGCAGAACTCGAACATATATGCAAATGTAACTCAGTTGCCTTGGAGTTAAAGAGGGACTACAGATTTTTCTCTCATTACAACAGGTGATTTGACCTCACCTTCCTCTATGTGCTGTTCTCCAGTATTTGAATCTTAACATCTATTTTGATTTGCTGTTACAGCCTTACCTGATCCTATGTCCTATGCTCCCCTGCATTTAATTTCCTCCCATTCTGTAAATTTCCCATCTTCAAAGCGTCTGGCGAAGTGGGATTTTCTCCCACGAATGCTCGTGCAATAAATAAATCTGTTACTCTTTAAAAGTGCCACAGGACTCTATAGTTTTTCTGCAATAGATTAACATAGCTACTCCTTTGGAACTTGACTACAACTAAATCAAAGGAAAGTCATGAATTAGCTCCAGTAACAACAGATACCAGAATAAATGGTTTCACAGCAATACATTTCTCCACCCAGACATCACAAAAGAACCCCACCCCACACACACACACACACACACACACACACACACACACACAATTATTAGGCTGTTGTTAAAACGAACAAGACTGTTTGCAGCAAGACCTAGCCCCTGGGGCATTAATATATCTGTGTACCTTTCACTGCAGCTTAAGGAGACACACAGAACACAAATCTCTCTCACACACACACTCTTAAAACCAAAAGTTCACTGCCCTGACTCTCCAGGAATAAGCACAATGGATATTAAACAAATATAGTAAGTGCCCTAGTGCTTCATTCTCAGCTACGCATAGTGACTTAAAATATTGTGAGCTAGTAACTAGCATAGCATCTGACAGTTAAAAAAGTTAAACAGAACAAGAAATAAACAAGGAGTCCTGTGGCACTTTTAAAGACTAACAAATTTATTTATCACATGAGCTTTCGTGGGAGAAAATCCCACTTTGTCAGACTCTTAATTTCCCCATCTTTAAAGCATCTGAGAAAGTGGGATTTTCTCCCAGGAAAGCTCATGTGATAAATAAATTTGTTAGTCTTTAAAAGTGCCACAGGACTCCTTGTTTGTTCTTCTGAACTAAACTAACACGGCTACCTGTTTGGAGCTTGAGTACAAGAAATGATGATGTGTGACTTGTAGAACACCCCAGACTGTTTAGGCAATACAACACAACTGTGGAAATGAAATAAATCCATACCAGAAATGCAAAAGTGTAGTAAAACAAACAAGGAGTTTTGTGGCACTTTCAAAGGATACCCCAACCCCCTCCATAAGCCCCCTGCCCTGCCACTATCTTCCTGCTCCCCCAAATCACCCCAACTCACTCCCTAACCTCTCGCCCTGCTGCCAGCTCCCCACACTGCCCCGAGTCACCCCATCTCACTCCCTAACCTCCCACCCTGCTGCCAGCTCCCCCCGCTTCTCTGCGCCGACCCCTCCCACCGCGCCCTTTCCCCGGCAGCTGCCCATCCTAGACCCAGGACCCCCTTACCTGGCTGCCGGAGCAGCCACGCTGCGGGCTGCTGCTCCTGCCCTGGCCCTGACCCTGACCCTGATCTGAGCATGCTCAGGACAAGCAGGAGTTTTAAAAACTCCCTGCCTGGGGGCTGGAGCAGCTCCCTGCCAGCTGGGTAGGGTCCGGGGCAGCCGGCCATGCTTAGCCACCGGCAGTGTTTCCTGCTCGGGTGCAACAGGGGCTGTGCTCCCGTGCACCCGCACAGCCAGACTCCGGCGCCCCTCCAAGTCTGGCACCCTAGGCGACCGTCTAGGTCGCCTCTATGGTAGGACCGGCCCTGCTCATATACAGTTCAGAGAAACTACTAATTCAAATTCTCTGTCTGGATAATCTGCCAGGAGAGGGACAGGTGCCTCTCCCAGACAATAGGAATGGAATGGAAATGTGTCCTAACTCATCACATTGCTATATGCTGTGCTCCTTTATATGCTTCTAAAAAATCAGGCTCTGAATTGGTGACAAGCTGGGGCACAAATATTGGTGGGGAGGCACAGAGCTCCTTCATTTCCTGGGAACTCAGTAAAGGGAAGGCACATGGTCTTCTGGCCCCTAGGGCCACAGGGGATCTGATAGCTCCTTGGCCCCCCAGCAATGGGGGGGGGGGCAATAGAATGTGTCCTTCTAAAAGAACTGGAATTTAAATTCCTGTGCAGTGCACATGCCCCTACTCTGAATTGTATCTGTCCCAAATTACTCTCACGCTAAAGGACCTGCATGCAGCAAAGTCTGGAGCAGGGGAGTTCCAAAGGGGTAGCCGTGTTAGTCTATTGTAGAAAAACAACAGAGTCCTGTGGCACTTTTAAAGACTAACAGATTTATTTATCGCATGAGCTTTCGTGGGAGAAAATCCCACTTCGTCAGACGCTTTGAAGATGGGAAACTTACAGAATGGGAGGAAATTAAACGCAGGGGAGTGTATGACATAGGATCAGGTCAGGCTGTAACAGCAAATCAAAATAGGTATTAGGATTCAAACACTGGGGAACAGCACATAGAGGAAGGTGAGGTCAAATCACCTGTTGTAATGAGAGAAAAATCCATAGTCCCTGTTTAACCCAAGGCAACTGAGTCAAATTTGCATATATGTTCGAGTTCTGCAGTTTCTCTTTGAAGCTGTGATTTGTTATTCATCTGTTTCAACACAGCTATTAACAAGTCGTCAAGGGAGTGAGCAGAGAGATTAAAGTGGGTACAATGGGGCAAAGGGGGACAGGGACCCGGCAGGGCATAGGGGCAGGGTGGGCAGGGCTCTGCCCTGCCAGGTGGGGGGGCATGCCAGGCTCCCCTTGTGGCCCCCCTCCCAGCAGGGAGGGCATTGGTGTAGCCCTGGGGTAGCCCTAGGTCGACTTAGTGGTACCCCACATCTACACTGGCTTAAGTCGACTCTAAGGAGTCGACTTAAGCCTTAGGTCTACTAGGAAGGTGGTTTTATAAAGTCGACTTAATTTTAATTAAGTCGACTTTATTTTCCTTAAATCGACTTAAGCAGCTTGCTTAAGTCGACTTAAGAAAACTGTAGTGTAGATGCTTAAGCGCCACAGCTCCCGCCGCCACCCGAAGCCCTGCAGCTGGACTAGGGGGGTGGCCCAAACCAGCGAGGGCAGCCGGCCAATTCCCCAGCCGCCAAACCTGGCAATTTTAATATGTCAATTTCATTGCTCAGCTAGAGCAGTGAAATTGACATATCTGACAGCTTCAGTGTCCCAGAGTGGCCCGGTTTGGCACTCTGGGACATTTCCGGAGGCTGTCAATGGCGCAACAAGCCTCCACACAGGTTGTTCCGTGGTAAGCCTTACCACCCTTGTTTGGGGTGGTTTACCTGTTGCACGGCAAGAGGGCTCTTGCCGTGCAACAAAAAGCTTTGTGTGTGGACGCTTTGATAGTTATCGCGTGGTAAGGAGCCTTACCACACAATAACTTTGTAGTGTGTACAAGGCCCCAGAGCTGATTTCACTGGCTGCGGATTTTGAGACAGACAGAACAAAAAGACAAAGTCTGCCCCAAAGAGATTACAGTCTCACCCCTAAAATATTTAAAAATCACAAAATTGGCTTAAAAGCATGATTATTTTTCAAAAAAAGAGTTTTGGAGTTATTTATTTGGGGGATTTTTTGAGCTTGTGGGCTGCAATCAGGTTTTACAATCTGGCTCTCCTCCACAACCATGAGAAACTTTTCAATCTGAAAATAAAAATAAATTTGAGATTTGCAATCACTCGACTCCAGGAGCAGGGGCTTTAAGACGCAGATCAGAGAACTGGCAACAGTGAGCTTCCACTAACATTACGTTTCCATGCTGGGCACAGCATGTGCCCTCAGTAACGTTTCTAGGCGTGTCCCTCCGCGCCACCCTCGGTGGAAGCCTAACTGAGCCTGTGACACAAGACTAACAAGACCAATCTATTTTGATTTGCTGTTACAGCCTGACCTGATCCTATGTCATACACTCCCCTGCATTTAATTTCCTCCCATTCTGTAAATTCCACATCTTCAAAGCATCTGACGAAGTGGGATTTTCTCCCATGAAAGCTCAGGCGCTAAATAAATCTGTTAGTCTTTAAAAGAGCCACAGGACTCTGTTGTTTTTCTTCAAATAGACTAACACGGCTACCCCTTTGGAACCAGACTAACAAGGAGTCCTGTGGCCCTTTTAAAGCCTAACAAATGAATTTAACGGATGAGCGTTGTTGGGATTTGCTAAGTGTGCAGCTGGCCCTGGCTGATTCTTGGAACATGCTTAGAGCAGTGGCTGCCCTTGTGACTCTCACCCTGAGCAGCATTGTGACCCCTACCTGGCCCTACCAATCCCTGTAAAGGGACCCTTGGAGCGATCCTCCCGCACCAGCTCAGCGAGGCGGTGCTGTGTTACCCGGAGGGGCCGGCAGCCTCTCCTCGCTCCTCCCAGGAAGCGTCCTTTGCCCTCCCCTCCCCAAATAGGAAGCTGCGATCATCTGCTGCTGTGTGAGGTTATCAACATACTCTGCTGCCAGCCAGGCTAAAGAAGCACATCATCCTTCCAGGACTGGGTGGGGAGCAAATCCCATCTGCCTTTCCTTGCAGGTAGGCAAAATGAAACTGGGTACGGGTTCCCCTCGCCAATCTGCAGCTGGACGGGAGGAGGCAGGCCTTTGCTCCTCGGCTGGCTCTCGGGAGGGAGGCAGTCAGTCTGCACAGCCAGCGTTCAAAAACCACGGGGAGCCGCTGCAAAGATTCAGGGGAGCTTGGAAGCCATGCACAGTTCTAGCAAAGACACTGTGTTTTCAAGATCGGATTTCTGATTGTGGCACAGAATGCTGAAAGCTGGCCCCAGTGCACATCCCAGAATGGGAATCCATCTAGGACTGAGCTGAAAAAAAAAAAAGAGGGACCTTTCTCTATTTTAGCTCCACAATTTTTTCCTTAGAGAGCAGACTCCCTTTCTCCTTTCAACTCCCTGCCCATTTCCATTTATTTTCCTTCCCCCAGGGTGCCCACCAGGGATTCCATCCTATTTCTGACCCCCGACCCCCTTTCCCGTGGCACAGACCAGCTCTGTGATCCTCAGTTCTTCCACTCCTTTTAACATTTTCCATTAGCCTTTCCTGTCCCCACTTCTGCCTGCAGCCACCCAGTTTCTTCTCCCTCTTCCCCAGGAATCATCTAGCTTCCTGCCCCTTGCAGATTTCAGTCTGAACCCCTGTTCCAGGTTTATTATCTCACTAGCTAGCACTTCAGTGGGGCAGCCCTTCCCTTTCTTGCACCTCTCTCTGTGCACATTCCAACAGCTCCCATTCAGCTGACCTACTGCCCCTTTTTCTCTTAACACTGTTTAGCAGCCCCATAATCCTCTTATTCTTGCATCCCACTCTGCTAGCATTTTCCAGCAGGCCATTTGCATCCTTTTCCTTCAGCATTTCACTCATGCTGTCCCCACTCAGCTGACATGAGGCAGATTGCAATTCTGGAATACCTCCTACCCCCTGCCTCAACACCTCACTGGGTTACAGCCTCCCAGCCTGACAAAAATGTGGGGAGGGGGTTCCTGCAGGCAGAGTGGGAATAGAGGATCTAGACATCAGCTTGCTACATAAATGAGATTAAATCCTATCATAGCCAGTAATGGGGGCCAGAATGAAAAGGGGTCTGATGGTGCAGAGGAGAGGCTTACTGCTCCTGAGTCAAACTCTGTGTATGCTCATCTCCCACAGAAATTGGTCCAATAAAAGATACATCACCCACCTTGTCTCCCAAAGATAGGACAGGAAAGAGTGGCCAGGCAGACTTGTACTACTGAAGAATAACTGCACTCTTCCCTATGGAAAAAGTCCCCAGTGGGAGCAGAAAGTTAGCATTATTCCAGTGGCAGGGGAAACATACACTGTGATGTGATTGCTTCCTCAAATTCTGCTTTGTCCTGTAGTTCCGCAGTGTGGAGAATGGAAGTGTTACGCTCTCCATTCTCTTTCAGTAATAGATGCCAGAGTCCTAAGGAATAGAAAACTGCTTGTCAAAACCATGGTACTCCACGCTAGAGTAAACCAAAAGTGTCCTGGCCCAGCAATAAAAAGTACATGTAGCTGAGTGGAATTAAAAGCAAAATGATAAACTTTTATAAAAGCTCCAACTGTGAGGGTGGGGAAAAGTTTATAGACAGACAGTGTGTGTGAGTAAGAGATTAGTGTTGACAGAAAGCTCCCAGGAGTAACCTGGTGTATCCCTAGAGTTCTTGGTAGAGAGCTGAACTAAAAGGAAGGACAGATAGCAAATACTTCATGAGATGAATTCTGGATGGTATCTCTCAAGTAAACTCTACTCTTTCCCTGTTCTTGGTCCTCTGGCTCAGGACAGAACCAACGGCACCTTAGAATATGCTTGCCAGTGTCAGACCAAACGTACTAAAGCAATGGGAGAGCAGGGGAGCTGTAGGATTCACAATTTCTGTTTCCTCTACAGAAAAAGGAGAGACCCTTCGTTCACTTTGCGTGCGCCAAGCTGCCCAGTTAACTTGACTGTGAATCTCTGCTGGTGCACCTGGAGGCTGTGTGTGAGAGGCAGGCCCTGCTGCTAGAAGAGAGGAGGGAAGGTGCTTCTTTCCCTACACTGCTTGATTGCTTGTATTTTCATTCATGTTATTTTTGTAGGTGTTAATATTCAACAATGTGGTCCGTGAATACAAGTATTGCCGGCATGTTGAGGGTCTTTGCCCATCGCTAATTGATATCTTTGTTAACAGTTCCAGTGGTTACAGTCGTTGGAGCCAAACACCTAGTAGAGCTGTGTCACTGTAACCCGCTAGTGTAGACCAGACCTGGGTCACTTCTGGTACAGATTTTCAGTTTATAGTGATTGATTTTTGCCTATCTACACTAGGGGTTGCTGTGGTACAGCTACACTGTTGGGTCAGTCACTGATGGCTGAGATCCCCAGGGTAGACCAGCGCTTTAGACCCAAAAGCAGAGGCGGCTTTTGGAGTAGGCGAAGCAGGCGGACGCCCAGGGCCCCAAGCAGTAAGGGGACCTGTCACCTACCCCAAAAGCTGCATCTGCCTTGGTCGGCGGCAGGAGGAGGATCTGGGCTCAGAGGGCCAGGACCATGAGGTGGAGACTGAGGCAGGAGGAAGGGCAGGGTGGTGAGGGTGGGCCATGGGTGGGGGGAGCAGGGCTACAGAGGGGGCCCCTGTGGGCCTAAAGGGGGCCCCACAATGGGCCTTTGCATGGGGCCCCCAATAGCCAAAGGCTACCTCTGCCCAAAAGGACCATAGAAAGTGATCTCCCCTTTTTATCCTTCACATACCAGCGCAGGACTTCCAGCTGGAATAGTGTTTCCCAATGCTTACAACAGCAAGGGGTTGCCATAAGCATTTAAAGCACCCTACATCCGGTGCAGTCAGCTGCAGCCTGCCTTTTGTGTTCCTGTCAAATGTAATCCCTCCTCTGATAAAATGATTCTAGTCCACCTGTTTTCAAAGAGATTGTAACACAATGTGTAGCTCTGCCTACAGCCTCAAAGAACAGGTCTGCATTATTGCTGAACCAAGGCATTAAAAATACTGAGTTGGATACTCCTAAATCATTCTTTTAAAAATAAGGCTCTTTTTACTTCCCTTCTCATTTTTAGGGTTCAAGTTTTTCTTTGCAACCATTGGGGCTAGAAAGCTTGAGAGTCTCATGTAATCACATGACTCTAGGAATTGATGCTTTAAGAAAAACCCAAAATAATTTGCAACACTGTAAACTACCCCATTCATCTTGATGGCTTGTTAGAGCTGAAACGTATACATTACTAGCATGTATGCTCCACTAACATGCCATAATGCACCTTTCTGTTTTTGATTGGTGAATGGGCACGGGTGGAGGCAGTATCCCATTATCTTAAAGGACTTGTTCATATTGGGAGTTTCTCTTCCCCAGAGTTCTTATTTCCAGTTAGTTGATTGCAAATTAAATTGAATTAAGTAACACCTTTGTGTAGACTTGTCTGGACATTCTAAAACATCTGTGGTTTTCCTGGGGATCAGCCTAGATGTAGAGTAAAGAATAAACATGTAACAAGCATCTGGGGAATATACACATTAGCCTTTACCAAGGTGTTAATGACCGTGAGCTAATTAACAATCGATTAACTTGAGATGAGAATTCTAGTTCAGCCAGAGCCTAGGAAATACTTGAGTGACAGCTAATGTTTTTTAAAAATACTACTGTAGAAAGGTCAAGTTTTAGTTTTAACACGAGCTGGTCTATGTGAACCATAGGGGCCCCCTCTTTCCCTTTTGTTTTCTTCTTCCCCACCCTCTTTTTTCTCTTTGTGGCCTTGGGACCCCTCTTTTTATTCTTGCCGTTGTGTCTCCTCTGTTCTTTGCTCCAGCAACTCCACGGTCCTGTACCCCTCATATTACTCGCACTATCCCTTGCTACTTGGCAGTGGGATTCCCCTTGGAGCAGCAAATTCTAAATGGAGAATGCTTGTTTTAGGTACCATTGGCATTTTATGGTGTGACTGTGCTGTCCAAAGACTGAGCAGGGCTTTATGGAACACATCAGGAATGTCATACAGGAGAACTACCAGAATCTTATCTCACTGGGTAAGGATTTGCAATATCTTTTTTTATTAGCACCTCTGAAATGCCTTCATTTGCTTCAGCATAGAGTTCTTTCCTTAGGGGATCAGATCCTTTCATCCCCAGAATCTGAGTGAGCCAGTCACCTCCCATTTAAAAGGATTTTCAGAAGTGCAGTTGGCAGCCCATCCCGCTCCTTGGGTTTCTATTGGGAAGAATCTATAGAAGTATTTGTGTGTTTCTAACTCCTGAACCGACAAACATTGGTGGAACTTTCTGTGTTTGTAACACACTTCTACCTGGGACTGGCATCAACTTCAGAAGGAATTCTGGGGGCTCTTTACTGGCTTTGTATATTGTGTCATGGGCCCATTAAGAGGGGTCCTTAACTCTCCTATAGGGATAAAACACGTCTACCGCCAGATCAGGGACATTCTTCTGGGAAATAACAGAACACTTTCCCAACCATTCAGATGACTCATCCCTTCCACCCACCTGCTCTGCCCCTTCCCCACCCCATTAGAGAGGCTGGGATTAAAAACAGCATCAGTTGAATATTTAACAAGCCTTGATGCCAACTGTTTTCTTTGTCATGAGCAGGTTTTCCAATTCCTAAATGTGACCTAGGCAAAGAACTGTCTGACCTAGGTCACCAGGCTTTCTAGGAAAGAAAGCTTGTGAAATACATCCACACAGGTGAGGAAATTGGAAACACTCCCTGAGTGAAGGAAAAAGAAGTTGGAATTCCAATAGCTATTGTGAACTCATTGTTCTGACTCTTCTGATCTTGTTCCATTTTGTGATTAGCTTTCTTACATTGTAACCAGTTCACCTATCTCCAGGGCAAAAATCAAGGGTGGCTGTCTCACTTCGGCTAGTATTGTATCCTTACCTGTACTCCAAGTGTTGAGAACAGTTGTAGAGGCTGAAGTGATCTGCTCCCATCTTATTTCGGAAAGACCTGTCTTCCCATCTGCAGCAAGTAGTCAGGAGTCCTTTGCCAGTCCTCTTTCCAAGGGTTCCTTTCTCCCAAGCACAGGAAATAATCATGTCTGGAATAATTTTCTTTTCCAGGAGATCACAGTAGAGATGAGGAGATTTCTCATCAGGAAGATTCTGCCAGCATGGAGCTGCAGGGAGTCTTTTCGGTGAGATCTGGAGGAAATACATCCCAGGGTCTTGACCTGGGAAAAGTCGATGCGAGTCAGCACAACTCAGCAGTGTCATGGAGAGAGGACCCTTCAAAGATGAAACAAATTGAATCCACTCCCAGTGAACGAGAGCTCCAGGAGCCACGAGAGGACATCATCCGACGACGAATTCCCCGAGCAGAGAGACCAACCATATGTTCTGAATGCGGGAAGGGCTTCAGTCGAAGCATACACCTGATTCAGCATCAGAGAATGCACACAGGGGAGAGACCGTTCAAATGCACTGAGTGCGGGAAAGGCTTCAGCCAGAGCTCACACCTTATTCAGCACCGGAGAATCCACACGGGTCAGAAGCCCTACACATGTCACGAGTGTGGTAAGAGCTTCAGCCAAAGCTCCAATCTCATTAAACATCAGAGGATCCACACAGGGCACAAACCCTACGTGTGCATGGAGTGCGGGAAGATCTTCAGTGATAGCTCCACGTGTATAAAACACCAGAGAATGCACACGGGAGAGAAGCCCTACAAATGTCCCGAATGTGGCAAAAACTTTAGCCAGCGTTCACATCTCATCCAGCACCAGAGGATTCACAATGGCGTCAAGCCCTACACATGTATGGAATGTGGGAAGAGTTTTGGCCAGAGCTCTGACCTAATTAATCACACCAGGACCCACACCGGGGAGAAACCCTACAAATGCACGGAGTGTGGGAAGTGCTTCAGTGGGAACTCCAATCTGATCAAACACCAGAGGATCCATACAGGAGAGAATCCCTACCACTGCGCCCAGTGCGGGAAGTGCTTCCGCTTCCAGCCTCAGCTTGTGCGGCACCAGAAGCATCATGCACAGTAGGAACTTCCTCTGTTGGGAAGAGGGGGTCACAGCCATGCCCGTAGGGAGAAGCTAGCTGAGCACTGCGGTGTGACATGGAGGAGGGAGCTTATCCCTGGTAGGATGATGGTCTAAGCCATTGTTTCAGAATAAGTATGATGTACAACAACAGGAGAGAACTGGAAAAAGTTAAGTATTCCAGAGAATCGTGGCCTTTTACTTTTACTGCTGATAAGGGTCAACGTGAATCAAATCATAACACTTTCTCAGTACACTGATCAGGCTTTGTCATCCTGGCCAATGCTTACCCTTCAGAACCTAGGCTCCTGTTTCTCATTTTCTGGTACTTTTTAAGGTACTAGCTCCTGTTGATATTTATTTCCTATCCCACCCCACCCCCAACTCCACACTGCAATAGTCAGTATTTCGGCTGTATCCTTGGGACTGCATTTGTTGAATAAATGGTAGTGAAATTAATGTGTCTGTGACAAAGATACTGCTGTTTGACAACATACTCCATGAGAGCAAGTCAGTTAACATCCTAATAGACATTTCTCTCAGAAAGATACTTGCTCAAGTGCCCTTGTGGGTGGCACTTTATGAAGGTTCTAAAAATGTAAGCAGTATGTAGGATGAATTTTTTTTAACTGTGATCTGCTAATTGATGCTTGATGAACAGAAGGATGACATTCATTGAAAAAAATTAAGCTGTCTAATTTTAAAACTAAATGTGTTCTTAAACTTGAATATGAATTTTAATTTCATGATTTTTCTCCCCCACCTCCCTCCCCCCACAATAAACCTTTTTAACTTAAGCCACTATGAATCTGGAATTGTCAGTTGGTATGGTGAGAGGATTGTGACATACACGTCTAAGACTTGTAATGCTCTGTTTTTGGTTATAAAGTCACTACATGAAGGAACTACAGATTTTCTGCGCAGGAAGATGCAGGGAAGCAGAATCATCAGCATGTGGAAAGAACTGTCCATCAAACACGTTTTCCTCAAGCATTCTTTGTGAGAGGAAACACTACTGCAATGAGTTTCACCTCCTGTAAAAGGGATACTGGTTAAGACAAAAACTTGGCAATAGTGGATGGGGTGGGAATGGCAATAATATGGAAGGTGTTAATACCTCTAGCTCAAAAACTCTTCGATGAACAAAGTATCTATTGAGATGCCTACTCTATCCACAAAGTCAAACTGGAAGGAAATTACACCATGCTTTAGTCAAGAGCAAAAGTGATTAGATATGGTGTGTTGTAAAAATATAGATCCGTATATACACAGTGCAAATCTGAATGTAAGGAAAGTAATGATGGCTTTATGACAAAGACCATCTACCACTGATGGAGGGCAGGCAAGAGCAAAGAGCAAAAGGTGCTGTAAGAATGGTGATCCTGAGGGAAAGAGCAAGCCGTGAATGCCTGTGATGTTACTGGAGCTATGGACTGCTTAACCAGAGGTAGTAACACTCTCCTAAGCCAAGCATCAAAGTTAGTTCGAATTAGTTAATGGCCCCACTAGAAAGCTTGTTCGAACTAAGCAAGTGCCATGCATGGTACTTGCTTAGTTCGAATTAGTCAGTTGCATTAAGCTCAGGGTGCTGGTTAGTTCGAACCAACCAGTTAGTTTGAACTAACATGGCCACATTGACTTAATTCGAATTAACTAGTGCGAATTAAGGGTTAGTTCAAAGTAAAACGAGATTTTACTAATTCAAACTAACTTTTCCTTAATTCAACTTAAGGAACTGCTTAAGTCGAATTAAGGAAACTCAAGTGTAGACACAGAGTAAATTAAGTTGACTTAAGCCTGCTTAAATCAACTTAACTTACAAGTATAGACGCAGCCTCTAAAATATTTCTCTTCATTTCGATGGGTTTTGGGTTTTTTTAACCTGTTTAAGAACAAGGTCCATTGAAATGTTACCAAAAAAATTGTGTGTGTTCTTTGTACTGGTAAACAGACCTTGACCGACCGTCCTGTGGAGATTAAAGGAGGCTGTGTGCTTGAGGGTGGAAGAGAAAACAGCTAACTGAGGAGGACCTAAGGAGGACTGGAATCAATCTGTGGTCCCGACCCATTGCTAATATTCTCCACAGTACTGTAGCATATTGTACTTCCTGAGAACTAATGCTGTGTTCCCATTCTAATGTCACAGAGGTACTGATCTCAAACGACAAGCATTCTTTGCTTTCACCAAGTAGCTGGATGAGGATCTCTTACCCCCCATTTGAATGTCTGCTATAGGCAAGGCCATCCCTAAGGGGGAGCGGGGCCCGGGGCCAATTGGCCTGGGTGGGGGCCCCACCCCACGCTGGAAGGGAAGGGAGGCCCGGGTCGACCTACCCCGCCCCCAGGACCCCGGCAAGCCTCGGCTCCCAGCGGTGGCACAGTCTCGGGTCCCCAGCCGGGCCAGCAGGAGCAGGCCCCAGCTGCGGCTGCAGCCACAAGATGGCCCCAGCCGGGATCCCAGGCTGCCACCACTGGTGCCCTGGCCAGAGAGTGGGACCTGAGGCCACTGTGGGGAGGGCGGCCCCGGGTGAGGCCACACCGCTGGCTGAGGCCGACCCTGGGCCCAGCCAGGGACAACCATGTGGGTCAGGCCAGCCCAGTGAGGCCGGACCCCGCAAACTGCCCCGTCCCTGGGCCTGCCTGCTCCGCCCGGGGGGTGGGGGGAAGGGAACAGGGGGGAATGGCCGGCCCAGGGCCAGAGGCCGGGCAAGCCTCTCACCTCACTGCCTTTGGCTCACCGCCATGGGCCCCGCACTGCCCCCAGCTGGGAGCGGGACAGTGCAGGGCCCACATTGCCACAGGGCCTGGGGCGATCGCCCTGTTGGCCCCCCAAGGACAGCCCTGGCTATAGGTGCATTCACCACTGACCTTTCATGACCCCCTGTTGTGAAAATAGTCCTATTAAGATGTCGCCGTGGGCACATAAAATCACATTTCTGAAAACGTCAGCATTGTCTTTGATACACACTGTGTCCTAAACGTCTTAGTGTTCCCTAATTACAGCAGAGGAAAGTCAGGGGCTGAGGAGAAGAGAGATGCTGTCGGATGAGATTGAGAGATGGAAAACGGGCACAATGGAGGGTTGCATGAAGGTCATTCAGCAAGGCAGGAGAAGGATGTTCTACCAACAGCTGTGTGACTGAGTGAAGGCATAGAAATGACCTCACTGTGTGAGTGGAAGAACATTGTTGTCGAGTCGTCTGCATTGTACAATTGAAACTTGCACTCACAATTCCCTGTTACCTACATGCAATCTGAGCCCAGCCCGCTGGGATTGTAGCTGGCTTTTTCTGTCCACCACCAGGTGGTTTTAGCACTACCTGCAGGAATCCTAAATTAGCACGCACACATGCACCCTTTACCTTTTTGAGAGCAGAGCAGAATTCTGGATGTTGACAGAGAACACTGAACCTTCAAGGGTAAGAGTCTGCAGCAAATGGGAGAGCAAGACTTTCTTTCCTTTCGATTTCAGTAAAATTTTCAAAGCCTTGCAACATTCTCCACACTTCCCTGATTGCCTTTCATGAGCCCCTGCTTGTGAAGCACTGCCTTTATTAGACCCGTCTCTCCGGTATAACATGCCATAGTCTAGAATCTCCACACTAGGTAACTCGAGTGCCCTTTCTGAGCCACTAACAAGTTGTTCACACAGAAATAGGTGAGCTGCGGATGCCACTGATTTGGTCAGCTTAGTGCAGTGGTTCTCAACCAGGATTATGTATCTCTGGGGGTGCGCAGAAGTTTTTCAGGAGATACATCAACTCATTAGCCTACCTTTTCAAACAGGTTACATAAAAAGCATTAGTGAAGACAGTACAAACTAAAATTTCATACAGACAACTTGTTTAAAGTGTTCTATATACGCTGAAATGTAAGTACAATAGTCATATTCTAACTGATTTATTTTAAATTATATGGTAAAAATGAAAAGAATAAGCAATGTTTCAGTTATAGTGCACTGTGACACTTTTGTCTTTTTTTATGTCTGATTTTGTAAGCAAGTCATTTTTAGTAAGGTGAAACTTGGGGTTACATAAGACAAATCAGACTCCTGAAAGGAGTACAGTGACTTAGTGTACACTGTCTACTCTATACACACACACCATACATCATTTGAAAGCTTATTACGTCTGCTTATAAGATGAGGTAAGATGTGGAGCTGTCAGGTGGTGCCATTACTGTAGAAATATAAATGATGACACCATCAACACAATAAAATGACCACTTTGAAATATTTGCATTCGTTAGTTAATTTAATGCCTGTCTTATTATTTCCAAACATACAAATGGATTTCTTTGTGACCTTGAAGCATCACAAAAACAACCTAAAGCGTAAAACAAAAGCTAATAAGTGTATAGGTACCACTGAAAAGTAATTGTACTTCTGACAGTCAACATCATTATCATCTTGTTCTTCATTATTAGCTCTGTCAAGAGTATGTGGGTTACCTAAGTCTCCATTACCTTGGAATGTACCCAGTTCTGTGCAACAAAGATTATTCTGACTACGGAGATAGCTAATTGTGCAGTGACCTCCACAAAGGAATGAGTACAGGCCCAAATAAGGTCTTGTAGAAACTCAGGTGCTATTGGGCCCTTCAAAAACACAGGAAGTAGTTCGTCATTAACATTTTTCCATCCATGTTGGAGTCATGAATATCTGTTTTAACTACATGCAAAGATATCCAAAGCTTTGTCTGTCAAGATGCTGTTTTGTCACACTCTTCAAAATTGTCCTCACCTGGTGGGAGTCTGGCCAGTGTCTTGTTCTTTCTGAAGGTTAGATTGAAGCATAAGCAATTCAGATCTCTGTGGGTCTCCTTTTCTTTTGTGCTCTGGACTGGTCCTCCAGGCAATGCACTGGAAGGGTCTCACCCCAATATGGGTTCTTCCAGTGCTCCATCCTTCACAGACACCAGAGGAGTCATAGTGGGGCGAAGCCCTACAGCTGTGCTGAGTGTCAGAAGGCAAACAGCAAAAATGCCACCCTTTGCAGCCACAAGAGCATCCATCAAGGAAGGCAGCCCTTCCAGTGCACCCAATGCAGGGAGAGCTTCTGATAATCAGCCACAGTTCAGACAGCATCAGAGACTGCATGCCATATAGCAACCAACTGCTGGGTGCAGGGCTTGTTGGATTAGAAGGTAGTGCTGGGCTGTGGGTTAGGGGCATGTGTGGAAAAGAAGGCGAACTAGTCAGGGATCAATGAGCTGGTGGGAACCAGAATGGGAGGGAGCTAGGATGAGACTAGACTGAGTCATATGGTGCAGCTGAGATATTTAGATCCAGATTTCCCAAAATGACCTTGGATTTTTGGGCCTCCAGCTCGAGGCACCCAGAGGTGCTGGCCCCTCACAACTGCAAATCAAGGGGAGCAGCAGGTGTTCAGCACCCCTGAAACTCAGGGCCTTGTTGATGCAGGTTAGGCCTCCAGTATATAGAGAACGCTTTTGGAAATCTCTGCTTTGATAAATGGTCTTGCAAGTTGCAGTGGTTAACCTGGCATAGGAATGTGTTCCCTGCCTTTGATCCAAGGCTTAACGCCACATTTCAAAACGGGGACTCTGACCTGAGCAGTAGATCCTGCCTGCTTGGGCCTTGTCTAACCTATAGCAATGTGTTATCCTTGCCACTCTTTGGATTCCTGAGGGCTCCTGTACCCACCATGCATTGATTTACTTACAGAATTGCTCCCAACCATTCACAGGCAATCACACAAACATTTGGATTGCATGTGGCCTGGGCAGGGCTAATGCTGTGACGTCTGCCACTGTGCCAGCCTCCACCAATGCAGTGCATGTGTAAGCAGCCAGCACTGGTGTAATAGCCTCGTGCCTCTCCCATGCTGTGCCAGTCATTGATCAGGCAGCCTGGTTAGCTTTGTTTCTGTACTCTGCTGGTGCAGCTCAAGCTCCCTGAAGCCCCTAACCTGTCCAAATCATCCCGCACATACTCAGGACCTCTGTACATTATTTCCCACCAGCATCCACTTCTTGGTGATTGCTACGTTAGCAAGCTGATTTCAGAGCATAACTCCAGAAGAAACCACCACACTGAAGGATCCTCCAGGGAAACTGTAGGAAGCTTTATGTTGACCACAAACTCCCACTGAAGTCTTTTCCTCTATGACAATTTACACAACAAATCCTTTCTTTACAGAGGTGACATTTAAGTGTGGTCTTTCTAGACCTCTCTAGAGGTATAGTATGGCCCAGTGGTCAAAACACAGGCTTGGGAGCTAGGGTCTGTTACTGATTTGCTATGTGGCCTTGGGAAGCTCACATTGTAGGGATTCATGGCCCATGGTTCATGCTGAGACGGCACATCCAGGCACACCTGGACCACCTTGATGCATGATCATGGGCTGTCCACCTGTAAACATGCTGGGCAGGGGGAAAAGGAGAGTGTGATGAACAAACACTGAGTATATTGAGAGATAGTGAAAGATTTATTCTTTTCCCTGTCCCAGCTCCCTTTCTCAAGGTTGTAGCTAGAAATATAATCAACAGAGCTTATTTTCTCATCCCTGCGTAAAAGGCCTTGAAGGAACTTGTTATGTTCTTGTATCCTGTTATGTTATGTTTTTGCACAGGAATGCTTATTTTGATCTTATGTAAGTTGTTTGCTCTGCTTAATAAAAAGGAGGTAGCAAGCTCAGACAAGCAGCTTTGGCTCCTCCATGACATGACATTCTGTGTCTGTCATCCCTTCACACATCAACTCTAGGCCTCAGTTTCCTCATCTGTAAGATAAGGTTAATATTGGCCTCCCTCTCAGTGGCTTGTGTGGATTAATTCATTTTTTGTAAAGCCCTTTTGAACTCCGCAGATGGAAGGTGCTGTAGACACACAAAGTATTATTATGGACACTCATTCACATCCTGTGTGGAAGGCACTTCCGGTTAGCCCTAGAGTCCCCTGAGAGCAGGTACGCTTTCATTAAAAAAATAAAACTAAAGAACTTTTCTGTATGACAGAAGTGTATTTCCATGGGCCAAGAGTACCATGTGGAAAGGCAGGGAAATGTGGCAGTGCAAATGGGGGGGGGGGGGGTGTATGCCAAGAGATACGTCAAACCCCATTGCTCCATTTTTTGAGAGCCATGGGGGGGACTCTGTTCCTCTTGTTTCCAAGGCGAGGCATTTAGGGAAGCTCCTCTACAGGTGACCTATGAAGGAAAATAATTGGGCTTGTGCCTTCTTTTGTGTCTCTGTGAAGAATAAAGGAGCCTCCCCAAAGAAGCATTTTTACATTAGAGATTCAGGTCTTGTCTACCTTCCAAGTCTCCATGGTGACTGAAGGTCTCATGCAATGATGGGATTAAAGTGGTAGAGTGAAAAATTGAGCAAAAAGGCTGAAGGGATTTTTAGTTAGATTGTTCAGAACTCTCTGGTTTTCTTAATATTTATTGAACTCCTGCAACTAACGAGCATGTTAGAGGGAGAATTTCTTTGTTAAAGGTTCCCACTTCCCACTTCTCCAGTTAAGTGTGAGAACGCCCAGGAAATAACCCTGAGAGATGGTCAAAATGTTTCCAGTGAAAAATGTTTTTTTGACCAAAATGAAACTTTTTCAAAAATATTTTCATTTTTTTCCATGACAAAAACAAGCCAACATTTTTTTCAGTGAAAATTTGTAGTTCTCAAAATTTCCGATTATTTTATAAAAATAAAAACAATCCCCAAGAGCAGGTTTCAAAACCTGACAAGTTTTTAGGGGTTCTTTTTATTATTGTTGAGCATATCCACAACAAAGCCTTTCTCTACTGAATGGGAGTGTGTAGTTGGCATTCCACTTTGGAAAAGTCCAGCTATACTGGAGGCTCTTTGAAAACAGTACATTTTTGTGCTGAAGTGGGACAGGTAAATGATATGAGAAGAAGAGCTATCCATGATCTGCTTCTTACATATTAATTGATATAGGTAAAGTGCTTGGGAGATGTTCAGCTCAAGATGAGTTCTGAGTGTTCTTTTATTAATGACAGGGAGTAGCTGAGTGTGAATGTGAGACTAGAAGGAAAGCATGAGTCGGTGACCACAACTATTTCAGTTTAGCACAAAGAAAAACAGATTCCCCAAATAAAGCCAAATGTTTCAAAAAAACAAATTTTGGGGAAATAAATCCGCAAGCAAGGTCCTGCTCAATGAGGGAGAAAGCTAAAGAATCCTCAATGTCATCTTTAATGTGTGCAACAAATTCCAGTTCCTCTGAAGAAGAATACAAGTAAAGAGTAGCTGCCAGGAGGGGCCGCTCAAAGCTGGGAAAATAAAATGAAAGCACATACTGGAAGCAGACGAGCAGAGAACGCTAAAAGCAGAGGCTTTAGAGCTAGCAGTCTACATGTCTGCCAGTCATATTGAGCTTCAGGCTCTCACACCACAAGTAAAATACTGTGGAAAATTCACATTGTGGTGGTCTGGTCTGGATGAACCCATTATTAACTGGTAGAGTTGGGAACCAATATATTTGATTGGGATGCAAAGGTATAAAAGTTTGCAGTGATTATTGTTCATGATTAATTCTCTGAACATCTCTACCAGACAGTTCCTAAAAGGGCAAACATTTGAAATGGAGATTAAAAAAAATTTGCTGCAGCTTAATGGGTGTCACCTGTACAGAGAGTAGTCCATCTGGGGCTAGATTCACAAAGGGACAGGTAACTCCTAGGTGCCCTTCCATCTAGCTGAATCCTCAGCACTGAGGTAGCTGCCCAGGCTCACTATATGATGTATGGGGAAAGCTTAGGCACGTAAGAAAGGGATCCTTAGAAGCTAGCATGCTGAGCAGGGAGCTGCCTAAACTAGCCAGAAGTGAAATACAGAGGAAAGGGGTGAGGCTTATGGCCCATAGTCACAACAGTACTTAGACAACTAACTCCTATTGACCTGGGCCTCAAGCACCTGACTGGCAGGCCTGATCAGAGGGGCCTATCTCTGCCTTGGGATTGTCAGCGGTGCACCCTGTCCTGGATTAGACACACAGAGAGCTAGCTAATAGCCCAGTGGCTAGAGTACTTGCCTAGGATGTGGCAGACCGGTTTTCAAATCCCTACCGTATCTGAGATGGAGCAGGGCTTGAACCCATGTAAGAGAATACCCTAGGTCACTGAGCTATAGAATCACTTTGTCAATAACTTATTATTTATATCCCATCAACAGTACCTGCTGTAGCGATGAGTGCACTGACCTGGAAGCTCTGTGTTCAAGACTGCTCCAAATCAGACAGAGGAGAGATTTGAATACAGCTCTCCAGAATCCCAGATAAGTGCCCTAATGATTGACTATTGGGTATGCTGGACACACACACACCTTCACCATCTTTCACCCTTAGTTGTCTTTTGCATGAGGCCCACTCCATTTGGTGTACGCTAAGAAAGCCTAATGGGTAGCCTCCATGGTAAGAGAGGCAAGGGAATACCTAGTTTGAGAATTCTGAGCTAGGGCTATAGTTATGGAGCAACATAGGTGGCTTTGCAAATTCTACTGGTACATAGGTTCCTAAAGGAGAGGGTAGTAGCTCAAGGTAATTTTGGGGCAGCCACTGGTGCTTTGATGTTGGAGTGATGTGCCTAAAGAAGCAGTTATGTGCCAAATGCTTTGTGAATTTAGCCCTGCCTATATAATAACCAGAACTCAGTATCCCAGGAAGCCTCCAAACAGACTAAATTTGCAGAAGAAAACCTGCAATGCTATTTTATTTTATTATTCATGGGACTTTATTTTTATCTGTAGCAAAGGCTACAATTTCAGAATAGGGAAGAAATGTGATGTACAATATATAATGCATACCCAAAGATTAGTCAACTCTTAGGAATGGTTACAGCTGTAAGTTTTTGGAGTAGGTGGATACTAACCTGTGATAGGGAGATACAGATACATTTATAGAGAGAGAAATACCCTTTATATATATTATAATGTTGTCCCCAGGTAAAGTGAGTGGAACCAGGAAATAAAATAAAATCTCTTCTGTGGTGTGGAGAGTTTACTACCACAACATTCTTCTCTTAAGATTATTCATCAGCTGATGCTACCTCTCATGATGCAAAGCAGCTACCTTGGGTTTCCTTTGCTGAGGGTGTTGTGCTCAAGGTCCTGCCACAGAGCTCTATGGGTGGAGTTCAGGAAAAAGCCAGTACATTGAATTGAATTTAGCTCTTAATAAACAGCAGCATTTTTCTTTTCATTCTCCTCCACTCTTATTAACAGCTGCTCCCAAACCACAAGTGCCCTCTCTCATTAAGGGACACAGAGTGTACCCAATATTTTGATCATGTTTATTTTTGTTGCTCCCACTAATTAGGATAGTCTTAATCTTGAAATCGTCTTAATTAGGATGTTTAGCAGGGAACCTAATTAAGCTGAGCAGCCTGACTGCTGCTTAATTGTCTGCCCTGCAGGTGATGAAGTGATTCTCTTAAACCAGTATTTCTGAACTGGCGTTCCACAGAATACCAGTGATCCATGGATACGGTAAGATGTTCTGCAGCCAACCCCAACTGCTCCCTGTAGGATGGGCAGCGAGGGCTGAGTAGGGACAGTGGAATGATCAACACAGCAAGCTGATGCATGCCCACTGCCTTGCTCTTTTGTGGCAGCTGGGGCATTTTGAATGTCCTGTCACTGTTACTGCTGGCTTCGAAATTGCATGGAAATATTTCCATGATAGGACTTTCTTCGAAGAAACTTAGTCCAAGAATACATTAACTTTATTCAAACATGCAGGCCCAAAATTCCCATTAAAACTTGAGTAATATCATTTTCAGTTTAAGTTGTGTGCATGATCATTATGTATCTATATTTTAGAAATAAATGAAAGTTATATTCATAAAATTATATTTAATTCAGTGTCCTGAATCTTTTATGCAGGAATGCATTGTATGGAGATATTACAAACATTACAGCTGGTATTTATTGGCTTTTTCAAGAAAGCTTTCATCACGTGTTCCGTCTAAAGTAATTAATACCTTCAGGTACTCCCCAGTCCACTAATGTTTGAGAAATACTGTCTTAAACTATACATATATCATGTTCCTCTGATACTGAGGGGATAGAGTGTGCGTCAAAAACCTCTGCTGATGTTGGTTTAACAAACTGCATTAACAGCTATCCCTTTTTTCCCCCCAAACATTATTTAAATCTCTTCAGGTTTCTCCTGACAGAAATGTTGTGGCCTGAGCCTTCTCTTGGCTTCTCTGTTGCAATTTAATTCCTTTTAAGCCACTTGTCATTGGCAGCTCAGTTTAATTCTCAATTCTGTAGTAAATTGACAGTTTGTAGCAAGCTGGACAATCATTTCAAGTACAGAATGGCACTCTCTCTTAGGGTGCGTCTACACTTACAAATTAAGTCGATTTAAGCTTGCTTAAGTCGATTTAATTTAATCCACGTCTACACTATGCTTTCCTTAAATCGACTTAAGCAAGCTGCTTAAGTTGACTTAAGGAAAATAAAGTCAACTTAAGGAAAATTAAGATGACTTTATTAAACCTGCTTTTAATTCGACTCTAGGCTTAAGTCGACTTCCTGAAGTTGACTTAAGCCAGTGTAGACCTGGAGTAGCCCTAAGTCGATTTAGGGCTACTCCAGGACTCCCCCACTGCCCTCCCTGCAGGGGGGGGCACAGGGGGAGCCTGGCATGCCCTGCCCACCCTGCCCCTATGCCCTGCTGGGGTCCCTGTCCCCCTTTGCCCCATTGTACCCAGGTACAATAGGGCAAAGGCTGAGCCCCCTGGCAATGCGCAAGGGGTGCCCCCCTGCCACCATGGACCTGCCCAAGGTCCCCCTAGCCCCTAGAAGTTGACCTAGGCATCCAGTGTGGATGCTCTAGGTTAACTTTGTAAGTTCTCCCCTAAGTCGACTTTAAATTTAAGTGTGGACATGCTAAGTTGACTTAGCTAAAGTCGACTTAAATTTACAAGTGTAGACATAGCCTTAGGTAGGAAGCTGTACTTAAATCAGGATGATAGGCCGCCTGGAATTTCTGGGTTACAAAGATTCTGTTGTGCATTTATTTAAAGCTCTTCACAAGGACCAGGCTAAATTACACAACATCAAAACCAGTGAAAATAAATATATTTAACTGTCAGGAGGCCTATATTTTCAGAGGTTCTGAACCTCCAGATTTGCCAGTGATTTCAGCTGGAATTGTGTGTGTTTGGCAGTTCAAAAAAATCAACTTCAGGGCCTCAATCCACTTATGCATATGTTCAATTGACTACTGTGAGGAACCAAGTTATGCACATGCATAAGTATCTGGAGGATCTGGGCGTAAGGATGTTTTCTTCAAACCTAATTACAGAGGCCTAAATCTTATTACTGGGGCATAGACAATTTTTTTTTTAATTTAGGGAGGGAGAGTTAAACAATAATAAAATAGTAGCCATTTACTGTAGCTCTAATGAGTAGTTTTGTACAATGGCTGTTTAGCCTCTTTTAATGAAGTGAAATAAACAAGCTTCTGTTCCAAACCAGTGTTTATTAAGGCAGTCCTTAATTATGTATTTATTCTTGGGTCCAAAAGAACCCCTAAACCCTCAGTTGTTTACACACATCTACTAAGACTAATATTGTTAAAGGTTTGAAAGAGAGGACTACAAAGAGCATCATAGCAATATGGACAGCACAGGCCGCGGGCTTCTGTGAATTTTTGTTTATTGCCTGGAACCCATCCCTGGCTTTTACTAAAAATACCTGTGACAGAATCTTAACTTTATTTATTAGTAACAGCAATACCTTGCGATCCTTGTATAGAAGGACAAAGTATTAATGATAATTGGTTGAGATCTTGGTGTGATACCCCAGATAAGATAAGCACTAACCTTGGAATTTTCATGAAAGACTGAAGTGTTAGGTGCTCAAATCCCACTGAAATTCATTGGCACCTGAACACCTAACTTCCTTAGCCTCTTGAAATTCCAAGGGAAAGCGGTTCTCTGAATCCCATATGAAAGAAAATTTTCCCCTCTCCCCACCACCAAAAACATGGATTGTATTGCACCCTAGCAACAGATTAAACATGCTCCATCTGAAGTGGGAACAATACTGTCTGAGCATTGAAAGGGAGGTGTTCCAAGTTGGGAGTCCAACAGAAAACAAGTCACATCCTTTAGCACTGGAGAGGCTGCTGCTTCTCCAGCCTGATGGATATCCAATGGTAGAGACTTTGAATCATATCTTATCTTTCAGGAGAGAGTCTGCAGAGGGTGTATCAAAGGATTCCAAATTTATGGCCCGATGACCCCAATCCTCCTCTGATTAAGTCCTTCACAAAAGTATTGACTCCAGTGAAAGAAGGAGAAGGGCCTTCTGCTGGATGCAATGCGGCTACCACAGCAACTTTAGGTCTTGTCCAGAAACATTGAACTTCATGGAGTCAAATAAATGAAATGTTTAGCTGGATTTTTAGTCAAGCCACCCATCTGATTTGTGCTACATTTATTCTGCAGTATGTATTCAGCGAGAAAAACACTGAATAATCTACTCTTTGCAGCTAATACGTTATAGTTAGAAAATGCAAATAACTGACACTTGCTACAGGGCAGGGGTGAAGAAAGGAGGTCTGGCATGTACCTGAAAAAAAACCCCAAAAAGTTAAGCTTATGACCAAGATTTAACATTCCTTGGTCCAGACATTTTTTGGGAGAATGATTTTATTTCTCCAATTTAGTAATGGACTTGAACCAAAACCTTATACTGGAACATACAAGAATTCAGACTCCAAAAGTGAGATCTGGACCTGAATTTTGCTAATAACCCTCATCTTTGCAATGGGCTGACTTAAGCTGTGGATCCTCTGAACATCCTTGCACTTTAAGGGCTTTGAAATCCAGATTGTGGGTTGGACCCATTTCTACTTTAATTCATAATAGCATAAAACTTTACCTTCTGAAAAGAATTGCTTGAGCAACAGTGTAACCTTTTACCACTCCTGTCTTTGAAAAGCCCCTCATCAGACTTCGTGCTGGTGCATGGTTTTGCTGGGGAAAAAAGATGTCAGGCTACATTAAACACTGCAAATATTTCCAAAGGGAGCTAATTTAAATCTGGTAATCACAAAAGGTACATACACAGTTTAATTAAACTTTCCATCAAACAGGCTAGTGGACAATGAGTCTTGTTTCTAATATGAAAACATGAGATTTTTTCTTTTCAAGAGACTGGAAGTTGAAGAAACAGACACAAATCAGAATTTAAATCACAGTATTTTTAATAACCTATTAATTGTCTTTGGACTCTGCAGAAACATCCTTTGTCTTCAGAGAAGATATGGCAATTTTCAAGCCTAAGGGGCTAAAATGGTGCCTATGATGAGATTAATGCCTTATGATGAGGTTAATGTCTCTCCATAATACCGGGCAAAGGTTTATTGAGAACCACCAGATGGCGCTTCATCCCAATACTAGATTACTGAAATACTGTCCAGGGTCACACAGAAAGAACAGCAGTGTCATGATCTCTTCTTTATACTATGCCTAGAAATACTCTAATGACACATTGTTTGAAGCATATAAAGCAGAGCCAGGCAAAGCAGATCAAGCCAATGAGATATTTTGCCTAAACCATGAACCACCTCAAACACTTATTCAGTGTTAAGAAGTTCAAACTTTTAAAACATTTTAATTTTAATATTTTTGCTGCTGCCTTTGTCCTTCTTGAGTTAGGCTAGGAAATAGGAGCGCTGAAAATCTGCAGAAAAAGGTCTGAGTAGCAATAGGAAGTACTGCACAGCTCATAATAGTGAGATTTCCAGCCTATGTTTGTAAAGCTGATAGTCGGCGTATACTGATGGAACACAAAATCTGGATCTGAATTTACCTTTTGTAAGATTTAGAGCTGGGATTTTAGTTCCTCTCATGATGGAAAATGGGAATAGAAACGAAGCTTGGATCAAGATCTGATTTTCACCATAGCTCAAGAAAGGTAACTCGGGGGTTTTGGTTTCGGCCCATCAGCACTTTGCAAACATTATCTAAGCCTTGCAATTTCCCTGTGTGACAGATCAGTATATGCTAGCTATCCCCACTTTGTCATGGGGAAAACAGAAACCGAGACATGATGTGATTTGCCCAGGATAACTTTCCACATATGTATGGCAAAACTGGAAACTGAATACAGTTCCTTTGACTCCAGATCTAACCCGTGAGAATAATGTTGCCTCCCAGTGGATGTCAAGCTCCAATCATTCCATGGTTTCTCACCTTTAATTTAAAATGTATAGGAGGTGTAGGAATTAAGGCCATTGGCTATAAGAAAGAACAAATGAATCCAGACTATTCGGGGGAACAGAGAGTGCAAGAGGATCAAACAGGCAAAATAAAAGCATTGGCACCAATAGAACCAGTGCAAAAAAGTCTATGGGCAGACTACGGCAAAGTTACTTTGACTCTTGAGAGAAAGGTGACAAATTACTTAACAAGATAATAATAATCAGGGCAAATTACCATCAGCTTTTCCTGACAATTTCCCTTAACATTTTGACAAATGGATAACCTTGGTTGAGAAAGGTGTATGAGAAAAAGCGCAGTTTTAAAAAGTTGTGAATATTATGTTATTTTTCCCCATTATATTTGGCATTTTTATTTCTTTTCTTTTTTAAAATAACTTCAGGGCAGGCACAAAGAAGAAAGCAGGTACAGTAACAAAAGCTGAGTGCAGGTAAATAGAACAGTTCACTCCTGGCCCCTGGGAGGACAAAAAATGCCAGGTACATGAGTAATATAAAACACATGAATACAACAGTAATTGAATTATGTACTATGACTGGATTTTCAGAGGGACTTATGGGAGTCAGTGCCTGGTCACATACACACACACAAACACTCACATGCTTTCACTGTTTCACCTAACTCCCCTATACCTTAGTGACTAAAGGGCTTTTGCTCAAAGTTCTCAAAATATGTCCCACTAGAGGGGATGAACTACCAAAATCCAGTTCCCCACTGACTGTAAACTTCTCGTGCCATCTCTCTGCCACTCTATCTTGACCTAGCAACCTGCTGGGATCACCAGAAAAGATGGATGAATAAAACCTAGCTTGTCCCAGAAAGATCTTGAAACCAACTTTACTATTTATTTTAGTAACAGGCTGGTTAAATTTTATTGTGGTGCTTGGCTTGACTTATGGGTCAAGTGTTTGATCCTGTAAGCTACTAAGAGTACCCTAGACTTCCACTGATGGAAGAAGGAATTTGAGCATTGAAGGCCAAATGGATTGGACAAGGTGCCAAACACATTCAGCTTAGTACTGAGAGACCTCAACACAACTGAAGTTCGTGGGAATTGTGAGTGCTCAGCTCTGCATGATTGGGCCCTTATTAGGGACAATATTGAAGAGGGAGAAAATATAATAAAAGGAAGGCTCACACTAGCCTCTCCATTGACTCAAGTAGTCCAGGAAAAACACTAATAGGCTAATTCTTAAGTTCTAACACACCTCCATCAAGGAAAGAACCTCAGCTCATTGTGGTGTCTGGGAAACCCATAAAAGGTGATGCAGTTTTGAAAACGGAATAACACACTCAAGGGAATAACCTTGCTATTACCTAACCTACAAGTTCAAGCAATGGGAAATTCCACTAGTTTAGCTGTAACTGGCTGTCAGTCTTGTGTTGGGACCCTTGTCCAGTGTGGGGCAGAAGTTGGATCCACTATGTATTTCTTCAGTTGCTATTGTGGTGGGGATCAAAGTTTTCACCAGTCTACAAAATACTGACTGGAAAATGAAACGTAAGCAAAGTATGCCTCTTTACAAAGCATGACCACAAAGCTATAGCGTGACCATTAAGACAGGCTGTGGACATACTCTATGCCAGCAGAAGCATTTGACTGATTCACAGCCAGAATTCCTCGTGTCATCAGGAAAGCACATGCCGGAGTGGGAGCTCTGACACCTTTTTAAAGGATGCAGGATGCAGCATGATTCCGCTGACTGATACAGAAGGGGGAGTAGAACCCTGGTGCTGGATTGTATGGCCCTTGCCCTAAGGGCTATGATAGGTATCTGCACACATTAACAAGGTAATTGTTTACCAAAATTTGTAACTATTCAAATGTTTGATCTGTTAATTTTCAATTTCAGTTGTCTGTGAGGATAATCATAAATTGTCCCTCAACAGGTTTACAAAATATCTCAGAGGAATGCTGAAGATCACTGAAAAATCATTTTTATTGCTAGCTAAAGTATATTTTTTCATGCCATTACGTCAGTCTCCCTCAGCAGCCCAGACCACGTTTCTGTTGGCAGGAGTGGATGTACCAACTACAATTGATCCAGCTGCAGCTCTAAATGTTGATGCATTTTAAAAGTATTATTTTGTTGTGCATCCTGTCTTAGCAAGTCAACATAGTGATGCTTCTGTAGACACCCTCTAGTAGAGGGGCCTCTGAACTTAGTTAGGAGTATTCCAGTCTGGAAGACACTAAGGGATGCTATCCAGCCTTGGAGACTACAACTTCCATGATGCCTTGAGGAAAAGAGAGAGAGAGAGAGAGAGAGAGAGACTCTTCTAGGGGATTTCAGGGGGGGGAGCATGTGCTGGTCTCCATCTGGTGAAGAGCTGAGATCCTGATCAGAGGTGCTGAGATTGCTTTGTCGTGCTCTTTCCAAGCCAGAAGCTGCTTTTGAGAAGAGGAACTGCTGTGTTTTTGGTCATGCAGGGAGCCACAGGAACTACTGGTAGGCTTCATTGGCTATTGCTGTGGCCAGAACTGACAGGTTGTCATGCAGAGGAGGCAGTATGAGTAACCTACGCCATCATTGTTTGGAAAAATGTTTGCAGGTGAAGGGAGTTAACCAAGAGACTTTAAGGGGTTTCCTTGCATCTGAGAAGGCATGAGTTGGTTTTCTTTTTTAATCAGGATCCAGGGTTACTGGTCATCTAGTACTCTTGAAATTCACGGTAATGCACACTCAGGGTAGTGATGCCAGTGTAAAATATAAGTTGCTGAAGTTTCATTTACTGCTGTCAACTGCACTTATTAACTGATTTATTGAAGTGCCACCTGTTGATTTAAAGTGGTTGTGACTTTTTCATTCTCAATCTGTTATGTGTTTCTACATTGTTGGCTCTAAGAGTATATTGGATGTACCCTTTGTTTTTAACTGATATGCTTGAGTTAGACTCATTGCATAGATTAGCTCAGGTTTATTTCTGGAGGCTCCAAGACATATCTGATGTGTGTCCAGGGTCCAGCCAGAGTGAGGCATCACCAAGATTAATTTCCTTTACAAGTGAGAGGACTGTAGAAGAGGGGTGGATAGAAGATTCCCATCTGTCCAATCTCATCACTGGGATACTCAGGATCGCCTTTACTGTCAACTTTAGCTACCCAGGCACACTGGTGAGTGTTCCCAGCTTCCAAGTAATCCAGAAAATGGGCATAGAGGAGTGCAGGTTGCTTCTCCCCCTCTGTGTCGGAAGGAGACCACATCACCACACTCAGTAGTCATCTATTGGCAGAGGGAATTAATCACTAAACTACTAATTGTTCTTGGCCTCCTGACTGGGCAGAGTCAGGAAGGCACACTGTCTGTAGCCCTGGCCCCCAGGCAGGGCAGACAAGCAGTCAGGGCCGGATTAACTAGCCCAGGGGCCCAAGGCTGCCCCTGACTGCTGCCCACCCTCCTCCATCTGTCCCCCTCGACCGCAGGGGTCCCTGTTGCTGGGGGGGAGCCCTGGGGCCAGAGGGTGCTCCCACTCTGGCCCCACTATGGCTAGTCAGCTGGAGCGGGAAGGGGGGTCCGGTTGGTTGGTCAGTCAACCAGCCCAGGGGCGAGGTAGAGTGCAGAGCCTGGCCTCTGGCTCCATCCTGCCTCTCCCCCCCCCCCCCCCCCCCCCCCTGCGGGGGGGGGAGTGCTCTCAGTGTTCCTGCCCTGCTGTTGCTGAGCCAGGCAGGGACTGATTATTGCAGAGGTTTTAGGGACTTGAGCCTGGGGCCCCCTTTTTGGCCGGGGCCCAGGGCTTAAGCCCCTGCAATAATCTGGCCCTACAAGCAGTCTATAGGACTGGCCTTCAAGCAGGGTAGAGCAAGGAAGTGAAGTAGTCTGTCATTGGCCTGTAGCAGGGGTTTGAGCACCTCTGCAGTCTAAGGCTCAGGTGGGGGGTTGCTGTCACCCCAGGGGGGTGGCAGGAGGGACAGAGGAACATAGGCCCACTCAGCACCATTGCGTCCCAGCTCAGGGACGAGTTCTACCACTGAGTCCCAGCTCAGTGCAGAAGAGTTCCACCACTGGTCAGCAGGGAATCACACCATAATGCACTGATTGGGGTGTCGAATGGCAGTCGGCCACCTCTGGGCTACTCCTTACCCCCTCCTTGGTGTGTACATGGGTCCAGGGCGTGTCTTCAGCGTCCCTGAATTATGTGGTTGGAAGCGGTTCCAGCAGCCTCCTCAGCAGGCAAGGCTCCTCTGATCATGGCAGCAACTTGGAGTGAGACAAATGCGTCTGCCTTCCTCGCTATCTCAGGCACTACTAAGCAGCTAGAGATTCTGCCTTTTATAGTTCCTGTCTTGCCCACCCACTTCCGGTGGGAGGGGTGAGGTTGGTTTAACTTTGTCCACTAGGGCAGGGTGATCACTCCTCTCGCTGTGGGTTGGAGGGAGGCCACACTGCGTCACTATAAAGGGTTATTTTGTTTTGTGGCTATAAAATATCCGTCTCCTTGATGTGACTCAGACATCCACATCCTGCCCAGGGAAAGGAATTTAATTTTATGCCAGCTATAAAACTGATCAATAGAGAATTTAGCATTTTAGATCCTTGTCACTCTCAGATTAAGTGAAATAATTAGGTTGGTTTATTTTATGGTGCTGGTCACTCTACAGATATTATGACAAATGAAGTGGATAAACACTTGCGGTTTTTCTCATCTAAAACCATGACAAGTGAATCTTCACAGCACTATATCAGCCCATGGTTTAGAATAGCACAACTGATGCTACTCTTCATGGTTTATGCAGGGTTTCTGAGACACTGGATTCTTGTAGCTATAGAAACCATAGCTCCCTTCCCCCTCCATCTTATAAACCGCCCTATTTGAGACTGGTGCAGAAATCCCACTCCCTATTGGAGAAATAAGCAAATCTAGAACTTGTCTCCGTTACCAAGTGTATAGGCCTTGATTTCCATACAGAGAATATTAAACAGCCAGGTGGAGGGGCTGAGGCATTCAGGAACCGAAAGATTCTAGATTAAGAGTGGAGCAGCATGGACTGTGGAGTATCCTGATGTGGTTTCAGGGAGACTGGTCATTTTCTGAGACTGGATTGTTGTGTGTGTCACCCAGGAAGAATGGGCATTGGCACCAGTCCTATTGCATGCCCAGGTAACCTAATCCTTCTCAGGAATGTCAACACATGTTTTTTACTTTCAACTCTTTCCCACTGATTAAGGTTTGACTGTAACATAAGACATGTGGAGAATCACACTGAGAGCATATAAGAGTGTTACCAGGATATCCTAAAGCTAAGAGAAATAGGCTAGAGATCTGCATTTATCCTGTTCACAACTGTGGCTTCATCATTCTCATTAGCTACATGGCAATCTTCTACTGCCAGTATTCAAGTATCCTAAAGCATCAGCCTCAAATGAGTAAAAGTGATTCAAATAAATGGTGAGAGTTGTATTGTTTTTAACATACAGTTTAGGTTCCTGGGGGTTTGATCTAATGAATTAGTGCCTGATTTAAGGGGGAAGCACAGCTCTATTACAATTTCCAGAATACTTTTGGAAATATGGATTTCCAAGACATCTTTCATTCCCTCTCCCTGCCCCCCACCAACCGCCCCTGCCGTGGATACTGGCTGACAGAGCTCTTTCAAATTTCCAGATATAATGATCTCTGGGATTGGTGGATGCCAGGTAGAAAGGACACAATGGAATGAGTTCCTTCAATGCCTTAGCTCTTATTTAATATGCACGAGTTTGAGAGGATGAAGTGTTGGGTCTTTCCAGGATTGTATATTAATGAGGAGCAGAATGTAAATTACTTTATATGTATTCTCTCTGTCTAACAGTAACACAGAATAACCCCCAAAGGATGGCGTTCGCTCACAGGGTGATTTCTCTCTTGCCTGGATAAACTCAAGGCCAGGATTTGCACTGGTATACACACTCAAGTGATGAGAGAGAATGGGAATGGATCCTTCCTCTTACATGTGGTCCATATCCACATCTCCTACTATGACTCAAAGTGGCAAAAACATCAGATCCTTGAAGATTTGTTCACCACCATTGTGGGTAAAGTCTAGAGCAGAAATAGGGAGCTGAGTAATTATATAGCAAGGAAAGTGCCAAGTTCTATGCAAATCCAGAGAGAAGTTGTATTGGTTGTGGAGCACAGCTATGTTAATAAATAGGGATAGGAAATCACACTTGTCCCAAGTCCACTTGTGCACCAGTACCCATATAGTATTGGCAGAGTGAGCACTTAGCAACAAATTTAAGACAAGGTACTTTACTAACTTTGGGGGTATAAAGAAAGGCAGTTTGTCACAGGGGAATGCTGGCCATCCACTGATATAAGGTGACCATTAATTTCTGGCCCTTGCAGGTGGAACTTAAAAGTATGTTCTCAACACCATTTTACTTTTCCCCCCTCCACATGAATTCCAACATGATTTTAGCAGCTGGAAATTAAATTAGAGTGAGAAATGACTGTAATATACCCTTTGAAAGCAAAAATGTCATGCCTCCAGGTGGTGTGAAGCACCAATTTCTAAATTCAGCTGTTCCTGAGACATCAGCCACTAAAATCATGTCAAGATTGAAGTGGGAGACCTGGAAGTAACTGGAGAGGTGACTTTTAAATTAAGTTTTACAGCCAAGGTATTATTTTTCAGTTTCTTTTGTTGTTGCTCTATTGGATGTCCTGGATTGGTAATCAGAAAGGAATAATGCTGATCCTTGCAGAAGGAGGGTCCATGGCTTCTCTCTCATGGTGATTTTCTCCTTCTTGTTTCTTTAAAACAAAAAACCCACTATCCAGAACAGTGTGATGACTCTACAAGCAAAACAGTCATGAGCTAGAGCAATGCTTGTGATATGATCAGATAACCACTTCGAGCTTTATGTAATCATATCTGACCTCAAAGATATGCACATGTATCGAAACAAACGAGCAGAACCACGTTATGTTCTCATCACAATAAAATCTACTTAGATCCACTTTTAAAACAGTACATAAAATCTCACTTGCAGTTCTCATCACTTAATGAACAGGACTAAAAATATCAAACAAATCCACCCAGGCTTGTTTCTCTCCCTGCTCAGCCCTTAGCATAATACCATGCTCATCTGTATTTTGTTAGAAGTTTTTTTTTTATTTTCAGAACTTTCAGGGAATGAGGACCATGTCATCTGGAGGAAACCTGCGATTCTTAAAACGATGTCTTCTTCCAGCATGGAAGAAAGACAGGACATGGAGACATCTTGATGTGATGAGCAGGAAAGGCAGCCCTCACCTCTAAAGGCTCTCACTGTGAGAGGCATGAAGACAGCTTCCTTCCAAGTCTAGGACATAGGAAACGGTGAGTGCAAGCACTGTGGAGATAGGCCTCTCCTAATGTGGGAAGAGGCATTCTGGAGTGAGAGGCAAAAAATCTGCTCCTCTTTCAGTTTGGGACCCCTGGGAGAAGGAGTATGGGACAGCTGCCTTGCCATGTGGAACAGCATTCCAAAGACAGCCCTATCATTGATTTTCCTGGAGGACTGTCCCACAGCAAGTGGGATGAGAGCTATGGGTTGGAGTCTGCCTCTACAGATGGCCTCCATTCCCATGATGAAACAGACAGTTAAAAGAGAATGTCCATGGCTGGCGGCTGCAAAGGTTCACTGGGGCCTGTTTCCTCATGGCTCTGTATCTCAGCCTCACAACCACGTCATGGTACCCATCCAGCCCATCAAAATACTCTTCTGTGACAACATCAAACCACAAGGGACATCCTGGTTGGGAAATCATTCTGAGGGAAAAAGAAGAAATGTAAACATAAAATCATGTGAAGAACAAGGAGAAAGAGACAGCTTTGTGGGGTGCCAGGGAACCCACACAACAGCGTGAATGGCATTCGTTTCACCACAGTGTGCTGAATGCACCTGCTGCTAAGGGCAAGAGGAGAGACACCCTGCTCTAAACTGCAGACCCCCTCTTCTCTCACACACATTAACTGAGTTCAGAGGGTATTGGTCACTCTACCCACGTGGAAGGATATGTCCCGTTAAGCAGAGACATTGAGCACCCTGACCTACTAAAGCCTTTGAAAAGATTCAGCAACCTCCACAAACTAGACTGGAGTAGGAATTTGCTTCTCCCCACTAACTAATGCGAGGAGCGCACACACAGACACAGAGGAGTTTGTCACCACACAGACTCACCATTCCAAAACAACTCCTCTTGGGGCCACCACACAAGCATTTGCCATTAAATGCATCCCAGACCACAAAATGGCTACCCCTCTCCTTATCCAGCATGGTTGCCATGGATATGGCCTGCGATTCTTCTAAGCCCCTGGTAATGTCTCATGCCCATCATGTTCCCCCTGAACCTTGATGACCTTCCCTCCCCCTCGCTCCTTCCTGATCCTCCTGTACCCTTAAATTTCCCTCCCCACCCACTCCATCCTGATCCCACTATCCCAGATAGCCTCTCTTCCATGCCCTGCCCACTCCTGCATAACTGGCTAAATGCACAGATCGCAAACCCTGCCTCTTCCCATGATGATCCCCTAAAATTCCACATAGCTGCCTCACCCTCAGGATCTCCTAAACCCACATGTACCACCTCTGGCAAGTCCCCTCACACTCCATCCCTTGCCTGGGGTTCCTCCATCAAGACCCTAGACTCCATCTCTTGCCTGTTGATTCCCCCAGACCCTAGACAGCATCCCCTGCCTGGTGTTCCCCGCTCATCCCACTTGGATCAGGAGTGCCAGACACAGCCTCACTGTTTTCTTGGGCTCCTTTTTCCTCTTCTTGTCCGAAGCGCTGAGGTAAGCCTGGTCCCTGGTCCTGTACGAAGGTCCCCGGCTCAGCTCCCTCTCACTGTATGGAGGCAGGGTGTCTTCTCCTTCCTCCTGTTGCAGTGCTGGCTGTTGCTGCTGCTGCCCTGCTTTGTAGGTGGATGGTGGCGACCAGGCATAATACTTCCCCCCTCGCTGGCTGGGCTGCGAACTCAGCTTCGAGGGCGTCTCACTGCGTTCACCGCTCTCTTCATGGCTCCGGGACTTCCTCTCTAGCACACTGCTGTGGTAGGAGTGGTCATATTTCTGACTCCCTCCAGGCGTCCGGCTCACTAGCCTGGGCAGGTGCTTCTCATCGTGGGCCCGTCTCCTGGGTGGGCTGTATGACCAGCCCCGATCCGAGTCTGTCAGAGGCTCCCGGTTCCCCCGGCGCTTGCCACAGTACTCCTCCAAGGAGCTATCCTGATGCTGCACCACCCCACCACGTCCCCCTCGCGACTCCGACCTCTCAAAACGCCGGGGTTCCTGGCTGCTGTCTGTTCGGCGGGCACGCTGGCTGTAGGACTCTGCAAAGGCCGCCAGCTCATCCATGGAGACGGCTGGCACACCCACAGAGAAGTTCTTCCTTGACAGCATTTCCGATTTCGATCTCTGCTGGCTGCAGGAGAGAAGAGGGCAGAAGCATGAGATGCAGTGTGTCTCCGCCACTGGAGCTGGAAGGAGTAAGCAAGGGCTACTCTCAAGCACTGAAGCATGTTGGCACACATGTGCCCTGATGGGGACACCAAGAAACAGCCTGCTATAGTGCATGTGACTGCGATCACCAGCAAGCTTTGAGTGAACAATGTGATTTACAGCAACAGATCATCTGAGGGGGCAGAGGGTTCCTTGCTAATGCCTTTAAGAGACTATGCTATACTTCCTAGAAGCTGCTGCAGCAGAGACTCTGGGGTGAGATTCCCAGGGGAAGATGGAGTGGAACTGTGTGCTTGGGAATGCTGTTCTCTTGGGTCAGCACTGCAGACCTCATGGCACAGAAAGACTGAGGTGTGGTTACTCCCAGAGTGCACTGTATCTCTTAATGCATGAGAGGGACCGGGCTGCGATTCCCAAGATCCCCACTGCACATGAGGGAAAGGTGTGACAAAGCTGTGGGAATTGGATCAATTCTAACTTTTCCAAGGGCGGGCCCCAGAGCCATTTTCCCCCATCATATATCGCCTCTGCACTGCCAGCTGGGAACAGATCAGTAGGAAAATGAGGACAGATGCGATGCATAAGACCCTTCTTCCTTCCCCATTCCCTTGCCAGGTGCAGCTGTCTTCTGAGCACAGCACTCACCTGTGCCTGAAGCTGTCCCTGTCCTCCCTGTAATCAGAAACCACCTGTGTCCTTGATGCACTACCTCCGCTGATCACCCCTGCCCAGTACTCCGCATCATCATCCAGGTCTCCTGCAGGAGGGAGTGGTTTCCTTCGCACCTGCCGGTAAGGCTGACGAAAGTTCATGTCCTCGTGCAGGGAGCTGAGCTCAGAAATGGTGTTGTTGTCTGCAAGGACATGGGGGAGAGGAAACAGATGCTGCAGAGCAGATGTGTGCATGAGTGAGGACAGTGAGACGAGTTCTGATACATTCAGAAAGAAGCCAAGCCTCCCTATTAAAAATAATCAGAAACAAAATCCAAACCCATTCTCAGAACGCCGGCCTGGGCCCTCATGCCCTGGGACTCCCAGTGAATTTTAGATCTGAACTGACAACACTTTTGGAGAATGCCCCCACTGTGCAGCCCTATTTCAGCCTTACATGGGTGTTCTGTTTTGTATAACAAGTGGGCGCCTCCCCTGGTGTCAGCCTGGCTGGCTATGGATTTAGCCTGACTAGCCAAGCTAAAACAAAAATCAACCCCCTCAGAAAATGAGCTGAACTCTCCCTGTCATCTTTAGTCTGCTGAATCACTGTCAATCACTATTCTGGCAAGCACAATGACATCTGGATTCCAGACATTCCAATCTGGAGAGAGTCTTTTTATAGTAGATCTGGTGGGTGTAAATGGTAATGCGCTCAGTGATGACTGTTTTAGAACTATATGTAATTTGTTAGTTTCTCCTAATCAGTACAGAACTGTGATTAATGCCATTCCCTAAACCTTTATTGTCACTGATTGAGGGAGGCGGGAGCTCATGCATCAGTGACTGCCAGGATCTAAAAGTATCTCTATTCAGACACCTACTCCTTGAACCTTTTGGATGTACAGGCTAATGATAATGGCACAAGTTTTTTGAAAAATTACCTGTATCCACCTCATCTAAATGTCAGGAGTTCTCATATCATTGGTTTGGATGAGACAGTGACTGGGCTGCCCCTCAAGCATTTGGTTTCTCCTGTCTTCTTCACCAGCAGCATTTTCGGGTCCATTTATTTTAAAGTGTGCTGATAGAACGCATCAGCCTATGTGAGCCCTGGGTTGGTGGGTACAGCCCAGTGAAAGGCCCGCTGTTCAGGTGAGGGAGGGGCCACAGAACCCACAGATTATGAGGCATGAGGAATGAAGAAACAGGGAGAGGGTCAAAACGAGGAATGCTATGGGGCCACAGAGAGGAGAACCCTGCACAGTGCTCACTTCAAGAAGGTGTCATAGAAGTCAGTGGAGGCCGCTCAGAGGAACTCTGTCTTGATGTCTGCCAGCCTCACAGACTTATACCCTCTATATATGGAACAGGTGTAGTACACAGAGCAGCACTGCAAGCTTCCCCCACGTACACACTGCCCCACCAATGTGTCTCAGTCCTGACCTAGAGAAATCAGCCTGGGGGACCTGATTCTGCCATTGTTAATCGTAGCCTACTACAGGTTTTTAAAGTTTTAAAAGATAAAAGTTTGGAAAGGTAGAGTTATAGTTCTACAAATAATCTTAATTTATCAGCCTCTGTCTGTCCTGTACCTATCCACAACTAAGTCAGTATACTGCCATGCCATGATACCTCTTCCACATAGCCCACGTGAACTCTATCCCCATTACCTAAATTATGAATGTCAATATACAAACTGCCTCTGACTCATCCCATATTACCCAGTGTCACAAACCTTCCTCCTATATAATTGGCCAGATACTGATAGCTGCAGTCCCCGACACCTTTTCTCCTAGTATAGGCAAGAAACAACCCGTATTGTTGCAGATCCACCATTATTTATGTTCTAAGCCTAACTAGGAATCATACATTCTTGAAAAGTTCAGTCATAGGGCCTAAGTTCAATTTTTCTGTGGATCATTTACTACGAATTTCCAGACTATTAATGGAATGTCTGGGAACAATCAAACAATGCCTGTTTCTCACATCGCTCTCGCATCCTCCTCGCTGGATCAAACTGAGCCAGTTCTTTCTCAACGTAGTACAACACCTTCATGGAGTCCCTCTCCTTGTCGGCCTGGATTCTGTACCCCTTGCGCACTGCTGGAAGAAGAAAACAGTACTTTCAAGACAAGAAGTGACTTTTGATTTACACAATTTCTGTACCTAGCTGAGCCCACATTGTCAGGCCAGTGACCAACAATTCCCAATGCCTGTGTGATCAATCACTTTTTCTTTGCTTCAGTTGAAATTCAACAGCAACAAGGTGTGAGGCTGAATAACTACTTTGTTTATAAAGTGTGCAGCAATAGAAAAATGCGTTTGGAAGAGACAATAGGTACAAGAACAAAAGTGCTGTTGCTGTGATGCACACTGTGACAGGGTGCATCTACCCCACCCAGAGCCTCACAGAGGGAATAGTGACACACTTGGCAACCTCAGGAGAACACCCAGCTTCAAAGCCTCAGGAAGGATTTGTCAGGGTAGCAATGGTGGGAGCGGGGGGATGGCAGAGTGGAGCCCTGCTATGCTATGACCCTCTACTAGCAGAAGGGCTTGCGGCATATGCTCCTGAGCAGCACTCACTTGCACTGAAGGCAGGTAGCTGAGAATCAGGGAGCTGCAACTGGCCCTCTGCATTCTCCCACATCTCTGCTCCATCTGAACTCTGTTTGGATGTGGTGAGGAATATATTCCATGGTATAAGAAGGTGCAGGGAATACAGAGGGAAGCCCATTAAGTGTCCTCAGATTTAGGACCTATAAGTGCCTTAAAAGTAAACAATAAAATTCTGACATTTATATTGAATTTACTGGTGAGTCAATGACGGAATGTTAAAACAGATCCCATCTCTTCTCTTGGGTACCTATAAAACTGCAGGCTACAGCATTCTGTACATACCATATTTTATACAAAATGTAGGGCTCAGTCATACCGAGTATATTACTTCCCCTGCAAGAGAAGTGCTATACCCTTTTGTGGCATACAGCATGCTTCTATACCTTTGTGCCTTGCCAGCTCCATGCTTTTGCTTCCTCCCTGCTCTGTGTGTGTGTCCCTGGAGCCACAGGAACTGTAATTATGAGAGGCTCTTGAATAGGGCACATTGCATGGGAAGCTCTTTGTGCATTTCCTTCCCCTACTCTATACACCCACATAAAAGGGCCTGTCCCAATGTGGCCCATACTCTGCAAACAAAGAATTACAGCACTCAGATCTTTAAGGAAATGAAATAATTTATCAGAGATGGTTAAGCAAAGGTCCCAGTTTTGTGATATTCCATATCTGCAAAATGTAAACAACAATCTGACACCTAGCTACTAAGAGAAAGGGGCTCAGGGAAACAGGAAAAAATATCATGCTGTGAACCTTTGATCGTCTAGAACTTGGAACCCACCAAACCTTTTTTTTAAAAAAAATTCAGTATGCCTACTTATATATGTGCACCAGATATTGCTTGCACACTCATCTGATACTGTAATTTTCAAAAACTTTGGTTGGTGTTTTGCACTTGTAGATTCTCTCAAAATTTTATTCCACATTTTGATATGGTAGTTACTAATACACAGATTCGTGTTACATTGCATGGTGTGCACTGGTTGGACTATAAGTGTTTGTCTACACATGACATTACTGTGCAGCAAGCCAGGTCGTGAATCTACAAGCTTTCCAGGGAGTAACTTGCCAGGTTGACATAGCCACAGCACAGTGAAAGTTACAGAGGGCAGCTTAGTGTACTCTGCCTGAAGATTTTCACTGCACTGTAGCCATGACCACGTGGTGAGTTAGTGTGTCAAGTTGGTGCACTGCAGAGTTATACCCTAACTTGTCGTGCAGTAACCTACAGTGTAGATAAGCCCTGAGTCACTTTCAGTCCTAAACTGCTGTGCTTCGCTTCAAAAATGGTTGTATTTCAACTGTGGGTAAATCAATTTCTATAATTCGTTTGTGAAGTAGTTTGGGATGAAAATGTTTTATTGTATTTTGTTACCGTACATTTGTAAGGAAATAACTAAATAGTAAACTATGACCTGTATGTGTACTTAGTAAAAGCAATTAGAAGCGTAAGATATAAAGTGGCGCCATTAGAATAGAGTTTGCAGGTTGACTGCCTCCAAAAAACCCTCTTCAATAGCTCATCTTATGGAAGTCTAGAATTTTGTTGCTCTGTTGTGCTTTGTATCACATATACGTATAATCCCTGAAAACGTACAGAACATACAAAGATACTCTCCCTACCCTACTAAGCTTACTACATTGTCTCTTTTAAGTGAGTTTTGTGCTAGTGGAAAGTGCTGGATTGACAGCTCGGGAAACTTAAATCTGCTGCAATGACACAGCAAGTATCGCACAGGCTGCAGTAGTGCAGATTTTCCCACTCTGCCTTGCCAGTGTGGCTGGACCTCTCAACAAAAGTGCTGGTTGTGGATGTTTATTCTGACATATCCTCTAGAAATTAGGCTAACTCCCTTTGATGCTGGCTGGCCCAGATGCCAACTCTTGCACAAGATTCAGGCATTAGCTAAGAACGGACAACTTCATAGCTGGAGACCAGACCATGTTACCTGTATGTTTAGCTTTCCTCAAAATAGGTATTGGTCTTATAGGAAGGTATTTAGTGTTTAGATTCTATAAAATGCTTGTATGTTGCTGCATGCATTAATCTCACTTATCATAGCTTTATCCCCATCTTATAAGGTAATATTTATGTGTTTGCTCTGTAGCTGTAAACGTGTTTGCTCCAAGACTGTAAACCCCTCCACCAGTCAGGTAAGAAGCATAACTAAGTGTGAAACACTAGTTTGTCACAGGAGATGTTATTTCCTGTCCAATCAAAAATAGCCCACAGACACAAGATAAACCATTGTGGAATATCAGTGGACAAAAGACTTTGTTGATTGCTCCCTCCCATGAAGGGGAAAAGTGTACATGAATTCATCTGATCATCTTAAAGTCTGAGGAAAGGGAATAAAAATCCCTGAGAAGTAGAAACTGAATCCATTGGCTGTTTGAATTCTGAAAGTCTAAAGACTCTAGTCTGCAGCTAGAAATCCCCAGGGCTTTCCTCTTGGATGTGCCCTGAAAGACACTTTGAATAGACACATCAGTATAACTCTGTCACTTTTAGAAGTTAGATAGTAACTTATTTGTGTGTATATGTTTGCTTGCTTTAAACTGTAAATAACTCTTATTCCTTTTGCCTAGTTAATAAACCTTTTGCTAGTTTATTACAGGATTGGCTAGAGGTGCTGTCTTTGGGGTAGGTTCTAGAGCAGTGGTTCTCAACCACTGTATTGGGACACATTACTGTGTCACCACACAGTGGTAAGTGTGTCACAGAGAGCCAGGGAGATGGCTGGATTTGGCCTGAGAGGGAGTGGGCTAGTGGGTCCTGTAGAGTTGCAATATGCTGCCAAGTGTATCGTGACCCAAAAAAGGTTGAGAACCACTATTCTAGAGTACCAGTTTATCTGGGGTGAGTGACTGGTCTCATGGGACTGGAAGCAACCAGACTGAGGTGTGCTTTTTGGTGTAAGTGGCCATTTGTCACTAAGTCCAGGTTATCTGAGTGTCAAGATAGACTAGAGAGTCCAAGGGGAGTGTTTTTGGTAAAACTGTTACTTTGATCCGGGGTTCACATTTGCAACTAGTGTGGTGAAATCTAATTTTAGAACACACCACCCACTTGGAGTGTCTGCTCTGCCTTTGACAGTCTACCCTGAGGTCAGCACTCACAGAAGTGAGCCACCCCAGACACCATGACACTCCCCACCTTCTTTTACATAGATCTTTGAACAACCACAAAGTGGGAATGACTTTTGTGACCTTTGCGAAATTTGAACCAGTGGTTTCCAGGCACCATCTCACATTCCAGTCCCTTGAGCCATTATTTATTTTGAGGCTGTGCCAGATATCTATTTGGGTAACATCTATAGTTCCTGGAACTGATAGAAAATTAGTTAAGCTTAATAAACTTCATGCTTCGCTTGCTGCTGCATATCAAAAGGAAAACTAATTTTCTGGCTAATTCTGGAAGCATCTAGAAACTAATATTGCATTATGTCTGTTAAAACAATCATGGAAAGTGCATGGAACATATTTTCCATTACAGGTGAAGCATAGTTTCTGCAGTTTGACTTACCAGTTCTTATTTCAACAATGCTAAATGCACCACTTACCGAACATTTTTATTTTGCCTTAGTATGATCCCAGAACGCTAGTACTTCACATTTGCACTCTTCATCTGAGGATTGCCATGCCCTTTTCAAAGTTGGGGTAAATATTTGTATTCCTGTTTCAAAGATGGGGCAACTAAGGCACAGAGAATTTAACTTGTCTAAGGCTATGTCTATAATGACGGGGGAGTATGCTCTTCTGTGTTCAATTGAGCGGTCTGTTAAGACACGCTCAATCAAACACGGAACCAAAGCTCTAACTCCAGCCCCATAACTGGAGTAGAGCTACGTCAACTGGACGCCATTTCTGGTCAGCTTAGCTCAGTGCGTAAGGGGTAGTTAGGAAGTTGTTGGGAGATACGCAAGGTATTTTACGTACCTTGCATATCTCCCATCAACTGTCACCGAAAAGCACGGCGAGCATAGACTAGGGCTAAGATCACACACCAAATGAAAAGGAATAGAGCCCTTCCTAATCATTAGACTATACTCCTTCCTCATTAACTGCTAATGTATTCCTATGTGTTAATCATGTCACTTGGGACCCTGATTTTTGATCCTTCTAAGATCATGTCCATATTGGAAGAACAACTATGCTAACTACAAGTTTAAGCTGTGTTCATAAAGATTTTACAATGTTTCCATCACCCGAATGGAGAGGGATTGCTTTTTCTGAGACCTGTGCTGGCAAATGAAATTATACCCCATCTTCCCTCCCTCTCACCTCCAGGCACCTAGCACACTATGAGGTCTGTAACACAGCTCTTGGGCAAAAAAATCCCTGACCTTATTGATCCGGAAAACCACGCCAGAGCCTCACTAGTAACAACTGTGTTTAAAATGGACATTGCCGTTAAAATTACAAATACATTTTTTAAACAAAAAAGCTGAAAGTCTGTTTATTCTTTACTTGCCCATCAAACCTTGAATTTAGGGCTCTGACCTCTGATTCAGAAGGGCAAGCTGAGGATCCTAGCCTTGGTTTTATTCTTGGTTCTGTCACTACCACACAGTGTGACCCTGGGTAAGTCACTTAACTTCTCTGGGCCTCAGCTTTCTCATCTATAAAATGGGGATCGTCATATTGAACCATTTTACAGGGATCTCATGATTAATGTGTTCTAAACACATCTAAGCTGTTTGGGGCAGGCACTGTCTTTTATCATGTGTTTGTACAGCAGCTAGCATAATATGATCTTGGAATATGACTGGGGCTATGATAATATAAATAAATGAATAATAATAAAGGTTCCTAAGATCTTCAACTGTCTTTTTATTGTTTTATAAGTGCAAGGTCTATATAAACAGGGGTCTTGGCAAGTAAAAAGCCTTTCCATTCAGCTCTAAATTATACTTCTCATAAATTTTAATTTATATTTGTATTGTGCTAATGATCTGGGATTTCAAGCAGTATATCCCTAATTCTGAGCCTGGAACAAGGCCTGAAACCAGATGCTCTAACACAGGTCCATGCAGTGAAATTTCTGAAAGCATGTATTGACTTTTTGCGGGGAGGCTATGTACCCTGACTACTCAACAGTCTCCTGAGTTCTCAAGTCCACCACCTACAGAAAAAAAAAATATTAAGCTTCAGGGGGAATAAATGGAACAGGACAATTATCAAGTTATCCATCCCATATCATACAGCCCCAACTTTTGTCAGTCAGAGACTCAGGGACATGAATAGCATGGAGTTGTGTTCCTGACCACCTTGGCTAACAGCCATTGATGGATCTACCCTCCATGAACTTATCTAATTCTTTTTTTAACCCAGTTATATGTTTGGCCTTCACAACATCCCCTGGCAACAAGCTTCACACATTGACTGTGCAGTGAGTGAAGAAATACTTCTTTATGTTTGTATTAAACTCATTACCAATTAATTTCAGTGGGTTACTCCTGGGTCTTGTGTTATGTGAAGGAGTCAATAGCACTTTCGTTTTCATTTTCTTCACACCATTCATGGCCTTATATAGACTTCTATCATATCCCCCCTTGCTTGTCTTTTTATTAAGATGAACAGCCACAGTCTTTTAAATGTGTCTTTGTATGGCAGCTTTTCCAGGCCCCTAATAATTTTTGTTGCCCTGTGCATCTTTGTCCGTTCTAATATATCTTTTTTGAGATGTGGTGACCCAAACTACACACTGTATTCAAGATGTGGGTGTACCATGGATTTACGTAGTGGCATCATGATATTTTCTGTCTCATTATCTATCCCTTTCCTAATAACTCCTAACATTATTTTAGGGTGTTTTTGTTTTGTTTTTTGCTGCTGCAGCACATTGAACAGATGTTTTCAGAGAACTATCTACAATGACTCCCAGATCTCTTTCTTCAGTAGTAATAGCTAATTTGTATAGTTTGGATTTTATTTTCCAATGTGCATCATTTTGCATTTATCAACATTGAATTTCATCTGCTAGTTTTTTGCTGAGCCACCCAGTTTTGTGAGATCTCTTTGTAATTCATCACAGCCAATTTTGGACTTAACTAGCCTAAGTAATTTATCATCTGTAAAGTATGCAACCTGACTGTTTACTCCTTTTTCCAGACCATTTATGTTTATGTTTAACAGCACTGGTCCCAGTACCAATCCTTGGGAGCCCCTGCTATCTACCTCTCTTCCCTGTAAAAACTTATCATTCAGTCCTGTCCTTCGCTTCCTATCTTTTAACCAGTTACTGATCCTTAAGAGGATCTTACTTTGCTTAGGAACCTTTGGTGAGGGACCATGTCACAGGCTTGTCTTCCTTTGAATGCTCCTTTAGCATCTTGATTGGCCAGTGGCCCCACTGATTGTTTGGCAGGCTTCCTGCTTCTGATGAATATTTTTGGTAGTTCCAAAAACAGCTAATATGATGATACGAGAGGTGTAAGATTATTTCAAAGGCCTGATTCCCCGCTTAAGCTATCTGATTGCCTTCTCTATGGTGTCATATCAATGTGGTACTCTGATAAAATTCAACCTTCAATAATGATTACATTTCTCCTCCCCAAATTCCCTGCAGTTTCATATGGCAATAGTGCTCTTCCCCATTTCTCACCCTAAACTGTTCTGTAGTGTGGCTGTGTCCTGTTAAGTAGCCATGGTATTCCTCCCCAGAGGTGGCTGTTTCTCCATGGTTGCTGAAGTAGGTAGGGTAGACACCTCGTACAAATATTGTAAACTCGCTATCAATCCAGTCCCCAGATCTAATTTTGTTAAGTTCCTTATCTTTAAAACTCTCAAAGGCCTATGGCAGCAGTTCTCAAAGTGTGGGTGGCGACCCCAGCTGAGGTCACACTCTCAGGAGATGGGGTTGCAGCGATTCCTTCTGTGCAGAGTATATCATTTTGCTTGCAATGCATGCAAGGTCATAATGCACATAGGACACCATTTTGCCCTACGAACTGTCATTCTTTGCACAGCATGAACTCGCACACACCATACATATGAGGTCATTCTGTGCAGAGGTCACCATTTTGTAGCACAAAATGGCATCCTCCGTGCACTGTGACCTCTCATGTAGGGTGCATGCAAAGTCATAGCCTGTGGAAGATGACATACTGCTCTTAAAAAATGGCCGTCTCCTTCTTGTCCTCACTGGTTCCTTTGTATTTGTATTAGAGCAAGGGGCAGACTCTGCATGAGTGTGTGTGTGTGTTTTCATAGGCATCAGGATGAGGGTGCTCATCATCATTAGCCCCATTTTACAAATGGGAAAGTTTGGGTAGTAACTTCAGTGTCAGAACCATAATTAAAATTCAGGCTCTCAGTCCTGTGCTTAGATCACCCCGTTCTCTCCAGGAGCTAACCCTCCATCTCCAGGCCCTCACCCATCGAGGTCTCTGCTGACTCAGAATGTTCCGACAAGCTGACAAGAGAGACAGGGTGCAGATTACCATTTTGACTTCCTCCACTGGTGTCACTTGGTGCTAGGGGAGGAGGGTGCGGCTTCTCCATCAGCACAGCCGGAGATGGCATGCCAGCTACAGGAACAGTGGGGATGTAGTAAGGACCTGGGATGGAGGTGACAGCAGATGGATATCCAGCTTTTGCAGCCTTACCCGCTTCATACACTGAAAAGAGAGCCATAATTAGCAATGAAGTGCCAGCCATTCCTCACCAAGGTGCTCTTCAACAGCATTCCTGCTGCTGTTGCTGCTTCTGTTTTTGGTGATTACTCAGCAGGAAGCGTCTGGTGTGTTATGAATGAAACAGTAGATTTCTCGGAGATTAAAAGGCGTTCTCTGCTGCAAGCCTCCAGAAGCATAGTTATTGGAGGGCATTCACCACATAGGCTCCACTCAGTTCCTTGTTTGGGTGTTGAGCAGTACACCCTGAAGACCAGTCTGGGATGCTCAAGAGGCAACTTACTCAAAAGGCTCATGAACCTGAGCAAACCTGACCTTGTTGCAGGTGTTTTGCATAGCTCTAGCAGGCAGCTGCTTTGCAACATGGGAAAGATATATTCCAGAATGTTCTCTGCTCTGCAGCCACAGCACTTTCTAATAAACACAGCTGACAGGACGGCAGCTTCGGGATGGGGAATGTGACAAGTTAGAGGAGTAGCACTGCACACTGGCCAGCACTTCATTGGCAGGAGACCTCTGGGAATTACATTCTTAATGAACTCAGAGCATTCCACCCCCTTTAGGCTGGGTGCTTCATTCTTAGTTAACAGGCTCTTCCGTTACAGGGGGCACTCGGGGGGCGGGGGGGGAAGAATAGCGGCACATTTCCCTCATGCTCTCACACATAGCCCAATGGGCATTGGGGCAGGCTTTGCAGTTTGGTCACTGCGGGAAGTGAACACTCACATGCCCGTGGGCAGCAGCAGGAATCTGGGCAGCAGGGGCAGCGGACGTAGCAGCAGCAGCTATGTGGACAGCATTGGCACCAGCAGATTCCAACCAGGAGGAAAAACAGGAAAGCCCCCAGGATCACCAGGCCCACAAACACCCACTCTGGAAACCAGATGAGAACAAACTGTCAGAGGACACAACACATGCCAGGGTAGGTAAGGAGAGAACAGGCATGCAGGCTAATAGAAGGAGCAGGCTCTCTCCTGGTCGGAAGTAAGGAGACATCCTGTCCTCTACATTGCAGTCAGGGGTGTGATTGCAACAGAGGTAGATGGACCCAAGCTAGCTGTCATCGAGGTGGCTTGAAGAACGGTAGCAGTGAAGCTACGGCGGCAGGAGCCTGGGTACCTACTTGAGTGGCTAGCCCATGCTGCCACGGCTACACTGCTGTTGTTATGCAGGCTAGCTAGATCAAAGCTAGCTTGCATATGTCTACACGTCCTGTCCTTACACCGCTGAGGCAGAGGGGATGAGTCAGTGTGAGAGATATGGAGACAGGCTCCCTCTCATTAGCTAGACAGAGGTACGAGGTGCTGGGAGGTGAATGGTATGGAGGCACCAACGCTGCCCTGTCCTTGTGGAACAGAATCCACCTTGGAGGATTAGAGATAGAGTCAGACAAACATCATAAAACACGTTACAAATACATTTGCTTTCTCTGGCTGTATTTGTGCCCTGTTTGTGCACGCTCTGTCCCAGCATTCTACTTTTCATTATACAAATGGTGGCAGAAAGCGCACTATAAATAGCTTGGTGGTAAAGGAGCCAAACAGGGTTCTGCCTGCCCCTTCATTGCTAGCCCCACGTACACAATTATTCTTGTGCATGTACTTGGAAAACATTACATTCAGCACTGCACCCAGCCAGGAAATTTGACAGCAGCCACATTTTTCTACCATTCATGCCTCAAGAGAATTCCATGTGGTCCAGAAAGGAAAGGACTGAAAATGTGCTCACATTCCTTAATCTGTCTTATCCACCCCGCTCTAAGGGTGCGTCTACACTTGTAAATTAAGTCGATTTAAGCTTGCTTAAGTCGACTTAATTTATTCTGCGTCTACACTACACTTTCCTTAAGTCAACTTAAACAGCTGCTTAAGTCGACTTAAGGAAAAATTAAGTCGACTTTGTTAAACCTCCTTTTACGTCAACTTTCTGCTTAAGTCGACTTTCTAAAGTCGACTTAAGCCAGTGTAGACGTGGAGAACCCCTAAGTCGACTCTAAGTCGACTTAGGGGCCTCCAGGGCTTCCCCACTGCCCTCCCTGCCAGGGTAGCTGGCACAGAGAGAGCCTGGCATGCCCCCCCACAGGGCAGGGCAGAGCCCTGCCCACCCTGCCCCTATGCCTTGCCAGGGTCCCTGTCCCCCTTTGCCCCATTGTACCCAGGTACAATGGAGCAAAGGCTGAGCCCCCTGGCACTTGGCAAGGGGTGCACCCCCTGCGACCATGGACCAGTCCCAGGTCCACCTAGCCCCTACAAGTCGACCTAGGCGTCCAGTGTGGACGCTTTAGGTCGACTTTGGAGGGTCCCCTCAAAGTCAACTTAAAATTTAAGTGTGGACATGCTAAGTCAACTTAACGAAGTCGACTTAAAGTCAACTTTGTTAAGTCGACTTAGCTAAATCGACTTAAATTAATAAGTGTAGACATAGCCTAAGAAACTCAAAAGCCCAGTGGCTTTATTCCAAGTTCTCATCTCTTTTATGGGAATGACATTCATCCATTCAAGGAAAAGAAACAATATCACATGACCCAGACAACAAATCACAGCTATGAAATACAGCTCAAATTTAAAATCTCTAGCAACTGTTGCCATCAGTGTTTCTCAATCAATCCATACAAAACAAGGCCTGTGGAAAAAACTCACCAAATCAAAGTGAGGAGACAGGGATCTGCCTGCAGACATTTCAGGAGCAGGAAAAAAGACTAGATTCATTAAATACATTATATATCGCAAGATATCCACCCAGCCCTAGCAAGTGGATGTTTGGAATCAGGGCCCATTACCGGGAGCTTTGGACTTACAGAGGTCTTTACTGTGTACAAAGTTAGGGTCTTGCTTAAGTAGAGTATAAGGAAACAGCAAAAGACCCTTCTGAATCCATTACAGGCACAGATCAAGGAGTTTATCCAGTTAAATGTGATTCCGTAATCCTTTTCCTGATACATTCATCGTTATTTCCCCACACTGAGGCTATTGTGACTGCATTGTCTGAGTTGCTTAGGGTCCTTACAATCAATAAACCTATCCATACATATTGATCTGTGTCGGTACATCTACACTGGCAAGTTAGGTCAACTTAAGGATGCTTAAGTCGACCTAAACAAAGCCACGTCCACATTGGGTTTTTATTAAGTCGACTTAAGCATTTCCTTACGTCAGCTTAATAACACCACCTCAATAGGTCGACTTAAACCTTAAGTCAACTCCTTGAGTTGACGTAAGGCCAATGTAGACAGGGATTAGCACTAAGTCGACTTTATTAAGTTGACTTAAAGCCAGTATAACAGCTATCTCTGCTGTTAAGTCGACTTAACAAGGTCGATTTTAAGTCGACTTAAAGTCGATGGTGTTAAGCTGACTTAACAGAGTCGACTTAACTTTTCAAGTGTAGACATAGCCTGTGTGTGTGTCTGTCTTATACTACCAGAGGTTGAAATCTAAAGACTTGTTTCTTCACTGCCTTCTACTTGTTATTGTCATGTGAACCTTTACAAAGCACATGTAAAGAGCTACCTAATGAATATGGTAGTGTTTTACATCCACTTTGCACAGATGTAAATGGGGAGAAAAGGTCCAAGGAAGTAGAGAATCAAGCCTTGTGAGTATATTTCTTGAAAAGATTCCTAAATTGAATCCTTTTGCTGACTCTCATGGCTAAGTTTAGGGGTCTTTGCCCTCCTTTCCATTTGAGTTTCTGGGACAGATTATTCCCCTCTTGTGTGTACTTAGAGCTAGCTGCTCATTTGTATGAAAATGGACATAAGGAATCTATTTTGTGGAGAGAGACAAACTATGATTCAGTGCCCTCAGAGTACAGTCATCTCAGAAGTACTCAGAGCTGAATGCTTCCTCATCAATTTCCCTCTGAAAGGCCACTTGATGTAGTCTTGGACTAGATCCTTTGTAGGAGTGGGAAATGCCTAAAAGTGGGATCCCATTAGGTTGGATAGTAAGGGATTTGTGCAGAAAGTCCTCAGTCCCCAGTGCAACTATTTGGCTGTAACAAGATTCCCTGCTAATATAGCTTTCCTGCACAGAAAAACCACTCCCACAGTCTGATTTGGCATAGAATACCTTCTTCAGGAGGGGTGCTACATATGTTAGCATTCTGGGGCTGATTTTCTTAACAGTATCCCATAATATAAAGTTACGCCATTGAACAGTACTTCTTCTTGAGGGCATACAGGGGTGCATCTACATAGTACATTGTAGGCATAAAAGGGTGCCAAGACATTACATTCTGAATACAGTGGAGTTTCCACAATCATGGTCTGTGTGAGCACACAGGCATCTAGCTGGATAAAAAGCCTCCTATAAATACGTTTCTATTGCAATTCTTAACTGTATCTATCTCAGCTAATTCTGTCTTTTGAATCCCAGTATTACAGCCCCTTTCTATACCCAGCATGAGGGTTGACATTTCTCAGTGCAATATGCACTTCCAACAAGAATTACAGAATACAGAAGACGCACACGGGTAAGAAGGAAATGAATGTGCAGTGAAGCAGAGGAATGGACAAACAAGATGAGGAGGGTGGAGGGATGGGTCAATAAAGAGTTAAATGACTGAATACCTGGCATAATCTCCACAGCAAAACTGGGTAAGAGATCAGCAAGCAGCCCTGTCCTGCCTAGAAAAGACAGAGGAGAACAGGGAGAGAGGTTACTGCAAGAAAAACACACTCCCCGGCCCCTGCCTTAGTTTTCAGTCCACTTCCTCATTACGGGATCGACCCATATACACGCTGTAAAGTCAGCTATGTGGTTCAGGGATTTCATCACCACCACAGTAATTGGCCTGGCCTGCTCAATGCCTGGTGGCTGTCCCGGTATCTCTGTGGCCTTGATTTGATCAACTGAGCTGTGGTGAGAATCAGGAATGGAGCCTCTCTGATCTAAGCGGAGGATTGCAAGGAAGTCAATTCAGCATAATTACAAGGTGATTTCTCCATGGTACTGTTTTACACACATGCACACTACATGTCGACATGCACACTCTCACTCAAATACACTCATTTGGGGGCTTGAGTGATTCAATCCGTAAAGAATCATATTGCTGGCATAAAAAAGAGAGAGAGTGCAAAAGACCACAGCTGACTGGAGTAGAAAAGTCTTTACCCTATTGTCCCCTGCAAGTAAGCCACATGCATACAGGACATGTTCATCTGATGCTTTTCCATATGGGACACTGCAGCTACAGAGACAGGTTCACAAGAGATGCCCTAAAGCAGTGTGACAGCACACTATTACTGAAACATTGTTTACTTTCTCATTTTTGCCATGTAATTATAAAATAAATCATTGGAATAGAAATATTGTACTTGTATTTCAGTGTATAGTATATAGAGCAGTATAAACAAGTCAGTGTATGAAATTTTAGTTTGCACTGCCTTTGCTAGTGCTTTTTATGTAGCCTGTTGTAAAAGCAGGCAAATATCTAGATAAGTTGATGTACTCCCAGCAGACCTCTGCATCCTCCAGGGGTGGATGTACCCCTGGTTGAGAACCACTGCCCTCAGGCATGACTATGGAGGGTGAAGGTATGTCTGTACAAGCTGGAGATGGTGTGAGGTATGGCGCCAATATCCAAATGAAGCAAACCAACCAGGAAAGGATTTCTGTAAAACCTCACTGGACCCCTTACTTTTTCCATTTCAATGTACAGTGAATATAACAAACAAAATCCAAGACCTAAGGCCAACCTGGTACCTATTGGTTTTGAAACTGCATGTATGAAATGTTGCTAATGCAGAGAATATGTCCTGAATGTAGATAAAATATACTGTGTAGGCATCTGTGCAGCATGCCCTGCATGCATCTGTGTTGTGTGTATTTTTATATAGCACCAGCAGTTTGCTAGGTTATTTACAGACATGCAGAAAGGAGAAGAGCTTCCAATCTGACCAGGCACATATGGGGGATGGAAAGTATAGGAGGAAAGTGTAAGTCCGTGCAAAGATGGTATGAAGTCACCTTTAACGCATCCCCCAGGTTCAGCTCAAACACAGTGATTAACTGGACCAAAACTCCTTGACCTCTAGTCTCTCCCTGAAGCATGTTAAAATCAACCATAATCTCACTCTCCACTATTTCAACGAGCTTCTATATAGACCAAGAATCAACACAAATGGCTGCTGGAGCCATGAGGAATACTCTGAATTCGGGCAGTGCTTTGCAACCTATTGCAAGTCATTAAAGCTCTTCTGGTAGTCACTGTAAAGCCATCAGTCACAAAGAGCTCTCAGGCTATGTCTACACTTCGGGATTTAGGTCAACTTAAATAAGACGACTTTAATAAGTCGACTTTAAGTCGACCTTATTAAGTTGACTTAGAGAGTCCACACAGGACACCTAAGTCAACTTAAAGTGGGCCTTACTAACTCGACTTAGAGACAGCAAGCCCCGGAGTGGTCCAGGGGAGAAGGAAGCATGGAGCTCCCTTCTGCCCCGGACCACTCGGCTCCCTTCTGGTCAGGACTGCAAAAAGGGAGCCGCCGCTTCCTTCTTGCTGGGACCCGT
>ML685767.1:19730503-19744273 GCA_007922175.1 Pelusios castaneus | reverse complement strand
TCATAAATGCTTCCCTAAATCCAGACAGTGTCACACCCTGCCCACATGCCCTGCCCTTTGGGGGGCATGCCAGGCTCCCCCTGTCCTGTCCCCCCGGCAGGGAGGGCATTGGTGTAGTCCTGGGGTAGCCCTAAGTCAACTTAGGCTACCCCAGGGCTACACTGGCTTAATTCGACTTTAAAAAGTCGAATTAAGCCTTCAGTCTACTTAAATCTAGGTTTAATAAAGTCAACTTAATTTTCATTAAGTCAACTTCATTTTCCTTAAGTCGACTTAAGCAAGTTGCTTAAGTTGACTTAAGGAAACTGTAGTGTAGACGCAGCCTTCAATGGGGATCATATTTAATAACCTGGATAAAAAGCTTTGAGAGTCCTCAGATGAAAAGTTCTATAAATAATAATTATTTTAGTACATTGATTTATATGATAAAGGGGCAGAACTCCTGCTTCCCTCACAATCTCCAGCCAATGTTTAAAAGATGCAGTGATCCCCAAAAGAAGCAAAGTCCAAGGGCATTTTAAAATGAAATGTCAATAGGGAGTGAATATTGTGCATGATGGGAAATTCAGACTCTCTCAGACATTATCCCTTTATTTTTTCAGCTGCTCCCAATAGGGAGTCAGCTTTTCATCTGAACAGCAAAAGAAAACAAAAATGTCTCATTGTGCATCCCCTAGGATTGCAGAAGTTCTTAAATCTTTTATATTCATTCTGTCCTTGCAATTCACTAATATCCAGAAGAGAAATGGGATAGAATCAGAATATCCTAGGAAGTCCCAAAATATTAAATAATATTTTTTTTTATTGCTGGCTACCTATCTCCTGCATCAAAGGACTCTGTCTTGTGTTCAGTTCTCAGTTGAGAAAGAAAGAGAGAGAAGCAGGAAAAAGGACAAGGAGACAGGGAGAAAGAAGGGTAATTGGGATGTCACTGATACATGTACATAACAGGCTTGATGATTCCATCTAACGAGCAACATCTAGGAGAGGAAGTGGATGCAAGCTGCTCCAATCAGCCTGTGAAGTAGAGCAAAGTACACCCAGTGCAAGATTGTTCTCATGCTCTTGGAAAACTCATAGAAGTGGACTCCCCTGGTGTGCAAATGCTGTACATAGACAAAGTGTAACTACAGAAAACAGGCTGTAAGAATAGAAAAGCAGATGTGGTCAAGGTAATGCAGCCCGAGCTGCAAGTTCTTACCCCGTAAAAGCACAAAGGACTACAGTAGTGAGACAGGCTGTATGAGCCCTGCACTGGTGCTCTGGACACAGAAAGTCACACCTCCTCACCTCTTCTGGGCGTGTTCCCAGTAGCAGGAGCATTCAAAAGGGAGCTGGCTGCTCAACTCAGTCTGTGCTAACCAAGGAGGAGAGCGGTTGGGTGCAGAAGCCTTTTGCCAAGAAGTTGCCAGGTCTGAGTCTCCTAGCTAAGACCGTGGAAGCCCATCTACAGTGGGAGCCAGGAGAGATGACTTGCTGTCACCAGGAGAAGGATTCCCAGAGATAAACCTGGCAGAAAGCCAGGAGGAATCTCAAGACAGAGCTGTGACATCAGTAGAGGTACAGGAAACTGATAAGACGTGTCCCAGGGAGCACATAAGAGTCCCAGACCGTAGGCCACGTATACAACCTACTGCTTTGAAAAGCACTAATTCAGAACCCAGTGGAGTAGGGTGGGCCTGGGTTCCCTACCCTTTTGGGAACTATAGCCACTAGGCAGAGCGGCCCTTGACTTTCATTGTTGGACAGTACTGCCAGCCTGGGATAATATAAAGCAGGCCACTGCTCTTTTCCCCATATAATCTTTTATATACGGATACCAAGATTTAGAACAGCATCCATTCATCAAGGCTCCTCCTGTCACCCTGGTAAAAGCACATTGCCTCACCATGGTATCTGAGAATCAATGTAACCACCTAGATATACATGGGACTTGGACTCAGGAGACTGGATTTTATTCTAGGCTTTGCCACTGTCCTGCTGTGTGACCTAGGGCAAGTCACTATCCAACTCTGTGCCTCAGTTTCCTTATGGGAAAATGGGAATAATGATAATGACCTCCTTGTCAAAGAGCTTTCAGATTTACTGATGAAAAGGGCTAGATATTATTAATTATATGATTATTATTTATTATGAGACTGAGATGTGGTGGCCATTTAGGTGCCCTGAGTATGTGTGATGAAGCACAGTTAAGTAGCCTGTCACCACATAGCAATAGCTGTGCAGGCATCACATAACAAGGCCTGTTGCTAGTACCTGAGAGATGGTCTACTCTGACAAATGGATCAAAACCTGGATTTAGAACAAACTAAAGTTCAGAGGGGTCAGGTCTGGGTTTCAGGCTTGTTTCTAGTACATGGTGCATGATAGTGCCATGAAACTAGATATAGATGTGCAAGTGGTTAATACTGACTTCCCTTGCCCAATAGCCCACTGTCCATCTCATGCCTGTTGGATGTGCTCTGGTAGTGCCTTAAAATACATTACTATGTATTTATCTTCCATCTTAGCTGAGTGTTTTTCTACCAGCACCACTGTTTGCTGCACTGTTCTCCTCCATTTAGATGTCATCTAAATGTCCATCTGACCTAGGACACACAACATAGATGTGCAAGTGTGTTCATGTACAGCCTCTACACAATTTATCTGTCCATGTGTTTTAATATGTCCTTCACCTCTCTCACTCTCTCTCTCTCCATTAAGGAAAGTAATATATTTCTTCAAGGGGACTATGTCCTTGTCACCTGACACTCTTATGATTTCAGGTTTTAACTTCTGATTTCTAGGGGGTTAATTTAAGGCAAATTATGGCTCATGCTTTAAGAGAAAAAGGCTGGTTTTGGCTGATGTTTAAAATATTGTTTTAGTTGATTAAGGGCTTGTCTACACAGGAAGTTATACCAATGTAAAGTAGGGTGTGAGTTTAAGGTGTGAGAGTTATACTGGTATAAACATTTTTGGACATTTTTATCAAGGTACAAGAGTGGCTGTGATGGAGTTTACTAAACCAGAGCAAGGATTAGGGCAGTGATCCATTAAAGAGACCACCACCCCTCAGCAACAGTAGGGCATGCTCCAGGTGAAAGGATAGTTTAAAAGGACACTGTGGGCCAGAGGTAGGAGCTACAAACTGCATCAGGACGTGAGGCTGATGCGTGGAGCTGAGAGAAGAGTGGCTACAGCACTGCTAACGCCACTATGGAAGCAGTGATCCACATCCCCCCTCTCTTTGGGCATTGGAAACTGACAAGAGAACTGGCCATTGTTCCACTGGCAGAAGTGACCCAGTGTGGAGTATATCTTGGCATGGACCAAGGAGTGGCCTGGACTCTGGACCCCTCTGGAGTCTAGGGGACAAACCACCCAAAAAGGGTACTATCCAGATGATTGGCCTCCCTAGCTGGGGCCTGCCATAGAACCATTGGGCTAGAAAAAAATGTGGAGCCACTGTCTGACCAGCAGCTATCAGACTGCCAAGCTACAGTGGCCTTTTTCCAGTTTAGTATATGTTAAACCAGAAAAGGCCGTTCTTATACAGAGTAAGTGTGTCCACATGAAGAAGTGTGCCAAGTATAACTATAGTTATAGTCCATAAATGGCTATTAGCCAGAAAGGGGTTAAGAATGGTGTCCCTAGCCTCTGTTTATCAGAGGATGGAGATGGATGGCAGGAGAGTGATCACTTGATCATTGCCTGTTAGGTTCACTCCCTCTGGGGCACCTGGCACTGGCCACTGTCGGTAGACAGATACTGAGCTGGATGGACCTCTGGTCTGACCCAGTACGGCCTTTCTTATGTTCTTATGTTCTTATAGTTGTTGGACTATATTGGTATAATTATATTGGTATAACTGGAAAAATCTCGCATGTAGACAAACACTTATAGCAAAAACTGGTGCCCTCTCAATTCCTCTTCAGGGATGAGCCTCCAGAGAATCTGGGAGAAGGTTAGGGGCTGCCTGCCCCCATCACAGATCTCAGGGCAACAAAAACAGTGCATTTGGGATCTATTTAGTGTATATTTTTAAAAGACCCAATCTCAGATTTCATGATTTGCTGGAATTTTATCAGTTTAAAACTTTAAACTGGGTGCCTGATTCTCCACTGCCCTGTACCTTATGTGTTACTTCACATGTGCCAAGTGAGAGCAATGCAAGTGTGAAACATTACTATTCTGGTTATCTGTGTTTGACACCCACTTTCCCCAGATGCAAATGACTGCCCAATAGCAGGGGAGAGTCAGATCCAAGAAATGTAATATGTATATGCTGCACTTACAATATATTACATAGAAATGCACAGAGGGAGATAGGGAAGTAGCAAACTGAGAAAATGCCTCACCCAGAACCAGCAGCTCCACTGATTCCTCATTCTTGCCCTCCAAGTCATCAGAGGTGATGATGAGACAGTAATAGAGCCCACTGTCTCCCCACATCAGTTTCCCAATCTGGAGGTCTGCATCTGAAAAACAAAAAATGCAGAGGGTGTGGCCATCCCCCCAGTCCACTCAAGAAGTGAAGGGTTAAAAACATTGACTCTAGCTCCAAGTTCAAATACCTGGGAGCTGTCACCAAAGAGAATAGATTTTTGTTCCCCTGGTGGTTTTGTGGAATTAAATCCCTAGTTTGTATTGTGGGAAAGGTCAGCCCTCTAGTTGTAGTTTAAGGGACCAGTTCAACTCCCCATTAATTCCAGATGAAGGTGGGATTGGATCTGAAGAGAGGAACACAAACCCATTACTCTGAAAACTGAGGTAGCTCAGTAAGCTCTAGTGTTGAATGGGGCGTTGGAGTAACTCCACAGTCAAGGCCCACGAAAAGAGTGTAAGGCAGAGGATGGAGCCTTTGACAAAGCACTAACTCCCCTTCCTTTTGTCCTTCCTACTGGCAGTGGCCCTGTGTCTTGATAGTCCTCCTGCTGGGCAAAAAGGCCTTAGATGCTACTTCCTCCAGAACACATCAACTATCTATCAAAGGCATCACAAGGAAGCAAAATAAAATATGCCTCCCTCTCCAGAGTTGAGTGTGTTTGCTCCACACCCAGGAGCACAGGGCTAGTAATCCCTGCCAGCTAACTTGCTTGTTAAATTAGAGGAGATGAAGGGCATTGAGAAGGCCTGGTCTCACATGACCTCCTTCACCCAAAGATTGAGTGAAATCTCAGCTTTCCCCCAGCTGACTTCCCACATCTTAAATCTCTTCCTTTTATCCCACCCAAGGAGGAAAAAGGTTCAGGCCCATATTGGAGCAGGTGGTGAAACCCAGAGTTGAAGGAATATGAATTGTAAAATTACTCCTTTATGTTGGAGGAGCAGGAGGAAAGGTAATCTGTTCAAAATATTAGGAAGAGTTTGTGAGAGATATGATGAGGCATCTGCCCCACACTGGCATATAAAGGGTTAAAAGCAGCCTAAGGAGGTGTGCAGGGGGCATACAATCAGACAAAGGCTGCATGGAGCTGCCAATCAGGGCCTGGCAGGCCCATATAAGAAGAGCAACAGGGGAGGGCAGAGCAGAGTCAGTTACTTCCTGGGGCTCAAGGAGGGAGAACTGGGTCCTATTTGAAGGATCGGGAAGTGGGCGGGCGCGAGCCCGCCCACTGCTAAAACTCCTCCCCCAGCCTAAGGGGATGGAGCACTGGACCCGGCTTCAATTGAATACGGGGGATAACAAATGACTAACAGGAATGGGTGTGAGGGTCAAAGGGTCAAAATCAGGGACTCGGAAGGGGACACCGAGCAGAGAACCCCGGACAGCGCCCACTGCTCCCGGAAGGTGTCGAGGGAGCCAGTGGACGCCGCCCAGAGGAACTCTGCCCGGATGCGTGCACGAACGAGGGACCGGAAAGAGGCCCCACAGTCGCAGGAACCTCCTTCAGCCAACCTCCTCTCTCTGGTTTTATATATGGCCACTTTGGCATAGGCCAAGAGGAGGTTGGCGAGGAGGTCCCGCGACTTTGTGGGGCCACGGATGGGGAGTGCATAAAGAAAGAGGTGTGGGGAAAAGTGCAGCCAGAACCTCAATAAGAGGTTCTGGAGGAGCCGGAAAAGGGGCTGCAACCTGGCGCATTCAAGGTAGGCGTGCGCCAGGGTCTCCCTCACTCCGCAAAAAGGGCAGGTGTCGGGGTGGGAGTGAACCGCGCCAGGAACACGCCCGTGCTCACGGCTCCATGAAGGAGCCGCCAACTTATATCCCGGCGGGCCGTGGGGTCAAGGTGGCATACAGACTGGCCCACCGGGGGTCCTCGCCCTCCACAGATGGAATTAGGTCCCGCCATTTGGTATCGGGGCGGGACACAAGGGCGAGGAAGTGGATGGTATGGAGCACGAGCGTATATACATGTTTGCGAGGCGCGGTTCGAAAGGAGACCGGCTGCAAGTCCAGCAGCCGGCTCGGGGCGTGGGGCAGGGGCGGCCGGGGGGGCTCGCGGGGCCGGGGCCCGATTAAAAGCTCCGGAGGGCCAGGACTGAGGGGAGGGCGGGGAGCACCCTCTCGCAGGACCTGCTCGAGGTAATCCCGAGCAGTAGGGGGCAAGGCTGCCTTCACCTCCTGGAGTAGGCGCCGGGGGGGTTCGAAGGGTGGAGAGCCCCATGCGCTCAGCGAGCACAAGGGGATCCACCCAGTCCCCCCGGGCATAGTCCAGGAGGTCTCCGACCTTGGTGACGCCTGCCAGGACCAACCTCCGCCGCACGGAGGGGGCCTCCCTCTACAGGGAGAACTGGGTGTTTGGCAGGTAGAAAGATACTAGTATGCTGGGCAGGAAGAGGGGAGTGAGAGGCACTCCTGGCTGGCTGCTAGTATGAGCATGCTAAGTCCTTGAAGTAAGGGTGAAGAAGGTGCTGGGGCTGCAGGGAAGCAGCCCAGGAAAAGGTACAGGATCCCTGGCCCAGGATCTGAAATAGTGGGTGGAGGAGCAGGTTCCCTTCACTGGGGAAGTGGTTGGACCATTTACTGCAGTTGCTACTAAGGAACTGGCTGGGCAGTGTACTGCAGGCCCCCAGAAGGGAGGGGACAGATTATGTTACAGCTGTTCCATGATGAGGATGCCATGGTCCTTTGAGTGACATAGGTCCGGGAGTAGAAGTGACAAGATGTGAGGCACCACTGGAAGAAGGCATACAGATCTGCAGAGCTACCTCCCAGGAGGCACCAACATAGTGAGCGGAGCCCCATTACAAGGGGGAAAGGCCCAGCCATGAAGACTGAATTCCCCATCCTCTACCACAGAAGAAGCTGGCACCTTCACATCGGGGTTTGGGCCAACTGATGGGCCCATGTGGAGAAGCCCAGAACTAAATGAACATGGAAATAGAACACCCTGTTGACCCAGCAGAGAGTGACCGCTCCAGATCTGGGTTGGAGTCCTTTATGGAGCAGGTTAAAAACCCAAGAGGAATGAGTTTGAACTCACCTCTCTGAGTCAGATTTAGTTGGTAGCGTCCATTGTATAAAAGCTCACTTGTACCAGCGGGTCATGCTACATGACTGGGGTTCCTAGGTGCTAGGATTATGCAGATAATAATAATGAATACCCCTGCCCCAGAAGGAGTTAACTAAACAATTCCCATCAGTCATCAGTATTCACACTTAAAGCAGGCAGGGGGCATTACCATGGACAATGGTGACATCTCTTTCCTTATAGAAGTCCCCTATTGTGACTGCAGATCCCTGCTTGGAGGCTACAACACGGACTGTCCTTCTGCTGTCCACACAGTCCAGGTAGGGATCCCACTCCAAGTTCCTTTTGCTCACTGCTTGTATCCCCGAGGTGGCCAGACCCAAAGCTTCTCCTGTGCGGTCCTGGCAGTAGGATTTAAACCTCCATTGCACCACAGCCGGCTGGCTGGAGGAAGTAGAAAAGTGGCAGCGAAGTAGGGCAGGCTGAAACAGCATAGCGACCTTCTTCTTCTCAGGCACTGTGACCTGCACTCCCTCCGCCATAGCTACAAAATAAAAACATTGGTGTCATCCCCCAGTGTGGTATGACCAGCTTGCTTTGGGCATGGATGAGGTTAGATCAGGAGTTCCCAACCCCTGGCCTGTGGGCCAAAAGTGGCCTGCAGGGCTTTTAAAAATGGCCAGTGCCTGGTTGCTGGCTGGGAGCTGGGCCACAGCTGCCCATCCGCCAGGGGTCCAGGAGCTGCGGGCTGGCACAGCGCAGCTGGGGGGCGGCCTGGGGGTGGAGGGGGGAGGTGTGGGCCAGCACAGCTGAGGGGAGTTTTTGGGGGGCGTGCTGGCTGCTAGGGGTGGCCACAGGCTGTGGGGCAGGGCTGAGGCCATGGGTTGGCATGGCTGTGGGAGGCGAGAGCGTGGGCCGCACTCTTGCTGGGTCCACACACCAGCCCACCTCCTTTTTAAAAACAAAAAGACTTAAAATTTGTTTCAATTTTTTTAAAAACCTGGCTCAAGGGCCACAAATATAATTTTTAGAACCATGAAGGGCCACTAGTCTATTCAATTAATTTTTTTATTCAAATTCAATTAATTATATTCAATTTGAATGTAATTAATTTAATGCAAATTTAATTAAATAGACTGGTGGCCCCTCAGGGTTCTCAAAATTATAGTTGTGGCCCTCAAGCCAAAAAGGTTGGGAACCACTGGGTTAGATTCTTCACAATAGTGTCATTCTTATATTCACATAGACTTATAATGACCATCAGATTTTAGGTGCTTGGTGGAAATTCCATCAAGGTATGTTACAAGAATGTTTGGGGAGTAGGAGGGGCTATCCTTCTTGTGGAATAAGATCACCAGAATGTGGAGCAATGGTCAAATGTAACATCTTTGGGGCAGGGACTGTATTTTTGTTCTGTGTTTGTACAATGCCTAGTGCAATGGGGCATCCTCATCCACAGCTGGGGTTCCTAGGCATTACCCATTATACAAATAATAACAACAGCATTAGGATGAGGACAGAGCTGGCCAGCTCCTTTATTAATGTAGGCGAATTTAAAACAGTTACTGTCCATCGAGTGAGGAAGATGAACATCAGGACTGGGTAAACTTAGTTTTGATTTTAAAGAAGTGTATGAGAAGAGAGCATGTATTAGACATTTGTAAAGGGCTAGGCATTTTATGGACAAGGATACTCCAAGCTCTAAAGACATTCGTTCAGTGGACCCAGGGCCGGATTGACTGGCCTGGGGCTGCCCCTACCCTGTCACCTGGGGCCCCTCTCCCCACTGCCATGGAGCATAGAGGCCTCTCCCTGGAGGGGAGAGACCCTGGAGCCAAAGGGTGCTCCTGTCCCGGCCCCGCTCTGGCCAGTCTGCCCACAAGGGTGGAGGCAGCTGGCACGTGGTGTGGCCCCGGTGGCCCTGGGAGGCTGAGCCAGGCTGCACTCAGCTGGCCCCACCTACCCCCCCTGCCCCTGGTGCCTCCTCCTAGGTGGAGCGAACAGGCACTGGCCCGCTCCACTCCGCCCTTGGGAGTGGACCTGCCAGTGGAGGGGTTGGGCGGGAGCACAGAGCAAATTCTCTCCATGTGGGAGGAGCAAAGGATATTGGCCAGACTTCTTAGGCTTTTACATTCCATGGAAATAGTTGAATGTTAGATGCTGAAAGGTACCTATCTTCCAGCAGACAGGAGAGCTGCATCTCTGCCCTGACATACTGGACCTCGGAGCAGAAACATGGGAGTGAATTACACTTGTGATGCTGATGCATCCTTCTTTTTCTATAGTTTTAAGATGAGTTTGAGTACTGGTGAAAGGTGTCAGTTGACAGCCCCAGAGACTGAGGTGCTCTATTTATCCATCACAGAAGGAGCACACACAGTGCAAGCTTTCCACACAGGTGCCTCATTTCTGCACTGCAGAGATCACTTCTAGGAGTTATTGTTTATAAAAGCATTAACACAGTCCTATTAATATGTATGGCTCTTTACAAGCACAGATAAGTGCTATATATCCCCTGCTAATACATCTAATTAAGACAAAGAGGAGAAGGGCTGGTCTCCACTTAAAAAGTTTGCCCTATATCAGTGAAGGGCATGCTTTTATTTTCACTGACCTAGAATATGTCTACACTGGAGCTGAAAGGTATAAATAGCCACTGCTCATCACTCTGAATGTGATCCTGACCAACCACAAGTATGTACCTTGGGCAATTAATGGCCTCCACCACTGCCGCACCTGCAGCAATACTTCTATTTCCAGCGGACGAGCTGAGTCAGAGCCTGTGTGGCTTATCTTCTGGAGCTGTAACTTACCCCTCCAGCTCTAGTGTAGACATAGAGTTGTTCTGGTGACAACCCTGGGGTAGTGGCATTTATACTGGTATCAAGATGCCTTTCAGTTCTTGAACCACCAACAGAAGTGGCTTTTGAGTAGGTGAAGCAGGCGAACACCTAGGTCCCTGACCAGTAAGGGGCCCTGTTGCCTGCTTCGCGTACCCAAAAGCCGTATCAGCCTCGGTTGGGAGCAAGAGGAGGAGCTGGAATCTGGGGCAGAGAGCTGGGGCCAGTGGCAGCGGGGGGGGCTGGCAGGGGAGCCAGCGGCAGGGAGCTGGGACCACAGGGGCATATGGGGGCCCCACAATGGGCCTTGCCTAGGGCCCCCAATAGCCAAAGGCCACCTCTGACCACAATGAACTATACCATTTTATGTGCTTTTATACTGGTATAAATATATCCCAACTTAGGGAGTTGGGGAAGGGTTACCATTTTAACTTTACTGATAGAGTTAAAGTGGCAAACCTTTCTGGTGTAGACAAGCCCAAAGACACTTCAGGAGAGGGAGGGTTAGGGCGTTTTTACTTATAAGAAAAAAAGAGGAAGGATTAAATGAAATGATAGGTTGTAAATGTAGAAACAAACTTTGCAGGCCTCAAGACTTGCCCAATAACAGCATGTATGTAAAAGAAAGATGTTGCACTTGCTAACGGTCAGCAGGAATTGTGAGTTGTTCAAAATAAGAATGGAATGTTTCGAAAGATGAGCTTCCTCCACCCGGTGCGTCAGTCTTCTCTTATGGTCGTGCTGTTTCTATCTGGTTTGTACTAGTTGTACCGACTCTGCTTTTTCTTATAAATACTCTGAAAATCTGCATGTGATCAGAGCTCACTTAACAGACGGGGACACTCTGTGCTAACTGTCTCTCTCCCTGCAATTGCTTGGAATAAAAGAGGTGTCTTGCTAAAACCTGATATAACTTGATTAGTAGTTTTTCTTCAACATAAAGAAAGATTTGAAAGAGAGAATGGATGCCTGAAGGACAGGGAGCGTGTTCTAGACAGAAGAGGCAGTTTGAGAGAGAGGCTAATGCCAGGACTGGAGGCAGGGGAAGGAAAAGGAAAAGGGAAGAGAAGCCCTGCAACAAGCATACGAAGTGTAATGGTGAATAGGAGGAAATGAGATCTGAGATATAGAAGGGTTAAATTTAACTGAAAGGTAGCCTTTAGTGACCCCAATAAAGGTGTAGTTAATAGAATGAAGAAGGTAGGAGCCAGAGTGTAAGAGAGCAAGGAGAACTACGGAGAAGAATGAAATCAGCAGGAGTACTCAGGGATCTGGAAAATGGGAGCTAGGGTAGTAGCTATAGAAGGAAATTAGAGTAAAGGTTTCTTTAAGATGGGGAAACAAGTGTGCTTGAAGGGAGAAAACAATGAAGCAGAGAAAAGAACAATTGCATCTAAGGAAGAATCAGCCAGGAACATAGTAGGTGTGAAGGGATGCAGCCACAGGAAGAAGCTTGAAGGTTTAGAAGCAGGAAATCTGCATATAACTCAGAATTTGGAGCAGAACCAAAGGAGAATGAGAAATGGAGAGTCTTGGACTAATGTTGTATTTTCTTTTTGAAGAAGTTAGCATTGTTAGCATTACCAGTGTAGAGAACCACTTCAGTCACTGGACTGTGCCGAGATTGCAACAAAAACTTGTTTTTGTCAGTTTTGCAGAATACAGATACTAGTCCACTAGTGACTAGGAACTGGGACAGAGACCCACAGCTAATTTCACGTTGGACTCCAAAACACATGAGAAATTATAACAAATAGCAACTACTTCTGTGTCAGGTTGAATTTGACACCTGCTGATTTGACCTGACGCCTGCTGATTAAAGGCTCCATTTCCCAGTCTCAAAACTTTTTCCTATCCTCCTACTATGTAACTCAGCTGCACAGGAAGTAATATGCATTACTCCACACTATCTGCACCCAACATGTCTATGAAATATAACTGACCAGATGACCCATCATGTTGCTATAGCTCAGCTACTAAAACAGTGACTCTGCAACATGGTGGGTATTTTAATCTTTCCCTTGTGAACTAGGTATTTGCTTAGCAAACACTTACTTTCAGTGAACTGTACACAATAACCTCGTTTTCCTGCACAGCCCACTTTTCTGTTAATGAGATTAATGTCTTGGGCAAGCCAGGGACTGCTTTAATAAAGGATTTAGCAGAGCTTTAGCCGACTCCTCTCTGACAACCGCCATCCACACTTACTCTGAATGTCCACATAAGGGAAAACAGAGTGGGAATGTGTGAGACACTACAGGGGTTCTGTTTCCACCAGACAATATTTGGGAGGCGTAAGGATGAGCAACTTGGGCATCTTCCCTGTAACATTCCAACTCTTTTCTCATTCACTTGGTTTTTGATATTATCTCAGATTCAGTGTCTAAAGATGACGTTCAGCAAGAGCAATGTAGCAACTGAAGTTGAGGGACTTGGAGGCAGTGGGATGATGACTAATGGGAACAAGGATATGAAACTACAAATTACCACATCTAAGGTGTAAGCCAAACTGAAATAGCTTAATGGGATCAAATCAGGGGGCTAAAATAATCTTCATATAAGAATATTGAGAATTGGCACATGAAATTGTAAGCTAAATAGCAAGGATTTTTAAGGGATCTGTCATCCTTTCACTAGACCCTTGTAAATATAGTACCTATCTTTAAGTAATGGGGGAAAGTGAACTGGAAAACTACAGGTCTGCTAGTTTTATCTCATCTGTATGCAAGGTCTTAGACAAATTTTTGAATTAAAACATGATTAAGGACATAGAGGTAAACATTAATTTGGATCATATGGTATCACAAAATGTAGATAGCTCCATCAGACCAACCTGAATTTTATTTTAAAACAATATCTAAAATTTTAATAAAACATTTGATATAGTCCCACATGGGAAATATTAATTAAATAGGAGAAGATGGAGATGAATACAAGCATCAAAAGTGGTTAAAGAACTAGCTGAGGGAGAGACTACAATGGGTCATATTGGGTGCGTATACACATGTAAATTAAGTCGACTTAAGGCTGCTTAAGTCGACTTAATTTACTCTGCGTCCACACTGTAGTTTTCTTAAGTCAACTTAAGGAAAAGTAATGTCGACTTTGTAAAACATAGTTTTACATTAACTTTACTGCTTAAGTCAACTTCTTCAGCAGTGTGGCCGCTCTAAGTCAACTTGGTCGACTTAGGGCAGGGGGGACAAGGGAGCATCACATGGCTCCCTGGCAGAAGGGACCCACTGTGGCTCCCTTGTCCTGGGGAGCCCCAGCTCCCTTCTCCCCAGACCTGTGGCTTCCCTGCCACGGGAGCCATGGTCCTGGGGAGAAGGGCTCCCCAGCCAGGGCTCCAGCGGGAGGGATCCCTGCTGGAACCCTGGCTGGAGATCCCGGGAGGTGGGCGGCTGGTCCTGGCAGAGCCAGCCACCCGCCAGCTGGCTCTGCTGGGACCGAGAAGCCACAAGCTGCTTCTCAGTTCCGGCAGAGCCAGCTGTGCGCCAGCTGGCTCTGCCGGGTCCAAGAAGCCTCTCCCG
>ML685767.1:19711410-19730103 GCA_007922175.1 Pelusios castaneus | reverse complement strand
GAAGGGAGCCGGGTGGTCCAGGGCAGAAGGGAGGTCCACACTCCCTTCTTCCCCAGACCACTCCGGGGCTTGCTGCCTGGGGAGAGCCAGCCCCATGAGGGGCTGGCTCTCCCCAGGACAAGCTGTCCTAGCCTGGGGACCCAAGGCTCCAAAGGAGCCTCACCTCCTCCTGGAGCTAACTGGTCGATTCAGAGTGTCTAGTGTAGACTCTAAGTCGACTTAGTGTGGCCCACCTTAAGTCGACTTAGGAGTCCTGTGTGGACTCTCTAAGTCAACTTAATACGGTCAACTTAAAGTCGACTTAGTAAAGTCGACTTAGTAAAATCGACCTAAATTCCCCAGTGTAGACATAGCCATTGAAAGGTGAACTGTCAGGCTGGGAGGGTGGCTACTAGTGGGACCAATTTTATGTAACGTTGTCATTATTGACCTTGACACTAAAAGTGTGAGTGTGCTAATAAATTTGCTTATTGCATAAAGTTGGGAGGTATTGCCAACACAGAGGAGGATCAGAATATTGAATGACCCTTAAAACTGAAGTAATAGAAATAGAATGAAATTTAACAGCAAAAGTGCAAGATCATGTACTTAGGAACCAACAACAATTTTTTCTAAAAGCTGAAGACTTATCATTTGCAAGCAACAGAGGGGAGAAAGACCTTCGTGCATTGGTCATTCGGAGAAGGATTTTGAGCCGTAGAAAAGGCTAATGCAGTTCTAGGATACATTAGGAGGCATTTGCAGTAGAGACAAGGAAGCATTATTACCATTTGACAAGGCACTGATGAGACCTCATCTGAAATAGTGTGTGTGGTTTTGGTCTCTCATATTTAAGAAAGATGAATTCAAACTGGAACAGGTGCACAGAAAGACCAGTAGAGGATTAGTATTATGGAGAATCTACCTTGTAAGAAGAGACTTAAGAAACTTGGCTTGTTTAGCCTAATGGAACGAAGGTTGAGAGGAGATATGATGGCTCTCTACAAATACCTCAGAGGGATAAATACCAGAGAGGAAGATGAGTTATTTAAGTGAAAGGTCAATGTTGGCACAAGAACAAATGGATATAAACTGGCCATCAATCAGTCTAGGCTTGAAGTTAGATGAAGGTTTCTAATAATCAGAGGAGTGACATTCTATAACAGCCTTGCAAGGAGAGTAGTAGGGGCAGAAGCCTAACTTGTTTCAAGATTCAGTTTGATAAATTAATGGAGGGAATGGTATAATAAAATTACCTGCAATGGCTCATGACTGCAAATATATCCAATGACTGGAGATGGCATAAAGGGGAATGGCTCTAAATTACTACAGAGAATTCTTTTCCAGGTAACTCACCCACGTGTTCAGAGTCTAATTGATTACCATATTTGCGGTCTAAAAGAATTTTCCTAAGACCCTTGGGGTTTTTCACCTTCCTCTGCAGTCTGGGGCATGGGTCACTTACTGTTGTGAACTAGAGTAAATAATAGATTCTCTGTAACTTGAAGTCTTTAAATCATGATTTGAGGATTTCAGTAACTCACCCAGAAGTTATGGGCCTATTACCAGTAGGGTGATCAGATGTCCTGATTTTATAAAGACAGAATGAATATTCAGGCCTTTGTCGTATATATGCACCAATTTTTTCCCACTTGCTATCTGATCACCCTAATAACCAGGGTTGGTGGGTGAGTTTCGTTGGCCTGCAATGTGGGTCAGTCTTGATGAACATGGTGGTCCTTTCTGGACTTAAACATTTATGAGTAAAGAAGGTGAGAGACAGTGAGTGCATAGCTAACGGGATCTGAAATGTGATATGGACATAGGCTGCAGGTTATATTGGCCCATGGTGCCAGGGCTCCACCAACACTGAGGATGGTGAACCCGGCTCCACCAATATTTCTATGGTGCTGGGGGACTGGCTGCGGAGGAGCCGTTCTGCCTCTCTCCCCACTGACACACTCAGGACCTGGTCCCAAGGAGCATGGTGGTGGCGGCACTTCTCTCCCACTTGACAGGGGCCCAGCACCCTGGCTAATGCACCACCAAAAATTATGCAACCCTGGCTCCCATGGTTATAGAGGTTATCACTTGGTTGCTGGTTTGAATCCAATCCAGTTAAGTACCCACCAAAAGTCATGACTATCTGATGACTGGTAAGTGACTTTATGGGGAAGTGAACTGCGGACTCAGTCTTCCCAATAGACTCATGTTCTTATTATGGGCAATAAGTATCAACCTTGTTAGTTAGCAAGAGACCAACGTTTGAATTGGTCATAGAGACTGAATAATACTTTCAGCTCCAGAGGTAACCTTCAGGGCAGATTTGAGATACCCTGGCGGAGCACTGTGGGGAAGCATGCCCTGCTGCTGTATCTATTCCACGGACATAGTGAGAGCCACAGCCAAATCACCACTAAGCTCACAGGAAAAAGAAAGAAAGGGGGACAGAGGAGAGTACAAACTATGTAAATCATGAGCCCCAGGACATGGAACCCAAGCACAAAAGTCCTAGAATCTAATCTGGATTCTTCAGCCTGACAAATGGCAGTAGACACCGGTCTTTTTCTGGATCTTCCTTGTTCACTCTGATGTGACTCCCTGGATACTCCATACTCCCGGCTTAAATGAAGAGTTGCAATTCAACACCAAACTGAAAAGTCCTTGCAATGCTGGAGATTATCCCAGGGCTTTTACAAGGGTCAGGGATCCACCAGGGTCACCTTCTCATCAGTAATCCACCCTTCACTCCTGGCAGCTTCACATTGCCGCCCCTTTGTTGTATTCCCCAAACTCGTGGGTATACAGTCAAGTAAAATATCAAGACAGTTCTGGTCACCAGATCAAATACCATTCATCCAGCTACCGAATGGAAGTCATCAGCATCTTAGAGTTGTTTAGCGGCATCTGCTATGTGGTCTCAGTCCATCATCACACTGTAGTGTTGCCAACAGTTCCTTATTACCAGGTACATCCCTTATTTTTTGTTCAACTCTATACAGAGCCAGATTAACTGGCCCGGGGGCCCCAGGCTGCCCCGCACCACACTCCCCCCAGCTAGGGCCTCACACTTCACCATGGGGGCCGGGCCCCCACTCTCCCCATCACTGAGGATGGGAGACCTGGGACCAGAGGGCGCCCCCACCCTGGACCCACCCCAGCCAGTCTGCCCAGAAGAAGGCCAGCTGACATGTGGTGCAGGGGACCCTGATGCAGCCCCCCCAGGACCATAGGCCCTGGAAAACTGCTCTGGAGCAGAAGCCATGCCGGCTGGCCCCCTTCCCACGCCCCAGGGTGGGGTGGGAGTGCAGAGCATGGCCTCTGGCTCCTAGGCCCCACTCCCGCTCCCCCCATTGCTGGCAGGGCAAGAGCGCTTTCAGTGCTCCTATCCTGCTGGCGCTGAGCAAGGTGGGGGGTGCCAGGTTATAGCAGGGGGTTTAGAGACTGGAGTCCAAGGCCCTCCTTTGGGTTGGGGCCCAGGGCTTCAGCCCCCTTAACCCCTGCAATAATCTGTCCCTGCTCTGTACAGCAAGATTGGGAGTTGCTGGGTCCTGAGCAAGAAATACCACTGTTGAACATAGGTGAGTACTAATTATCATTATTGTTAGTACTAATAATGATTATAATAATGTTGATAATAATATGAGGAAGAGGGGTGAGGCACAGTTGCTAAGAAAAGTCTCTCATGTTTAAATACTGTGTTGGCAACCAGAAACCACTTTCAGAATTGTCAGCAAATGTCAGTCCCCACCAAGAGCTCTAGAACTGAACAGACCATCTGCAAATGTTATGACTCAGCTCTTGAGTGCACTACTACTTCCACCAGTTCTAGCACCACTCAAGTGCAACCCACTGGAAATAACAGGTAAGAAAATGCATACAGTTCAGCACCCAGCTGCACCTAGCTCATGCTTGGAATAGCTGAATGGGGGAAGGCAAAACTGGCTTCAGGGTTGCTCTGATTTACAGCAGCTAGAGCAGTTCCCTTAGGGGCAATCCACTGGCCAGAGCTCAGCAGAGCACACTGAATTCCAGCTCTGCCGCCTTTGGTCCCTGCCCACTCTCAAGGGGTTCTAGCACACCAAGTCAGCTGGGTTTGGAGAAACAGAAGGAGTAAAGACAGCTAATGTTGGCTTTACACTGTCCAAGGATTCCTCCATATTGAAGGATTTCTCCACTGTCCTTTTAGGGTAGCATGAAGGGACAGCGGTGCAAAGTGATCTTGCAGGGAGCTGAAGATCAGGTGCTTAGTTTGGACATCTGCCCAGATGTAGCCCCTCCATGAATGGGGTGGGAGTCAGTGCGAGGGAAGTTTGCTCTGCTACTGCCCATGTTATATCTGTTCTATAGATAAATGGAGGAAGTCAGTCTCTAAGGCTGCACCTTTCACCAGCACTAAATTCTCTTAAAATAAAAGAAAGCAATATGGCTGCAGGATTCTAACTTCATAACCCAGTGACACCTAGAAGGTTTACAGTACCTGGGCCAAATTTTGCTAATGAGCTCAAAGGTGTTCAGCAAATTGCACCTGTCCTTCCAGATGGCAAGAATAGCCTTGCTACTGCCCGCAGAAAAAGGATAAAGGAAAAAGTGATCTTTATCCATTCAGTGCTGTCACTAAAACACCAGCTGTCAGGCAGGTGGGGGAAAGAAAAAGCCAACCAAACCCACTGGAATTAACAGAGGATTTTTTGAAATTGCAGTAAGAAATCACAATGCACAGAGCCAAACAAAAGATAAATGCAGGGGCCGAAAATGAAAGACAAACAAAGGATAGAGAGGAATTAGCTGCTGAGAGGAAAGGAACTGTGAGTACTGATTTGAAATTTTCAGCCCACCTAAAGGAAGGAGGCGGGAAGCAGAGGGGGCGAGAATCTGTTTCTCTCTTATGTTTGTCTCTCTGCTTCCTCTCTGTCTCATCCTCTCTTTCTTTTGCTCTTCTCTCTCTGTCTCCCACTCCCTTTTTCCAGAGACTGAATTTACTGATTTGGCTGGATTGGAATTCCTTACCTTGATACAGACCCTTAATTCCTCTTCTTGGCTGCTGGAGAGAATTAAAGCCTGAATCCATGTTTATCGGTCAGTCTCTCTCCCACACACACTCTCCCACACATCCCTTTGCTTTCTCCCTGCTGTGAAGAGAGAAACAGGACCTGCACAAGCACTAGGAGACAGTGGATGGAAGGAAAGGAGGGAAGAAAGCTGATACTGAACTCATTCACAGAATCCAACTCAGCAACAAAGGATGCCCTCATATCCATCAGCACACTCAGCAACTGCTAATCTGTTGCCTGTTGTAAGGCCTTTGTCTCCTGGCAGTCAGCCCCAATGAGTAAAATCAAGCAGCACCAGATAAGCTGGGAAGGCCATCTTACTGCAGTAGTACCTCTTGCTCCACACCAGTCTCACATGCTTAAAAAAGAGAACTTTGTCAATTTGCCCAGTGTTAGATGATTAAAAATGTCTGGAATAGGAACTCCCTGAGAAGGAAGAAATATCAGGGGGAGCAGCTGAGATCCCCTGACCTGCAGGTCCTTTGGAAAGGGGAAATGTACCAATTCCGTGGTGTTAGCCAGCAATTCATGTCCACATAGCAGGCTCTTTTAGAAGGAGAGGTTCGGGGGGATTTAATACGGTGTTGTTAACTATCAGATCAGGACCCTCCTTTAGACAGGGCTGGCAGGGCAGGCAGTACTCTGTTGTAATCAGGCACTAGTGTAGTATTCAGTAGGTAATTCTGGAAGTGCAGGAACTCTAAGCCCACGTATTGAAATGTTAAACTACGGCAGCAGCCAGAGAGGAGGTGGAGGCTGGAAGCTGCCTAAGCCCCAATTGAGGTAACCGAGACATGATAGGGAACTGTAGGCAGCCTGGCACTGAAGTGACTCAGAATGAAAGAGCAAGGAGGAGGATGGATGGAGGGGAGAGAGGTGCTATAAGAAGAGGCTGATTTTGTTGTTTTGAATCCTGAATCTGGGTAGGAGGAGTGGGAAATCTGAAGGTCCTTTAACGGGAAACCCTTTGAAAAAAAAAAGATACCACCTAGAAGCAATTTAAATTTAAAAAATGTGACTCTTCTCTCTCTCTGACCCCATTCTTTCTTTCTTACTTTCTTTCCACTGCAGTTTCCCTGATTAGGTCAGGCACCTGTTCCACCCTTTCCCTGCTGCTCCTGCAGTTCTGAGTGCCTGTGCTGGCTCCTTGTGAGGCAGCACCTCCTACCTGTGACTGACAAGGGGCTACTATTCTTCCATGCCTTGTTCTGTGACTGTTCTGTTAATCTCATCCGATTGTTTCTCCCTTCTCTTTTCATTCTCTAACTCGCCTTCACTCCTAGCCCCATTTTCAGTCTGGTTTTTGGGGGGTTTTTTTGGTCTGTTTCGCTCCTTGCCCATTCCCCTGCCCCTTCTCAAGCCCCTTTCTTCTCAGGTTCCTTTTCCCAACTTGTTCAATGTAGGCTAAACTGGGAAATTAAGCACTCCCCTGAGGAGGGCAAACAAGAGCCACCCATCCCACGTGAAGTTGGGAGAGTGCTTGGGCTGCCATGGTCCTTCCTCAGTTCACAGGGGAAGCCTGCAGGCTGCCCCACCTGTGGGTGCTCCTTACGCCACGTCTGGCCCCCTCTGTGAGCCAGTGCAGAGGGTGAACATGGCCTTGCCTCCTGAATACTAACCCTATATCATACACTTTCCTGCATTTTATTTCCTCCTATTATGTAAATTTCCCATCTTCAAAGCATCTGACGAAGTGCGATTTTCTCCCATGAAAGCTCATGCAATAAATAAATTTGTTAGTCTTTACAAGTGCCACTGGACTCTGTTTGTTTCTCTGCAATAGACTAACACGGCTATCTCTCTGGAACTTGCCTCCTTAACACTCCTTTGGACTAATGTGTGCTTCTCGCAGCACCGGAAGGGAGCAGTTCCTATAATTGTTCCTGGCCCTAACATGAGCATGTGAGTTGGACAGCAAAAGCTCCTTGTGCAGTCCCTCTGGCACGGGAGCCAAGGACAATATGTTTTTCCGGATTCACACTGTTTCCTCCCCAAGATCCAGTATCACCTTTTTTGACTCCCATACACCAAAACACTGAGGTGATCTTCCATCCCCAAAATCCCCAATTCCTGTCCATTCCAGTTACCAGTGATTCAGACAGGTGCCCTCCTCAGCATCCCAGGAGAAAAGCCGCCTGAGCATTGCTCTGGTCTCATCCAGATTTTAACAGACAGGAAATGTCAGAGTGAGGGAATTTCTTCCCCCTGACCCTCAAAGTGAGGTGGGGAGAGAAATGCAGCAGAAGCAGAGAGTAATGCCATCCCCCAACCTGGGGGAGGGGGAGTGATGCCACCCCAGGGGAAGCAGGAAGGCATGATGGTACCTGTACAGGAGGAAGTGGGGAGCAACTGAGATCCCTGGCCAGGAGAAAGCAAGAAGAATGCAATATCCCCCTGACCCACCCACGTGGACAGTAGAGAGCTACAATTCTGACCCATTAGCCATGCACCATTTCAGTGTTAGGACCACAATGCAACCTGTAAACCTCTGTGAACACTATCTTTTGGGTGCATATAGTCGGGCATTTGGGATATCACGGGCCTTCTCCCCACAAATATTGCCAGATCACTCTCACCTCTATTTGTCCTCCTTTCAACATGGAATTTGAATGCAGCTGGGCTTTGGGTGTTGGAGGAGAACAAACCTGGAGAACTGGAGTGATCACCTCCTCCTGGGAGGAAGTAGAATCATGGGGGAGTCCACACTGGCATTTTGGGGGTGATTTGCATTTTTTGGTGAAAATCCAAGGTTTGGGAAGTGCCTGGGAGGCCTGAAGTTGGAGGGAGAAGGCTGGGAGTGGGAGAGAATGTGTAAAGAGGGAATGCTTCTGCCCTGGCAACAATACATTCCTGCCTCTAACTTTTATGATCCTTATAAACAACACACCAGACTTTGCTAACTGAGACAGACACACATTCACCCTTGCATTTTCTGCATGTCTCTCACTCACATCACAAGATATAATCCTCCCCCCACCTCTGCACCACGTCGCGAAGGACTTTCATACACCAGCTGCAGAAAAAGACACAAGTGGCACCTTATGAACCAAAAAGTTATTCATCTTCATGGTAGGCAAAACCCCTTACCTGTTACCCACAGGAGAATGATCCATACTACCAAGAATCCATCCATTGTCCTTGTGTTTCCATGCAGAAAAGAGAGAAAAACAGAGGAAAAAACTGGAACCAAAGAAAAATAAAGAGCTCCAGTATGAATTAACTGGCTCCTAAGTATTCCCTTCACCGTTATCTGCGGGGCTCAGCAGACACCCAGTGTGTGAATCGGAGAGACTTCTGAATGGAAGCTACCACTGTGTTGGGGAAGAAAGGAAAGGTACTTTTAGGTCCCAGCTTTCTAGTCCTCCAGTGGCCTCCAAAGCAACCTCAAATGAGATTGGAAGCCTCTGTTTAGCTAGCTATATTTCTCTCGACTGAGCCCAAACAGAAGGAAAGCTCTTTTTTCCCCTGTCTTTTTGCTCCACTCCTCCTCCCTTTACCCGCTTCCCCCCCTTACTGCAGACTCCTGTGGTAAGTGGAGTTTTTAAATCACATGGCTGTCCATTGAAGCTGTCCAGGAGCAGAAAAGAGTTCATCACTGAGCTATCTAGTGTCAGGGAGAGAGACAGTGAGTGAGAGATAGAGAAGAGGAAGCTGAGGAGAGAGGCTGTTGTTTGTGTGTGACAAACTAGATGTAAGGAAGGGGCAGAGAATGCATGCGTGAAAAATGGAACTGAGGAGCACAGAATGGATCTGTTTATAACAAGAATCAAGTAGCATTAAATACCACTAAGAGCATTGCATTGTGTATGTGTGAATAGAGTTAGAGCCAGTGGGCACACAAACAGCATTGTGTGTGTGACTCACTGAACTGAAGGGTGCACACACAATGTTCTATGGTGTTTATGTGTGTGATTGAAATGTGTTAGCTCCCAAACTTAAGTAGAATCTGAAATACATAAAAGTCAGTAACATGCCAGATGCACATCAGCAAGAGAGCTCTTGTTTTATTCAACTATTTTTCTGTACATAGATTAAGTTGGCTGCCACCAATTTAAGGTAGATTTTAAGATAGACTCTGGTTTGATTTTCAAAAAAGATCTGAAACAATTGAGTATATTTAATTTGAGTGTAAACAGTTACTGCAATTCAGCAGCAGTTGCAAATAGTCTGCCAACCATCCAACTGGCTGTGTACTTTAATTATTCATGCTGCATTTACACTTGTGGTAACTCTGCACACAAAATTAAGTATGCTTTCATTTGCTATGTGCACAACTTCCAAAATCTAGCCATTAAAAGGGCGCATCTTATTCTATACCAAGCCACACAAAATATCAACCCTACTCATATTTCTCCCCCAATTAACAAAAGGTATAAACTAGAAAATAAGTGTAGATCACTGTACTCAAGCCCTGTGAAATTGACCTAAAACATGCTGTTGCAACTAACAACTATAATTTCAGATAATCAAGAGGTCTTTTAGCTCTCATTTCATGATATCTGAGTTGGGGGGGGGGGGGCAGAGTGGTAGGGAGGGAGTTGGAGAAACATGCAGGGTGGGGTGGGTTGGCAAGGACCATGGGGGGAGGCTGCAAGGGGGCCAATGATACAGCCACACTGGCAGCCAACCTTGGGGTCAGAGGCCAAGTGGGGTGGACAGGGAGGCTATGGGGGGGGGAAACTGGTGGCAAGGCGGGTGGCCAGCAGCAAGGCTGGGGGCCAGATGCAGGCCTGGGGAGAGAGACTGGGGGCAGGTGCAGACCAGGGGGAGGGACAGGTGGAGTATGAGGAGAGGAGGCAGGGGCTCTGTGAGGCTGGGGCAGGAGGGAAGAGGGCAGGGCAAAAGTCCAGGGCGGGTCCCCATCCTTGACTTTTGCCCAGGGTCTCATATTCACTAAGACTGCCCCTGACTGGCATGTAAGCAGAAGATGACAGAAGATCACTTATTAACATTGAAGATGATAGTGGCTGTGAAAAAGAAACATTTTGGGGAAAAAACAGTGTCCCATTCACATATATAGTAGCTAAGGCTCTTGAACTTTCGGTGACATCAGAAGATGGTGGTATAATCAGTAGGACCATTTATGTGTTTAAAGTAAAACCGGTGCTTAGTGCTTTCCTGGGTCAGTGCTCAGCACCTTGCAGTATACATCCTACTGTTTGAAGAAGAATCAGCACATCTTATTTGGAAGTTTTTCTTCATAATTGTAAGGGCTAGATTTTAATTATGAAAACTGTGACCTTCAATTTTCTCATATTCTGGATTTTCAGACATAAACTATTCTGATTTTCCTGTGCAACATCAGATCCAAAACTTGGTACAGTCATGGACTCTACACTGTGCTATAGGCAGAATACTTTGCAATGACAATAGTTAAGATTGCATTAAAACTTCCACTCTGATGAGCATTTTTCAAATGCCCATAAACTCCACCTATGTTTGCCTTTCAAACTGAAATGTTCTATCTTTGTTCTTGGCAAGAAGACACTTTTTAAAAGAAAATAGTTTGAACAAAAATAGTTCAGTCAGTTCTCAGTATGAAAAAATTTACACTTTTGCCATGGTGAAAAATGTTTTGTAACATTTATTCAAACAGCTCTAGTACCTCAGTTAAGGTAGTAGGAATGTGAAATTAGGCAGGGAGATAATCTCCAGGTGGCAGGTGTGTCTCTTGATGGTCCACTAGAAATCCACTGAGAGTTGATAGAATTATAGGGATTTTAAAAGTGTACTTCTCACATGTATGCTTAATTACATATGCTTATTACTGTTTAATTAATTAGAGTGGCAGTGCTTAGAATCCCTCCTTAAGGATTCTGGCCCCATAGTGCTAAGCATATAACATAAGGATATATAACAAAAAGTCTCTGCTCCAAAAAGTTTACTATTCTGTGTACTGTGAATAGAATTTCTCATTAAGTATACACTCTCAGAGCTCTGTTGTGTCTGTGCATGCACACAGAAGGAAATGGAATAGAATTTTTCATTCAGAGCCAGATCCCCACCTGGTGTAAATTGATATCATTCTGCCTAAGTCAATGGAGCTATGATCCTGACATCAGCTTTTTTTCCAGTCACTTTGTATGCACTGTACTCCTGATAATCCATTCAAACTCTGTAGTGAAATCCTGGCCCCACTGAATTAAATGGCAAAGTTCCCATTAACTTAATGAGACCAAGATTTCACCTCTGATCCATAGCTCTTGGAACAGGACTGTTGTTGATGTTCTCTCAGATGAAAAACATTGGGACCAGTACAACCCCTTATGCGTCATTACTGTTAGCCACGCCTGAATTCTTTTTCCTTCACCAGTATTGGCATAATTCAGTTTTGATAAACTTTTGACTCTTGACTAAGGCAGGAAAGAGATTTTCAATACAAGGAAATGTTATTGTTCTGGATGCATCACTTAATTTACAGTCACTTTGAAATTTCCAAATATTTGGATGGTGCCATCCTTTTTCACTAGACAGGAAATGCTAATTTATTATGCATGACAGATCTCAGAACTCAGGCTTTAACTAATGTCCCCGATCGGTTTAGACCTTTGGACTGACAGTCTAAAGTATTATCATCCCCTTTCAACTTTCAGGCTGGCTGACTGGGTTAATAGTTTACAGTGATGTCTTTCATTCTGTCCAGTTATTGAGAACAGAAGCATGTTTCTGCCACACTGCAGTTCGACTTGTTTCACTATCATATGAGTATCTGACCAGTTACGTGTCCTGGGACCTTTGAAGCCCATCACAACACATATGGTTTCTCACTATTAATTACAAACAGTAGTAATTTAAATCTTGGAATTTCACCTTGATTGCCTAGTCCCCAGACTGAACACTAATTAATTTCTCCATACCTGTCTCCAGCACAACTCTGATAAATTTAAGCTATGATACACCACATCTGCTACAAATGATACAGCACTGTATCTGAAGTCGCTGTTCTTTCAGTAATGTAGTCAACAAAAGTCATGTGAACATCAGTGATCATACACAATCTAATTTCTTTTCTGAGACCCATGGAATCCTGGCTGTTTTTCTTCCCTTGTTAGCCATTTTCCCCCTTACTCATTTTCCAGTACTGGTCTTTCTAGCAGTCATTTCTTCTGGTTACAGACATATTCTACATAACTCTTTTTAACACATTGCTGGCATCTGACATCTTTACACTGGCACGTCACTTCTGAATGATCCACTTTGGCACCATTCATGAAAAACTTGACATTTTATAGACTCATAGGCTATGTCTACACTTGCTAAAATTAGTTCGAATTAGTTAGTTTGAACTAGCATGGCCACACTGGAATGTTAGTTCAAACTAAGCAAGCACTTGCTTAGTTCGAATTAGCGATCCCCATTCATTTCAATGGCCGGTTAATTCGAACTAAAAAATTAGTTTGAATTAACATGGCCACATTGGTTAATTTGAACTAGTTAGTTCGAATTAACCTCTTAGTTCGAATACCCTATTCGAACTTATTAGTTCAAATTAGGAAACCCTTAATTCGAACTAACTAAAGCCTAGTGTAGCCATGGCTTTCGTTAGTGCGAATTAAGCCTCCTTAAGTCGACCTAACTTGCCAGTGTAGACATAGCCTTAGACTCTAATGTCAGAAGGGACCAGTACGATCATCTAGTCTGACCTCCTGCAAAATGCAGGCCTCAAGACCTCACCCACCCACTACAGCTAGAGGCCACCAGACTATGACTGAGTTATTTTCCTCCTTAACTCATGATTTAAGGACTTTAAGATACAAAGAATTCACCAGTAGGTGAGCCATGCCCTGTGCTACAGAGGAAGGTGAAAAACCCCCAGAGCCCAGGCCAATCAGCCCTGGGGGAACATTCGTTCCCGACATCAAATGTGGCGATCAGTTAAACCCTGAGCACGTGGGCAAGTCTCAACAGCCAGTTACCCAAGAAACAATCTCTATAATAACTCAGAACCCACCCCATGTACTCTCCTCTCTTAGGCCACTTGTATATCCACCACCCATAGCCAAATATCAGTCAATTTCCAAAATAGGCTAATCATACCATCCCCTCCATAAATTTATCAAGCTCAGTTTTGAAAGCAGTTATGGTTTTTGCCCCCACAACTCCGCTTGGAAGGCTATTCCAGAACTTTACTACTCTAATTGTTAGAAACCTGCGTCTAATTTCAAGCCTAAATTTCTTGATGGACAGTTTATAACCATTTGTTCTGGTGTCCACACTGGTGCTGTACTCAAATAATTCCTCTCCCTCCCTGATGTTAATCCCTCTGATGTATTTATAGAGAGCAATCATATCCCCCCTCAACCTTCTTTTGGTTAGGCTAAACAAGCCAAGCTTCTTGAGTCTCCACTCATAGGACAGGTTTTCCACTCCACAGACCATCCTTTTAGCCCTTCTCTGCACCTGTTCCAATTTGAATTCATCCTTTTTAAACATCGGGAACCAGAACTGCACGCAGTAATCCAGATGGGGTCTCCCCAGTGCCTTGTACAGCGGCACTAACTCCTCCCTGTCTCTACTTGAAATACCTCTCCTGATACATCCTAGAACCGCATTAGCTTTTTTCACAGCCAGATCACATTGGCGGCTCATAGTCATCCTATGATCAACCAGTACTCCCAGATCCTTCTCCTACTCAGTTCGTTCCAACTGATGCGTCCCCAACTTCTAGGAAAAATGCTTGTTATTTGTCCCTAAATGCATGACCTTGCACTTCCCATTATTAAATTTCATCCTATTCCTGATACTCCAGTTTACAAGGTCATCCAGATCTTTCTGTATGGTATCCCGATCCTTCTCTGCATTGGCAATACCTCCCAACTTGGTGTCATCCGCAAACTTTATTAGCACATTCCCGCTTTTTGTGCCAAGGTCAGTAACAAAAAGGTTGAACAAGATTGGTCCCAAGACAGATCCCTGAGGGACTCCATTGGTAACCTCCCTCCAGCTTGACAGTTCACCCTTCAGTATGACCCGCTGTAGTCTCCGTTTTAACCAGTTCCTTATCCACCTTACTATATTCATATTAATCCCCATCTTCCTGTAACTTAACTAATAACTCCCCATGTGGAACTGTATCAAATGCCTTGCTGAAATCTAAGTAAATTAGGTCCACCGCATTCCCTTTATCAAAAAAATCTGTTATCCTTTCAAAAAAGGAGAACAAGTTGTTCTGGCACAATCTCCCTCTTGTAAAGCCATGTTGTATTTTATCACAGTTACCATTATCCTCTATAGCCTTAAGTACTTTCTCCTTCAAAAATTTTTTTGCTTGGTAATTGCAGGTTTTTATGCCATTTTGCACATCCATTTAGCCCTTCAGCGTCTTCTTGCAGCAATTTCCATAGAAACTGTGATTTCAATAGCTCTGGGATGCAAGGCCAGATTCCACCACTAGACAATGCTATGTTGCTTTGCTTTCTAGTATATGGACTAGAGACTGGCTTGTCACAAAAGGTGTCATTTAATATACAAACAGATTCACACTGTTCAGGCAGCCATAAATTGTGAAACTTTCTCTTTTCTTGGTTTCCTCTTTTAAATTGGAATCTCTCCTTGATTACTGACAGCTTCAAAGCAGTGGTGAATTAATGTATAGGCCTCAGCCAAATCCAATGCAGGAGCCTGTGCAGAAGTGGGGGAGTACTGGTGACAGAACTGTGGTCCTGCTCCTCCTCTTACCCTTGAGACCATAGGTCCTGGTCCAGCCAGAAGCTAGAGTTGGGCGGTGTTAAGAGCCACCCAAGGATATGGGAGAGCCCCAAACTCTCCACCTGACCTGGGCAGGGTCTGAAGTGCCAAAAAGCAGCCCCGGGTTCATATGCCCATCCCCAGGGCACACTGCCCAGGGGAAGTGAAGGATCTGGGGCTCCCTGTCCCCACAGCAGCCTGGATTCTCTGGACAACTCACCTCCAGCTTCCAGCAAAGCCAGGGTGAGACCCCATGATAAGTGAGGCCTAAAGACCCACCTCAGACCCCCATAAGAAAGAGGCTGGCACCGCTACCAAGGCTGTGTTTTGTGGCTTGGGGAGCTGATCACCTTATCAGTTCCTCCACTGCAAAGCACAGCCCCGCCCCTGCCCAAGGCTACTATGCCCATGTTAAAAAGTAGACAGGCACTGTCCCCCAACACTCCTGGTTCTAGCATCCCTGGGCTCCTATGATGCGGGTGGCCCAAATGCTCTTTGTGTCCAGGACCCCGATAAACTTTAATTCACCTCAGCTTCACAGCAAAACATTATTCAAGTACATGCACAATCTTAGTGCATGTGTTTGTTCCTGGACTGTCTGGATGCATCTGATAGCATAATAGTATGAAATTTTTGCATCCTATCAAACGTAGGCAAGAGGGTACTGTGGATACACGGAGGCTATGTCTATACTGACGGCTGCAAAATCGCCGCCATAAGCGCACTCTTCCGGGTGCAATTGAGAGGTCTGTGTAGACGTGCTCAATCATCCAGAATTTGCCCTAGTAACTCCTGCCCCAGAAGTGGTGTATCACTAAGGCAACGGGATGGCATTTCTGGTCACCTTAGTGAAGTGTGTAAGGGGTAGTTATTAGTAAGTCATTGAGAGATACATAAGGTATTTTACATACCTTGCGTATCTCCCATCGACTGCCACCGAAAAGTGGGGCAAGTGTGAACTAGGTCTGAGTATGTTTCCTAAGTATACCATTTGCCGTAACAAAGCATTCAAAATATTCAGTGGAGAACCTTTATATACTCAGCACAATGGATAATAGGTTTTATAACATGATTTTTTAAAATTTCACTCTGTTTGGGGGGTACTTCAAAATCATTCAGTTATCTTTCTGTATAAACTTCCCATCCTTTCTATACTTAGTTCTCAAATGCCACAATCATACCAATTCTTTGCTGCTCTTCAGGTGGGAATTTAAGATTCTCACCTAAAATAGAACACCAGCTACAGATCAGCAATAAAGCTGTGAGTTGTTTTTCTCCATATAAACCCAGACATAAAATGGCTGCTCCCGATGTGATATTTTTTAAATTAATTTTTCATTGTCTTCAAGCCACACAGAATATCAATACAGGACACAGAAACCCTGGTGTATGTATAATTGCAACAGAGCAGAAAGTGTTTTGTGAAAGTGTGTGCAGGTTCATAACTAGTTGAAATTAACAGGCAAAGAGGTTAATTGTTAAACTGTGTGAACTTCTGCAGACAGCTATACAGGATACTGGAGAAGAAGTATGATGATGAGACACCTTGAAGATGACCCACTATTTTGTTTTTTCCCAGGAACACTCTTTTCCCTGACCTGCTTGTGAATTTTGTTTTCCAGATACACCTCTATCCTTTGAAGCATCATATCTGGAGCCCTGTCTTTTAAAATTATCAATATCTTATTATTTTTAATTTGTCTCTAGGAAGATTTGTCAAGGAGTAGCTGGCAGGCCCTGCAATGAGATTTCTGACAGACGTCTTCTCTTAGAAACAAGGTTGTCAAGTTACTATTCAAGTTGCACATACAAGAACAGTATGTGCTCAGAGAGGAAGTGAAACGAACATTCGAAAATGCACTGGTAGCAACATTTACAATGGTACAGTAAAATCCTGTTAAACACATAGACTTGTTGGCTGAGAAAATGTGTTCTATGCGCAGGGCTCTCTTTTTTATTCCATAACTAATTAGTGTTGATATACCAGTGTCTATACTAGAATACTAGAATTCACAGCAGTGAAAGGAGTTACAAATGATGCAAAATTGACTATTTTAATTTAATTTAGTTAATGATTTTGATGCATTCATCACAAAAGTTATTTAGGTCCCTGACGTATGATAAAAACAATCCCACAGCAACATAGAACAGTCCCTGATGCTCTAGTTCAGTGGTCCCCAACCAGTAGATTGCGATCCACTTCTGAAAGGCAGTTGCCATTGAAACCTATGAGTGTTGTGCCAACACCTAGCAAAAGGCTGGAGACCATTTCTCTAGTTGCTAGGTGCAGATCCTGGCCACAAGGAGAAGCCTCTAGGCTGCTCTAAGTTGTGCCAACAATGACCCCTAGAGGAAATCAGTCCCATACTGATGCAAGGGCACTTTGATCATACCACCTACGCCAGTGACTGCAATACAGCAAAGCATATTTAATAGGGCTAAAGATCCGTCCCTATCTGTAGCCTCCACTTTCTGCCTCTAAATTTAGCAAGCTCCAATAATGCATTCTGAAGGGGATGAATGCATGGTTCGTTGTAATTAGATAGCTCCTCCACTGAGAGGAAAAGGCACATCATCCGAGTGAGCTAAAAGTAGAAGAAAGTATTTATTGTTGTTAGAGAGACAAGGTGGTTGAGGTAATGTCTTTTATTGTAGTTACGTACATGTGTAGAATTAGCAATGAGTCCAATAGGACTCTGAGACGTCATTCTAATTTGGCAAATGGAGGGCACAAGCTTTTGACAAAGGAAGGAATTAGTAGCATAGTGTTGGAGCAAGTCACTTTGCCCTCCAAAGTGAGAGAAAACTGATCAAAACAATATTGATTGCATTGTTTGTTTCCATATTTTAATCTGAGCTAAAATGTGAATGGGGGAATATAGAGATTTTCAAGGGAAGATTATGTGTGTTGTGTTGAGAAGAAGAAAATAAAATTCTGAAAGAGCCGTCATTTTTTGGTAGAGAGCCCAGAGCCTGATTATCTGAATCAACTAGAAGTCCACATGTGGGGGGCTTGCCAGGTCATGCCTCTCCCTTCAACCATGACTATTAATACTATACATTGGATGCAGCAGAATCCCCACGTGCTTCCTTGTGTGAGAGAAAGAAAGAGTGTGGGGCAAAAAGAGACGACCAGGGATTCCATATTTGGCTCTTATTGAGATTCTTCAAATATGCCCAATACTATTAACTATTGTCCATTTTGAGCCAATTATAGCTAGAACTTATACTTATACTTATATGTATTTGCAAGTAGATAACTAAGGTATTAGGCATGTTTCACAATCTTGTCCAGAGATGCTGTGTGACTTGCCTAAAGCATCACTGGAAGTCTGTGGCAGTGCTGTTTCCATCCAGCCCCAGTAGCCTGGAACCTCCTGAGTTCTCACTTACAAAGGGTTAGCTGTATTAGTCTAGCTCTGCAAAACAAACAAGAAATCCTGTGACACTTTTAAAGACTAACAAATTTCATTATTGCATGAGCTTTCATGGGAGAAAAATCCCACTTTGTGACGAAGTGGGATTTTCTCCCACGAAAGCTCATGTGGTAAATACATTTGTTAGTCTTTAAAAGTGCCACAGGACTCCTTGTTTGTTTTGCTGAGTTCTCACTGACATCCCTGCAGGTGATGGTCAAGTAAGCAGCATTCAGTTAAAGCAGCAGTAAGCAGAAAGAGGCCACTCTGGTTCTAAAATGCAGCCTGCAGTTGCCCTCATTTTCAGAACTGAGCTGGGGTCCGTAGACTGACTGGGAAAGCACTGGTGCAGGTACTCTGCCTAACGCCACGTGGCCACTTGCAGGAGTTCATGCCTCGCTGAGCAAATGGAGCAGCTGATGCCCCTAAGAGCTAGTCTGAGGCACCTAGAGCTGCATCCACAACACTGGTGTTCACATTGCAGGCTCCCTTTACAATGACACAGGATTGGACAGGGGTGCAGCCCGTTCCCAAGAGGACAGCTCAGGCAGAGAAAC
>ML685767.1:19662808-19711310 GCA_007922175.1 Pelusios castaneus | reverse complement strand
TCAGGTCAGGCTGTAACAGCAAATCAAAATAGGTGTTAGGATTCTGTCCCCCAGTGTTTTGAATCCTAACACCTATTTTGATTTGCTGTTAGAGCCTGACCTGATGCTATGTCATACACTCCCCTGCATTTAATTTCCTCCCACTCTGTAACTTTCCTATCTTCAAAGCATCTGACGAAGTGGGATTTTCTCCCACGAAAGCTCATGCGATAAATAAATCTGTTAGTCTTTAAAAGTGCCACAGGACTCTGTTGTCTTAGTAGACCAAGCCGCCTATCCCCATTCAGCACGCGCCTCCCGTTGGAGTCATACAACCCCTGCTGACCCATGCTCCCGCGGGGTGCAGATGTGCCAAGGAGAACTACCGCTCCCACCATGCCCTGCGCCACGAGGCTCAGAGCAGCACATGGAGACTACAGCTCCCAGCACGCCCCGGGGCGAGAAGGCGCGTACTCTGCTGGCGCCAAGTTTCGCTCTCCCCCAAGCCCGCGCGCTGGCGCTCGCCGGCCAATAGGAGAGAGGCGCACGTGCCGCCTCGTGGCTCTATCGGGTCCCTGGGCGCGAGCACAGGCTGCTGAGCGATATATGATTGGGTCTCTCTTTACAGAGGGGGCGGGGCTGAGAGGCCGGACTCCGTAAGGCAGAGAGTGATTATTACGTCGTGATTTCTTGTCCGCGCGGCTCGAAGACGAAAGGGAGCACCCCAGCTGGGCGTCCCCCTCGCTCTCTCCACCCATGCCGAACCGCAAGGGCGCGCGCAACGCCTACTACTTCTTTGTCCGCGAGAAGCTGCCCGAGTTGCAGCGGCGCGGCCTGCCCGTGGCTCGCGTGCCCGACGCTATCCCGTTCTGCTCGCGGGACTGGGCGGTGAGCGAGTGGGGCCTGGAGCGTGGGCTGCTGCAGTTACCGGCCGGCCTGCCCCGCCCATACACTCGGGCCTGCATCGTCTGTCCACGTGCAGCTTCTCTTCTTTTTCTGCGCGCGGGCCTCGGCCTCCCCCGCACAGCGCACCCTGGGGCCGCCGCCGCCGCCGCCTCCTTAGCCCTCTGCCACCCCGGTGTGCCCAGTCCCGCCCGCAGTGGCCAGGCACTGATTTCCAGAGTGCCCAGAGATCCTCTCTGGGCTTTGTGTCGTGCCTGTTTCCTGACCTAATCCAACTTTTAAAGTGACTTTCTCTGGGGACTTGGTAACTGGGTTTGAACTGTCCAATGCAGATGGGACAGTAAGATGTAATTAGCACTCAGTTCTTTGGCCTGTCTAGTAGGAACAGCTTTTAAGTATTAAAGGTGTTTAAAATCCAAATATTTTCACTATTTATACTGGGTTTCCCCCCCTTTTTTCCCATGTTACTGGTGAATCAGTGAGGTTTGTCTCACTTCTAGGTCTTCAGTGCTGAAGTTTTTAATTTATAAATAGTATATAGGATAATTAAAGTTGATTCCAGTTACAATTTAAAAAGGAACTTTTATGTAAAGTTTTAAAATATTTATAATCAGCTCTAAAATGAGACATATGCCATTTTTAAAGGGCAACAAATACATGTCTTAATATAGAAATATAATCTTGTTTTTTAAATAGACTAAAATCTTGATCCTTGATTTTAAACATGTATCTAAGTATTTGATGGCTTGGATCTTTGGGAATAAAATATTTTCTTAATTACCTGAAAAATAAGTGAAACTGCCCAGTCTGGTTTAATAATCCAAGTTAACATTTTGCCTTTCATTCCACAAGTGAAATTGATGAAAGGGTGAATTAGATTGTGAATAATCAAATAAGAATATTAGCAGTCCCTTCCTTTGTGTCTGTAGTTCTCTACCACCCCATTCCTGCCCCATAAATATATAAAAAGCTGACCAACTCTAAAGGCAGAGCAGATGCCACCCTTACTTCACTGCAGCTGCTGGTGGCAGCGCAGCCTTCGGGATTGGATGCCTGTCCAGCAGCCATTGTCTGTCCACACATCTCTGAGTCCTAAGGCAGAGTAGCTGAGCTCCTCTGTCCCCCTTCTCCTCTTTCAGTTTGAGAGCTTTTGTGCTAGGGTGTGGCTAATAGCACAAGATTGGTGTGTTAAGGTTCATTAACCTAATTTAGGCCCTTAGTCTTGGAGCTTTATTAACAGGTGCATAATGTTTTCCCCAAGTGCCTGCTTTAGTATTAAAGAAAACTCCAACAATCTCTTGCTACCAAGAAATTCACTTTCCAAGTGGTTCTCATGGTTTCTAATATTGTGTATTGGCCTGTGCTGGCTTAGTTCAGCTTCTTAGCTGCTTTATCTCATCCATTTTAAGCAGAAAACTAATTCTCATAAGAATTTATTGGGTTCTAGAACAAGATGGTCTTATTAGAAAGAAAATAATTTATGTAACTCTTAATTTTATTCCCAGTTGCTGACTGAGGATGAAAAGGAGAAATATTCAGAGATGGCTCGTAAGTGGAGAGCAGGAAAATCTGCCCAGGCATCAGGGAAACAGGTAAATGGGAACATAGTGGAAGAATCCTGGAAATTGCAGTGGGCTGAATAAAAGTAACACAACAATTGCAATGGCTGGTCAAAAATTGAGACATTGAAGTCCATCCTTTCCTTTTTTTTTTTTTGTTTAGAAATGTGCATGGCTAGAATATTCATTTTTTAATTCTTAGTTGTCTAGAAATGTCTTTAATTTACCAAAAATATAAACCTATAGCTGATCAGCTTTGCCTTTGCCCTACAACTACTCTTAGAAACATAGGAGAGAGTCTCCAGTTCAGTATTCTGCCACACATTGGACTTTTCCTCTGCCTTACTGTGGGTTTGTGGCTGAAGCATAACTCTAATTAGGGCTGTCATGTTAACAAGAAGTGTTACTACTTTTGCTGCAGGTATTTGAGGTTGTAATTGTAAAGTTTGTTGGTCTAAATACAACAATATCAGTTTAACTGAAGGTGTAATTTCATAGCAGTTTAGTTAAACCAGTGTAACCCTGTGTGGATGTTCAATTTATGTTAGTTTAGTCAGAGATCCTGGCATCATTCAGGAGACAAATTTTTGAAGATTCTGTTAGCTTCTTACCATCTTACATGGGATTTGCTTTGCTACAGGTGGCTCAAACTAATATCAGTAGGCTGAGTTTTGCAAAGGTTCATCACCCAGTACCAGGGCAACTTGCTCCATCTGTTCATGGATACCTAAAGGTATTCTCTTTCTGACAGCTTGGCTCCTGTCGAGGTATAGGCAAGCAAGTCTAAGCAGGTGACTTTCTTTCTGCAAATAGCAGAGATCTGATGCATGTTGCATGCAGTCCACGAGCCCCTTTACTTGCTCTGTACGAGAGCTGTCTGATTACTTTATTAAGTCATCATTCACCTGCTTTTCATGAACAGGTATCCTCATCAAAGAGACAACAATGTCTTTACAGCCTTTTTTCCCCTGACTTTCATGTGAGACTTGATGTTTGCAAACCCCCATGTGTCACTGTCTGGAGTGGCTCACAACTGACTCCCTACCTCAGGGCAGACCCCCTCCCTGCACCCCCTCCTAAAGGAGTGGTGTGTTCTATAATTAGATTTCACCAACCCAGTGACAGATGTGACCTGGATCATTGTAACAGTCCAAGGAGTCACAGACAATCTCCTTAGACTTTTCCAGTCTCTCTTGCCACCCACGCAGATTGCAGTTTGTGATAAATGGTCACGTATACCTAGAATCCCTCCATGTACAGGTTGCTTCCACTCCCAAGAGACCAGTCACTTAACCCTCCCCCACCTCAGATCAGTTGGTACTCTAGGTCTTACATGAAAGACAACCTCTGTCACCAATCCTGTAATAATCTGAAGATTTGTTAGCTAGGAAAAAGCAATAAGGAAGTTATTTGCAAGTTAAAGCAAGTAAGCATATACAATGCGTTACCGTCTAAATCTTAAGTGACAGAGTTGTAGTGATCTGCCAGTTTAAAGTGTCTTTCAGGGTAGACCCAGGAAGCAACCCCTGAAAATCTCTGACCCTTCAGAATTCAAACAGCCAAAAAGATGGAAAATTTTCATGTGGCTTTGTTTTATTTCCATCATTCAGCTTCCAAGCTCACAGGATGAATTTCCTTGCTCCTAGCATTTCCCAGGTGTGATAGGGCCATTAACCAATCCTTTTATATTGTGTGGGCCCTTCTTGACCCAACTGATTTTGATAGTCCTGGGGGGGCGAGAGAAATTATTCCTGTGGAAGCGTTCACAAATTCAGAGCAAACATTTTCAAAGTAACACTGCAAAACTTGCATAGCTTTTTATTGCATGAAATATAGACATTACGAGTGAGATTAATGCATGCAGCAACTTACAAGTATTTCACAGATTCTAAATGCTAAATATATTCTTATAAGACTTAATACTTATTTTGAGCACAACCCCTCATCCCCCACATTCAGTTGGTCTGGTCTGGTCTCTACCTACAAGATTTTCAGAGCTTAGCTAATGCTGCCACCAGGGCAAAAGCTGGTATCTGGCCTGCTAGCCTCACACCCCTATTAAAAAGCTTTTTGGTGTCATGTAACAAATGTGATCCTGAGAAAGCTAAAGAAAAGTTCCTTTTAGCCTTTTCAGTACTTGAAGACAGATGTTTTGTGGAAGTACGCTTCCTGGTAGTGTTCTCTGTTTGTACGGTGCTTTCAGGTTTTAATGACTAATCCACCTTCATATTATATTTTACAAAGCTATAGGGGTGATACAGAATTTTCTGGCAAGATTTTTTTTGCCTGAGAGCCAAGTTCCACCTTCATCCTGCCTATATCTTTCCCATGCATGCAACCCTATGTGAGTGGGGCCCTTCTCAGCATGCTTGACTTTGAAGATCCTAGGCAACTTTATTTGGGGCTAAATAAACACCTTAGTTAGGTATACTCAACTTTTTGTTCCTTTCATCTTGGAGGGGGGAATCTCTCTTCAGTCAGACTGAATCTGTTCCTAAAATAAGGAAGATCCAAACAATTCCATTCCCTCTAATTTTTCTTTTGGGAATTCTTTTTATTAAAATTTGACCAATGTCTGGAGGAGTTATTTACTGCTAGACATTCTGGTCATGGTCATTGTTCTTACTATTTCATGACATCCCTTGAACTTACCGTCCCTCCAGGGTTGGGAATCTGTGTTAAATAGTGCCTTTAAGGAAGGGGAAATGGCTAATCTTGTAATTCTGCTTCTCCAGCAACGTTATCATGCTTGTACACTTCAGTGTTTGGGTGGTTCAAGTTGTAAGGTAATCTGTCCTTCATTTGCACAGTGAGCACTTACTTCCATGTTGTCCATTATATGTTCTGAGAAGGTTGACTTCCTCTGCACTTGTTTTCTTTTTTTAAAGAAAAGACTGTTGGGGTAAAGGAGAAGTATGTAGGTCTCTTAAATGTAATTGAAGTTTAGGAACTAGTCTAAATGTTCTGGGGCCTCTGTATTTCTTAAAGTTGGAGCATACTCTGGTGGACTGAGCTCTCAGTCAGGCCTAAAGGTTTATTAGAGTGTAAAAAGTTTCTAAGAGAAACGGAAATTTTTTCATGACGTGCTGGAGAGACAAGACCTGATATTGTGAATTCTGCATGATGACATCTTCAGAGAAGCAATAAGTGAAAATTATTTCCTGCTTAACCTGTATGTAGTGGTGTGATGGCTCCACTATGGAGAGCGAGGGGTTAACTGGCCTGCAAGGGGCAGCCAGTCAGCTGCGGAGGGCTGTGGAGCCAATCAGAGGCAAGCTGCCCAGTATATAAAGAGAAGCAGCAGTGCAGACAGGAGTCTGCAGTGGGAGCCTATTGGGAGAAGATCTCTCCCAGGCTGCAGGACCAGAGCCACGAAGAGCTCCAAGTCCAGCGCAACAGCGAGAGCCAAGCAGAGCTGAAGTTCCTGAAGGGAGTGGACAGTGGCAAGTGGCTGGAGCAGTGATCCGGGGCAAGGGAGCAAGAGGGACAGCGGCTGGACTCCAGAGGCCAGTGGGAAGCAGTGTGCGACTGGGGCCCAGGAAATTGATGCCAATCATGGTAGAGAGACTGGAGGGAGGCAGAGCCTCAAAGTGGAGACGTCTAGGGTGCCTGGGTCGGGGCCTGGAGAAGAGGGCAGGCCATAGCACAGGTGCCAGGAGTGGCATGGGTTTGTGGCCATTGACTATTTTAATGTAGTGGCCAGCAGGTCTCCCCAGCCATTGCTAGTAGTGGCTAGAACAAGGGGAGAAGAGCTGGACTGTACCCCAGAAGGGATGGACTAGCGGGCGTGGCTGGAGGGCTAAGACCCCACAATAGGACTCGGAGCCAGAGTTTGGCAAGGCAAAAGACAGAGCGCAAACCACCTGACAGGAGACCACTTGAGCCAAATCCCCAAGAACACCACCAGGAGCCACTCATCGGGTGGGTCTCACGCTAGGAAATGCCTATATTGTAATTCTAACTTCTTTTGAAATATTGTGCAATGACTAATAATTTTGTCTTCAGCCTGCTCTTCACTGGCCTTTCAGTTACAAATAAATGTGAAACTGTGTTAGTGACATCCAAGAGAAAGAGATGAAAGTCTGTAGACTTGGGAGATACTTTCTTTCTGTGTGACAAATATAAACATGGGTGACGTTCCCTTTTGTAGATGTTTTTCATTAATTCAGAAGCTTGGCTATAGTTTTTTTCTATTTGTTGGTAAATTGGTGTGAGTGGCATGAATATCTGAGGGGTGTTCCTTTGTATAAGAGAAGAAAACATGCCTGGTCATATTCTAAGGGTTCTCCCTGCATACTGCAATCTGTGTTTAAGTGCGTTTAGAAGACAATGTTGCAGTCCATTTTTAGAAAGCGAGGGAAGAATCTATGTTATGGTCTTCTTACTTCAGTGGAGCACAGTTGATGAGTAGATTTAATGCTATTTTGTCTTCTTCAGCCGCCCAGTCAGATTTCTCCAGTTCCTGTAGCACTGCCCGTGCAGCTGCAGAGAAGCACTTCTCTTCCGGATGCCAGCAGTCTTTCCTGGAAGAGTGATCAGGGTAGAGTACTCATAAAGTAGATTAATTCTAAGGATCTTGTAGTGGTGGATGACTTCCATAAGGAGCAGGATTGCTAGCTCTGGCTTATAGGTCTTAGCTGGGGGTAGTGGGAAATTCATGTTTAATTCATATCTGAATATATTTAATATGTCTGACAAAAATAGACTCAGTAAAAACCAATATCATAAGTTGTCCTATAGTAAATAAGGATTTTATAATGGAAAGGTAGTTCATAATGTTTGGAGGCAGTTTTTGCCCACAGACGTGTGGTGGTTTAATGGGAGTTGCATGTACATATTTGAGGACAGAATATGGCCCTTAATATCTGCAAATAAACCAATGTGAACTGTTGCAGGAAAGCATTTCTGTTATAACTTCCTTTTCATTAGAAATATACAAGGCCTAGTCGAGGCTTTGGCTTACATGTGTGCTTATGTTAAGAATAACAGGGTGGGGAGTTTTTTTATGGCAGGCTGTAAGCTCAGGACAATAGACAGTAAATAACAAGAAAGTCTGGCAGAGAAGAAAGCTATTGTTCCACTCAGTGTTGTACTTGCCCATTGGCTGGCTACTATCTTATTAAATAGAACTCTGAAAACCCAGTCACTTCCCATCTGCATTTCCCTGTAAAACTAATGCTTTGATCAGCACTGACCTAGCAGCAGAGGAAACAGCCTAGAGCACTGCCACAGTGAACTTCACCATGCGTTTGAGAAGCTGTAATATAATCTACAGTAGCACTTACAAATGCTATAAACAAACTACCAGCCCATCTATATCAAACTAATGCAAGCATGAGTGAATCATATTGAAAAGGGAATGGGCTAGGCTGAGGATGAAGAAATACCCTTCCCCTACGTTTCAATCACAACTGTTTAGTCTTCACCAAAAACTTGTGTGTTCTAGCTCTCTTATTTTACAGCGCTCTCTCTGAGGCTGTTTGATTCTTTTCAACCCCTCCACGATGTAAAAGTACTATATCCTTGTTTCAGTCTGCCTCCTGCAGAATTTGGTTGAAGTTTAACGTGCTGTTTAGAATTCCTGGTATCTGTAATATCTCCCTTCCCTACTTTAGAGACAAAAGAGTTTTATTAGATGGAGGTGTAAGTGGTTGCAGTTGATGAATTCAAAGCCCCAGGCATTCTTGTTAACCTGTGCTGTGGTACTTACAAAAAGCACCTTCTGGAATTAAGCTTGCAGGAGAACTGGGACCAGAGTTTCCTGACTTAGACAAAAGTATCCATTTTTTGGTTACCTTGTCCTCCCATACCTCTCTCCCCATTTGTATGTTTCGTCCAACTGCTGCCCAATTCAGTTGTGTTGCCTAACATAATAGGGCCTTGATCTTTGATTGGGGTTTTCAGGTGCTGCCTCAATATAAGTAATAATTCTCACTAGCTGTAGTAAGGGTTGCTCTCTCCGTTAGTGACCTCTGCAAATTTTTCCTTCCAGCTGTGCTTGGGAGCATCTTCTACTTCTTGAACATTTTCAGTCATGGAGAGCTGCCCTCTCACTGTGAACAGCGCTTTCTGCCTTGTGAGATTGGCTGTATCAAGTACTCACTGAAAGATGGCATAATATCAGACTTCCACCGCTTTATAGATCCTGGTGAGCCTTTAAAAGGGGGGGTGGGCAAAGTCGTCATTTTAGTTGGTGTAGGAGAATGAAAACTTTCTAATCCCATGTCTCCCAGCCCAATTCAGGTTTCTAGCATGAGACAGTATCCTGTTTTCAGAGGTTGAGTATCTTTGATAGATAGCAACAGCGTAAGTGCATGTTAATGCTGCCTGCAGCTAACACCTGCAGAAAGATGGCCTTTGGCATCAGGAGTGAGTGCAATCTTGGAGGATAAAACAAATCTTGTGAGAAAGTAGATGAAATAAAATCCTTTACAAAGCTATATAGCCATCAGCAGGAAGAAAAACTACCATTATATAGGTGGGATGTTGCACAATTGTGTGCGTAGGATTTAATAGTAACATGCACTTGCTTAGATAGGGGCCTAAACATGTGTACAACAGGTTATAAAAGTGTTCTTGTGCGGGTTTTGTGCAAATGAATATAGCTAAGAAAACAAGTTTTAAAGATAAGTGGACATTTGTGCCAATTATACAAGGATACATGATGGTAGATAAAGCTGTTAACTATAGTGCAATGAAGTGTAGATCATTATTTAGAGATCATGTATCTCCTTGCATTATAATGTGTGTTCACTGCCCTCTTGCAGGCGAGGTGCCACGTGGCTTTCGATTTCATTGTCAAGCAGCAAGTGAGTATTGGAGGAGAAGGAGAGGGATGGGATAAAGGGTTTGGCAGTTTTGCTGGCCTGGTGTACACCAGACCTTTAAACATTTGCCACGTTTGTGAGAAGCATTGCTTCATTAGGAACTGCGTTTCACATCCAAGAGAGAAATGACCACTAAAGCGGACTTGCTGTGGGATTGCATACTGCTGTGTCTTTCTTAGACCTGAGGCTCTTCTTTTTCAGTAACTGGTCATTAAAGAACTCTTGACAGTTTTCCCTCATGATGGTGGCATGCCCAAATGTCCATTGTGAATAATGTGATCTGCCCTCCTGCATGAAATTCCAGTTAGCTCCAGTATTTGTCGTCTTATCGCACATTGAAGTTGCACAATAGTTTTTCACAGCTTTCATTTCCATATCTGAAGTGGTGCCTTTTAGTAGTGGCTAACATGTCTTCTTTGTATTGCATAACTTGTTTAAAATAAATAAATAAATACACTGGAATCTTGTTTTTTTCCAGATGGGAGAGAGCTATTATAAAGTAATACCAACAAAGAGTCCTATGGCACTTCTAAAGACTAACACATTTATTTATCACCAGGGCATCAAACTCATTTGCTATGGTGGGCCAGATTTGACTTAAATGTACTTCAAGTGGGCTGTTCGTACCATAAATTGAAATATTAGGACAATGTTTCCCAAGAGTGTGCCACCAAGCCTGAGCAGCTGTGCCATGGAATTTTTTGGAAAACTATTTGAAGAGTTCTGGATTGGCTCATTGGCTCATGAATATTCATGAGTTCATTTGGAAACTGTATGGTGGTGGTCCTCAAAATAATGAAAGGTATCAAGGTGTGCCACAGCAGAGAAAAGGTTGGGATCCGCTGTACTAGGGCTCTCTCACAGCACTGTGTATGTGAGATTGCACTCTGAGAGATCACCCCCCACTCTGTTCGGGAGAGAGTGTGGTCTCTTAGAACGCAGTCTGGCATAACCAGTGCTCTGCGATGTTGCGAGACTTGACGCTCAGCGGCATGCTGGGTATACAAGACCACTCTCCCCCTCTGTCAGGGAGAGTGTGTGGTCCCATGGAGCACAGTCATGGGCCAGATGGAAGAGGTTTGTGGCCTGCGGGCTGCCTGTTTTACACTGCTGATTTATCGCATGAGCTTTCGTGGGAGAAAATCCCACTTCGATGTGTTATTGAAGAGGAACCTCTAGAAATACAAAGCAAATAGTCCCCACTGCAGTCTTGATAATCAACAAGTTAAAGCATTCCTACAATCCTGTTGTTTGGCCCTTGTACTATTTTGGCTTGGGCCACTTTATCTTTTATCTTCCCCTTGTGTCCCAATTTGAGCAGTGTTTATAGATTCCAATTAGTAGACTTCCTGCCCATGCACGCCTATCTAACTGATACAGCTTGTTGCTTCCCTTTATCAAAATACCTGGGTAACTCTTGAGAGTAGTACAGGGTTCACACTTCAGAAGGTTCCGGATCTTTTGGAAAAATAAGTAGGGGCAGTTGAAGGTCAGGTTCTAGTGGGTGCATGAATGTTGCATATTTTTACCTGTAGATTGTAAATGGAAATAGAGAAAGGAGTGTGTGCTTCCTTGAAATCAATAAAATGGACTGCTTGGTATCCCACTTTTCTCTATTTACCTCCATTAGGCAATGCCACTCACAAGATCCCCATCTCTGGCTTTGAGCTCTCAAATGCTAGTTACCCTGTTGTGTTACGTGAACTTTACTCGTTTCTTCGGCTGAACAGCAGCAGATGGCCTCCTGTGTACTGCAAGGTACAATCCAGCTTCTTCTTAGTTAGAGCAGTTCTTTAAAATACATAGCCCTGTTGTAGTGCCCATAGATGCCTTTAAAGCAAAGTCTGTAACTAAATTTCTGTCAGCTGACTAATGAGAGACTTTCCCTTGTGAAACCTAGCCAGCCTTCATGGGAGTGAACTAAACAACCAAATAAACAAAAGGGAAGGGGATGGGAACGCAGGGGACGGTGGAATGCACCAGCTCCCCAAAATAGTTTCCTGTACTCTCCCCATGCAATTGTCTTTCACATCCCACTAAACGTTTTCCCCCTTATTCCTATTGCACCACTTTTGTATTATTGTTACTGGAATCTCAGCGTATCCTAGTACAAGGCGATCATGCTGCAAGTTATTTGAACAGTTCTGCTTTTCGTAAAGGATCATAACCGCCAAGGAAAATTCTGACATTTTTGTGTTCTCCAAGCATTCTTTCCTTTATGCTTCTGTTGTTTTCTTTTGTTCAGTCTTCACTGAGTTGCCAAGCAAAGCAATGGTAGGGTTTGTAGGAGTTTCAGAGTAAAAGTTTTGTTTCAATCTATGCTGGGTTTCTGACTGTTGGGTGAATTTCTGTATTTTAACTGCTTCTCACGTAGTCAGGCAGCGCCCACATGGACTAAACAAATTGTTTTTATGGGGGGGGGGGTTAAGTTGCATTGTGATTTGGGTCCTTCCATGCTAGTGGGCTAAACTGTAGGAGAGACTAGATCTTAGCTGTGTGGTTGTGGCACATGTGGGTAAAGGCTTGTGAACAAATATGTAATCTACAGTAATCAGCAAGTACCTGAAGCACCAGTTGAATTTTAAAGATTAGGCCTGATGTCAGTGGATTCCAAGGTAGTAGGGTTGTGGTTGGAAGACAATCATAGTGATGGCCACTCTGGGAGGTAGGGAGAACTTTCAGGAAGAACGGCGCTGACTTTATGCAAGAGTTAAAGTAGTTGCAGAAAGTGATTTAGGTATGGTGGAGAGGCAGGGAAACATCTCCATGCTGTAGTCGTATTCTGGAGTATGTGACAATGAAACTTTTTTTCTCTCTAGTCTGATGACTGGTACAGAGTCAACTGGTGTCTGAAACAGATGGCTAAGGAAGCAGGTGAGAAGTTTAGTTTTTTGTTTGTTTGTTTGTTTTAAGAGATTGCATGGGGGCTTGGTATGTCAGCTGTCTCCTTTGTCCCACCTGTGTTTGGCAAAGTACTGTCACTTCTCCTTCCTGTCTTCTCTGAATAATAGGCACTCGGACTCAGCTGGAGCTTCTGACTGTGGAAGACCTGGTGATGGAACTGTACCAGTGGAAGCTTCAAAAGGAGCCTTCCAAGACTTGGGTGCGCAATCTGCTGGATGTCTTTGTGTGGGATTACTCTAGTAATACTAGGTATGCTGGCTTTGACTCTCATCTATTTCTGGAATGGGAAAATTTTGTACTGGTAACTAAGCTAGCCAGGGGCTTTGAACTGTCCCGCAATACTCTGCGCACATACTCCTTTCATACCTCAGTGTTACATTAGCTGAAAACTCTATCCTCATCATGAAGGGTGACAGCCCTTCAATCATAGCTCAGATGTGGCTGGAAGAATTGTGCTCTTGGATAGTATGGGTCTGTTTTTTAAGTGTAAACATAGGTTCGAAGGTTGTGGAGCGGAGGTTTGCGGGTCTGAATTTTGAGAAAGGAAAGGGTGGATTGAGATAATACGTCCATGTACTTGTGTTTTGGGGGCGTACTCTCAAAATATGAGTGTCTTTTGCTTCTGTGAATTTCACAACCCTGCTAAAATTACATTAAGAAAAGGTTTGGAAGAGTGTCTGCTTCATTAATAGTCCACTGAATTACAGCAGTCAGATGCTCTCGTTTGTATCCCCTAAATTTAAATGCAACTATATCTGCATTTTATTGCTGGACTATATATACGTTTCTGTGTGCTAAAATACAGTTTTTGCTTTGTAATAGGGATACTTAAATTAGAAATCATAGCCTGATTCTTTTGTTACACCCATGAAAATCCATTGATTTAACTGATTTTGTCATGGATATATCTGAGAGCAAAGCACCTTACATTTGATTAAGATCCAGTTTTAATATATTTCTTGCTTTGTTTACTTTTTGAATGAGTATCATGGATGATGAAGCTGAATTCCAGGCTGTCACTTTCACATTCTCATGAACTAGCACAGTGCTGAAATGTCTGGGCTGCAAACGCTACAGGGGGATGTTAAAAATGATGCTGTCAATTTACTTCTAACATTTTACCTGCTGTTATAATTAAAAACTAAGGCTGTGTACTTGATAACTGAAAGAGAGAAATATCTGTCTGGTTACTGAGGGTATTTGACAGCACTTGGTATACTCAGTGCCGCTGTTTTTTTTTTTTTTTTTTTGTATAGTCATTTAGTCATTTCTTCCTGCTTCTGTGGGTTGTTTACACATCAATGGGGAAAAGAAATTGACCTTTTGGGGAGAAAAAATGGAACTATGTGACTGTAAAATCACAAACTGGCAGAGAATTTGGGGCATGTCTTACTAGAAACCACTTTTAAGTCTTTGAAATTGCTAAGACTTATAGGGGATGGCTTTCCTTGAATCCCACTTCTCTTTGGTTTTAAGGGAAAAAAGAGAATTTCCATTATGTTTTGTAAAGCTCTAAGTTCTTAAACTAAATGTAAACTTAAGGACCCAAGCTATGTGACATGATCCCTTTTTGAAAAATGTGACCTATGTTACTGTTGGGCACCAAGACTGCCAAGAGTTTTCTAGGTCTGTTTGTAATTAAATTCAAAGCGACTAAGAGAAAAGGAGGTTAGCATCAGCCAACAGGCTTCTATTCCAACGAGGATAATTATATCTATTTCAATTAAGGATTTAGTTTTGTTTCCATTATGAACTCAAAAGAATTTCAATCTGCCCTTAGGTGCAAGTGGCATGAAGAGAATGATATTCTGTTCTGCGCTTTAGCCACATGCAAGAAAGCTGCGTGAGTACCATGAAAGAAATGTGTCTATGTTGGTTCCCTGTTCTCTTGCTGACCATTCTGACTTAATGGGCTCTGTAGTCCTGTCTTGGCTTCCCTTACTCCTCTGAGGAATGTTGGTCCCAAGTCTTGTTTCCCTAATGGCTTTCTTATCTCTGTAGGTATCCCTTTATTAATGCCCCTTGTTCATATTTCTGTAGTTTGAATATTAACAGTATGATTGTAAAGCTACCTATGGTACCGATGCCTGTACTTTGAGGGGCGCCTGGTGACTCTGCTTGCTCAAAGACTGAGGATTGTGCGTTCTTTTATGTTAGAATTCTTTGCTTTCTTAATAGCATCTCAGAGTTCCTGTGTTGGGCTTGAATTTGGTGAGGACTTTCCACCAGTTTCTGTTCTGAAAATGGAGATTGGGGGCGGAGGGGTGAGGGGGGTTAAAAGTAGGAGTAGTTAATGCAACTATTTAAATCAGGGGTCTCAAACACATGGCCTGCCGCAGAGTTACTTTCTGCAGCCCGCAACAACACTTGGAATTTGTAATACAATTATAAATTAAAATATGTAAAGGTTTCAGTGATGTGTCCCTTGGGCCAATAGCCTAGTGCCTCATGTGGCCCTCATGGTGATTTGAGTTTGAGTTCCCTGATTTAAATGGATATTTGCCTAATCTCTGAACAGTTGGATAAATGAATAGTCTTCCTGATCACACTGATTTAATAATGGTGTGCAGCATTAAACAATTGCTGTGTTTCACCCTTGAGGTCACTGCATTTCAGTAATGATGGCAAGTGATTCTTGTTACTTCACATATCATTTTTAAAGAAGTTTGTCCTTTTTCTGGATGGAAGGGCATTATTAGACTGTCGTCCTCATCTCACCTTACCTCCTCTCCCCTCCACATATACACCTCCAAAGTATTTAGCAGCTATTTTTTCTGTATGTGGTCCCTGTAAAAGGGGAGGGGTATAGTATCTTTGAATATAAGAAACACAGTACAGAATTTTAATCAGAATTACTTTTTTCCTTTGCTCAACATAGTTATTGCATCAGTAACTCTCTGGCAAGTGTGTATGGTGTCTCGCTCACAGCAGCTCACCTACCTCTGCAAGACTCTGATTCCAACAACATCGTAAATCCCAAGACAGTGGTACTGGATGCTGGACGTTTCCAGGTCATCATCTTTGAATATGTTGTGCTGAATTATTTCCGGCTGCTGTTGTTGTTAAGGTGGCTTAGTCCATGGTTTCTCAGCCTGTGGTATGCATACTCCTTTGGGTGCACTGGAAACAGCTGGGGGTATATGTGGCAGCCACCTGCTTCCCCCAGTCCCAGCTCCCACCTAGGAGGCAGTGGAGTGTTGGTGTACTTACTAAAGTTTTCATGAGTTAGGGGGTACTTGCTACTTAAAAGGTTGAGAAACACTTGGGGTAGTGAAGTTGGCCTCTCAGTCTGATTGGCTATATTTACTTTATTAACAAGCATTTCACTTGCTGTGATGCCCAAAGAGTATTGTGGAAAGTCAACCAAGAAGGGTCTTCACTAGCTAGCTAGACATCTGTCTGAAGTTGTTCACAATCCTTTGCTACAAAAGCTCTGGTCTGACCATGAGATCTTCCAAAATATACCTACTGAAATGCTGCTTCTGGAATAATAGGTGGGGAAAGTTAATCTGTTTAAACCCTGTGAACATTGACAGCCAGATAGTCTGTATTAATGTCTTAGCTGAATCTTTACCCAATGCATTTGGGTATTGTGAGCAGACATGGTGGATGCTATGTGAAAGAACACTTATCTGTTCTGAATTAGAATTTTTTCTGCTACAGAAACTGAGAACTGAGAGTCCCGATTATAATCGATACTTTAGCTCTTCAGTTCAGAACCAAGAAGCTGCCTCTCTTACTGGTGAGTTTAAGACTTTCAAATTTGGGAAATGAGAGTTAAAACTTCCAAATGGCACAGTCTCTCTTCTCCGCAACACCTTCCATCTCTGGATATGGTAAACGGCCAAATGACCATCACACTATCTCCTGGGGGCGTGGCACAGTTCCAGCTCATTCATGTATGTAGTTGGGGATTTGATTGAACTTCTGTCAGACCATAACCATAGAGGGCATAGCTAGTTTTACTGGAAAGTATTCCCAAATTAAAGGACTATTCTAATTCAGTGTTCAGTGCTCCTTATGTCCTGTTATCTCCAGCTTCCTGCAGATCTCATTTCTCTCAGCATATGCCAGGGATGAGAGAAGAGTTCTTGGTGGGTGTTTGTGGTAAGGTTCTCTTCCCAGCACCACTACTTCTTGTATAAAAAGGACTATGCATACAGATTCATTTAGACTCGTTACAATGTCATTTCCTCTATAATATATGACTCCTTAAAAATATTCCTTTGGGGACTAAAACATAGTTGAACTGGTCAGAGCCCGGAGATAAAATTTATTTTCTGGAAAACGTGAGCTGCATCTACCCAGGTTTTCTGAGCTAAGTGCAAAGGAAACGGTTCTTAAACCACAAAGCATGTCATTTGTACAAGGGTATTACACTGATATGTCAGATCATGGCTAGCCTTCAGTAAAGGCTAGTAGCTGAGAGATGGTAAGAAAAGCCATTCAGGCAGTCTGTTTAAAATCTGTTTTACTGCACGTACATTCTTGCTATATTTCAATTTGTGGAGCTGGACCAAACATTATTTACTTAACTCATAAAATAGTGTTTTCTTCAAACTTTTTGGTTCCTTTTTATTAAATCAGTAAAAGAAAACTTTTCCTGTATTATAAATGCTCTTGGCAGTGTTAACCCACTCATACTGCACCAAATTCTGCTCTAGCTCTGTGTGCGTGTGCGTGTGCGTGTGCGTGTGCGTGTGCGTGTGCGAAGGCAGTGATTTGCTTGGCGCGTCTGACAGTAGGACAATTTCTGTTTTTCACGTTCACTATTTGTGCGCAATGTGGGTGGACTGACGTTGTTAGGAGAACCGAACTCTTGCCTTTCCAGACTCTTGTGCTTAAATGCTCAGCATTAACATTACCTTTAAAGATGATGTACACTTAACTTACAACTTTTTACAGGTGAATAAATATCTGAATGCCTAATAGAAGCTATGGAAAGGCAAAAAGCACCATCAAACTAAATTTCCTTATCAGCATAACAAATCCTATTAGTAGCAAAATAGTTGTCCATAGCGTTTCAGCTTGGGTCTGCACTGTGGTGGAAGTGGCAGTTCTCTCCTCCCTCAGATCTGATCTTTCTGCTCTCTGCATACTCAGGCGGTCATCTCTGTATCGACACTGTTCACACCTTTAAGATTGTTTTCCTTTATATTCATAAGAGCTAGAGAATTAGGCTTTGTGTACTTCATTTTCCCTGTTTCCAGCTAGTGATGGAGCTGCATTGATACAAACCTCTAGTATCAATGGTGTAAACTGTGACTTTGCAGCTTTACCATTTACCACTGATTGAAGCCAGAGGAGACAGTACGCATTAGGAGTTCGTGTAGGAGCAGTCAAACTAGTGACTAGAATTGGTGCAATGCTTAATATAGATCAGGCTGGAGCACGGAGGGATTTTAAATGAAAGTTTAAATTCTGGAGCACAAGAGCAGACAACAGGGAAAGACCAATTCTTTGACCTGGATCAAGCCAACCCTTGCACTTAAACGACAAACTACAAGTCATAAGCTTTTTCTAGAAGGAAGGATGTCACTGATGGACTTAGCGTATATTGAAGACAGCATTTCAAAGTCTCTTGATTAGGACAATCAAGAGGTCCAGTCCCACTAGTTTTCAGCTGCAACAAGATGATGTAGGGCAGCAGCTGTCTTGTTACAAATGTTTTAAATGAGATTGACTTGCAAAATGTACTGGTTAATTTCATAGGTGAACATCCTTCTGGAGTGACGTCACCCTATAGAACAAGCACCATGCGAGGAAGGGGAATCACTCGCTTGCTGGAGAGTGTTTACAGACTGTCCAAGACTTCCAGCAGCTGAAAGACCACCTTGGCTCCTAACATTACCAGGACAGCTGCCTATCCTGCCCTTCCCTAGTCCCATTGTATTCTGGGCCTTCACCACATTGCAATTGCTTTGTCTATGTTTGCAAAACCCTAAAATACATTCTTTCCTAGACAACATCTAACACTTCTTTTGGAATGATGACAAACTCATTGACAGGAGGGGGATTTTATTCCAATTGCAAGGAAATCTTGGTTTAATCTATAAAACTACTTACTAGGAAGGAAACTGGCAACTTCTTGCTCTCTTGACTAGATGCATTATTTTGGCTTTTCTTTTGTTACACAATGGGAGAAGTGCAAACAAGAGTGTGGTGGTCAGTAACTGCATGTTAAACATTTTTCTGATGGTTAATATAGCATTAAGCAAGTTGTTTAATGGTTTTGTTGTCCTGTTATCCTGGTCTCCCTGTCACCATGGCCTCTTCCCCACCTCCCTCCATCTATTAGATGTTGGATTCAGTCCTCTCTGCATGTTGCTATATAAAATAACTTATGCCTGGAAGGCATTCTAGTTCTGAAAGACTAGGTGAGAATCTCTCAAATGAGTATTCCTATAAATTCATGGGTGGATCAAATAACTGAGTAGGGTAAGTAAATAGACTAAAATATTTGTTTGTAGAAACCTTACTTTCTGTCTTAAATTTACTGGGAAAATATAGTGGGAATCATGTTCTGTTGAGTATTAGCGATACGCCAGTCATATGTGGCGGGGTATTGGCTTTATTCTGTGTAGCTGTGCTGGTGAATACTGGTTTTACAAATTGTACCATCATCTCCTCCTTAAATCTAGAGGGTCTTAAAAGATATGTTCTAATACTGTTAAAAAATAATCCCCAAACTGTTGGTCTGTTGTATATGTCTGCAGGCACAATTTCAGACACGGTCGAGGGCTGGAGTGACTGGCTGCTATTAGTATTGTGGCATACCTGTAAAAGTGAGAGCGAATGTGGAAACTAGGACACTTGATCACATTTTTATTAGAGAATTGGATCTTGTACCTCTGGGGAAAGAGATGTCTTAGCAGTTTCCTGAAAAGTTGTCTCTCTTGTGTATGTTATTTTCTTCAATTTTATTTTTGAGATAGTTCCCTGTAGAAATAAACAAGCCTTTTTTTTCCCCTTTAAGTTCATCTGAGCTGTTCCACATTTTACTCTGACTGAAGTTGCTATTATGTGCTAGTTCTGTAACAATTAATTGTGATGTTACAAAATGGATTGTGTCCCCTGGTAGGAGGCAAAATTCACGTTAGCTGATTCCATCAGGCATGTAAGAAATGTTTAGAGTGCTTACCCGTATAATTATAAAGAGCCCAGATACCACAGTGATAAATGTGGTGAGTGCCTATATAGGTATTGTTTCATCTGGAAATCTAGATGATTCAGTTGTGTGGAGGCTCTCTCTCTAGTACAAAGATCGCTGAAATGCCTGGATACTTCCTATCCAAGAAGCCAACCTGTATACCCATGAAGCTTCCTTGGATGATCCAAGAGTCCCATGACCCTTTCCACAGAGGGCATTCCTTCACTGGCAAGTGTCCTGCTTTCTAGGATAAGCAATGAGCCTTCACCAAGTTAGAGACCAGAAAACTTGAAATTGAGCTTCTGGCAGTGAAACATGGAAATATTTGATGTGATCATGGTGAAGAAGAAAAATAACACCAGTCATCTTCACTAAAGGTTTATCTCTAGTCCGAAAACTTGGAGCGGTGACTACATCATGGTAGGTAGACTGGTCCAGCTGTCTTTTTAATGAAGACAAGCTCTTACCTCAGACAACCGTCCCCTCAAACCTCAGTTCGTGCAAAAATTTTTATAATCATTTTGCTATTTTGAGAATTGAAAGTTGTAATAAAAATGTTTTGTTTGGATTATATTGCTCATGCAGAAGGCAGTGTATTTCTCTTTATTAAAAACAATAAACTTTCTTGGTTCATGGTGTCAGTTACAACAAGCCCACAAATGAAAGTAACGAGTAACACGGACGTGCTTATTGGCATGGCATCTAGATGCCTTGACAGCTGAGAATTCACTTGCAAGAAACTCAAGAATTCAGATTTAAGATTCACCCAAGTCTGCTTCTCTGCATGTTGTTGTTACAATAGTATGCAAATTACACACTCTCCCCTTACGCATCACATGCAGTAGGGAGTTGACAGTCTGTCTGATGGTGATTCTTATTGTAGTGTCCAGTAAAAGGAAGTACTGTTATAGTGTGTATATATATTGAAATGTATGCCTTAAACAGTGTGTTACTCTTAAGATGGATATAGTGCACTTTCATTATACCACCCATGAGCAGTACTCATGCAGAGATCCTTCGATTAGATCGGAGGGGAGCATAGCGCATGGTCCTGTTGTATTAGGAGCTCTGATTTCCTTGCTTCTGTATAGCTTGTAATTACACTCTTTTAACGTCAACTCCGGCATTTATATGACAAGGAAGGCAGTTGTCAGCTGAATCACTATTCCTCTTATTTATTTAAAAAGCCAGAAAGGCTGAAGATCACCATTATATACAGTGAGCAGTATTGCAGTACGCCATCTGTTGTAATTGTAAGCAGCAGCAAGTCCATGTGAACTTTCAGTCATCTCGTCATCAAAATGTACTGGGGAAAAGAAGAACAAGGGGAAAGGCATACGGCATCTGGGAAGAGTTTAAGTGGTACGATCTGACTGCTTTAAATGCTACATTTCACCATGTGTAAAGCATATGCTTAATAGTGTGTGGGTTATGTGGATGTTCAGCCTCCACAAAATTAAGCTGTCTTTAAGTGTCTTCCTTCCAAAAGCTACTTTTAATTAGCTGCTTTAGTCAGACCTGACTCATTGCCCTCCTGCTAGTGGGGATTGTTACTTGGCTCAGTCCAGTGACACTAATGGGTGAAAATCACCCTCTTTTTACATGAATATTATAAAGCTAAGATTGCTTACATAAGTCATATGTGCTTAGTCATACTGCTTGCCAATGTAGAGGTGTTGGCCAGAGAAACTACTATCATCTGAGGATTAGGAAAATAGACAAGATGGTGCTTAGTTAAGTGATTGATTTGATGTGCACTTATATTAGCAAACAAGGTTGCTTTTGAAAGGAGAAGTAAAAGTGGTTGCCCCTTGAAAAGAAGCATGTTCTTGTCTAGTAAATGGGAACAGTTGCCCTATTAATACTCTGTTGAGGCAACAGCTGAATGTTGCTCAGATGCATTTTTAACTTGTCCATCCACTGTTTCCAATAAGCTTTGAAAGAAACTGCATTTTCCCCATGGGTCAGTTCTTTCTTCCTCTCAACTTCAGGCCTGCAGGTCCGTGCTGTTCAGCCAATAGCCCGGGGTAGACAACCTGTGGCACTGCCAAGCCCATTTGGAGCGGCACTCGGCATCCTCTGTGGTGCCACAGAAATTGCCACTCCTGCCACCAGAAGACACTCTAAGTGGCTTCTTTCAGGAGCGGCTGCAGTGCAGAGGTCCCTGCCATGTCCATGCCCCAGGCACACCATGTAAAGAAGCCGCCCAGAGCAACTCCTCTTTGTAGTGTGCTGCCGCCAAAAGGAGTGACTCCAGGCAACTTCTTTCCATGGCGTGCCAGGGGATAGGGGTCCCCAGGTACGCTGCCGAGAGGAGCCACTCCAGGTGGCATCTTTCCAGGAGTGGGCCGTCGGCACCAGCTGAGGGTCGAGGAGGGGGAGCCGGCACAGGGGTTGACAAAGGTTGCTGACCCCTGCGATAGGCTGTTCTGTAACATAGCAAGATGGTTTCTGGCATTCTCTTGGTATAGATGTAGTGGACTTTGATTAGTTGTGTTTGTTGAAAAGTTACTTTGTAACATTAGTAAAGGAGTGTGAGGCACACCATAGGACAACCCGGAAACAACTGGGAAATTTTTTCCAAAACAGATAAAACTAACAAGTTTCAAAATCTGCATGTAAAGATGATGGGGTCTGTGTACATGTCCACTCACTGATAAGCCATTGTAGGGTATTTTGTATTCAAGTTACAGGGCGCAGCCATACTTCTGTTACAATTCTGACCTGATATAAGTGTGATGTCACTTATGTAGGCAGTGCTAGATTTGTGGGAAAGTCAGGTACTAAACATAGTTGGGGAGACCAATGTCCTAGCTACGACAAGTGACAGGGATAGTGTGAGCTTTCCTTGTGCAGCCCCTCTAGCACACCTTGATCTACTCTCAAAGAACTACCTTTTAGAATGAGAGGGATTTATTTCTATAGTCCTGTCTACTCGCTGGCTTTTCTGAGGACACTGCTAATGAGGGTTGCCGTTGTGAGATTCAACACATGTTCGCTAGTAACTGGATTGAGGCCAATAATGTGTACATAGTGAATGCATGAACGTCCGTCAACTAGTAACATGATTCTTGTTCTAGTACATTGAATGTGGATCTGAATGTAGGTGCACATAGGCCTCACGTACATGAGCATCAGAACCTTTGAAACATCAGGGTCCAGTGGGGCTGCATACATTCCCTGTGCTTCCTCGTACTCCTAGGCCAGTGCATAAAGGATAGAACAGCTGTCATCCTGCCTTAGTTTCCTCTTACCACCCAGGGCACCAAGGTGGAATGTATTGAGTGCCCTCTATTCTCACCTATTACACTCTTGAAGGTCTCAAGGCCTCTTTATCTTCTCTACTCTTCTAAACTGGAGGTTTCTGGAAAAAAATATTCCTTTTAGGTACTCCTCCCTTCCTATACACTCCTCTGTATAGTGGGGTAAGGCACCTTGTGCCAGCCACCACACCTCATGGTGGACTCTGAGCTGTCAGTGTTCAAACTGCCCATCTTGTGATGGGTTCATCTCCCTTGTGGGCAGAAATAGTTGATGCCTGTTCTGCTTGGGGGGGAGAGACATCCCAGACAAGTGCTCTGTGTGCCAGCGGTTCTCAAGAATTGGCAAGTCTGACTCAGGTCAGGTTACATCTGCTAAAGACAGGTGACTTCCCATAAATGTTCTGGACCTCAGAGCCATCAGGCCAGCCTGTGTGGCATGCCTTCCTTTTCCTCCAAAATTCAACAGTGCAGATCCTGACAGACATGTTTGTGATGCACAACGAACAATAAATTATCTCAGCACCCACTTTTTGGAAACCTACTAAGCTCTGGACATGGGGATGCCAACACAGAGTAACCTCAATGGCTCTTCGCTTCCTGGGAGTCGGCAGTGATCTGATGGACTTTCTGAACAGTCAATCAATGACCAATCATGAGTAGTATCTGCTGAGATCCATCAGGGACCTTGTGTTCACTCTTTGAAGGATTGTTGTGACAGACCTGTTTGCCGTGAAAGACGGGACCAAGTGTTTTGTGTTTCAGTTTTAAGTCCAGGATCATTACTAGATGCCTGCCTTCTGCAGTGGAACAGAAGCCCCCCGTATGGTTTTTTGTGATTCACCTGATCTCTAGAGTGATATCCAAGGCAAATGAGACAGAGCCATCAGTCATCACTGTTGTAGTTTCCTGGTGGTTGAGGGAGTTTGACTTGTCACTGATGTCTCACAATGCTGAGACCTGATTTCAGAGTACTGTGGTCCAATACAACATCCAGACCCATAGTTGCTACATCTGACAGCCCGGATGTTGGCTAGTAGAGAACCTGAGATGGGGCTGTTCTTGGCAAGTCCAGGAAGCTCTTGCCTAGAAAGACTACCTGACAAAATGGAGGAGGGCCTCAATATTGATGGCCCAACATAGCCTGGACCCTCAGCAGGTTGTGTTGCTGAATATGCTCATTTTTTGCTGCATTGTGGAGCAGTCTGGCTTTTCATTCAGCCTCATTAAGGTCCCTCTCACAGTGATCTCAGCTTGCCATGTGCTTGTGCTGTCATGCATGGTCTCTCCCCCAGCAATATCGAAGTTCCTGAGGGATCTTGATATATTTATCCACCAATCAGGGAACCTACTATTTGGGACCTCAACATTGTCCTCTCGACAGTCATCAGGACTCCTTTCCAGCCTCTCTCTGAGTGTTCCTTATTTCACTCTGAAGATGGTCTTTCTAGTTATTATTGCTTCAGGAGGAGAGTGGGTGATCTCCAATCATATATGGCTGACCCTTCGTACATGATGTGGCACAGGGACAAAGTGTTACTGAAATTTCTCTTTTAAGTTCCTCCCCAATGTGAGCTCAGAGTTCTGTCTAAATCAGTCGATTTACCTTCCTGTTTTCTTCTCAAAACCCCACTCAGCATCATTAGAAAAGCTATATAGACCGGGTGTTTCAGAATCCTACTGTATTATATAGACAGAACCAAACTGTTCAAACCATCTCCCTGTTGGTTTCTGGGTTTACATAGTCATTCGAAAGGCCAAACCATCTTTCAAAAAGAATGGCAAAGTGGATAATGCAGTGTAGCTCTGAGAGTTACTACCTATTTGGTATGCTGCTTTTAGTCACCATTAAGGCTCAAGTAACAGCATCATGCTGGTTTCTGAAATACGCAAGGCAGCCATGTAGAATAGTAGCACCCTGAATTTTGTCAAACATTATGCATTGAGCATAATCACCAGGGCAGATACCAAGTCTGGAAGAGCAGTACTACAATCAGATCTTTGCGCGGTGGATAAAGCGCAAACACTTTGTTCTCTTCATCCAGGAGGATATCGCTGCTGGTCATATTTAAAGAACTTACTTTCCCTTCAGGAACTGTGATGCATCCAGGTTTTGGAGTACAGGTTGTGGTTCTCCACTGACTACACTGATTGGTGCATGGTACCAGAGCAGGTCTCCAGCCTCAGGACAGGACTTCTGTGAGGAGCATATCCTTTTCCTAGTGCTGGAAAACTCTTCTTGATTCCTGGCAGGTACTCCTCATATGATTCAACTTCCTATTTACTGTCCTCAGTCTGAGTTGTGAGTCCAAGTAGGTAATGCATACCTACAGCATCAGCTGGGTCTGGGAGAGGAAATACAGAGCTAATGAGGATGGCGAGGGTTGGGCAAGAAAGGGAGGGAAAGGCTAATATGCCTAAGGGCTGGTGGCTGCACTAAGAACTGTGGTAGTTGATGGGAGACAGTGATTTTTTCTATTGGTTACAGCAGAGGATGGAGAATCCAAACTCCTGTCTGGATTGTGTTCATAAGACTGCTTCTAAGTTGCCTGTGATCTTAGTCAAGTCACTAAACCTCTGTGGCTTGGCTTTGCCATCTGTAAAATGATTACAGTGCTCCCCTGTTGTGCAGCATTTTCTTTGGGTGAAAGGTGCTTATAGGAGAGCAAAGTCATGAAAGGTATATCAACGCAGCAGTTAGACACGTGCATCTGGCCCAGGCTGTAGGGCTTGGGCTGAGGGGCTGTTTAATTGTAGTATTGACTTCCATGCCTTGGGCTGTAGGACACTGTGGGGTGGGAGGGTTCCACAGTTGAGGCTACAGCCCAAGCTCAGAAGTGTCTATGTTTCAATGAAACAGCCCTGCAGCCCAAGCCTTGGGAGCCTGAGTTAGCTGGCCTGCGCCAGCCGTGGGTTTTTAATTGCCTTGTCCACATAGCCTAACAAACAAGGAGTCTGGTGGCACTTTTAAAATTGTTAGTCTTTAAAAGTGCCACCAGACTCCCTGTTTGTTAGCCTATCCAAACTTAAACACTGTAGTGGTTACGTTTACTTGTCTGTCCAGCTCTGAGTGGCTATGTTTAGCAGACAGCCGCACTGTATGCATCCTCATGCCCGCTTCACAGGCTAATAAAGAAATAAGAATTCCACTGTATGTCCATGACGTAACAGGGAGGGGAAGGGAGGAAGCAGGTCTGTCAAAGTGCACCCGTTTGAATGAGGGAGGCGTTTTTATTTTAAATGTCACAGTGAAACATGCAGTAAAATCCCTGTCTTGTCTGAGTCCTTTTTAAAACTAGTCTTGAAGTCCCCATTAGAGTTTCTCTTCCTACCACATCATCCCCCCGCCAACTAAGCAAACCGAGGGAGGGAGGCCCGAATTCCTCTAACAGTGGATATAATTTACAAGGGTTACATGAGAAATGGCCGTACAACTGAAGGCTGGGGTATGATGCGGAGAAGGGTGTTACTGTTACGTTTAAAGTTATTTTTAGTGTGCTTGCTGAGGGAACTCATGCATAGTAATGAAGCATTGCTGTATCTGTTCCACTCCTTCCTGTTTGAACAGCAGATTGTAGCGATGCTGCAGATGGGGAAACAGTTTGGCGGGGGCTTGACTATTTATAATCTGACTCTTCCTGTATCTTGCGTGGAAAAATCGTGTTGTGTGTATCTTCCGACGTGTTTGAGTCAGGCATAGTGGAGGGTCTTGAACAGCATGTACCACACACCCTGTAGTGGTAAGAGGGACATTTAGATTCTGACCCATTCATTCCTTAGCCCCCTCACTGAGCAGCTCCCCAAGGGAGATGACAGCTATGTCTATGTGTGGAGCTATGGGAGTGATTCCTAGCTCACCAGCTCTCTGTCAGATAGCATCCTAAAAATAGTAGCATAGCCCCGGTGGTCCGAGCAGGCTCCAGCTAGCCATCCTGTACCTACGTACTTGGGATGGCTAGCCCATGCTGCCACTCGCTGTTGCTCATGCAGCTCCAATACAGTACTACTTTTAGCTCACAAGAGAATGTCTGTCAAGCTGGGAATAGCACCTCTAACATCAAATGTACGTGTAGCCAGTGAGAACTAAGATATTGGGTTTACAGATGTGGTTATACTACCATTAAGAAGTGAATGTTGTCTTTTTCCCCTCCTCCGTCCAAAATGCTGCTACTTTTTTTGTTAAAAATAATGTGATTGTGCCATTTGCTACGGGTGTAGTGCAGTTTCCAGGGCTTGGGGTTCATGTTCCACTGCCAGGAAGCCTTAGTGAGAATAAGTAGGTAAGAGTCTAATACTTCTGTCTAGAGTAGGATGTTCATCATAGAGCAGCTGCATTGGACACTAAGGATTTGACTGACGGTATTTCTGGCTGTTTGAGCTTTGGCTTCCTTTAAACAAATCAGTTGAGAAAATATATGCCTGCATCTCTCTAAAACCAAATATGTAATTCCAAAATCGTAGTTCTATAAATAAACTTATTATGAGAAATAGTAAACTTAGCTTATCTGAGCCTGCAGGGTGCTATCACTTGGTTTATTTCCTTATGTGGAGCGGAGATTACAACATCACTGTATATAAACATAGTCCTAGATTTAGTAATGGTACAATTACTCATAAATTAAAGGTATGATTTTGGCCCTGGTATTTTTATTAAAAGTCAGACTGGATGCAGGCAATAAATCACAGAAGCCTGTGGCTGAAGCCAAAGGAGCGCACAGTCCCTGACCGAGATCAAGTCGCAGAGGTCTCACAAAATCACAGAATCTGTAACTGACTTGTAGCCTTACTCGTGATTAATTTTTAGCATAGTCATCTGGTAACTATATGACACTTACTTTCAGCATCTTGAACAAGCATTGCTGCTCCTTTTGAAATCTTTCTTAAAAATAAGATCTCAGAACTGTGACCCTAGTTTCTTATGCGGCTGGTTTCTGCTCACTTCAGGCAAATCAGTGTTAGTCTGGAGCAGAAGCTAAGAGCAAGAATGTGGCAGAAGAAACACAATAAAATTTAAATGTTTTAAAAGGCCAGAATAAGCTCACGTGTCCAAGCAGCCACAAATATGCTCCTAGCAATTATCTTGCTCTTTTACTGATTTTTTTTTTTCTAGTTCAGAACCTGCGTGAGTGAGTTCACACTAGGAGCTGATTTACAGGCACACCGGAACCTTGGTAGAAGTGGTGAGGCTCTGAGAGGCGCTGCCCTCTCCTCTTCCTGTTGAGGCCCTATCGCCTCTGTTGTCCCACTCCCTGCCCCTCCTGTGGTTCTGCCCCTTGGCCAGGCTGGAAGTGGAAGCTAGAGCTTGGCTACGGTAAAAGCAGCCCAGGTAGCCCAGCATTGTGAGGAGCTCCCAGACCTTGTCCCCACCTCCCAAGATGTCCTGCCCATGTGGAGGGTCCTAGGGCAGGTGGAGGGTCTAGGTCTCCCAACAGCAGCCCAGGCTCCATGGGCAGCAAACCAGTTTCGGCCTGGTTGGAGGCAGGGCCTTGGGGAGAAAAAGAGGATCAGTGATGGGCTTGCTGTTTGGGGTGGCAACATGGCCCCCCAGCCCACCAAATTATGCCCATGATAAAATGTGGGTGGGCCTGACCTTCACATTTTTAAAAGTGATGGGGCTCTGACCCCTCCATTCTGGCTTCCCTGAATCAAAGGGCTCTCGTCAGCCCAGGGAGAGCAATAGTCCTCTGTGGTATATTGGCTGGCCTTTATGGGCAGTCAAGCTCAGCCTTGAGTGTGATGATCAGCTATCCAACCAGCTGATCCTAATCAGCTGGGGATCAGGTGGATATTCATCGTCAATGGACCTAACTGAGAGAATGAGAGGATTGCACCAACAGCTGAGAGAACTCAGCTAGTGAAAAGAGTTTTGGGAGGGAATTTACACCGTGGGATAGTCCCTGATGGTAGAGGGCAGTAGGGCTGAAGGAGACTCCTAAAAATGGGCATGGGAAAGGGCCATTCCCCAGGCAGATGGCCTTGGAGTTGAGGATCCAGTCTAGGGGCAAGACTCCAGAGACACAACTTGTCAGAGTCGTTGTTCTTCAAGAGAACGGAGAGGTGCGGAGGACCCAGGTTGGATTAAACGTTCAAGCTTGGGGAATGGAGGGGAGAAGTTGTTTTTGTTATGTGATAATTTGCTTCATCTACACAACCACTAAACACCCACGACTAGCCCGTGCCACTTGGAAGTCAGCACAGCAGTGAAACATCTTTGTGCAGCCCAAGTCCCATAAGTCCAAGTTGGTTGGCACAGGCCAACTACAGATTTTTCTTTGCTGTTTCAAAATAACCTAAGCAACTGCAGGGAGATGCTGTAGGACCGTTGCTCTGACATTCTGCCTTCTTCTGCTGAATCATTGCTCTGTGCTTTGGTCATTATTTGACTACGGTTGCTTTTTTTTCTATTCATGTATGCAAAATGCTGCTGCTGTATTTTTCCTCCTTTAATTCCTTCATTGGCTTCCTGTCTCTCTGCATCAGATTCAGGTACTTCCTCCTCATCTTTTAGGTTTCTTGTAACTCTGCCTCACCTACAGTTCTGCTCCTGTTTCTTCCTAAGCCCTGTCTTCTTTTTACATGCCCTTGTGCCCAAAAGACCTTTGGCATCTCTTACGCTTCTCCACTTCATGCTTTTTTAAGCACCTTATGTTTGGAATGGTTCCCTAGTTCCTTGTGTGACACCCTTCATTCAATTCTCTTCTTTAAAATCCACTTTTAAACGATGCCTTCCTGTGTGATGCCCATGGCTGATGTCTCTGGCTGTCATGCATCTGAACTGTATACCTCTGATTTACTTCGATATCTTCAGTGCAAGGAGATGATTTTGTACATATTTTTAAAACAGCTGTTAAAAAAAACTTCTGATACGATAATTGCAAAGAGTAAACTGTACATTTCTTCTGCGTTTCAGATATAAAATAAATGCCAACAGAAAGTGCTATTGTGGTAGTCTGATTATGTAATTTAGGACCCAAGAAATGCTGTACAATTGGGAGATTCTTCAGCATTGTTCCGATGTACTTTCTGTTATATTTTGGAATTTGATTATTGTTTTAACGTTGGCTTAGTTTCCCTGAGGAGTCATTGTGAGTTCCACAAAGTCACTGAAGGCAGAGGCACAATACAATATTAGAGGGATAACATTCTATCAATATAAAACATTTATTATCAGATTTTTTAAGAACAGAATTTAACAAGCTTTATAAAATTTAACATTATAGAACTATTTTGGAAAATACTAGACTTTCTGTTGTCATAAGCAGGAGATAAGAGAATGGTGATGGGGGAATGGTTTAATGTCTGTCTTTTGTGTGTCTGGGGCTGGGGAGGACAGAGGAGCCTGAGATGACACATGGAAATGTGCATTTAGAATCCCTTTGGGAGGAAACAGGTCTGTTCTATACAGAGGCAAATTAAGTGAGGTGGTGAAGGACTGGCTGTTAGATCTCTCAGCTGCCAAATATAGAGTCCAGCTGCTGCAGACAATAAGAAGGTACAGAAAAGCCTTATAGGTACAAAAAGGAAGATCAAATGGTCAGTTCTGCTGGTTGTAGAAACCTCATTAGTACCAATGCAATAACTGTCCCAGCCAGAGGCTCCTGGCAATTAGCTGCAGTCATGTTCTATGTTTTTATTACATCTTTTTGATTCTATACAAAAGCCCTGTTTAGTGAAAGCTTAAGAAGAAATCTGACATCTTCGAAACTAGTTGCTTCTCAAAATAAAATGAAGATGCTTCCATACTGAGTAATGCCACTGTGCTTGTGCCCAGCAAGCTAACAAAGTGTACATTATTAGCTGAAACTTGTGGCATTTACCAAAGTACCCAAGTTAACCAGTCTGCCCTTTTCTAGTAACACCTAGTTAATGAATCTGAAACTTTCCATGGAGCTAATAATGATAGAGTGTAATTTACACTGAGGGATTTACTCTTGCTTCCCAAATAAATCTGACATGGCCTCTTCAATGAAAAATGGGTCATGGCATGTGAAGCAGGGGTTCCAGTGCTTGTCACAAGTTTTGTTTCTCCATTGTCTTGTTTACTTATTTATTTATGGTGGTGCTGTTGGGTGTGAGGCACCTCCCAGGAGGATTAAAAGGAATGACCCCAGTCCCAAGAAGCTTGCAATCTAAGCCACAGCTGAGATCAGACCAGTGAAGTAAACAGTATTACTTAAATCAGTGTCCACTTTCTTGCCTTTTCTACTATAGTGGTAACTATGCCTCAGCATCTGACATCTCCAGCCGTGGTTTGTTGGTGAGTGGCATCTGCGGCCTGCCTGTCCTCCCATCTTCCTCTTGGTTCTCATACTCTAACTCTTCTTCATCTGGTCCCCGAATCCTGACAGGTTTCGTCTGACCATCCTCTTGCTCACTAAAACATCATTCAGGGATAGAGATGTTAGCTGGGTTAAATTAATTTTCATTCTGAATGTTTTTCACCACCGTGACAGAGGCAGCTCCACAGGCCACCTGGATATACACTATGGACTTCAGTCTGAGAACCATTGCCCCAGACCATTTCTTGTGAGACAGGATAGCTATGAACTTCCTTCTCCTATTTCTTACAGCACTTGTGTGGAGAGGCATAGATTAGAGTTTCTGTAAACACTCTACAGCATTCCTTATAGGGAGCCTTTACCCATCTTTTGGATTGAAGAGTTGACCCCCCAAGTATGAGTGGCTGTGGTGACTTGGACCAGCAGGAACAGAAATTGCAGAGCTGGGGGAGAAATGAATGAACTAATCTGGACTTCAGATACCCACAGATAGTTCCTTGGCCTTATTAGCTCAGTCCTGCACCCTGCATCGTGTTTCAGAGACATCATGTACCAAAGATCATAAAAGAGCCCATAAGAGCGGAACCAGTATGGTAAATGAGATCTGAGAGGCACACTGCAGTGGCACAATGCCTTCTCCTTTCCTAGGGAAGTCTTTTACCTTAGCTGCTGATGCACAGGTTTTATCTATTGCAAATTTTCCACATCATTGTCCCTCTCCACCAACCCTCATACATCCATGCTGCAGAGAGAAGATTAGAGTGCATTCTACCTCGCAGACAGTTCTTCACGTATCCCACTCACTCTTATAAGGAAAAGCACTCACGTCATCTCATACTCCTTGTCCCCACTGTCCCGGCAGCAGCAGCAGTAGGCCAGAACACCAATGACAATGATTGCAGCGACTGCCCCTCCAATGACTCCGGCGTAGAGGGCAATGTTCATGGATTCTGTGGAGGAAAAGACCAAATTCAGTCACAGCATGGTTGACAAAACAAACCAGCACGCATTGAGAATGACTTCAGATCAGGTCATCACACTCATTGGAGACTCTGGGGTTGCAAGGCACATAATGACGGATCTGGACATCCTTTGGGCTGTGGCCCCTGTTCTTGGCTCTGCACTGAACCAAAGGATAATAGGGACAAGCCCATGGAAGCGATCAATTAGACAGAGCTGAAGCCAAATCCAAGGATCTGAACAAGTTCTCAGATCTTACTTTTGTGGCTCAGGCACATACCTAATTAAATGCAGCCTTAGTATTATTCACTATTACAGACAGCTCTAAATGCGAGTACTTCAAACAAGGCAGTGGAAATTATGTTGGAGATGTGAAACAGGGCTGTTCTTGGTGGGTGCAGTATGCTCATCAGCACTCCAGTGTCTCTCCCATTCAGTTCTCTGCCAACATTTAGTCTCTGAATACACGCCCCTTCTCCCCACCCACCCAAGCAGACAATAGCATCTTACGAGGTACAACAGAGACTGTCAAGTTGCAGAAATCCTCTCCAACACCGTTTTTGGAAGTGCAAATGTAAAAGCCGGCGGTGTCTGCAGAGATGTTCTTCAGAGTTATCTGTTGTCCTGTTGCGAAGTACAAACCCGGAAAATAAAAATATTGTGGATGATTAGGTCAAGGAAGGGATTGAAGAAAGGAGCCCTTCACATCTAAATTACCCTTTCAAATCCAGCCCAAATAGGGAATGACCAAAAGTTGTTACAGGTTTGGGCTGGCTTTGTGACTTGTGTGAGATTAATTTGTCCTCCATACATTCTTAATGGAAGACATAAGGAAGGCTAAATAGAAAGATGCCCTTTCGCAACTAGCAATGCATTTTTTTTTCCAGCTGTTTTCAGAGCTGCAGTTGTGGGTAAGGCTGTGGAATAGTGAATGTTCAGCAAAGGTTTTCTGCTCTTTCATATCTGGCCAGCAGTCCTGTATGCTGTGTCACAAAAGATGTCACTGCCAGGAGTATGGTAGCTGAGAAGCTGGCTCAGAGAAACAGCCATGTGAAGAGCCAGAAGGGACCATTTACTATGACCTCCTGCATAACACAGGCCAAAAAACTTCCCCAAAATAATTCCTATGGTAGATCTTTTCGAAAAACATCCAGTCTTGATTTAAAAACTGTCCGTGATAGAGAATCCATTGTGATCCATGGTAAATTATTAAAGTGGTTAATTATTCTATCCAGTAAGTTCAGACTGGAAATAAGGCAAATTTTTGTTTAGCTGCACCTTCCAGCCATTAGATCGTGTTACGCCTTTCTCTGCTAGATTGAGGAGCCCATATTTGTTCCTCATGTAGATACTTATAGACTGTAATCAAGTCACCTCTTAACTTTGTTAAGCTAGATAGACAGATTCAAAGAGGTCAGTCATTTTAAGGCATGTTTTCAAATCCTTTAATCGTTCTCATGACTTGTCTCGGAACACTTTCCAATTTATCAAAATTCTTTTCAAACTGTGGGCACAGGAGCTGAACACAGTATTCCAGCAGAAGTCACACCAGTGAGAAATACAAAGGCAGAATAACCCCTCTCCTCCTTGAGATTTGCTTTTTATGCATTCAAATACTGCATTAGCCCTTTTTGCCCTGCCGTCACACTGTGAACTCATGTTTAGCACAATGTGCACCATGAACCCTGAAGTTTTTCTAGTCACTGCTTTCCAGGATGGAGTCCCTCATCTTGTGAGTATGCCCTACATTCTTTGTTCCTAAAGGGATATGTTTACAGTTAGCCATATTAAAATGAATATTCTTAGCTTGCCTCCAGTTTACCAGGCAATTCAAATCATTCTGAATTAGTGACCTGTCGTCTTCATTATTTACCTCTACTCGGGTATTTTTTGTCACCTGCAAACGTTACCATTGATGGCTTTGTTTTCTTTCAGGTCATTGGGCCTTTTCTGCAGGGTACTGTAGGCTGCCATCTATTGATTTATTTTTGACATCACAATGTTTACAGCTTTCAACGCTACAGTGCCATGCTGGGTTCTGACTCCCAAAATAAATAGAGTAGACTCTAAGGCTATGTCTACACTGGCAAGTTAGTTCGAATTAAGGAAGCTTAATTCGAACTAACTAAAGCCTTGGCTACACTAGGCTTTAATTAGTTCAAATTAAGGGCTTCCTTAATTCGAACTAATAAATTCAAATAGGGTATTCGAACTAAGAGGTTAATTCGAACTAACTAGTTCGAATTAACCAATGTGGACATGTTAATTTGAACTAATTGCTTAGTTCGAATTAACCGGCCATTGAAATGAATGGGGATCGCTAATTCGAACTAAGCAAGTGCTTGCTTAGTTCGAACTAACATTCCAGTGTGGCCATGCTAGTTCAAACTAACTAATTCAAACTAATTTTAGCAAGTGTAGACATAGCCTAAATGTCCAATGAGTAAAGGCCTTTGTTTTCAGTTTTTACCAATCATTTTTTAACCTAGAAATTTGTGGGTTTTACATAAGACAGTATTTGTTTTTTACCAGGATTGTTTTCCACATAATTTTGGAAGTGTCAGAACTCCCCTGACTCAGCTTCCTGCTCTCCTGAGTGAGAGGGTGGCTTGATTACTTTCCATGTCTCCTTGCAGATCAGAGAGATGGCTAGAAGTACCCATGACCCAAGCACTGGTGTCAGAGCAGATAAAAATCAATAGTTGGGGGGGGAGGGGTTACTTAAAAAAAATATATAACTTTGTATTTAAATTTGGATTTTGTTTTTGTTTAAAAAGTTTTTCTTTTAAAAATAAATCCCTTTAAAAACTCTGAATTTCATAAAAAATATGTTAGGCCATGAAGTTGTTATAGTTAATGTCTTAAAACATTTAAATAAAAAAATACTAACTCTATGGATCTCATCAAAACTTTTGATTTAAAGACTACTTTTTTTCTATTAAGAGTTGGAGAACACCGAACTACTTAGGTCAGACTTTATAAATATGGCTCAGTAGGTTATGCACCATATTAAGGGCGTATTTACTTGAATAAGAATACATTTTATAGGTGTTTTTGTGTTTAATAAATTTCAGTTACTGTCCTAATGCAGCTTGAGAGAAATCAGGAGCAAAAGTTAATTATCTAATAAATTAGAATATATCATTCACTATTTCCTAACATACTAAAGTGTAATATTAATAAGAGCTTGAAAATATTAAGCTATGTAATTGCTTGAGTAAAGTATAGTAGTTATACTGTTGTGCCCTCCTAAGTAGCAAAAAGATGTACCAAATCTTGTATAAAGGTTCTATTTAGTTACAAATCAACCTATTGTAATGGTTAGATCAACCAGTGAGAACACACCTTTCTTTAGAAAATAACTGAAGTACACATGGAAAAGTTGATTAAATTCAATTATTTAAATTGAGAAATTAGTGGACTACTTTTCATGATAAAAATGGATCAAAAACAAAACAAAAAACCCCTTGTCTGACTTTTTAGAATATAATGGTTTTCTGAAATTTTCAGACTACCAACCAACCAAACCAGAAAAGTGTTGTTTGCTGCAGTATTTACCCCCAAAACTGGATTTTTTTGCACTGATTTTTATACATTTTTAATTTTTTGTAATAAACACCAGTACATTTTGGGTAAAATATAAACATCTGTAAATAGTCTGCCCTGTGAGATAAGTTGGGAAGATGTAGGGCAGATGAATAAAACAGGAACTGTCCTACCACTGTTAGAATGTGTGTATCCCAAGGAAATTCCTCACACGCTGCAACATTTCCTCAACACTCGTTTTCCAGATCTCACCAATACTGCAGCACCAACAGCCTTACTCCTTTTTTTAGCCTCCCACTGTCAGCCCTAATCCCAGAGGGAGAAATTCCATCTGCATCCTTAATGAATAGCACTTTCCTGTAAATCAGTATCAAATGCAAGGAGAGTAGAACAAACTCCTTCCTTGGGACAAAGATTAATGAAGGCAGAATAGTTCAGAGTGGTGTGTTCTCTTTAGGAAAATACATTCTGTGATAGCGAAGATGAAAGCTGCCATGTTTGAGGCTGGGACTCCACCTAGTGGCTGGTCAAATGAAAAAGAGATTCCTCCTTGGCATTAGCTCAGGCAATTTTCAGAGTAAAACATGAGTTTTATATTAGGATTATATTCAGCTAACCTGTGCACCCACAGCATGACTCTGCATGTGAAGTCATGAAGGCAGGTTCCACTCAGTTTTGGAACTGGCCAAGAAACACATGGCAGCTTGTGGAAATAACGCCTCAAGAACTGTTACATGCTATTATCTCTTACTGGCTGCACCCCACTTTCCTTTAGAGAGATTTTCCCTGTGCCCAATTATCAGGAGTTTAACCACTTCAGGAAAACCTTTCGTTGTGTTCTGACATATTTTAAAATAAATGACTGTCACGCTGGTGATGGTCAGTGGTCTGACAGCCTCCATGCCATCTTTTCTCAGGCCTGAGCTGAGGAGTTACTTCTAGGTCGGAGTAGAAAAGTTCAGTCTCCGAGGCCAGTTTGTTCCTTGGCCTTGCTCCTGTGAGTGTCAATAAGGGGGCTACTCAGTGTCAGCTGTAGAGGTACAGGGCGCAGGGTATAGACACATCCGCTAAGAAAATGCCCTGTGGTGGGGAGGGACTGTTTGAAATAATTCCCCAGTTACAAATAGTCACTGGGAAGTCATTAATTTTGGTTGGGTATGGATTGGGCTTGAATTAGTGACCTAGACATGAAAGAATCACTGCTTCAAAACAACCACCTATTACTCTCAGGTGTTTCCCTTCCTAGGGGCACAAACCTTTTCAAGTCCTGTTTGGTTACAAGATGTTCTGAGAAGGCCTAAATGCACTGTTAATCCTCAGTCCAAAATGTTTCAAACTGTAGCGAGTACTGTGACCAATGTTCCCTCTAAGGTTTGGCGACTTGTGTGCAAAATTTTCAAGCCGTGTGCAAAACTTTTTCTGAATAAAATTTTTGTGTAAACTCACACGACAGAAATTATAGGCATTAATTGAAGTTAAAATGATTGTAAATAGAATTAATTAATTGTGTTTAATTAATTGAATTTGAATGAATTTTGAATTGAAATTTAATTTTTAGAAAGGTTTTTATTTAAAATTAATTTTAAAAAAGTTTTTTGAAAGAAAGAAAGAAAGAAAGAAGCCAAGGCCACCGGCAGGGCGGAGCAGACCCCGGCCTCAGAGGCCGATCCCGGCCCCGGGCCTGGAGGCCAAGGCTGAGAACGTCGGCAGAGTAGAGCCGACCCTGTCCCTGGGCCGGGAAGTCGAGGCGGCTGGCAGGTGGGAGCCTGCCCGGCCGCAGCCACCCCGCTGCCCCAGCCGCGTGGGGCAGGCAGGCAGGCAGGCAGGTCTGTGCACCTGCCCCGGCCCTGAGCCTGCGTGTTCCACCCTGGGGGCGGGGAGGGCCAGCCCAGAGGCCGGGCACAGGCTGGATCTGCCGCGGCAAAGCCGCAGCCCCGGGTGTCTGGAGGGAGCGGCGGGGGCTGCCGGGCTGTGCGGCTTAGAGGGAACATAGGTGACTTCGCGTCTTTGCACCTCACATACCTCTTTCTGACGCTAGTGGTCGGTTCTCGTTCAGTACGCTGAAACGTTTCCAGGTATACTCAGGTTCTGGAGACCCCTCTTGAGATTTGCAAGTCAGGTTGATGGTCTGTCCATATTCTGCTGTCCCTACGACTTTACACTCCGGCTTGGATGGAGCCACTAGAGGCAAAGAAGGAAGCATGGCCTAAGCAGATGCAGTGTGGCATAGTTATACAGAGGGGTCTGCTGAGCTTTCTTTCTATACATCCCTGCAAGCCATGTTCTGCAGTTGTGTTTTTCTCCTCTCAGAAAAGAGCTGATCTCTTTTACCATTTTCTTGGAAAAATTAAAGGAAATTCTTGCCTCTCTCAGGGTGCGTCTACACTTGTAAATTAAGTCGACTTAAGCTTGCCTAAATCGACTTAATTTACTCTGCGTCTACACTACACTTTCCTTAAGTCAACTTAAGGAAAATTAAGTCGACCTTTTAAAACCTCATTTTAAGTTGACTTTTGGCTTAAGTCGACTTTAGAAAGTCAACTTAAGCCAGTGTAGATGTGGAGTACCCCTAAGTCGACTCTAAGTCAATTTAGGGCTCTCCAGGACTCCACCACTGCCCTCCCTGCTGGGGGGGGGGCACAGGGGGAGCCTGGCACACCCCCCTACAGGGCAGGGCAGAGTCCTGCCCACCCTGGCCCTATGCCCTGCCAGGGTCCCTGTCCCCCTTTGCCCCATTGTACCCAGGTACAATGGGGCAAAGGCTGAGCCCCCTGGCACTTGGCAAGGGGTGCCCCCCCTGCCACCGTGGACCCATTCATGGTCCCCCTAGTCCCTACAAGTCGACCTAGAAATCCAGTGTGGACGCTCTCGGTTGATTTTGTAGGGTCCCCCCTAAGTCAACTTAAAATTCAGGTGTGGACATGCTAAGTCGACTTAACAAAGTCGACTTAGCTAAGTCGACCTAAATTTACAAGTGTAGACATAGCCTCAGTGTCTTGTTACCTTTTGCCCTTGCCTCCTATATCCACCCAAGTTCAGGAGTTAATCAGAAGATGCTGATACCCACTGCTTCATCTCCATCATCATCAAAGGTAACTTACCCTGAGAACAACACAGTATATTTATATGTATGATGGGAATGGCTTATGCTTGCTTCTGAAATAACTGGCATTGTCTCTTCTTATTTCCATGGGGCATTGGATCAGTGCTAACTCAGAGGGTAGAGAACTTCCTACTGAATCACCAACATCATCACTTCCTGCTTTTTGCATAGTGCTTGGACTCCCTGAGCTGGGGCACTGGATCAGTACTAAGTCAGGGTATAGAGTGGCTTACCGAGGACCAAAAGATCTATCTTTGCAGACTTGCTGGGGAGATCTCCACGCAGGTGGACACTGCATATGTAAGTTCCATTGTCTGCCATGGTCACTCCATTGAGGGTGATGCTGATATCTTTGGTTACAGTGCTAGGGAATCGCAGGCGGCCATCATAACCTGAGCCGTAATGCATGAAGCCATCAAAATACTTTGTGACAATGTCTTCCTGTGGTAAATAAAGAAGGGGACACCAAACAGCAAGCTTATTTTCTGCTCCATGTGTCCTCAATCTAACACCACAGACTAGCACATTCTAAGAGGAACAGGAACTGGAAAAGAGCAGAGGGCCTACCCTTCCCAAGTCTTCTAAAGATACTCTCACATCTGTCCCCTAGAAACCAAGGAAAATGCTTGAAGCCTTTCATCCTCATAGCCCGAAGGGGACTCTTCACATCCTTCCCTCGTCAACATATTGGGGCAGCGAAGAGTCCCATGGTGCCCTTAAGGCCACTTAATTCCCAATGGGCTACAGAGAACCCTTCCAGCTTCTTCCCCACAATTTTTCAGAGTCTGGGAGAACCATGGAGCTGATTTGCTTGCCTGTAGTCATGCAATGAGTCTGTGGCAGAGTCAGGATGACAACCAAGACTTCAACCCTTACTCTCTGGAGGCAGCAGAGTGTCCAAAAGGCCTCTTCATCCTCCACCACAGATCAAAGAGAGCCTTGAGGCCCCTGGGTAGCTGCATTTCCACCAATCCCCCAGTACGCTCTTATAACTGCATCTCATAACTTACCTGAAGAGATGTTTTCCCCCAAGAAACAAAGTCTGAAGAACCGATAGAAACAGCGGTCTGGAATTCGCATGGAAGGGTTGCATTATCCCCTCTTTCTACTGTTACTTGTTTTTCACGTGTGGTCACAGTGAGGGTCTGGGCAGTTACCAGAACTAGAAAGAGAGAGAAAACAAAGAAATACAGAGAAATGCTTCTCTTGGTATTAAGGAGGGAGGGAGTGCACTAACTGTGCACTCAACCAGGTTACATTGGGCCCTTCCCCTGGGTATCATATGAGTCTGTACTGTGCCTTCTTGAGAAGGTGGGTGGCCCTGTCTTCCTTCTGTCTATACAGCACTCAGCACACTGGCAACTCAGGCTATGTCTATACTGCCAGTGAAATTCTGCAGCAGTTGACAGGAAATACTTTCTCCCTTCGACTCCCTAACTTCTAATTACTGTGGCATTCCTTCTGCGCTGCTCCAATGGGAAATGCCCTGCCATCAACACAGCATTACTTTTCTTGGCAGAGGTGGTTTAGAAGCATCAACTTCTGGATTGATTGAGCAAGTCTCCACTGCCGCTCAATCGATCCGGCAGTGCTGACAGAGCCGCCGTCAAAGTAGACATAGTCTGAATCAATCTAATCATGCGCTCCAGAGGCAGGGCCTTATTTCTACCCCTTCTCTTCTGAACAGACCCTTTGTGGACTAAGCCTTCTCCCAAGTAGCAGTACTCAGTGACCTCAGTCTCCAAAGACAGCATTGCTGGGAAAAATAAAAGTGGCTGGTTGGTATTCTGGAGTGTCTGGTCCAGAGTTCAGGTTGTTTGGCTGTCTTACCTGTGGATTTCCAGACCTTGTAAGCTGAACCTTAGCAGTGACTTTGGGGGTCTGTAATATTTGCTTTGGGTCAATGACCATCTTCTTGTGATATTTCCCCCTCTGAAGTTACTGATATCAAACTTAACTCCCCTTAAACTCAGCTTTGTGTTGGGGTTAATTCCCAGAATACGTTCCCCATCATCAGTTTATCAATTCTCAGCCTTTCATTCCCCAGTGGCTGGTTTAGATAATCCCACAGGATTCTTTTTTTTTAAATCCTAGTAGGTGGATCCCAGGTGTACTATTTCTCCAGGGCCCAAAGGGGTAGCCATGTTAGTCTATTTAAATTAGCTGCAGTATTAATAGCCCATGGTATAAGCAACTGGACGCATGTTCCTGGGAGTTACCTAGTATGGAGAACTTGATTGATATTGTGTAAAGTGAGCTGTTTGAGGCTATGGAAATTGCTCCAGGATATCAGAGCAGGAGCTTCTTTTGCAGAGAGCTGTATCCCCATTTTTATCCCTCCTCTACAAGACTCATTTCTCCCTATTAGTGCAAAGCTTAAACAAGCAGCAATGTTCAATTGTGCTTATTGTAGGGAGGGGAGAGCAGGTTTGGATAAACGAGAATCACGCCAATCCCTGAGATGGAACTTTTTAACTTTTTCCTAGTGCAAAAAAAAAAAAGGGTCCTTACTTGCATACACCCTCCACCATTTCCCCAAATCACTACAAGGCCTGAGCTCCCTTCCTGAAGTTCCAGCCTCCAGCAGATTCTACCAGGGATGTGGGGGCCGCTCAGCTCAGCATTCTGTTGGCTGGATCACACAACTATTCCCTTTTACCGTGGTGCTACTCTGGAGTGACTTCATGCCATGCTACAGGGAAAGCCTCGGTACATATGAGATCATTCCTTCCCTCCTAGCAAGAACCACAAGGGAGGATCTAACATCCCCTGGGGGTCCCAGACTCATAATATGCACTATAGTGCCCTGCACAGAAAAATCCCTGAAAGAGAGAGTGGAGATGCAAGAGCAAGCCAGCTGCCTGAGGCAATGGGTGGGGAAATGCTGGCTGTCCTGCACTGAAGTTCCTGCTTCAGATTTTGAGGGGGACTGGCTGGGGAGAGGCTGGAGAAAGAGGGTAGTTGAAGATTGCAGAAGGGGTGCGGGGGAGTGCCTTTCCTGTGGTTCGGGTGAACCGTCCACATTGTAAGTAGTGCATATTTTGTAATGTCTCTGCTGAGCACAGAACTGTGCTGCTCTGGTTGAACTGAGCTATCTCCAAGCACAATATAGGGGCCTCAGCTATGTAGGCCTCCTTCTGTTTTACAAGCAGGTCTCCATGACCTTTGTGTCCACAGGAAACTGTTTTAAAACACCAGCTTTGTTCTGCATAGTTCTGGTGTGTGTGTGGTTTTATTTTATTGCACCACTGAGTCACTAGAGATGAGACGGCGTGAGACTGAAACTAGAGTCTGATGGGAATGATATGATCGGACGGCTTAGTTTGGCAATAGTCCAGTTTTTACTGCTGGTGATAGATATGCCAGTGACGTGAGAAGGGGCATTAGATGGGCTGGGTTCTGAGTTATCACAGATAATTTTTTTTCTTGACTGGCTGGTGAGACTTGCTCACATGCTCAGGGTTTAACTGATCACCATAATTGGGGTCGGGAAGGAATTTTCCCCCAGGGCAGATTGGCTTGGACGCTGGGGGTTTTTTGCCTTCCTCTGTAGCATTGGGCATGGCTCACTTGCTGGTTGATTCTCTGTATTATAAAGTGATTTGAGAACTTTAATAACTCAGTCATGATTTGAGAACTTTAATAACTCAGTCATAGGTTAGAGGTTCATTACAGGAGTGGGTGGGTGAGGTTTTGTGACCTGCATTGTGCGGGAGGTCAGACCAGATGATCATATTGGTCCCTTCTGACCTTAGAGACTATGATTACCTCACCCAGAGTGTGGGAGGGGGCAGAGACACTCCTAGTTCAGAGGCATGCTCCTTACAGGTACAGCCGGGAAATAGAGTGTCAGAGGCTAGTGATGGGCTGTGCTGTGCTAGAGCACAGGAAGGACAAAGGGGCTGGAGGATTAATGAAGAGCTGTGCCATCCCAAAGTGCCAGGGGCGGTAGGGGTTGAGATGCAATGGAGAGCTAGCTCTGGGGCCTTTCTCAAGCCATGTCTACACTCTTGGCTCTGCATCAGCAGAACTGGAGTGCTACAGCTTTGCTTCTGCAGTGCCATTCGCTTCTGACGGTAACATAAGAGGATTTTACATCGATGTAGGTAGCTCACCTCCCCGAGTGACAATAAATTAGGTCTTCTCTTCCATCAACCTAGCTGTGTCTACTCTGGCAAGTAGCTCAGCTTAATGACAGCACACACTTGGGTGTGAATTTTTCATGCCCCTCAGTGACATAGGTAGGTCAAGCTATATTTTAAGTGCTGAGATACAGCCATGCTACTCAAGCCAGACCTTGAGATTAGGCCCCTGCGTGAATTTCATGCACAAAGAAAGGGCAAGGCAAATTTCTCCTTGTGATGAGTTGTATAGACTCCACTAGAGGTGGGTGAGTGGAGAGTTAACATGTGCTCCCTAATGACCACACCTGCCTGCCCTAAGTGCAGGGGTGCATTCATGAGGAAATTGAGACTGGCCCCATGATGATGTGAGGTAATGGCCTCCTTGATACTAGGCATGTGCTGGGGTAGACTGATGTGGCTGGTTCTGGGAGCCATTTCCTAGAGAGGCAGCAGCAGTGACAAAATCTGGAAAAACAGTCGCTAATGGACTCCGTCTAAGACTGTACGTAGCTCTCCGCTTTGGCTCAGCTCACACCCTCCTCTCTGTCACATCCTCCTGATAGACGTTCTTCAGAAGAAACCATCTCTCTAGCCTTGGCTCTTCCCAACGAAATGGTCTGTGACTAGACACCCAGTGTGTCCTCCCTCCCGTAGGGCCACTGCAGTGGAGAGTTTGACACTGAGGCCTTACCTACACTAGCACCTACATCAGCAAACTTTTGTCCCTCAGGGTGTTAAACACTCCCCACGCTATGTAAATTTTGTAGGCAAAAGCACTCCTGTAGCCAGGGAGCGGGGAGCCTGGCCTACGCGGGGCCCTCACGCTGCAGGGGAGCGTGGCAGGCCCACCGGCCCACTCTGCCCCCCACGGAGCAGGACCCGGAGGATGAGGTTGCCGGTGAGGGGGGCAGGACGCCGCAGGCGCGGGGCGCCGGCTATGGCCTCGGTCCTGGCCCAGGAGGCCGCTGGCGGGGGGAGCCATCTCCAACCCGGGTCGCAGAGGCCGCAGGCACGGGGAGCCGGCTCCAGCCTCGGCTCCGGCCCTGGTCCCAGCCTGGGAGGCCGAGGCTGCCGGCGGAGAGCCACCCACATGCGTCTGTGTGGGGCAGGCTGCCCAGGGGCCACGCATAGTGCTCCCGGCCTGCCCTGCTGCCTTTGGCTTGCTGCCGAAGGCAGCGGGGTGGGTTGGAGGAGGAAGCAGCCGTGGTGGGAGGGGGCCACGGCATGGGCCCCGCACTGCCCTGTTGGGAGCGGGACAGCGCAGGGCCCACGTAAACGTGCGGCCTGGGGCCATCGCCCCGTTTGCCCCCCCCCTCCCCCGGGACAGCCCTGCCTGTAGCCGCCTTATGGCATGTTCTGCTCTCCCATCAACATGATAAAACCAGCTTAATGAGCAGCAGCAGCTACGTTTATGGACAGCCGTCTCCCCCAGGCATAACGCTGCACACACAAGGGGTTATGCTGGCAAAACTTACATCACTCACAGAAGTGCTTTTTGCACATCTCAGGGAGACAAAAGATTTTCCAACATACGTGCTAGTTAGAAAAGGCTCAAGTCACTCGTGCTTTGCAGACACCTTCTCCGACTGGCAGGCACCCCCATACCAGCATCTTTAGATCCAGCCTGGTCTATATTTACAACAAATGTAAGGATTCCCCAGGAGGTTGCCAAGTTACTTGTTTTTTAACTTTTCTCCCCCACGGCTGTTCCTGCTCTTCTCACCCCGCCCACCATCTCCCTAATAAAAGCAGACTTACTGAGGAAGGGAGGGCGAATGGTTAGAGCAGAGAACAATCAGGACTCCCAGGCTCTGTTCCCAGCTCTGCCACTGACTTGTTATGTGACTGTGGATAAGTCACTTAGCATTTCTATGCCTCTGTTGCCATTTGTACAGTGGGAGTGAGGCCTGCTTCCCACACGGAGCATTAATTCATTCCCAGCTGTGAAGTGCTCTGAGAGCCTCAGAAGAAATGTAATACAGCAGGACAAAGTACTTTTATTATTACTTTATTGCAGCTGCTTTCAGCCCTCTAGCTGCTATGGGCACCTGGTACAACTGACCTGTGTGTAAGACACCAGAGCGGGCTCTGCCCATCCTTTCAACCTTTCATCCCACCCCACCCCATACATCCGCACACGAAAGCCATTGGCTTGCTTTGTGTGGATAAAGTCCCTCCCTCCTCTCTAAAAGAAAGAGCAGGATTGTGACTCTTCCAGGAAGCACCAGCAATACTCCAGTGGCTTCTGGCAGAACAGGTTATTCCTACTCCATTGTCACTCCTCAGAAACAGGTTATTACTCCACCCAGATAGGGTTCAACAACAGGTCAGTCCCCAGAGACAGAGACAGGCGCAATCCCAGGCACTGCAGAGTCATTATTCCTCACCCTCCAGCTAATGCCAGTTTACTGGAGGTTTTATTCTTTTCAGAAATAATTCAAATCAGTTCAGAGTTGCAAAGGTGCCAGACCAAACCCCACACAGCAAAAGAAGCCAGTAATAGAGAGAGCTATATATAACTGTGAATGATTGGTCTAATTTGCCTGGCAAAGGGTTGATATCCGGTGCCCTCTCATTTATCTCCTACATCTTTAGTCTGGTTGTTTGACTGGCTCAGAACCAGTTTTTACTGGAGAATAAAGACTCCCCACGACATGTCCTTCTGGTTCTAGGAGACTCTCTGTTTAGTTGCATCCTGAGATACCATTAAGCTGTCCTGTGTCCTTCCCCCTCCTTTAAGCTATGTACACACGGCAGACTTGTCCCGCAATAAGTTGTTGCAGGACAAATAAAGCGCTATAAATATAACGCTTTACCGTGTCCACACAGCATTCCTTGTAGCGAAAATGGCTACATACAGAGTAGACGCTAAGGACTTCCCCCTTTTGCTTTTATGGACAATGGACATACAATCACTATGGACACCATTTAAATTGGTTTTAAACATGTTTGTCTCCATGACACAGAACCCATTCCCATTTTGTCCCTGAAATTGCAGAGACTTCTGGAGTTGCCTGTGAATCCCACACGGCAGCATGGAGTGATTATCATTAAACCTGCCAGATCATAAACTGGCTAAGATTTGTACACCCTCCTCTGAATTTTCATTACAAGGAGCACTTGTCCCACCATGCACTGCCACAGCCAGCCTCTGGGCTGGTAGCCAGGCTCTTTCCCCCGGCTAGCTGCCCCGGGGGTTCCCCCACAGGGCTGGAGCCCACTGCCCTGGGGTTCCCTGGGGCTGGAGCCCCACTGGGGTTGTTCCCCGTAGCCCAGCCGCCCGGCTTGTGGGGGAGCAGCGGGGTTTTGAGCTTATGCAGTGCTCTTCTACAGGTTTTCTTCAATCCAGACCTGCTGAAAGAAAATTCTATTCCACTCCACCCCACCCTAGGCCCTGCGTGATCATCTCTTTAAAACATCTTGCATCAAATGGAACTAACAAATAGGACAAAATGTGAAGCTACTCTAGCTACATAAATCCACACAGAAGTAGCTGGGATATTTACTTGTGTAATAGTCACCTCTCTCCACCCAGCCCCTGCAGAACCAAAAATGTACTCACCCACACTAAAAATGAACAGCTGAGGTCCTTTTCTAGTCCCCATGGTCTCCTCTGAGCCTCCCTACAGAGTACTTCCCTGTAGGAGTGCTAGGTAGATGGATTGCTTTAGCCTATGGGGTAAGGCAGACTGGGGCCGCCTCAGGGTGCATCCTCCTGGATTCTCTTCCTCAATCCTTTTTTTACTTTCCCTTTCTCTCTCTCTGCTCACTTCCGCACCTCATTCACGTAGACTGATAAACTAGTTAACCACTAGAGACAGAAATCTCCTCCCGTTTTCTCTTGATTCTGCTGATTGCCAGGTACAGAAAGGAAATGAGTTAATCCAAATGACCAGGTGAATGTGCAGACACAAGAGAGCTGTTAGAGCAATCTGTATAGAGACAAATAAAATGGCAGATAAAAATGGATTAATTAAAAAATACCCCTTTTATTGTATTAATTTTAAATGTAAATTGGATTTTTATTTAAATTAAATATTTTTCTTTTCTCAAATAAACTATTGAAAATTTAAAATTATTATTAATCATTAACCTATGTTAAGACGTAAATTTACTATAATCCAGTATTCTTCTTTGAGTGCTTACTCATTTCCATTCCCTGTCAGGTGAGTTTGTGTGTCATGCACCTGTGCTGAAGCTTTTTCCCTCATTGGTATCTGGAGTTGCGCACTCAAACCTCAGTTCCTTCTTACTGCCTGTGATGGTGCTGGAATGTCCCTTGCCTTGGCGAGCTCTTCAAACCAGTGGTTTTCCTTTTAGTAACAGTGTATATAGTTCTGTTTAAATTACTTAGTATAGTTTGTTAATTTATTAGGAGTAAGGTGTAGATACAGTCCCACGGGGGGGGACATAGCCCCAGAGGGAGGCTATGCCCCCATCCCCACACTTCAAACCATGCACTTGATGCAAGAAACCGATGCTTGGAAATGATCTCCTCTACAACTGTCTGAAGCGCCGTGGAGAGACACACATTCAAGATAAGTGCAGAACCTGCAAAGGGTTCAGACTACACACGAATAAAGAGTGCGACGTTAGACTAAGAGCAATTCTGATGAAGTCGGCTCTTAAACTGGCTTCCAAGTTGGGCCATTCAGATTCGGGGCCGAGCACTTCGGCATTGATTCAGAGCGCCCCTTTGGCAGCTGGCTTCTCCCACCACCAATCCCCATCCCCGAGTCTGAGGAAAAGATATAGAAAACAATTACGAGGGGAAGAGGGTGCTCCCTGATGTCAGAAAAGGACAAGAAGGAAACAGCATGAGCTGAGATCTGCATCAGGCTGCTTGTCTTCCCCAGAACTCAAGGTCGACAACAGCCCCCTCGTTTGATGTTCCAAATCCAACACAGGGCCCACCGTTGACTCCTGGGAGCAGTAGGAGTACCTGGCCCCTTGCGGTATTGTCCATGCCTGAGGTATTCGAGGCAGCCAACGACTTGCTTTTTCCCCTTGTGCCACCTATGCGTTGGAAGTGGGGACCTCTGCATGAAGGCCCTGAATTACTACAGAGAATTCTTTCTTCGGTGTCTGGCTGGTGAGTCCTGCCCACATGCTCACAGTTTAGTTGATCTCCATATTTGGGGTCAGGGAGGAATTTCCTCCCAGGGCAGATTGGCAGAGACCCTGGGGGCTTTTCGCCTTCCTCTGTAGTATGGGGCATGGGTCATTTGCTGGTGGATTCTCTGTACCTTGAAATCTTTAAACCCCAATTTGAGGGCTTCAGTAACTCACCCATAGGTTAGGGACATATTGCAGTAGTGGGTGGGTGAGGCTTTGTGGCCTGCATTGTGCAGGAGGTCAGACTAGATAATCATACTGGTGTCTTCTGACTTTGAAGTCTAGGAGTGTATGAGACCCCTTGCCTGGACCCTCGACTGCAGAACTGTTCAGAAGCAAGCCTACAATAGGGACTCCACAGCGATTACCAGCTCTCTGGCACCACTCCTCTGCTCTGTGCGGGTCAGCAGTATCTTGCCAACAGTTGCTGGATCCCTATTTCCAGTTCCTGGAGTATTGTCACCAACCGTCTGAGGCCTTGTACACACTACAAAGTTATCACGTGGTAAGGCTCCTTACCGCGCGATAACAGTGAGAGTGTACACAAAAGAATGTTTCTTGTTGCGTGGCAACAGCCCTCTTGCCGTGCAACATGTAAACCACTCAAACAAGAGTGGTAAGGCTTACCACGGAACAGTTGTTCCATGGTACAGCCTGTGTGGACGCTTCTTGCGTTATTGACAGCCTCCGGAAATGTCCCAGAGTGCCAAACCGGGCCACTCTGGGACACCGGAGCCGTCAAATATGTCAATTTCACTGCTCTAGCTGAGCAGTGAAACTGACTTTTTTGGAG
>ML685767.1:19636132-19662408 GCA_007922175.1 Pelusios castaneus | reverse complement strand
CCACCCACCGGGCTCCCGGGACCTCAGGTGGCCAGCGGCTGGAGCCCTGCTGAGGCCACGGCGGGGCTCTCAAGCCCCCCGCCAGGGCCTTGCTGTGGGGCTCGGCTGCTGCGGGGGTCTCAAGCCCCCCGGTGGGGCTCAGCTGCCTGGCATCTGGAGCTCCTCCAGGGGAGCTGGAGCCCCTGCAGCCTGGGCTCAGCTGCCGCAGCTGGGCTTTGCTGAGCCGGGGCTCAGCTGCTGCTCAGCTGGCCAGCAGCAGCTGAGCCCCAGTCCAGCAGAGCCCCAGCCGCAGGACTGGGGCTCAAGCCAGCACCACTGCCAGGCTTTCGGCTGGCAGGGCAGTGCATGGTGGGCTAGGTACCTCCATGCACTGCTCCTTCTAGCGAAAATCCTTTCGCTAGAAGGAGTGCTGTGTGGACGCAGTAAAGCGTTATAATTATAACGCTTGCTTGTCCCGCAATAACTTTTATTGCGGGACAAGTCTGTAGTGTGTACATGGCCTGACATGCAGTATTGATAGTCAGACCCATGGTATTGGTCCCTGGTGTCTTGACGCTGGTCACTTTGGTGCTGGTCCATGGAACACAGTTACCGATTTTGGAACACTGTCTCTGGTCTCTGGACACATAGGGTCGCTTAGCAGAACCCCGGCACTGTTCCCCAGAGCCAAGATACCGCACCTTCTGGTAAAGAGAGGAGGTGGAGACAGTATTGGCACCGCCATGGACACTAAGCGAGGACTCATCTTCAGATTTGGAGGACAAAGAGATTGCTCTCCCAGGAGCCAAACAAACCCTGCTCTAGCTGCCAAATTTTCCTGTGGACAAACCAGAAGCGCTTGCTTGCCAGGACAATGGCCAACACCCTGGCAATTTTGGAATCCATGGGGACACCCTCCAGCTCCAGGATTGTGCATGCAACCATCACTCTCAAGAACATCAGTGAAACGGCCAACAGTAGTATCACACCGAGTACCTGACTTGGACATGGAGTCAGATCAAGGGGCAGAGGCAATAGCAGTAGGCATGGAAGAGGCTACCCCCACCTGGGAGAAAGAGCCAGTTCCTCCACCTTTACTGGCTTCATCCTCATCCTCAATGAAGCAGTGCTGGGGCCCTCAACCACAGTCCCACAGGAAGACTTCAGAGCTCATCAAGAGCTGTTCAAATTAGTAGGCTCATGCCTAACATAGAGATAGAGGAACTGAAAGGGCCCACTGATGTACTTTTGACATCCTGGCTTCAAAGGGGGCCCTCCCAGTCCATGAAAGGGTCATGTAACTTCTCAAAGCTTTGTGGCAGATCCCATCTTCTCTGCCCTCTACATCTAAGTGGGCTGAAAAGAAGTACAGTAGAACCTCAGAGTTACGAACACATCAGAAATGGAGGTTGTTTGTAACTCTGAAATGTTCATAACCCTGAATGAAATAGTATGGTGTTTTTTTCAAAAGTTTACATTAAAACATTAACTTACTTTACTATGCAGAAGAAAAATGCTACTTTTCCTTTTTTTTTTAGTAGTTTACATTTAACACTGTACTGTATTGTATTTTCTTTTTTCTCTTTTTTTGGCCTCTGCTGTGGTCTGACTGTGAACTTCTGGTTCCAAATGAAGTGTGTGGTTGACTGGTCAGTTCATAACTCTAGTGTTCATAACTCTGAGTTTCTACTGTACCATGTCCCTGCTAATGGGTTTGAATACCTGTATTCACACCCCTCTCTAGTCACTGATGGTATCAGACACCAACGAGAGGAACAGGCAGAGTCATGCAAACTTGACTCCAAAGAATGAAGACGCAAAGAGATTCAACCTTTTTGACAGAAAGGTTTATTCGACCGCCAGTCTGTAACCGTGTATATCAAACCAGGGAGATAGGACTACAACTTTGGCACTCCGTGGCCAAGTTTGTGGACTCCCTGCCCTAAAAGTCCAGACAAGAATTTATGGCCATATTGGAGATAGCAAAACAGTAGCCCAAGCCTCCCTCCAAGAGGACTCTGATGCATCTGACTTGGCAATCAGGACAATGTCAGTGATCTCAAGGAGAAGAACCTCATGGCTTCAGTTATCTGGCATGGCCTCTGAGGTCCAACAGTCTGTCTAGCATCTCCCCTTCAATGGTGCAACCCTGTTTTTGGAAGACAGACAGACACCAGGCTGCAAGAGCTGAAGGACTTTGAAGTCCCATGGGAGACGTCATTATCAGCGTTGTGCGTCTGACACGGGTGTCTGGCTGGCTGTGCGTGTGTGTCCCTCTGTAGGTAAGACTGAAGAAACCGAAATGACCACAGATCTTTGTAAGAAATGAAAGTGCCAGGCTAGGCTTTATTGCAACGTAGCACAATGGTAAGCAACCTATAATCAACAGGTATACTGACAGCATTTGTGCTCCCAATGCAACAGAACAGCTCAACTGATGACAGGATGCTCTCTCACCCCCTCGGCTGCACGAAATTTAGTTTCTCAAATGCCTACATCTATACACTGTTCAGACCATTCACTCTGCCCATTTGGCACCAGAAACTACTTTCTTGGATATCTAAAATGACCTTGTTTGGTCCACGCACCCTTCCTGATGCCATCCATTATCTTCTTTGGTCCACATAGCACTAAACATCTCCATACAAGATGTCATGTTTGGCCGAAACATCCCTATCATGGGATGGTTTGGGCAAAACATCTCTCCTTATCTCTCTGGAATGAGGTTGACCCGCTCTTTGGCACTAGACTGACTCAACACCTCCTTCCTTTAAAGTATTTTTCCACTCTTATGTGTTTTGGCTGAATTTCTTGCCAGTTTCTGTGAGGTCAACCTGACTCCTGGCAACTTGACCTTTTACCCAGCTGAGTCTTACTGAGTCTATTTGCTAACAGACAGAGCAGCAAATGTCATCATTTCTTTTCCCTTCAAGGACTTGACAGCGGCTCGTTTTGTGATGTGTTTTTCTATCATGGACAGGAGACCTGTTGTATGCCTTCCCACTGATTCATCTCATTCACAAGGACCTCCTAACAATCAAAAGGGACAAGGCGCAAGTCATCTTGATAGTTCTGGCTTTGTCTCACCTACACTGGTTTGAAATGTTGCTAGGATTATCAGTGACACCCCCTTGGGTGCTCCCAATCCTGGACCTAATCTTGCAAGACCACGATTGACTGCTACATCGAAACCTCACCTTCCTACACCTGACAGCATGGATGCTGCATGGTTAAGCCTTGAGGAACAGGCCTGCTCCACTCAAACAACAGGTCCTAATAAGAAGCAGAAAATCCCATATCAGAGCTACCAATCTGGCTAAGTGGAAGCGCTTCACCTGCTGGATGTCTGAGTGGAACCTTTCTCCATCTCAGTATCATCTGTACAATCCATCTTAGAATACCTGTCCCACCTAAAACTGCAAGGCTTAGCCTTATCATCAATCAGGGTACACCAGCCATCTTGGCTTTCTAACCACCTATTTAGGGCAGATCAGTCTTCTCACATGAGATGACAGCCTGATTCCTCCAGGGCCTAGAAAGACTATTCCTGCAGGTCTGAGATCCAGTTTTTCCATTAGACCTCAACCTGGTACTATCAAAACTTACTGGACCTCCCTTCGAGCCTCTGGTGTCTTACTTTCTTCTACATCTCTAGTGGAAAGTCGCCTTCCTGGTGGAAATTACTTCAGCGAGGCAAGTCACTGTGATCAAGGCTCAGACTTTGAACCCCCTTTCATGGTCTTCTACAAGGACAGGGTCCAGCTGCACCCTCATGCGGCCTTCCTGCTGAAAGTAGTATAGCAGTTTCATGTCAACAAGATTATCTTCCCGTCAGTCTTCTTCCCGAAGCCTCACAACTCTAGTAAGGAAAAGTGTCTGCATACGCTGGATGTCAGATGAACCCTGGATTTCTACACTGAAAGGACTAAACCTTTCTGCCAGTCCACACGGCTTTTCATCATGATCACTGAATGGATGTAAAGTCTTCCAGTATCACGGCAGAAGATTTAATCCTGGAGCACCATCTGCACCAGAGCCTTCTATGATCAGGCAAAGGATATGCCTCTGGTTGTACTGACAGCTCACTCAACCAGAGTGCAGGCATCAGCAGCAGCTTTCCTAGCTCGGGTCCCAAAACAGCACATCTACAGAGCCGCAAAATGGTCGTCAATACCCACTCTGTTATCACTCAACAGGCCAAGGATGATGTGGGCTTCAGTAGAGCAGTATTGCAATTGGCATGTCCATGAACTTCTGGTCCACCTCCTCACTGCTTGTGGGTCACTTGATATGGAGCGGACATGAGCAAGCACTCAAAGAAGAAAAAATGGTTAGTAACCTTCTGTAACTGTGGTTCATCAAAATGTGTTTTTATGTCCACTCCATGACCCATCCTCCCTTCCATCTGTCAGAGATCTGGGAAGAAGGAACTATGTGGAGCTGGGCGGCTGATGTTGTTCCTTATACCGGCATATGTGCATGCGACTGCAGAGGGCGCTAGAGCTGGTCCTAAAGATATCACTGAGGGAAAAGCTACTTTGACAGCAGTAGCTTCTTTTCTAGGTGCAGAGGGAATGTTTTTTTCATTTTAGTATATTCAGTTAGTTCCGTTCAGTTACTAGCTCATTCAAAGTTAAGATATCAGTTGGAAGCTGAGAAAGTAGGGAGTTTGTTTCCTCTTCTAATGGATCAATACAATCAAGGTATGAGAAGACGAATACTACTACCTCCAAAGTCTTGAAAGACATCATGACCAGAAACAGTCTGTTCAATTCACCAGCTAATGCTTAATAATACTTCCCTTTGTTTAATAAATCAGGAGTTTTAAATGCAAATCAGGTTCTGATTAGCCTACTTTTTTCTTATTTATCCTAGATTTAACTAATAAAAAACAAGTTTAAAAGCTGGTTTTGTCCATTTTTAATTGAATTCCAGTTTCCATCCAAATGCAGTTTGACACAAACTACAAGCAAAAAATTAAATCATCATTCCGTAAATAAGAAACATATTCACCAATCTAACATTATAAAAGGTAAAAATTAAGAATCTGAATAAATGTATGTTGAACTCTATAATTGCTTAAATACATGTCTATAAATAGAGTCTCCTCCTGGTTAGCCAGAAAGAAGTGCCAAATTTAGTGTAAAAACTACATTTAGTTACAAATCAACCTGTTAGCTGGGGATAGAAAGATTCCATTGTGGTCATGGCTGGTTTGTGTGCTTCTAGGAAGAGTTAAGGGATTGGCTACGGAGGTTTTCCTTTTAAGAAGGAGGAGAGAGGACACTGCTATTTACCCTCAGCTAAGCCCTGATGGAGAGGGAGCCATCCTCCTGATACCAGAGTTCCCAGTCAGCATGAAGCAGCAGATCAGATGCTGCACTGCAGCAAGGCAGTAGGGAATACACCAGTATTTCAGATTCTCTCCCTCATGGAGCCCAGGTATCTTGGGGCTCCCTGCAGATGGAATTGTGGCAGAACTGCTGTTCTCCGGACCTATTCTGCAAAAGGAAAATCCAAGTAAGAAAATATTGGAGTTCAGGCCCCAGCATGGGAAGAGTTAAAAGTTTGACCAAATGCTGTCTGTGAGACACTGAATTCCTTTCCCATGTGGCCCAGCAGCCAATGTAGGAAAGACCCTATATTTAGAAAGCTGCTAAAGGTTTGGTGCTGACAGTTGTCCTGCCCCTTAGAGGAGAAATCACAGTGAGAGGCGAATGACGACTGATCTTGCGCTCTGTGACCCCGGCCAAGCTTTCTGCTCCATCCATTGCGCTCCGTGGCTGTGCCTCAGACAGAGAGCGACCATTCTGCTCTTAGGATCACTCCACACACCCGACGGTAAGTGCCATTTCCTCACGTCTTTGCTTTCCATCTCTCTGGCTCCAGGAGTGGCAGCAGCTCTTCAGCCCTTGTTTATGAAACATGGCTGCGTTCCTGATATCTGAGGCCAGCTGCTGAGGGATATCTGAGCCTTTGTGGGCTGGAATGGGACAGACACTCCCTGAGCGAGAGCCAGTATTTGCTCTGCGAGGCTTGAGGAACTGGCTGCTGCTTTTCCAGGTTCCTTGCCTAGTGATATCAGCCCCTCACCTCCCCCAGCCCCGATTGCACACTGGCAGAGGTTGGTGTTGCGTGCTGACAGAAAACGCCCTCTGAAGGTGAGTCCTAGGGTCTAAAGTAGGTTGGAATTCAGGATTTGGCCTTGATCCTTTGCAGTGATTGGTTTTGAGTTGGGTAGGACTCACATTTCCCAATCCCCACACTTCAAGTCACTTCACGTCAAGCCCTCTGTCCTTAGGTGGATGTGGCTCTAGCTAGTGTCTATTAACAGAGCTGAGCTGGCTGGAAGGAGATAGAGTTCCTGCACAGCCTCCAAGTCCTCTTCTCCTTCCTGGCCCCCATGCCTGCTTGCTCCTTCTCTGCAGAGTTCCCAGCCCCCAATAGCCAGGAAGGTATTGGAGCCACTTCTGTAACAATGGCCTGCAAAGTCTTTGGCTACGTCTACACTTGCAAGTTAGGTCGAATTAACCCTTTAGTTCGAATACCCTATTCGAACTTATTAGTACGAATTAAGGAAGCCCTTACTTCGAACTCACTAAAGCCTAGTGTAGCCATGGTTGGTTAGTTAGTATCTCTAAGGCTATGTCTACACTGGCAAGTTAGTTCGAATTAAGGAGGCTTAATTCAAACTAACTTGCCAGTGTAGACATAGGCTTAGAGATTTCATGGGATAGCTACCTCAAAAAAAGGATGATCCTGGGAAAATTTGGACAGGTGTCAACCAATCCCTAGCCCGAAGGGATTTTCCTCAGTGCAGCGCTTATGCTTGGTGTGTTCTTAATCCTTCCTCCCTTCCATCTCCGCACCTCCAGCAGATTCTCAGAACTGCGATGGCAAGCGGCAAGGATTCAGACAGCGAGCAGGTGGTACCAGATGAAGAGGATAGGCCAGACGTGAAGGCAGTGCAGGCTCGCTACCTCCGCAGCCCTTCCCCCAGCCGGTGAGTCTGTTTGCCACAGGGGCTGCCACAGCTTCCTGCCTGCATGTAACAAATAGCTTCCCCTTCTTCGCCGACCCCACACAAACCCATCCTACTCAGATCAAGAGCATTGCCTCAGGCTTCCCTCTTCTTACAAGGCAGGGAGTTAGAATACCAGCACAGTCCCTACTGGGGGGAGATGCTGAGAAGATGGAGCACATGTGTTATTTATCCCATTCAATCAGCTTAAATCACACACACACTCTCTGTCATTGAGAGGAAACATTATTGCTTTCCCACTCCTTGTACTCTCCCTTCTCCTGTTAATTTGCAAAATTCAGATCTGGATTTCAAACCCCAGGTATGTTTGGACCCAGGGTTTTGATTCAGTCTGTTATCTATGGATTTGCAAACCCCATGTGTGGATTTTAACCCCCCAAAGATTGAGGCTGTTTGGATTGTTTTGGTTTAGGTCCATCTCTCACAGGAGAGCTGGGAACAGGAGGGTGACTCTTACAGGGCAGCAGTTGCACTTTTGCCTGTTTTGAGAAAAACTTTTAAAGACTAACAGATTTAATTATCGCATGAGCTTTTGCGAGAGAAAATCCTACTTTGTCAGTCGCTTTGAAGATGGGAAACTTACAGAATGGGAGGAAATTAAATGCAGGGAAGTGTATGACATAGGATCAGATCAGGCTGTAACAGCAAATCAAAATAGATGTTAGGATTCAAACACTGGGGAACAGCACATAGAGGAAGGTGAGGTCAAATCACCTGTTGTAATGAGAAAAAAATCCGTAGTCTCTGTTTAACCCCAAGGCAACTGAGTCAAATTTGCATATAAATTCAGGTTCTGCAGTTTCTCTTTGAAGCTGTGATTTGTTATTCATCTGTTTCAGCACAGCTATTAGCAAATTATCAATGGAGTGAGCAGAGAGATTGAAGTGTTCCAATCTGACATCAGAAATTGCAACACTCAAAAACCAATACGGGAACACTTCAGTCTCTCTGCTCACTCCATTGACGACTTGCTAATAGCTGTGCTGAAACAGATGAATAACAAATCATAGCTTCAAAGAGAAACTGCCGAACTTGAATTTATATGCAAATTTGATTCAGTTGCCTTAGGGTTAAACAGGGACTACGGATTTTTTTTCTCATTAAATAGGTGATTTGACCTCACCTTCCTCTGTGTGCTGTTCCCCAGTGCTTGAATCCTAACATCTATTTTGATTTGCTGTTACAGCCTGACCTGATCCTATGTCATACACTTCCATGCATTTAATTTCCTCCCATTCTGTAAGTTTCCCATCTTCAAAGCGTCTGACGAAGTGGGATTTTCTCCCACGATAGCTCATGCGATAAATAAATCTGTTAGTCTTTAAAAGTGCCACAGGACTCTGTTTGTTTTTCTGCAGTAGACTAACACGGCTACCCCTTTGGAACTTGCCTGTTTTGAGGTGTCTTTTAGTCAAAACATGAGGATTTTTTTAGTGCCTCCTTCCTAGTCCAAAATGCCTGATGGGATTTTCCAGGAACTTTCAAACTGCACATGGTTCAGGAAGTGAGGAGCAATGGAAAGATTCTGCCAAAAAAGCAATATTTTGGGGCATGTGATCATATGTAAATGGTTTCCATTAACAGGTTTAACCATGAAGTTTGCTAACAGCAAGAGCTAAAATGTTTGATTCATTTTGCTATATTAATTAAAAAAATATTTTCCCATGCAATTTGCTGGGGCTCATGTTTCATAATATCATGCAGGGATTTTGCCTAATCATAGCTTCCTCCTCCTCATCTGATCAATCATTCAGACTGAACATAACCACTTCCCTCACCTGTTACCTTTTCTGCCATCAATACCAAAATACCATACTTACAGTTGCAGAAACATTTCCATTCAAAGGGCTACAGGTTTCCCTCCCAGGATCAGGGTTGGAAACCTCTGGGGCACACCCATACACCCCACTAGCCAGTTCGGGAAGGGCAGTAGCTGGAACTGGAAGCGGGTAGATTCTCAGGAGGAGCAGGTCCACGGAGCTGTGGCAGCAGCATACAGAAGCTCCTGACGTCTGCCAGCACATACCCTTGAAGTCAGCACTAGTAGCAGAAGTCACGGAAGGTGCACACCCCAGTGCAGGAACTCAAGGCACCCGCACATGCCTGTGTGGGTCTCCAATGCAGTCACCGATCTGGTTTTGTCAAGGTGTTTCAGCAGCAGGTGTTAATTTGGCAGCAGGGGAGCTTCACAGTATCACCACCTATTTTTGTCCAGCCTGGCCCAGCCCAGGGCTCACTGAGAGGATTCATCTTGTGCCACTAGCAACATGCAGGTTAATTTGGAACATTGAAGACACAACTTACCCAGCCTTGATCATAAAGCGTCGTTCCAGGAGGCACGGGTATTTAATCTTCTCGCCTATTCACTGGGAAGTTTGTTCAGAGCCATCCCCTCAGCATGGGAGCTCCCCTAGGAGCACAACTCTGTTTGGAGATGATCCAGAAGTTTGTGGCTCCACCAGCCATGCCCCATTCCTCCGTCTGCAGGCCTGGATGTTCCACCAAGCACATGGATTTCTTCAGTGAAAGCTGAGCTCTGCAGTGGGGAGCATGCTACGTGCAGTGGCTCCTGCCCAGTTCTTCTTCCTACTCCCAGAATCACACTTGGATTTGTGGAGCCTTCTGCAAATCTCATGTCTGCAGATGTGGGATTTCCCACCCACTTTCATTCCCCTTCCCTCTGCATAGCTATCAGGAGCTGATGCCCCTAAATTCCCTGTCTATAGTTGCTCAACACAATTCTCTCCACAAATACTGGTTTGGGCTGACACATCACATGCTAGGTGTCAATGGGGGACTTCTGGGGACTAAGTGTGTAAAAAATCTGTTCAGACAGTCTTGACAGAGGGGAGAGGAAGATAAAACACTTTTTCACTGTAAAAATTTTGTGCAGTTATTGTCCCCTCTGCCATTTCCCCCACCCACCTAATTGTATCATCTGAAGTCTGAACTCTCCAGCTCTTTCTGCTCCTGCCCATCACACTGCATAGTCCTTCCTGCCTGTCCCAGTCTCCCCAGCTGCTCCTGGGTTTGGAATGATGCTGTCCATCTTACCTCCTATGGCCAGTTACTATGGGAACCAATTTAATCAATGCAGCTCGCGGCCAGGCTGGTGTTTGCAGAAGCCTGAGTCCAGGCCGTCTTGTGAAGGAAGAGGGAACAGCCGCCCGTTCAAGTTAGAGTGTCCCCACAGTCGGCTGTCTAACCCCAATGCCATGCTGGGCCCTGGGGACCAGTGCAGGGCATGGGGAACAAGCATCTCTGGGGTTTTGTCCTTTACTGCTCACAATGAGCTCAGTATGCCGTTCTTTAATTTAGAGAGAGGGAGAGAGAGAAAGCTTCCTCTGCACTAGCCCCAATGGAACTAACCCAGAGGAGAGGGGAGCTTGTTTTATATGACCTGCTCTGTCCTTGACACCTCTGTGGAGACTGCCAGCAAGGATCCCCATGAGCAGCAATTTCAATGGAGGCTTTTTTTGCGTGGCTGTCTGTCCCTTGGGAATGGAAACCAGACCCCAAACTTATTTCATATAGTCCTCAGAAGAGCTGTAAAATAATAATGATTTTCAAACACTTTTGATAAGGACCAGAATTGAACGGGTAATTCAGAAGTGCCTATTGAGGTTGGTTGTATCTTCCATTTTGAGTCTGAAAAGTGACAGCCATTTAGCCACTCAGGCTGGTTAAGCAGCACGCTGATACCGTGGCATCAAATCACGGCTCCCCTGAATTGTGGGCAGGTTACTTCAGAGTCTCTTTCTGCTATAGTTAACGTTAAACAAGAAGTCGTTTTCAAGTGCTGAAAGCTTGAATCTCATGACTCTTTCAGTGATGGCAACAAACTTGTGCTGATAGTCTTTAGAGTTTACTTTAACTTGAGTAACCAATTGGGGAAGGGAACCTAGCAGGTCAGGACTCAGGGCTTCAGGTGGGCCAATACTCGAGAAAAAATATTTGTGAAAACTTGTTCAAATAAAACCAGTGAATTCGCTTTGATTGTATTAAGGACCCTTTAATTAATTTTCCATTGACAATTGAAGGAGCACATTTTTGTTTGCAGGAATGTTCACAGGCAGAGCATGGGTCACAATATACTCTTATAAATTATGATGCAATCACCAGGGTGAGTAGTTTGCAAAAGGTCCATAGGCTCTCATATGATTACTTAAACTATCCATCAAATTATTTGGAAGAACAAACACATCTAGACAAGTCTAAGAGTGTTTACTGGCAATTCATTAACAGGAAAAGGGCCAAAATTGCAGCATCATTTGTTATGAATTGTTCACCAAATTCTAGTGATAAGCTACCTTGGCTGCAGAGCTGCAGATTTGGGGTAGACATGTCTGGGATGGTACTCAGATATTAGTGATGAGGGTGGTATCAAAATTTATACAGCACAGAATGGATGTTTATGACTCTCTCGCTCAGCTCACTCTGTCTAGCAGTGGGTGTCCAAGCCACTTCAGGTACACCTACACAGCAAGCAGGAAGCTGCAGAAGCGAGTTGCAGAGGCCAGGTGTACAGAGTTTAGTTCATGAGGCTTGTGCTACAGTGCCAAAAATAGCTGTGTAGATATTCAGGCTTCAGTTCAAAAGCCTAGGGAGGAGGGTGGTCTTCAGTCTGTAGATCTGATCTCTGAGACTCACTGCCACAGGCTCCGGCTTGCTGTGTGGACATGCCCTGGATTTCTTCTTCACATGAAATCTCATCTCACAGTTCCATCCCACCCACGTACCTGAAATTCCCCTATGCAGGAACTCCCTCTCCAGGTGTGTTCTACTGCAGTTTCTCTCCACTATCTGCAGATCCTCATTGAAGGCCTCACTCTCATCGGCTATATCTACACTTACTAAAATTAGTTCAAATTAGTTAGTTCGAACTAACTCATTCGAACTAATTTTAGTTAGTTCGAATTAGCTTAATTCGAACCAGAAAAAATTAGTTTGAACTAAGCAAGTGCCATTCATGGCACTTGCTTAGTTCAAATTAGCATTCTCCATTGATTTCAATGGGCTGGTTAGTTCGAACTAAGAAATTAGTTCAAACTAACATGGCCACATTGGTTAATAAAACTAGTTAGTTAGTTCGAATTAACCCTTACTTCTAATACCCTATTCGAAGTTATTAGTTTGAATTAAGGAAGCCCTTAATTCGAACTAACTAAAGCCTAGTGTAGCCATGGCATTAGTTAGTTCGAATTAAGCTTCCTTAATTCGAACTAACTTGCCAGTGTGGACGTAGCCATCCACTTGCTGCTCCATAGCCCCCACTCTTACCTCCAGATCCTCTCCCAAAGGACACCCTCAACCTCTTGCAGACGTCCTTTGGATGGTAGAGATCTCTTCCAAAGGCTATATGCAGAGGATACTTATCGTGGCCTCTTTGGGGAAATATCTTTCCATCCACCCCTCATAAAGTCCTCTGTCTGCTCTCCTGGCTGCTCCCCTCTGAAATGGTTGGAAAGAGCAGCAATACCAGAGGGGCAGGGCAGATGAAGTGTTTGTCTAATACAGATGTCATTGATTGGCAGATATTCAGTGATATCAGACACGGACACAGAAAGCATCTTTATGGAGCCTATCCACCTTTCCTCTGCAGTGGCTGCTAAACAGATAATCAATGAAGGTAAGAGGGACAAAGGGGCAGGGTAAGAAAGAAAGATTTTGGTTGCACTTGGTTAACCTCTTTCACCTGCGGATTTTGAAGTGACAAACAAACCTTCATAAAGCCTCATAGCCCCTGTGAGATAGAGAGATTCTCATCTCTATTTCACATATCATTACTCAGAAACATTTGGAGACTTGCCTTAAAGTCACACAGTGTGTCAGTGGCAGTCTTAGAATATACTGCAGGAGCCCTGATTGATAGCTGCCTGCTCTAAGCACTGGGCAAGCTGCCTTTCCCCATATGCTTGGGACTAGAATGAGACTGCCCCGGACAGATTCCTTTCACTTGTAACCTTAGCCAGCATAGGTTTGGGGGGGAGGTGGGTGTTACTGTGCTCAGTCCCCTACTAACTGCCTTGAGGGTACTTCCTGAGCACACGTGAGACATGCACACGTTTCAGGCTGAGTGCGTTGACACTACTCAAGAAAGGCAAGAAGCCACCAGGGTTGTTCCAGGGGGAAAGAATAGTGATTTTTAGCCCATGCTTTGAGTGACAGTCAGGTCCTTCCAGAGCTGAAGACAAAAGAAGTCAAAGTGGATTCAGTATGTCCGGGGATGTTGGAGTCTGCAGAGCAGCTGCTGGTGGAGGACCTGTACAACCGAGTTAAAGAAAAGATTGATGACACCAGCTTATTCAACACACCGTGTGTGATGGACTTGCAGAGGGCACTCATGAAGGACAGGCTGGAGTCTCCCTGGGATCCTGCGGATGAAGTCTGGCCCAATGTCTTTATAGCAGAAAAGTGAGTATGAACTTTTCTCATTGAGGTTGTACAAAATCCCTAGTGAAGGGTTTGATGCAGTCACTGAAGTCACCTCAGCATAACATATATTACATGTAATGCCTTTCATCCCCAGAGATCCAAAGACATTTAACAGTCTGTGTGTGTACAGATCACATTGCATTGAAATGCAACCTCTTCTGTGACGAAAAACCAGCTTTTTCACAATGCCCAGTAACACTTCAGAACAGCTTAGTAAATGAGTGGAAGAATACCATATCCAGTTATAACCACCAGGGAAAGTGTAATCAAAATGAAATTACTTCCATTAGAATTTGGCCCAGACACATGGACAAATATCTGTTCCTTTAACTAGTGGGGGAAAATGCCATACAATTGATTGAAGACAGGTGGGCAGTGCCTCTATTTTAAGGTTTTTCCAAAAGACAACACCTTCAGCAGCCCAGTGCTACCTAGCATTATTCTGGGGCTTTTGTTCAGCACTGAGGGAAGAGTGCTGTCTCATGAATCACCAGTAATGTGCCCTACAGCATCTTGTTTCTCCTTGAGCATCTCTCAGACAAGGACTGCATATAAACTGCTAGAATACCACTGAGAGGATGTTACTCTTCTGACTGATTTTAGAGGGGAGGGAGGGAGGTTACTGTGTCTATAGACACCTCGGTCTCCTGGGCTGGACATTCCTGCATACGGGCTTGTTTTCTGTTCATCTAAATGATATAGACACTCTACTCTAAGCTGCTGAATTGTCCCTTTCTCCTGCCCCCAGCTCACTTTTTGCATTCATAGGTCTTGACAGCCTGTGTTGCTACTCTCAGGTCTCAACTCTACGTCAGCTATTTGAGAGACAGAGCAGTCAGATGGTTGGGTGGAAAGGCAAATTTGCATGTCTGTATTGGTGTCTAGGAAGCAAAGACAGCCCAACAGACATAATATTATTTTAAGCAGAGGTCAAGTTGAGAAGGGTTGCACCAAGTTGGTGAGCATATACTTCTCCCTGGCAGCCAGTTTTGTACTCTAGAATCCCAGATTTTAGTTAAGGGTCTCTGGCTCTTACGATTGTGAGAGAAGCTTCAAAATGTGACTAGTCCACCAATCCCCCATTATGTGCCTGAGTCTGCAGAGAGCCTGAAACAATAGCTCTGAAAGGTGTGAATTCTCTCCTGTAGCTCAATGGTGGGTCAGCTTTGAAGACTAACTATGGCAATTTACATGTGACTATTGTTAATTATTATATTACTAATCCATGTTTACAAGGAAGGAAAGGGACAATTATATTATGATGATTTGAACAATCTCCTGTGCCTGTCATCTCATTTTGAAGTCATGAGTGAGTCGAACTTTGTGGGAGGAGCTTGGGAGAAAAGCCTCATATAATTTTTTTTTCCAATTTGCCCCTGGGTTTAAGGAAGAAGGGAAAGTCCCTGCATGGCAATCTACTTAAGATGCTGCTATGTCAATCTGAGTGCACAAATCATACATGTTAAAGATCTTGTCTTTCAATATCATGCTCATTTTCTTGCCCTTAGATTGTTTAGGGCATCAGTACACACTCCTTACCCAATAATCCATTCCTTTTCTGACCCTCAGATTACACAGGACCGCTACAGACATCTCTCCACAGTGCTCAACGGGCTGACAAAGAGTTAAATCCAGCTTGATTTGCCACTCACCAAGCCCCATTATGTTCATTCTGTTTTGTTTTTGTTTTTTCCATTTTTTTAATCAGGTCATGATTAACCTTTTATTGATATCGCCCTCTCTCTAACCCCATCTCTGCTGGCTCCTTAGACAATGAACTGGCTGTCTCTCCAGCCTCTAAATAGGAGCCAACATCTAATGTCTCTCTTCTGTGCAGGAGTGTTGCCGTAAACAAAGGCCGTCTGAAGAGGCTTGGGATCACCCATGTCCTGAATGCGGCTCACGGTACTGGTGTGTACACAGGGCCAGATTTCTACAATGGTTTGAATATCCAGTATCTGGGCATTGAGGTGGATGATTTCCCAGAGATGGACATTTCCAAACACTTTCACCAGGCTGCGGAGTTCCTTGATGAAGCACTGCTAACTTACAGAGGTAAATTAAGGATATTGTGCTAGTTCCTTCCGGGACACTTGGAAATTGAGTGATGTGGGAGGCATCACGGAGAACATTTTGGACCAGAGTTTTAATTGCTCTTTGGCTCCATTGTGTGTGGCAGATAGAAGGCTTCTTGTGAATATCATGGGCCTATTTCTGCACGGAAGGCCTGGGCACAATGGGCATTCCAAGGGGGCATGTCAGCAATGCACTTGAGGTGGATCAGGGTTAGGAAGGTGCATAGCTCATGTAGTTCTGAACCCCAGAGACCCCTCCTGCAAGCCCTGCAACTTGAGTCTGCTGGAAGCCATCTCCCTGGCGCTAATGAATATATTTCTTTGAGCCTATATCATGTGCTACTCTTGCAGTAATATCAAGCTATTGTTCAGGGCTATCTAAGATGCTTTGTCTGTTATGCTGAGTCCTGTATCTTTGCTAGGTTATCTACTACAGAACAGTACAGTACAGATCACTGAACTACTTGAGGACAAAGCAGGTGTATGTTGCTGAGTAGATATATCCAAAGTTCTGCACATTCTATGGCAACACACCCCACCCAGGTTATTTCTGTGGAACTCTGGATTAGCATACTAGAAATTCTTTAGCAATATCAGCTAAAATAAAAAATAGAGATTCTAACTGGATTAAACATGAAAATGAATATTACTGTCAGTCTTCAATATCCCTTGAGTTATTTATTTTCATATTAAATTCACTTAATTTCATTCTGCCTGTACATTTTGAATGTGCTGCTAATTTTTGTGTTGACAACGTACCTACACTGCAAAAGGTGTCAGTAGGGAAAGCTGGTGAGCTGACTAGGAGGCAATTGGGGCTCCTGGCATGTAGGACTGTGTGAGAGACAATTTGGGATTTTAGGGGAAGTTGAATGTTTCTGGGAAAATATCAGGAGTGAAATAGCTCATGCTTTAGATTTGCTTTGCTGGATTTCCGAGTGAACAGCACATTGATATACATGAGATAAATGGGAGAAGATCAAATATCTGAGAAGCATTGTTTCAGGTTGTCTGCAGATTCAGGCAGATACCAGTGCATCAGTTATGCTCACATCCTGTTTGAAAGAGTTTTGGTTTGCTGGGAGATTTGGGGGGGGGGAGGTGTTTTCAGGGTGGGGATAGAGTGAAGGTTGAACTATAAAGAGCTAAAAAAAGTCATTTAAAAAAAGAAAGAACTCTTCCACTCTGGAGCACACTTTTGCTGGAAGATGTGGGTTCTGGGGCAACATGAAATACACAATGTCTTGTTATAGCACATCTTCCATGGTATTATAAGGCGGTAGAGCAGCTGTGTCAGTTTATCAGTTTGCAGGCTCAGCTATACCAGCCTGCCATCTGACTATTCCATTCCTGACACCAAATATGATTCTGCATACTTGTAAATTTTGACCTGTAGCAGCCCAGATTAAAGTGCTCCCCAACATGGCAGATCTAAGTCCTGGCAAAAATACAATTAATAATTTAATATTTATCTAAGGCTCTCAAAGTGCTTTACAAACATTAACCAATGAATTAGTTTGTCCTTCCAATAGCCTTCTTGAGCCTGGTATTAATATTCCCATTTTACACATGGGGAAACTGAGGCACAGTGCAGTTAAGTGACTTACACAAGATCTCACAGCAAGTCAAAGAGTATTTGTAAGGTTCAACTCACTAATGTTAATAAAGTGCTTTTGAGATTCTTTAATTAAATGCACTGTATAAGTACAAACTATTAATATAATTTCTGTAATTAACTTATTTTAAAATGTGCTCATCCGTAACTCTTGGCACATGTACATGTTACTTGGTATTATTTTGATTCTCTCAGATTTTAAATATGGTAAATCAGGAAATAAAACAGAAGAGGCAAAAAAATACTTGCCCTTAGTCTGAGCGAAACCGCAGTGAAATCAGGACATCCATTGACACCAGTGGAGTTTGGATGAGGCCCCATGTGATGCATTGCAGATTAACCCCTGTAGGCTGTTGAAAGCAGCTGATGCTTTTATATTTTATGCCTGTAGGTAAAATCCTGGTAAGCAGCGAAATGGGAATCAGTCGCTCGGCTGTGCTGGTGGCTGCTTACCTGATGATCTTCCACCACATGACCATCTTAGAGGCCCTGATGACTATAAGGAAGAAGCGTGCCATTTATCCCAACAGTGGCTTCTTGAAACAGCTCAGAGAGCTCAATGAGAAGCTGCTGGAGGAACGAGAGCAGGACAACGCTGGGGGTGATGAAGACACAGCCAGCCAGAGTTCTGTCATGGAAGCAGGGACCCATTCCCTGCTGTCTGGAGGGGAAGGCGCTGGGAGTGTCATTGGAGCCAAAGTGCACTCCATCACGGTGGAGGAAGAGGACACCAACAGCATTCTGGGTAGTGTTATGAGTTCTTCATCCATGGGAAAATCTAGCTTGGTTTCCAAACAGCCCACTCTCATCAGTGAGGAGGAGGAAGAACAGCTATATGAGGAATGGAGGCAGAAGCAAGGCCTGCCTGCAAGGGAACCACCAAATAAGGATGTGAAAAGCACAAGTCCAAAGCTTCCAGATCAGGGAGGAGGGGAATCTGAGGAAAATGTGGAGCAGATGATCCAAGAGTGGCAGAGTCGAAATGCAAAATATGAAAAAGAAGGTTATTGGTCACCCAGGGAGGAGGATGGAGTCTCCAGCATTGGAGAAAAACCATATCCCTCAAGTGAATGTGGTGAGGCTGAGAGCGTGAGCAGCCTTGACATCCGAATCCTAAAGCAACAACTGGAAGACAGCAGCCTCAACAGGTTGAGGAGGGGCCGCACAGACTCTGTGTCTACAGAGAGCACCTGGGATATGTGGAACCAGAGGTTACAGGAGATTGAGAAAGAAGCTGCTCAGAGATACCATTCCAGGAGTAAAAGTAGTGAGGAGAGTCCAGACCCAGACCCAAGAAGAAATGGTAGAGATGTTGACGGGGAGAGTGTCTGCTCAGACACCAGCTCCTTTCATAACTTCTGCCACAAGAACAAAGACAAACTGACCCCGCTTGAAAGGTGGAAGATCAAGAGAATCCAGTTTGGGTTTCACAAGAAGGATTTAGAATCCTCTGCAGTCCCCAAGATAGAAGATGGCAGCCAGCCTGGTGAGGAGGCAGCAGAAGAAGAGACAGATCAATCCGATGTCAACCTGACAGCTTACCAGGCATGGAAAATAAAACAGCAGAAGAGGGTGGGCAGTGAGAACAAGGATGAGATTGTGGCTCTTGCCAAGGGTGAAGATTCTGCTTCAGCCAAAAGGAAGCAGAGGAGAGTGGAGCTACTTGAACATTCAAAAAAGGTCCTGGAAGAAAGTCAGTCCCTCTGCAACTGGGAGACAGACAGCACAATAAGTGGGAGTATCCCGTTGTCATCTCTTTGGCCCTCAACACCTTCCATAAACGGTGCTGAGGATTCAGCTTCTTCACTGAGCATGCAGAGCAACCACGCATCTTTACCTCCGAACAGAAGCAGCACTGGGGCTATACAGCCCCAAATGCCAGGTATACCTCTACCCAACATGCCACTCGGTCCAGGTGATGCGATATGCATGGCCAGAATTCAGAATTGGATTGCCAGTGTGGTTAGTGAAACCATTGCACAGAAACAAAATGAGATAATGATGTTGTCCCGCCCGTCCTCCACACTGGCCTCCAGTGTGAAGTCAGGTGACCTGGGCAGATGCCTCAGTGATGATAAGGTCTCCCTCCTCAGTGCACAGGGTAGCTTATCTCTGGCTAGCTCTCTGCTCCGCCAGAGGGACATGAATGATGCTGACACCCAGTCCATGCTGTCTTCCAGTGCCTCAGTGAGCATGAGGACAGGAGGGTCTAGCTCAAACAAGAGGGTGACACAAACTAGCAAGCCACTGTACAGCCTCTTTGCAGATGACATTGACCTAAAAAAACTTAACCGGAAGGAGAAGGAGATACAAATGGAGATGAGAGAAAAAATGTCAGATTATCAAATCGAAAAGCTTGTCAGAGACAACAAGCGCAGCACTTTATTTAAGAAGAAGAAGAAGGTCCAGGGAGAAGATGAAGAACAGAAATTAGAAGATGACACAGAGAACACAATAGGTGGAATTCAGTACCCGTTCCTCCAAACAGATCTTGACAGAAGTGATACAGCTTCTGCTTTCTCCGGTCAGTTGGCAAACACTGTTGCTATGAATTCAGAGGTGGAGACCAATGTTAATAAGTGGCTCAGTGGCCTTAAAGCAGAAGAAAAGACCTCATATCATGACCAGCCTGAGAAGACTAGAGAGAAATACAACAGATCATCCACTATCAGAGAGGTGGACTCTGAAACATCCAGGTATATCGTCTCCAGATCCCAAAGAGAAGAGGTGGACCATTCTTCTTCCTATCAGTCTAAAGGCGATTCACTGAGAACCACATCAAGATTTTCCTCTACCTCTGCAAAAGAGGACAAGGAGATGTACAAGGTCACACGAACAAAGGCCAGAGAGACAAGTTCTAGGGAAGAAAGCCCAGAGCCATATTTTTTCAGAAAAACCCCGGAACCATCCTATGACTCTGAATCTCCAGGACCATCAACACAGAGTCATGTCAGGTCCCGTCACTTGGAAAAATCTGAAGAGGAATCTAGTTCCAACATGTCAGAATTTGGAGCAAAGAGAAAGTTCATGCAGAGTTTTTCAAAGTCTGAAGAGGATGGAGACAGAGCAGAGAAGGTGGAAGAAAGTGAAGAGAAGTTTGCATCAAGGCAGTTCTCACAGTACAGACGAAGCACCCACAAGGAAGTAGTAGAAGAAATGGATGACGATGCCATTATTGCTGCCTGGAGAAGCCGGCAGGAAGAAACTAAGGCAAAGCTCCGGCGAAGAAGGGAGGAGTGACTGAGGGCAAAGTTTTGAAGACTCCAGGAGGACTGAAGTGTTTATCCCTCCTTCAGCCTGTGTCTCAGGCACAGATGTCTCACCTGAATTACTCATCATTATATTTTAGATCATCTTTCTTGATTTCCAGGACACTACTGATGACCTGTAGAAGCTTTCTTCACCTTATTCAACAGGTTTTGGGGAAGAAGGCTAAGCATTTGAAGTGTTTGTGGTTTGTCAGAAAGAAGAAGCTTGTGCTAAATGATTAGCATAGGTGTGAATAATTTTGTAGGAGTCACTTGTATTTGCAGAATATTTTAGTAACAGTAGCAGGTAAAGCTATTCTGCCTTCTGGGACAGCACCCACCAGTCAAGAGTTTGGTCATCTCCTGTTTGATTATTCCATTTTACTGGAGACATTAAAGAGTCATTCTAGCATTATTTCTAATTTTGCTTTGATTATAAATAGAGGAATGGGGAATCAACAACCTTCTGTAGAAGCTTGAAAATGGGGTTTCTTCTCTTTTCAGCTGTGCCTTTTTCCCATTTGGAAGTATTGTGGACTTTTAAAAATACAGTACTCCTTTTCTTATTAAACAGAAGCTGGTGTGGCTTTTTTATGTGTACTTCTTCCAGAGTGTCATGAATGTCAACAACATGATTTTGGGGAATACATTTAGGGTTTGCTCCCCTGAGTGGCTGCAGTGGAACAAAATATCCACTAAATGTAGCTATTGTGCGGATATATATACTTTATGGTTTCTTAATTTATTTGCTTTCAATTGGTTGAGATTGGGGGAAGAAAGCTATTTCGAAACTTCAGGGTAGTCCCATACTAAATATAGCATAAAGTTGAACTCTGAAATTACTACTTGTTAGTATCTGCCCCCTTTTTAAATGAATATATCCAGTGTCATGGATCTTGACATGTATATAGGAGAACCAATATAATCTATCTACTATAGTAACAAGAATTTATCCTTCTTGTTAGAAGTTTAATACATTAACGGATCTGTATGTGTAGTACACTGCCTATGACTGGATGGAATTAGACCCAATATGGTGTGATTATGTCTCCCGCTAGTGACTTGCGGTCTTCAAGAGGAAATATATTTAATATTACTGTCTACTTAATAGTCTTAGCAATGGACATTCTGATCTCATTCGAAAGATAGAGGTCTGCTTTGGGGAAAAGGTCCTGATTCAATTGGATGTTGCATGCAGTTCTGCTGTTGTCTGTCAGTTGTATTTGTAGTCCTATTGTGTCTTTTATTCTTTTTCAGCATTGTTGCCTTAAATAAAAGGTTGGTACTCATACCAATTTCTGGTAACAAACAAATAGGTGACTAACACATGGTGGAATGTAACATGCAAAGACTGCACCTCAAAGAGAAAATCTTACGTTTCTGTTGAATGATAGCTCTGCGGTAATTTCACATTTCTTTTCAAGAGATGGCAGTTTTCACTGGCTGCTGGGTTACAGCCAGCATGCTTCATGTTTGTTAACTTCCAGGATACTAGATCTGGTCCCTGCCATGATGTGCTGAACCTTGTAAAGTTCCATGTGAGAAGACAACTTGTTAGGCAAGAGTTATTTGTGTGGACTGTACGACACTGACACATCAAGACACTTACTAGTTGGCTGAATAATATAATATGTGTCACAAGCCAATTTCCCATTTCTTTTTTAAATTTTATCTTAAAATCCCTTTGGCCAGCTTACTGTCCCTGAGCTCCACTCTGGAATTATTTTCTCTCTCTCCTATTTGGATTATATTTTGACACACAAGACACCTCCACAACAGCCTTCCTAAACCTAAATACAAGCAGAAACCCAGGCAAAGACCAGTCACTGTTGTAATGTTCTTCCACCAAGAACAGTTTCCTCTTTCCATCTCATCTCCCTCTCTCCATGATTTTGAGAGAAAGAGTGATAGCTATGATTTTATCACTTGTCAGAATGGTAACTGCCTAATATGGATTGTAAACATCACAGAGCAGGGACTTTATCCTCCTACTTGTCTGTGTGGTGCCATGCACATCAGCAGTACTGTCTAAATACCAGGTAATGATAAAATGTGTTTGTTATTTTAAAATTCAGTAGAACCTTAGAATGATGTCATTCAACTATCCCTCATTGATTGGACTTCTGGATCTTTTTGATAAGGATTTTACCAGGTTAACCAATAGATAGTCAGTGCTCTGTCAGTGAAAGGGGTTCTCAAAATCAGACAATTAAACAATAACAGAAGAGGAGGAATGAGAAAAGGAACAGATTTTACTTATTTCGTTTCTTCATAGTATATTCAGATTACATTTTTCATTTAAACTGGATCCCAAGGCTGTTACAGAATTAAATTATTCAAGACAAAGTACAGTATATGATCGTATAACAAGCCTGAAATGCTCCACCCTGTTAGCAAGTTTTGACCCTTCTGGGCAAGGATTAAGTGGATTTTGCTGACTCACTGAGGTAGGTGTCTTATTACTCTACTTGTATGAAAGGGAAATGGAAGTGTCTGCCTGGGGAGAAACAATCTAGGATGTGGGCTGAGCATCCAAGAGGGAGAAACCTAAAAAACTGCTGAACCTCATTTTCTTACTGCTGGTATCTTTGTTAAGCCGAATCCAAAAGCAGGAAGGGGGTGATTTTGGATTCTACACATTGTGCGGACTGTGTTTGAGAGCAAGTTGGGAAAGGCTCCAGCTCACGGGTGTAAATTACTTGAAACAGTGACATAAAGACCTTGCACGGTGAAAATATTAAAGCATTCAGTCATAAGGCCAATAACCAAGAGGGAGAGAAATGAAGAGGTCTGGAGTCAGGGTAGAAAAGTCAGGTTTTAAGATGAGAATTTAAACAGAGATGAAGAGGAGAGATACACAAAGACTGTTTCAGGCAACCAGAGTTGCGGAGAGGATGGCTTTTATACCAACTGCAGTGGTCTGGTGCTAGATTAGCAGAGTAGATAGGTATCCAAAATGTATCCAAACAGACTCCCTTACTGTGATCCCCCAATAGCCCATCAGCTTCCACCTTCAGTGAAAGTCAAAAAGAAGCCACATGCATTGGGATTGAAGCTCTAATACAGCTGCATGTGCCTGCTGCATGCAGGAGGGTTTGATATTTATCATTTTGGGGAGGAGGAGAGGGAGGTTCACACAGCTGATTTTACCCTAGTGTGCCCTCACTATTCCAGATCTAAAGGTTCCTAAAACTGCATTAGTCCCAAATGGTCTCAAAATCACAAAACTGAGAATGCATCTATTATTACACGAGCATCTTGAATACTCCAAAATCTTAGTATCTGTGGAAAGACAACAGAGTCCTGTGTCTTTCTACAATAGACTAACACGGCTACCCCTTTGGAATTTGACTTAGTATCTGTGTACACCTTACTGCTGCAGCCCATCGCTGTTATGTCTCAGTTGCCCAGGATAGAATACCACATTATGCCTAGTGCTTCACAACATTACAGCTCACACCTTGAGCAATTTAGTCTCCCACTTTTTACAATCATAATATGGTGTGACTGGGTATCACCCCACACTGGATGGGGAAGATTTAACTCACATTGTGGGCTGAGGAAGCCATGTGCTCTTAACCCTACTGGGCATGCTCCAAATGCTCTAGTATAAAAGGGAGCAGCTCAACCTAGCTGAGGCTGGACATTTAGGAGGTCGGACCTTCAGTGGAGGCTCCAGCTCGGAAACCACAGGAACACTAGGCGATGGGAACTGGAGACATCGGGGGTCTGTCAATCACCCCAGAGCCAGCGAACACCCAACAGAGCCTGGGATTACAGGGTGCTATGCATGCAAAGGGATCTGGAGACTCCAATTACACCCACGCTGCTGCTTCAGAAGTCAGGGTAGGAAGGAGCCTGGGGTGAAGACATTATCCCATGAGTTGTCAACACATTTCGGCTGAATCCTTGCTGACCCAGTGTTGAAATCTTCTGCCACTACTGGGGCCCTTGGCTGGGACCCAGTAGAGTAGGGAGGAACCAGGTCACCCTACCCCAACTACCACCCACTCCTAGGTAGCAGCCTACGCTGCCTGACCATTAGGCCAAATGCCCCTATGGACCAGGCCACCCTGGCCATTAGGCCTTATTGCCCCGCTGCTAAGGACATAGCCACTAACTCCAGCCATTAGGCAACACTATCCTGGCACGAGGACTGGATAGGGAGATTTAAGCGTGGGCCAACCATTCCCTGCCCCTTCACCCAAACGGTGATGGGTAACACTCACCCCCTGATACAGGGCAAGAAAAAGTTTGTGAAACTAAAGGGAAAACCAAATGTCTTTTTCATTTGGGAAACACCTGCTTTGAAGATCCTTATGCTCCTGTGTTCTGCATGCCCTTAGGCAGGTGAAGAAACTGAGTGGTGTCTTTAAGAGACAGAGCGGTTAGGGGAAGATGCATAGGAGATTGCAATGTTGAATGGTGGTTTGTGGGAAGTAGATAAATTGGGGGATAGTAATCCTGGAGTATCTGTGGAAGATGCAGGATTGTAGGGAGGAGGTCTGATAGAAATGAACAAATTGAGGAGAGGTTCTATGGTAAATGAAGAAGGTAACAGTAGGCTGTAGGAGATGGAGAGGTCAAGTGGGGTATGGAAGATGAAGAGGGTAATTGTGATGAAGTATTCAAGTCTACACTGGACAACAAGGATTTAAGGAGCTGCTCTGGGGTCATCCAGTCTCCTACATTCGCAGGCTGGAAGAGGAATCAAAAGGGAAGCAGAAGAGCTCACTTATAGGCAGGCCAAGGAAGAGTACAGATCTTCAACCCTCAGTTCCTGAGGAAAGGGCACAGCGAAAGCAGTGTCTTCCCTGACAAGTACCTGAAAGTCCCTCCCTAAGGGAAGAGAAGGCCTGACCCACATAAACCTTAAGAAGGAGCTAGTCTTCTCTTCTCTTTTTAATAGTTTGTGTTAATTCTCCTTGCTTTTTGTTTATTGACCAACCCAGAGACGGAGACACTCGGAAGTGACCTGGCTGGAGGGCCAAATCACAGGAAGAGGCAGGCCAATGGAGCAGACCCCAGGGGAGAGAGAACTGCCACGCGTGGCCACAAAGAGGTGCCAGTGGTGAGCCAACTACGTGACAATAATAGAAAAAGAGATTTTCCAGTTTCTGTGGGAAGTGAGGGGAGATTTATAATACATGGAAAGGTGATGGACCAGAATCTGTGTGAGAGGTTAATGGAGATTATAGGTTCTTTGGGAAATATGGGAGGTTGGAGTGGGGTCTGTGGGAGAGGGTGAAGTTCAAGGTCAGGGGGGCAAGGAAAGGTTGTCAAGTGACATCTGTGAGAAATTAAGAGGTTAGCAGTTACACTACACTTTGCTTAAGTCGACTTAAGCAGCTTGCTTAAGTCGACATAAGGAAAATAAAGTCGACTTAAGGAAAATTAAGTCGACTTTATTAAACCTGCTTTCTACTCGACCTAAGGCTTAATTCGACTTTCTAAAGTCGAATTAAGCCAGTGTAGCCCTGGGGTAGCCCTAAGTCGACTTAGGGCTACCCCAGGACTACACCAATGCCCTCCCTGCCGGGGGGGGCACAGAGGGAGCCTGGCATGCCTCCCAAAGGACAGGGCATGTGGGCACGGTGTGACATTGTCTGGATTTAGGGAAGCATTTATGATATTATTTTCTATGGATATCTCATAAATGCTATAATCTATAGGAACTATGTCATGTTTGGTATCAATAGAAAGGTAGTAATTTGCTGGGAATGATTATATAGTTTATGTCTAGGAATTCTATTTCGATTAGAAGTTAAGAATTTGATGTTATATCCATACTTTAACTTGTGTCATTCTGGACAAATGTCTTAGACGGGAGGGTGTGAACAACCATTGTATCCTTAATGGCTCATCAGTTTACTCCCTGGGAC
>ML685767.1:19617764-19635732 GCA_007922175.1 Pelusios castaneus | reverse complement strand
CCCCCCCGCCACCATGGACCTGCCCAAGGTCCCCCTAGCCCCACAAAGTCGTCCTAGAGCATCCAGTGTGGATGCTCTAGGTTGACTTTGTAAGTTCCCCTTTAAGTCGACTTTAATTTTAAGTGTAGACACTCTAAGTCGACTTAACTAAGTCTACTTTAAAAGTAGACTTAAAAGTGCAAGTGTAGACATAGCCTGAGAGAAAGACTCCTATAACCCCTCTTTCTTGCACACTTGTAGAAGAGATGCTCACAATTTAGTCCTAGTACCCAGTTTTATGCCCCCAATCCCTTCCTGTGAATGGAATCATTTTCCCTCTTATGGTTACCTATTCAGAGTTCTTGTATAAGTCTGAATCAGGTCTGAATTTAGCTAGACCACATTGGATGCCTATGTTAGAAAGTGAGACTATAGAAAATATATGTACTCATGACCCAGGGAAAACCTTTCTGAATGTTAAGTATGTTCTGCAGAGCTTTTGGAAAACACAGGATTAATATGCACAGGGCTTGGAAATAGACAGTTATATTTCCTTGACTGCCATTTCCCCCATCAGACTGTCCACAGTGGGCCTTATGATGTGAAAGGAAAGTGCTTTGAACAATTAAAAATTCAGCCAACTATATTGCCTCCAAAATTAGTCAAAGGCAACCAACAGATTAAAACAAATTTCAGAACCTCTAGGCCAGGCTGCCCTGGAGTGCTGATCAACCATAAACTCTTTGGAAAGTATTCACATAAAATAACAGAAAGGATATCACCTCCATATTTCTGAACGCTTTTATCGCACAATTGCTTTGTCTGGTTTATTGATTTGCCTCAGTCTTCCGAAAAATTCTATTCTGGCATAAGATCACAATACAAATACCTAGAAAGATAAATCACACCTATGAAATTTCAGGCAGATTGGTTTACCTTTGGGGAAGTTATGTTCTGGGAGACACAACTGGGTTTGTAATGGAGAACTAGTCTCATCGTTAACTATGGAGAGAGTGATGTCTCTCCATAATCAATCAATCACTTAGATTCTTTATAGCACCCTTCATGCCAACATGCTTGAGTGCTTTATAGTCATTGAATTAAAGAATGCACCACACAATGGACAAGGCTAGATCAATAAATCTTAAGACCTGATTCAGACTTACGCAAGGACTCTGAACAAGTAACCATAAGAGGGAAAATCATTCCATTCACAGGAAGGGACTGGGGGCATACAACTGAACCAAAGCAAGACAGGGGTGATGCTGGCAGAAACAGAGAAGCATTTAAAAGATCTTGCCACCTTTATAACACCCCCCAACTAGCTATGGCATCTGGCCTTGGATAGATGTTGGCTTTTGGATTCCTCAATACTATTAGATGAACAAATAGTCACAGTGGCAAAAAATGCCCATTTCTATATATGATTGGTCAGGAGGTTGCACTTCATACTGTCCAGACACTGACGACCTGTGGGAATGATTATTGCAGTGTGTTATATCTAAGAATGAAGGCATGTGTCCAAAATCCAGTAGTCCATCTGCTTAGCATCATAGTTCACTGTGTTCATGTCTCCCAGCACTCTACAGTCTGCTCTGACTCTCCATTGTATCCAAAGATCAATTCAAAGTCTCTCTCCTGATGTTCAAACGTTCCATTGGATCGGCCATAGATCTTTCTCCCTTCCTGACCAGCGCCTCCCACAAAAGCTGCCATAAAAGTGTTAACTAATGAGAGACAGTCATGGGTTTGGGAAATGGAACTTTCACAGGAGCTGGCCTCACCTATGGAGCTCATGAACAGATGAGACAATGATATTAGGCCTCACTGCATTCAGAGCAAAAGATAGTTCTCCTCCAAGTAGTGTCCCCGGGGGTGCTTCACAGTTGGTGTGTGCACGTCCCGGTGACATGGATTGGAGACATTTCCAGCAGTGCTCATTGGGGCCACATGAGCATGAGGTGCTTGTCTCGCAGCGGTTTTGGTGCCCTTTTGTGGTTGCGTGGCCCGACCCCCCCCCCAGTTCCTTCCCAACCATCTGCAGCTATGGACAGAACCCAGCGCTTCTCCTCAGCTCGTCCTAACGAAATCTTTCAAACCATTTCCCCAGTCCATCTTGCCTCATTCCTTCATAGCCTTTTTCTTTCTCTTTCCACTTCAACCCTCCAACTACCCACCACAATGGTACAGCTGGGATTCTTGGTCAAGGTATTCAACAGTGAGTGGCCCATCAGCATCGAGAGCATACAGAAACCCAAAACAACCCTCTCAACAGCCAGACTTACCTGAAACTGTGCAGGAACCGGATCAGCCAGAGGAAGACTCCACCATTCATAACTCTACTTCTTTACCAGACGAAGCCATAGTACCATCACCTCCCTCTACAGCTGATGATTTTAAACAATGTAAGGATCTGTATAAGAGGATAGCAGAGTCTCAAGAACTCCCTATGCAGAATGTCCCAGAATCACAACATAAACTGCTGTGAATCTTATAAACAAAATCATCTTCACGCATAGCCCTACCAATGGATGAGGCAATATGGGAGCCCGCTAATAATATATGGCAGACACCAGCATCAATCCCTCCTGCCAGCAAAAGGGCTAACAAGAAATATTATGTCCCAAGCCAAAATTTAGAATATCTTTTCACCCATCCATCTCCCAACTCCCTTGTTGTGGAAGCAGCTAATCACAGAAATAAACAACTCTTCAATAGATCCACGCCACATGACAAGGAAGATAAAAAACTGGACCTATTGGGCAGGAAGGTTTACACGTCATCCACTTTACAACTTAGGGTATCAAACTATTCAGCCCTATTGGCTAACTACGATCACGCCAATTACCTGAAATTAGAAGACTTTATTGAATTTATTCTGAACAAAAAACAACATCAGTTTCATGCAATCATAAAAGAAGAGTAATTAATCTCCAGAACAGCACTCCAAGCTGCATTGGACATGGCAGATACATTGGCCAGACTCATCGCCACCAGGGTCACGATGTGTAGAGCTTCCTGGCTTCACTCAGCAGACCTTCCGAAGCCTCTTCAAGCTACAACAGAAGATCTTCCATTTGATAAAAAGAAGCTATTTGCAGAGAAAACCGATGAGGTCATGCATACCTCGAAAGATTCTAGAGCAACACTCCGCACATTTGGCATTTACACACCGGCCACGAGATAAAGATCATTCAGATACCAACCTTACAACCCACGATACCTGTCACAGTACCAATACCAACATCAGCTCGGAGAAGTGAGCAACCTTTCTTTCTTTAATTAAACTTTCCCTCTATGATTTCTTCATTCTCGCCCTCTCACTCTCACACACAAAAGTATGAACTATTCATGCTTATGTTTAAGTTATTACAATGTGTTCAGATACTAGAGTGATGGGGGCCAGATAGATGGAGATCATTATGCAAGGCATATGCACCATACTTTCTGAACAGGATCCAAAAGTATTGCCCAGAGCAGAGAGTTAGAAGAGATTCCAGATATGAAAAGCAGGAGGCCCTCTAAAGGGTGAAACCTCAGTGGCAGAACAGACTCTATAAGCATGATGGATAAAAGCTCACATACAGCTTTGATATGTGAGCACAACCTGATAATTGCTCCTCAGGAATTTGGTGAAGGGCCTTCACTTTTGTAGGACCCGTGTTCCGAAAGTCTGGTTACTTGAAGCTGAACTATTGCATAGCTGGGCACTATTAAAGAGCTGCCATGTTCTATCCTGAAGTGGGTGTACTTGGTGTCAATAGGGGTATAAATCTTGTAAGCCACTTTTGGGGAACAGCTATACAATAAAAGTTAGCCAATACCCTCATGAGTACCAGAAGGAGCATATTTTAAAACAAAGAAGGTCTTTTTATTAAGTGGACAGAGATGCTTCAGACTCGCCTACCCTTCAGATGCGCTCTCTCTCTCTCTTCCTCTTTTTTGAAACAGGCTTAAGTCCATCTACTTTTATATTTTCCAACATAACTCATAAAAGGACCATAAATATCGTGACTTGCTAAAATGAAAGCTGTTTTCTTCTCCTCCCATGAGACAACTGCCTGAGAGACAGAGTTCATTTCTTTGAACAATCCCTCCTCCGTTAAAGTAAAGCTGCTATCTAAGAGCAGTCTTCAGGGCTTTGTTCTTGTCATAATTTTGACCTGGCTTTGAACTGGCTCCTTTCTGTATTGCTTGTAGAAGTGCAAAGGATGTGGCACTGGAGGGAGCTGAGGAAGAGGATTTGGCTATCATTGGCTGGGCAAAGTCCATGTTTCGAAAAGGGATGTACTTTGGGTTCCTAAAAGTTTATACGTCTGACTCACCAACCAAAATACTATGGACGTAGGAACTACCATACTGGATCAGCCCCAAGGTCCTTCTAATCCAATATCCTGTGCCTGACAGTGGCCAGTATCAGAAGTTTCAGAAGAAGGAGAAAGAAATGCTAAAGTGTGTAGTTATTTCTTTCCTGTGCAGAAGGAATTTTCTTCCTAATCCCCATTGGTTAGTTTATGTTCTGACGCATGAGTGTTAATATCTCTTCCAAACTTCTTTTATCCTTTCCTGTCTAATGTAACTATAGCTGTTTTTAGCATTGTCCTTGTTGATGTCCACCCAAACACTGTGATGGCATGTTTAGATGCTGCCCATCAACATTCAGGGGTGGATCCCAGCCCTCACTGAAGAGATTAGCAAGGACGTGAACCCAGGAACTGGAAAATAAAGCTAAACTCAACAGGAAGAATTTTTCTAAGAGGAAACTGTAAAAAGAGCAAGTTGCTGAGTTACTTTCTACTGTTCGATCTGCATGTAGCTGCTAACTGGGATGAGGAAGTTGCTTGCAAAAGACCACTTTTGCCTTTCAGATATTTAAGCCATGAATGCACTAGGAAATGGAACCTTGGCTGAAATTGGTTTTCAACAACCTTTTCCCTTGAACCATTTCTGAAAATGGCATAAGTGCTAAGGCAGACCTGATAAAAGTGTTTTCAATTCAGTTTCAAGAAGCAGTTCTGAGATTTTCTTCCACTAAGGCTCAGTTATGTTTTCTGAAGTAGTACTGAATACCCTGGGAGCTGCTGGGTGTAAAACAGTATTGAAAATCAGGCCACAGCCTAAATATGAACTTAGGAGCCCAACTTTAGGCACCCAGGGCGAGTCTATCCTGACGGCAGCAAAGTCGCCACCGTCAGCGCGATCTTCAGTTTTCCATTGAGGCGTCTGTGTAGACACGCTCAATCGAAAACCGAACTGGAGCTGTAACACGAGCTCCGTAACTGCACTAACACTACACCGACCGGACACCATTTCTGGTCAGCTTAGTGTAGTGTGTAGTGAGGGTTTAAGAAGTTGGCAGGAGATACACAAGGTATTTTACATACCTTGCGTATCTCCCATCGACTGCCACCAAAAATGGTGGCTAGTGTAGACTAGAGCCCAGTTTTGAAAATTGTGGCCCGCCCTTTCCGTTCTTATGATGTGAGCTCACAAACACTGGATGGTGCTGAGATACTCTGTCTCAATGGCTAGATGAGGAAAACAGGGTAATAACAATAAACCAAATAAAATAAGTCACCTTCCCTCATTCAAATCCAGATCAGATGAAAGCAGAACTGCAATGCAGTTTCAGACTGTACTATAAACAACAGCTGCTCCCCTGAAAGTTATTTTCATCTTACTCTTAGAATGTATAGAATGTTCTAATTCGTCAACTTCTTTTGCTTGTATTGATCATCTTAAGAAGCTGCCTTTTTATTTTATTACAAAGCTCCATAAGTCTGGAGAACTTATATACAATCCTAGAAATGTAGGGCTGGAAGGGACCTCAAGAAGTCATCAGTTCATGTGCCCTGTGCTGAGATAGTAAAAGTAAACCTAAGTAAAGTAAACCTAGATCATCCCTGACAGGTGTTTGCCCAAGCTATTCTTAAAATCCTCCAGTGATGCGAATTCCACAATCTCCCTTGGAAGCCTATTCCACAGCTTAACTAGCTGTAGAGTTAGACAGGTTTTCCTAACACCTAACCTCAATCTCCAGTTGCTGCAGTTGACATGGAGAACTATTGATCACTGACCTCTTTATGATAACCCTTAACATATTTGAAGATGGTTACCAGGTCCATCTCAGTTGTATTTTTTCAAGACTAAACGTGTCTAGGTTTTTTACAGACCTTTCCTTATAGTCTGGGTTTTCTAAATTGTTTTAATTGGGGTTTTGTTTTGGGTTTGTTTGGGTTTTTTTGGTCTCCTCTGGAATCTCTAATTTGCTCACATCTTTCTGAAAGCATGATGCCCAGAACTGGACATAGTACTCCAGTTGAGACCTAACCAGTGATGAGTAGAGCAGGACAGTAGCCTCCCATGTCTTACATAAACCATTCCTGTTAATACACTGCAAAATGATATTAGCATTATTCACAACTGCATCACATAGTTGACAAATTCAATTTGTGATCCACTTTTTCTTTCATTTGAAAGTAGCAATGTTTACAAGTAAATAGAGAGATCTGAAATCCATTCAAGGGGTTCAGGAGATGGAGAGTGCAGCTTTGCTATACTTCGTGGAAATGAAAAGATGAGGCACTTGTTCACGATGTGTTCAATGGTTTGAAAGTTTCCACATTTGCGCTATGGCAAATCCTTGACTTTCCATTTGTGCATCAGGTGTGCACATCTTCCATGTAGTCTTAATATTATTTATGGTCATCTGCTACCTTCAGCAGAGCATGAAACCATGTGGTTCAGAAGTGGGATCCTCTATGAGGTGCTTGTTGTTTATGTCAGAGTACGCTCTCTGCATTCACCATGTGTCTCCTGGGTTGAAGTTGAATGACAGAACAGCTTCTCTAACTACCCAGAATGGTTGCTGGGACTTAAGGATAATGAACAATATTTTCTTGAAGACGGAGCTTCTGGTAAGTGAGAGATTTCTTGTGTTCATGCAATGTAGCCACCTCCCAATGGATGGTTAGAGGAAGAATGTTTGTGAGGACTGGAAGCCAAGGAAGTAGCGTGGACTCAGGGCCGTCCCTAGGGGGGAGCGGGGCCCAAAGCCAATCGGCCTAGGCGGGGCCCCCAGCACCCCCCATACTGGTGGGAAGTGCGATGGGGGGCATCCTGCCCCCCCCCCAGGACCCCGGTCCCCCCCCCCCCAGAGAGCCAGCCCCGGAAGCCGCAGCCACCCGCCAGGCAGCGGGGAGCCGTGGCTGCAGGCCAGGAAGCTGAGGCCGCCTGCTGGGCAGCGGGGAACTGCTGCCACGGTCCTGGCCCCAGGGAGCCGCGACCCTGGGCGGCGGGGAGCAGGTCACAGACACGGGAACCATCTCCGGCCGAGGCTGCCGCCACCCCAGCTGCAGCCAGGACCCCAGGTGGCTGTGGCTGGTCCACAGGCCGGGACCCAAGCACCTGCTCCTGGCCCACCCTGCTGCCTTCAGCTTCACGAAGGCAGCGGGGAGCAGGGGCAAGCACGGCCATGGGGGGGACTGCAGTGTGGGCCCCCACACTGCCCCGCTGGGAGCAGGACAGCGCGGGGCCTGGGGCAATGGCCCTGTTCGCCCCCCCTAAAGGATGGCCCTGAGTGGCCTTCAGGGTTCCATTTATAAGCCTCCTAGCCACATTTAGCTGAATATTGATGAGTTCCACATGTGAGCTTCTTTCACAAACAGGTGTGCAGGACTCAGCAGTAGAATATATTAAAGCAAGCATTGCCATCATAGTGTTGAGCAACACAAGCCCAGACAGATCCTACTAGATTTGGATGATATTGATGCAGCTCTTTGTTTTGTGGCACACCTCAGTGCTGAGTTACAGGTTTCCCCATTCTAGTAGGAAGGCAAACCAGAAATGCAGAACTTTAGATCTGGCTATGAGAATCTCTCTGCATACTTGATAGGGTTTCTGTTTGTGTTTGATCAGGCTGCTAATCAAACTGCAACATGAGAGATCTGTTAGCATTTCTAACTGGCATTTACAAGTCTAAACAAGCCTAATTTTCTTCTAATCCTCTTTTTCCCAAGCAGAGATTGGTAAACAGCCATCCTCTGTAGAGGCTTTTATTCATCAGTACATATACCCTCAAAATTAACTTGCACTCTTGTAGCTGCAAGATGACAGAGAGAGGTAAAGACAAAAGGCTTGTCAATATTGCAGTGAGCCAGGGGACTCAATTACAAGGTGTCATTCTGTAGCATGAGTGGGGCCTTAAGAATGATCTTTCACTGGGCAGAAGCCATGCACATGATGTTTCAGTGATATGGTTAAAATACTGTACAATACTCAGGTCATCCACAAGGTCCCTACCGTGTACACATTCATGGCCCTCTTAAAAACCTGTTTGCCATGTTGCCTGCAATTAATCCAATTTAACTTCCATAGAAAATGCATATTATCCACCTATTATTGTTCCCAATCCTCGTTCCCCTTAACTTTATCTCCTTCTTTGTCTTTAGAATATGAGCTCTTTGGAAAAGTGACCATCTTTCTTTCCATGCTTGGAAATCCTATCACACACAGTGGGTGCTACTGTAAATAAATAGTAATGACACTAGATTCTGTTTACACTACAAAATGGAACTATGTTGTAATTTGATTTGATGGTGATTATAAAGTAAATAGGCCCTAACCAGTCAAAGAGAAAATAGTATTCACACCATTTGGAAGATTGTACATTGGCAATCACCTTTCTTCTTTGCTGTTCAAAATATTTCCCAGCCATTCAGAAAGTACGCTAGCAGCAGAATATAACCCAGTTCAAGGTCTTTAATGCTGCTGCTGAGAGCAAAAAGATTTTCTCATAGAAATCTCTAGTTCAACATCATCCATTTTGTCCGAGCAAAATTTCATTACAGTGTTAGAACATGACATGGATTCTTAACAACATTTCTAGCAAAACAAACAGGTATCCAATATTTTAAAGCTACTGTCAGCAATTAAAAAAGAAATCTAACATGGAATTTTACACATTGGAGTAATAGTAGCTGCTTGTTAGCATTTTCCATCTGAGGATCGCAGAGCACTTTACAAAATTGATTACTGAAGCCTGACAGCCCCCCCCCCCCCGTGTAGAAGGGCAGTATGATGATCCCCCATTCCACAGATGGGAAAACTGAGGCACTGAGGTTTTTTTCCTTTGTTATTTGAAAGTCTGTTTTCACTTTATCAGCAGACTTGCCGCATTATACAGGGAATGCATTCTTTATTTTCATCCTTTTGAAACCGTAGGTCTTGTTCTCTCTTAAATTTGGATTGTGCTTGCCACAACTATGAATAGTGATAGCTGTTAAGCATTGCCATATAGGAAGCATGCTTCACAACTATTTTCTAAGCCCAAAACAACAAAAATCCTGTGGCACCTTAAACACTAACAAAGTTCTTCAGGCATAAGCTTTCATGGGCTGCAACCCACTTTGTCAGATGCATCTTTCGTTGTTTTTGCTATATACAGGCTAACACGGCTACCCTTCTGAAATTTTCTAAGCCAGTTAAGGTTAGCATAGTGGCAACGCAGTGTTACAGTCCAGAGAGGACTTTTGTCCTGTGAACTATGCTGACTGTTGCCAAATGTTTCCCTTTCATGACTCTTTCATCTCTCAGACCCTCTTTGGGTGCTTATAATTATTTTATAACAAATAATAATAATTAATAATATCGTTTTTATTACATTAGCATCTAAATGCTCCAACTAAGAATCAGAACCCGATTGCGTCACTATACAAACACACATAAACTGTTCCACAGCCGGGACAATTCACTGTGCTGTCCCAGGTCTTGAAACCAGGCCCGTGTGTTTCCAGGCAGCCAACCACGCTGCTGAAACCTGGGGATAGATAGCCGAAGACAGCAGAACTGCAGCCTCAGCCCAGGCACTACCCACCGGAGCCCTGACTGAAGGATCGCCCTGTCCACCAGGTAGGCCAATCATGCTATTGAAACCAGATGGAAGCACAGGAAGCTGTCTTAGCAATTAGATGGCCCCCATTGCTGCTGCATCTGACCCTGGTGGTGCCTCTTTCCTGCAATCTGCACCCAGTCCTGTTCCTGATTCCTCCTCCACTCCTGACCTGCTCCTGACTCCTGCCTTCACTCTTAGTTCCTGCCATGCTCTTGTTCCATGGCTGTTCAACGCCTCTCCCCCAGTTCCTACCCTTATGCCATCTTTCCGACCTACCAATCCTGGCTCTGAACCCTGGGTCTGACTTCTAATTCCTGCTCTGACTGGTAGGCCAGACCGCCTACATCTGTGTCCTACCATCCATTTTGGTAGGACCAATAACAATTTGTACAGTAGGCCTGTAGGTCAAATCATGTCATACGAAGCAGTAAGATCCAGGAATGCTGTGCCTGGTCTGGCATTCTCAGTGTAAGGGTAAGTGACAGCACTCGACTGCAGGCACTGTAGTTTAGATTGAAGCCTGCTTTGATGTACATGCAGGAAATCATCAACAGTAGCGACCATTCTTTGAAGAATAGGCTTTCAAGTAATTTGTACACACACTCCAACGCAGTGGTCTTTCCTGGGTGAGCACTCTAGCCACCAGACTATAGAATCATTCTCATGTCTCTCTGTCTCTGGATCGATGACTCATTATCTGTCCAAAGTGGAACGGCCTCAACAGGGGAGACGAGGGAGCCCACATCAGAATATCCCAGAGCTGAGTAATTAGGGCACTCACCTGGGAGGTTGCAAATCACTGTTCAAATCCCATCTCTCGTAAAGTTCAGGGGAGACTTCAGCCAGAGGTCTCCCACATCTGAGGCGAGTACCCTCACCATTAAGCTCAAAGCAATGAGGGGATGTATGCTGCCATGATGGTAGTGGTGGCACTACCAGTGTGTGAGCTTGCCTGCAGGGCCCAATTAGCACCCACTGGATCCAGCCCTACAGACAGGTGAGGGGCAGAAATGTCCCCAGTTTGTGCATCACTCTGGGGTTTAGGGGCAGATAGGCACCTGGACACCTAAAGGGAGACAGCAGTGTATGTGTCCAAAGGAAGAAAACTAAGCACCTATGGAATTTTCAGAGTGAAAACTTAGATGCATAACGTGTTTAGGCATCTACAGGGTTAGGCATGCAGTGGTGCAAAAACGGGCATTTAGGCACTTACATCTGGGACTCAGGCACCTAGCTCCTTTTGTGTATCTAGGCCTTAGTAGACTCACCAGAGCGTCAGTTTCAGTATTAGCCACCTCATCCCCATTCTCTCCAAGACTCTACAATTCCTAAAAACCGCCTGAATCTCTCATTCATCAGCCTTGCTTTATTTTCCCTTCAACTGTGAACATGGCCTCACAGATGTAGGATGGTTTTTCCAGGTTTTCATTTTAATTCAGACATTTTTCATTTGAGTTTCATAGTGTGTACAAGGTGCTGGACTGACACCACAAGAAACTTGAAGTGCTCTCTGAATCCACTGAACACAAGCTTTATAGACAATTACTCGGCAAACGTTTCCTCACCCCGCCCATCTGTTTCAACACTTACCTGAATAGACCACCATTATAGGGTCTCCATGGCATTTTCAATCCTGGCCTCTTTGCTGGCATTGCCAGTTATGAAGCTAATTAGTAACTGTAGGGAAGGTTTTATGATGTGGACATCTTTGAACTGGCAACTGGACTTAGGTCACCAATTCATTTCACACACGAAACCAAGCTGATAATGGCTTTCATTTTATACTGCCCTATGCAGGGTTTGAACCAGTGACTAAGGATTCATTTAGTATTACCAAGATACTGAGCCAGTCATGTTAGGCAAATTTTGTTTTATGTTGTTTGGTCCGTGGAAATATTTTGCAATGCTCTGCTAATAATCTAGTAAAAGATACCATTGAGCAGATTTAGTGTTTGAATGAATATCAGTTTAAATTATAGGCATATATTAGAGATCTCAAATTGAAGGGAAGTTCTGGTGGGGTACTACAAGCTGAGGTCTTTCTCCCAAGTAAAATGGTAGAGACATGATGACAAAAAATTGTATCACTTTAGAGCAGTGAGACAGGGTAACAGGCATCACAACCCAATACCAGATCACAATGTGGTGTCATGGGCTGGCTGGAACAGGAGGCCTATGACAACTGCAGGTGAGACTAGCCAGTTGGCAGACAACCCAGACCAGAGTGAGATTCTTGCCTAGGTTGCTGCAGGCAGGAATGCAGGATCATCAATACAATGCATGGCGTGTTATAATGGGCATATGGACAGTTTTGCTGCTCCCCTGCTCCACCCCTCACAGGCTGGTTTTGGGGTTTTTTTTAACACATTAATAAAAACATGATCTTTGCAAAAGGGAGCAGATTAAACCTCTGCTTAGCTTAAATCCAACCTGGCTATCATCTCTCTGGCTCATTTGTGGCTATCCCCTGCATGTGTGTGGCAAAAGAAAACAGCAAAGGTACAAGAAACCTTCCCCCAGCCCTTGGGTTGCCAGAGGTACAATACCTCTGGTCACTCTTTCTACAGTATTACAGCTCCACACTGCCTCTCCCCTCCCTACAACATGAGACGGTATCTAGAAGACACAATCAGACCCAAAATGTTAGAAGAGTTTATGATACATACCCACCAGGGCCAGAGAGATGATAGCTGGGTCTTCCCATTAATTAATTAAGATTTTGAGCCAGATTCTTTGCTGGTGAAAATTGGCATAGCTTCCCCAATGTTGTTAGGGCTATTTCAGTTTACACCAGCTGTGGATCTAGCCCTTCCTTTCTATTTCTACAAAACTTGTCTGCTGTTTTTTGAGCTTGACTGCCTCCATTATGTGAATGTAGGCTGACTACTATCTAATAAAATCTTCCCTGCCCCATATGTTGCCCTAGCCTCTCCTTGATTAGTGATCCCTGTGTCTTCCCTACTGTTGATGTCAAGTGCACAGCTCTGTAATTTCCCAGCAACCCTTCTCAAATACTGGCTTTTAATTAGCTTCTCTCTCTTTTATAGGCACTTCCTCTAGTGCTCAGAGAGCCTTTGAAGTGATTTGGCTGTTGGTACTCCCTCCCCACCATCCGTTTTTGTTGTTTCCTTGCAGAATTCTAGGATAGAATTTCTTATCTTTTCCAAAGGTCTAATTTCTTGCTCCATCGTGATCCTAATTTCCTTCAGGATTTCTTCTTCCTCTCCTGGGAAATTTGTCTCCATTTCTGGCATCTGTCCCTCCTAGCCCTCCCCTCTCTTTTCTTTTTTTTTTTTTCCCAAAGACAAGAGGAAAAGAATCCATTTAATATTTTTCTGTAGTAACGTCTATCTCATCTGTCAATAAATTACCCTTTGTCTTCTCTGGGAGACCCTCTTGTCTCCTTTTGCTGACCTTATTCTGTACCTTGCCTGATTTTTTTTTTTCAAGGGAGGATGCAATATCCCTGGGCTGTCATTCCATGAAGAACAGCTGTCATTCCTCCCATTGCGCTGCATGTGTGTGTGTATGTGTATTTGAAGGGTGGAGAGAATATGGGGAAGATAGGGAACTGCCACTGAGAAAGATGATGATCCTACTTACAAATGTGAATTTATTTTTTATTCATTATATTCAACTGGGAGTTCCTTCTTTTTCTCTCATTAGGTTCAGTCTGTCATCTGCTGATTAAAGAGAATCTAAAATGAATTGATTAGTTAAAATAACATGGGCAATTCCCAGAATATTTATTTTATATAACTACATGGATTTCTAAACTTTTTTTTTTCTGTTTGTCATTCCTTTACTATCTCTGTGACTGGGAATGAGTTATTACTGTCAGAGTCCTCTTCTGATGTTACAGAGTATGATTCAGGGAGCAAATCTGAATGTTGAGGAAAACAAATGACTTTCAAGATCTTTCTATTGTAAGACACTCAGATGCTCACTGATAGAGTTAAGGGGTGTGGCATACTTTTCTGCAGCCAGCCAAAGAGACTCATGACGCCATCTACTACACAACCTTTTCTCCTCCCACCCCCATTCTTTTTGGGATAATATGAACATTCCCTGTGCTTCTCTTAATTCAGGGGCCACAATTCTGCCTGGCCCTTATTCTGGACATCCAAAGAAAGGGGCAAGCTCCTTACTCCTTTTCCCTGCCTCTCTTGCACATTCGTAAGAGGGCAAAGCAGAATCCAGCTAATATTAAAGAATAATAAAATAATATCACTTTGAAAAGGAAATTGTACTTTCTGATTAAATAAACCAGTATTTTTTTAAAAAAAAGATAATAGAACCTCTCTATGATAACCCCATTATCATTATATTTAAGCACCTCACAATCTTTAACAGATCTCACAGTGCCCAGGGTGAGGTAAGGAAGTGCTGTTATCCTCATTTTACGAATGGAGAGCTGAGGCACAGGGAGATGAAGACTTATACAAGGTCATAAAGGAAGTCTGAGTGGGGGAGGGAATCAGGGATTTAAAGCCAGCTCTTCCAAATCCTGATGACCACTCAACCTCTTCCCCCCAAAAGACTAAGGAGCTTACTTTGCAACAACAGCTGTGAGAGTTTGATGTCTACAGTACTAATATTTTGGGCCTGAGTCTTGTTTACATCAAAGCCCTCTTTCAGTGTGGGGTCTTGATGTAAACGAAAATCAGGGCCTTTGTACGTCAATACCATCTTTCATCTGAGGACGTTGACATGCTTTCCATACATTAATTAATTACCCTCACATGCCTCACTGAGGTAACTATGATTAACCACATTTTACAGATGAGGTCATTGAAGTGCAGGAAGGGGAAGTGACTTACCCAAGATCGCACAGCAAGTCAGTAGAGCAGTCAAGCAGAGCTGAGAGTAGAGCCCAGACCTCCTAACTCCTGTCCTCTGCTCTCATGTTTTCCCTCGTATCTTACATCTGTGAAAGCATTACGGTGCTGGGGAAAATGTCAGACTGAAAAGATTTGTCAGTCAAAGACTCTGTCTACACTAGCAAAGTTTTCTAAATATTTTCTACCATTGCTGACACCAATTCTGCATTAATAGTGTTGGGAGTCCCTCATGGGGATGGGCTGCTGGATTCTGCCATTTTTTCTGCCATGTCACATAACTCTTCAGGTTTAGCTGACGTGATATTAAAAGCACCTTGGCATCAATAGGTTTTAGAACATTGCTAACACCATTGAAGCTAAACCAGTAATGATGGGACATTTTCAGAGTTTTGTAAATCAGTGGTTTTCAGCCTGCAGCCTGTAGGCTGCTTATGGACCAGTCAGCTCACAGCTGTGGCCCATGTGACATCCGAAGGGCTGCACGGGTAGTATTGGATGTGGCCCACAGTGGTAAATAAATTGAGAACCACTGATATAGACGATCGATGACTTTGTCCTGATGTAATTATTAGTTAGTTGATACCCTACTGGAGAGCTGCAGTGTGCATGAAAATATGTAGAAAAAGGCAGAACTGGAATTTTCTCTTTTCTGTTCCTATAATTGAACACCTCTTTCTTAAATAAATAAATAAACTAGACAAAAGTCCTAAATTGTTATTGCTCTTACACTTTTACTGTTCTTTTACTTCTGACACATGCGTTTTGCAGCGAAAGTGGGCGTGAAGTGAGATCTACGTTCTCTGGCTCCTTCTCTTCATCTCCGATTAGCAAACTGGCAGTTTTCTGATTGAGGATGGCTAATTATTCATTCACATTAGGTCATATTTAGATCACGTGTTTTTGAGTCCTTTGCTTTTCTCTGTGATCAGAATATTTATATTACATTGACATTTTTCTTAAAATTCTCATGATTTGGACCCGTTTACAAGGCCTGCCTGCAGAGGGAGACTCGTGGCAAAAGCTGGCTCACTCGGGCAGCTTTTCCTTCTGTATTTTTCAGAATGTTTTCCCTGATGAGGCCCCAGGATTACTGCAAATCAGTCCCAGGAAGAGCTGCTGCTCAATTAGGCGAGAAGAAACTTGAAGGAAAAAAGGAATAAAGTCAGCAAATTGCTTGAGATAACAATCTCCCCCTACCCGTGTGTCTCTGTAACTAAGAGGATTAGCTGAACTTTATGTGTCACACCAAAACTGACAATAAGCGACAGTGACTTCCTCCCGCTGGCGCTTGTACCTTCACATGTTTCATTTTCCTGCTGGTACTACAGCCTCACCCCTTGCCAACTGTATGACAAAATTAAAAATGAATATGATAGTTCCTTTCCTTTCCTTAAAGATTTATGACTAAAAAACAAAACAAAGCTCAGCTGTAACACTGACACTATGTATTTCTCACCACCCTATGGCAATATGCCCCTTTTCAGAGAGTATAAGCTGGCAAGGAGAAGTATGGGGCTGCTATGTTCTCTCTGGCTTTACCTAAGGTCATTCCCTGCTTTATATCAGAGAGAGAGAAAGAATGGCCCAAAATCTGCTCCCATGAAAGTCAATGGCAAAGCTTCCACTGGAACAAGATCAATCCAGAAAGAGAGGAAAAGCAGAAGCCTAGCTGACACAGGACTTACACCAGTTTAAGACCCCCATGTAGACATAGCTCCGTACAAAGTAATTTGACCACAATTTAGCCCCATCCATCCTGAACAGCCAAATATTTTTAGCTGGACCTGTTTAAAGAGAATTTTAAAGCCCTTTGAAACCCACTGTGGAGTTTGCCAGAGAAAGATTTGTCTGAGTGAAAGAATTGGAGTGAGAGGGCGTAGTCTCTTTTCCCCTTTAGTCACAGATAGTATTCCTAAGAAAAGAGGTTAAAGCTAAGCTTCTTATGGGGTCCATAGGAACGGGAGCAAAAATGTGAAAGCAAAATATTACCAGGATGTGCAGGGCAGCATAGAGGCACATGAAGAAGTAAGCAGCTGTACCTTCATGAAGAGGTCAATGAAGAGATAGTAGATGGCATTCAAGAAGGGTTGGGATAGGGAAAAGGCTTTTTTTTAAATCACTGGCCTAAACAAATTGTCATGTGGGACTCAGGTGATTCACCATGGGCACGGTTTAAGGTGAAATATTTGAGGACTGCAAAATTTGCAAGAGATACTGGTGAAATGTGATAAAATGCAGGGAATTTTCCAGTTTTTATTGAAACCAGTTTTTTGTGCTGGTCACACTGTGTTGCTACACAACTCCTCAAACCTAAGGGCTTGTCTACACTTGCAATACTATAGGCTATGTCTACACTTGCACTTTTAAGTCGACTTTAACTAAGTCGTCTTAACTAAGTCGACTTAAAGTCAACTTAGTTAAGTCGACTTAGTGTGTCTACACTTAAAATTAAAGTTGACTTAAAGGGGAACTTACAAAGTCGACCTAGAGCATCCACACTGGATGCTCTAGGTCGACTTTGTGGGTCTGGGGGGACCTTGGGCAGGTCCATGGTGGCGGGGGGGGGCACCCCCTGTGTACAATGGGGCAAAGGGGGATAGGGACCCTGGCAAGGCAGAGCCCTGTGTGTGATGCTGTCTGGATTTAGGGAAGCATTTATGATATTATTTTCTATGGATATCTCATAAATGCTATAATCCATAGGAACTATGTCATGTTTGGTATCAATAGAAAGGTAGTAATTTGCTGGGAATGATTATATAGTTTATGTCTAGGAATTCTATTTCGATTAGAAGTTAAGAATTTGATGTTATATCCATACTTTAACTTGTGTCCTTCTGGACAAATGTCTTAGGCCTTGTACACACTACAAAGTTATTGCGCGATAAAGCCCTTTATTGCGCAATAACAAGCAGAGCGTACACACACAAAAGCCTCTTATTGCGCGGCAAGAGCCCTCTTGCTGCGCAATATGTAAACCACCAAAACGAGCGTGGTAAGGCTTATCACGGAACAGTTGTTCCGTGATAGCTGCTGTGTGTATGCTTTTCGCGCAATAGGCAGCCTCCGGAAATGTCCCAGAGTGCCCAACCGGGCCACTCTGGGACATTGGAGCTGTCAAATGTCAATTTCACTGCTCCAGCTGAGCAGTGAAATTGACATCGGGATCGTGTGGGGGCAGAAGCTCCGCCGGAGCTTCTGCCCTCACCCGAGCCCCTGGACTGAGCTGGGGGGCTGGCTGGGGTTCGAGCCAGCC
>ML685767.1:19576066-19607764 GCA_007922175.1 Pelusios castaneus | reverse complement strand
GCTGGGGGGCCGGCTCGAATGGGAGCCGGCCCCCCAGCACAGTCCAGGGGTTCAGGTGGCGGCGGGGGCTGGCAACGCAGCCCCCCCTGCCACCGAAAGCCTTGCAGCTGGGCTAGGGGGCTGGCTGTGGGCAGTGCATGGTGGGACAGGTGCCCACCATGCACTGCTCTTCTTTCGCAAAGGAGCATTCACAGGGTGAATGCTCCTTTGTGAAAGAAAGTGCACGTATGTACACGAGAAAGCGCTATATTTATAGCTTTACTTGTCCCGCAATAACTTATTGCGGGACAAGTATTCTCGTGTGTACATAGCCAAAGGGCCAGATTCTCTGGTGTGGTTTGGGTTGTAGTGCTGATGTAATCTGGACATAAAATTGAATGAGCTGGCCCATGGAGGATCACCCAGAGACAAAATTGAAGAGTAGCAATCCAGTATGCTTTTGATTACATTTTCATTCTGGAGAGTATTCACCCTTAGTTACAAATAGATGATCTGAATGACAAACAAGTTTTAAAGGGGAAGCTGTGTTAGTCTAATTCAGCAAAATGAACAAGGAGTCTGGTGGCACTTTTAAAGACTAACAAATTTATTTATCGCATGAGCTTTTTGTGAGAGAAAATCCCACTTTGTCAGATGCTTTCATCTTTAAACGTTTGACAAAGTGAGATTTTCTCCCATGAAAGCTCATGCGATAAATAAATTTGTTAGTCTTTAAAAATGCCACCAGACTCCTTGTTTGTTTTGCTGAATGACAAAGTATATCATAAATAGCATGGAATATCATGAAAATAAATGTAGGTATAGAACCAATGTGTACAAGGCTTTTCTTTGCCATTCCATAGTATGTTCATTTCCACCAATATATTCTAGGATATCAGACTATACATAACAATAAAAATGACATACTTCTAACACAACACTCATAGCCTGCTTTTAGAAAAAAGCTTTTTCTGATGCATCCCTTATGAGTCAGCTCTGCTCCACTCTCTCCTCAGCCCCTCTTTTTTGGATCCTTCAGTGTCTGCCTCTGTTGTTGTTCATAGCTTTCTCCAGCAGCAGCCTGCAAGATATTGGTTCTTCCCAGTATCAGTGCTACCCGGAGTTTTGAATATTGGCAGTGAAATGGAAGTCAATGGAAAGAGTCCTACTGGACTTACATCAGGCCCTTATAGAAAAATATTGCATAGATTCTTTTCAGTTTCTTCTTTTTCCTTATATGAGTTATATTATTCCTTTCCTTTGTGTGTAGATATACATGCTACAAAATTTTCTAAAGAATATGATTAAAGTTATTCATCATTTTAATTCGGCTGAGTTTTTGAACTGAGCAACTTAACCTGCAATTTTTTGTCACCTTGCCTGTTTAAGATTATTGTCCAGTCTTCTTTGTGAAGCTATGAAAGTTTTTAACATAAAGCCAGTTTTGGTTGTAGACTTCAATATATATTGTCTACTTTTGATGAGCGAGGCACAAAGTCTGACTCTCTTTTTCTTTTAGGCTAGTCAAATTTGATGGAGGGTATGGGAGAGGTTAATGTATTTGTTTGAGAGAGATATCCCTGGAGCTTTGTGTTGTCCAAAACTGGAGATGTGTTATGATGAGTATCTTTAAAGAGAAAATTACTTCCCTGTAATTGTTGTTCTCTGAAGATATGAAAGACTACCACTCACAGACCCTCTCTGCACAGAATTGTAGGTACTACTATTTCATTTTCTTATTATTCAATTCCCTTTTATTCATAGGGGATTAATTTCACTTTGAGCTTGGGGAGTGCCTGTCTTGCACATACAGTTATGATAGGTATTTTCACAGGATGCACTTGCAGATTTTGCTCTATTTGAAATGCCTTTTCTCAGTCTAACTGTTGTATTTGAAGATGTTTTTGTACAGGAGTATCTATTTTACTATTGTGATTGCCTACTTATGCCATTCTTCAGCAGCTTGTCGGCAATAAAATAGTTAACCAAAACTGTACAATGTACAGCATTTCTTCTTCTAATGTATCTGGTGTTCATGGCATTTTTAATCTGCCTTGGCGCACCTTACACTTGCAGCAAACACTGCATGAGTACAAGGGGTCTCCTTTGATTGTCATACTTCTTATATATTTTCAGAAGTAACAAAACATTGTAAAACAGCCACATGAAGGCACCTGCTCCATGGGCTGTGAGCTCATGCCTTAGGTGAGGGGGAGCAGTATGCCCCCCCCCCCCACCTGGCTTGCCTCCTGGTCCGTCTGGTGCACCTTGGGCAATTTCTCAGATCCACTCCCAGCTTGAATTGTGCTTGGCATGGTTTTTATCCCCTGGATCCCGCCCTGCACATACAAAAGCGATCAGTCCCATCACGCAGCAATACAGCCACACCCCAACGTGTCAGGGGCACAATGCATTTCCGCCGTGGCGGGGCCGGCCCTGCTCCCGAGCTGGAATAGTCCCCAGACAAGCAGCACACAGGGAACAACTAGCACAAGGTGCAGCTCTCCCCCTCCCATCATCACTCGCACTGCGCAAGCGCGCACTCTCTAGTGCGGAGGTGGCGCGCGCACCGAGGCCGTTTACATCGTAACGCAGGCTGGGGCAGAGGTGAATGGCAAGGGAAGTGGCGCACGCGCAGAAGCGCTGGCGGGGTGAACGCGGAGGGGCGCGGGAGGGAGGGTGAAAGGGAGGGCGGGTGGCGCATGCGCGGAGCGAGCCCCTGGCAGGGAGGGCGAGGGAGCACAAAGCGCGCAGGCGCAAAGGCCGGGCGGAGGAGAGGGGGAGGGGAGGTGGCGGCGGCTGCGCGAGTGGGGCGGGGGGCAGGGAGCGAGCGAGCGAGGGAGGGTTTATCGGGCGGCCGATTTTGGTTAAAATATTCAAAATGGCGGACGGAGGAGCTGCGAGTCAAGATGAGAGTTCGGCGGCGGCGGTGGCGGCGGCAGGTAATCATTACTGCGTTTTACATATTCATATTCATACTCGCGCGCGCGGCCCCCCCGCCGCCCGCCCGCCCCGCTTAGCATAATTTATTAGTACTCCGGATTATTATAATTAACGGCGCAGGGGGAGCGGGGGCGGCGGCAGCCTCCCCGTGCGGGAGACACGCACACAGGCGCGGGGGGCAAGGGGGCGCCTCCTCGCCCCCGAACCCGACCAGGGGCCGGGAGCGCCCGTCATGCAGCCGCTTTCCTTAGTCCTGGCGGGGCGGGCCCGGCTCGGGCGGGGAGCTGGGGGGGCAGCGCCCAGAGTTGGGGGCACCCCGCCCCCTTTCCGAGCGGCGCCGCGGCCCCCGGGGCTGTCGCTGCTGCGGGGAGCGGTGGTTTTGGGGGTGGCTTCCCCCGTCCTCCCCTCCCCGCCCCCTTGGGCAGCGCTGTTTCCCCAGCACCCGAGGCCTGGGTTTAGTGGGGGGCTGGATGCGGCGGTCCGGGGGATCCCCTCGTTCCCCACACAGCGAGGGTGCCTCAGACCCGCTCGACTTTTTTGGGGGGTCTCCCCCGGGCGAGTGGGTGCGGGGGTCGCTGGTACCCTGTGGGCTGGGCTGCCCTGACATCTCCCCCGTCCCCCGCTTCCCTAAGAGGGAGGGCGGGCAGAGCAATGGGGCGCCCCGGGATAGGCCCTGGGGTGTCTTAACAGCGATGCCCTGACGGCCCCCCAGCTCCGTGGGGGTGCGTGGGGTGGCAGCGCTGCTGGGGAGCGGGGTGGGAGGCTGGCTGCCAGGGGTGCGGGGCCGGGCTCTCTCCCCTCTCGGTCTTGGTCTCATTTGAATAATGTCTAATTCGGGGAGGTTTATATTATTGAAATGGCTGCCTGGCTTTCCCCGCCTCTCATGTTTAGTAATTCAGACCTTTAATAACAGCCACTCAGAGCCCAAAGCCGTGTTTATATTTTACATTCGCCCCATGTGCTTTTGTGGTTCAATATGATTCTTCTTTCTTGCTCTCTCACTTTTTAAAAAATTTCTTGGCAACCCACAGGGCCCAGAGATCAAACCCAGGCTGTGTGAGGAGGTGGAGGGGGGAGGGAGAGGTAGGCCTTGGATCCTCTGGCAGATGCCTAGGCCTCACTCTCTGCTGCTTGATTTATTTACTAATAACCAAAATGACCCCCCCACCCCACCCCCGCCAGCAAAACCAAAACCCTCCTGGGGCTTGAGCAGCATCAGAACTACCCACATCTTCGCTCGCACTCATGTCTTTTAAATAAGAGGCTTATTTTTAATTTATAGCATCACAAGACTGTAAAACTGCCCCTTTCATAACTGCTTTTTTCAGTGTTCATTGGGCATTTTTCATCCCTTTGTCCACGATTTACTTTTTTTTTTAAAAAAAGGAGTTGCTTTTAATTCACACTTCTTGGAGCTGTGAGATTTGCAGAACGCTTTCAAAATCTAATACATTTCGCCATATCCCCAAATGCAAACTAGATTTAATGCATTGAAGCTAAGCTTGAATTTTTAATTTGTAACACACTGGCTCATACAATATTAAATAAAGTAAACCTCATTTTGCTTAATGTTTAAAATGTGGGTGCTGTATAGCTGTCCTGTGTGTTTGATGCTTTTGTTGATGTCCATGGCCTTTTGGAGCTATTTTTAATTGAAATTTGGCTTTCAAGGCTGACTGAGCTTCCTAGAGGCAGTACAAGCTATGAAAAACAAAAACAAGATAAGTTTTCTGTGTTTGTATGCCATAGTTGGTTGAGTGAAAATTGAAAAATATTTTCCTCTTTAAATTGTCAGGGCTAACTGTTATAGCCAGAGACCAGGCAACTTGACAACAAGCAAAATGGATTCCTTTTTAGAGGGAGGTGATGGAGTAATTTTATTGTAATGTAGCATTAGTGTAGATAAAACTGTGTTTTCTTGTTAGTGACCATTGCTTTCACTTTGTAAAGGAAAAGGACCTGACAGAAGGGTGTCCTGCAGTAGCCCTGTCAGATTAGAATGTAAACATCTTTAAAGCATGGCTAAGAAGGGCTCTTGTATGAATGCAGTCAGCATATTTTGTTGTGTGTGTGTGTGTGTGTGTTTGTTACAAAATATTATATTTTTGTTAATGAAGAACATTTTAATTTTAAAATCATTGGTCTTATTGTTTTATTCCTTACCCTTGGTAAAGACAGCCCATGAATACTGCAAGAAAAGATCTGTAGAAGCTATAACGAGACTGTTCAGGTGACTGACTGCTTCACAGACCAGTAGCAGGAGGTTGGCTGGACAAAAAGCAGTAATATAATTTCATGCCTTAAATAGCATATGTTTTTGCACTCGCTTTGCAATATGTGGTCAAGCTGATGATGTCACCGGCCAGAGGACAAGGTGCAGTTAATTTGATTTATTGACCTGGGGTGAGGTGTAGCAGTGAAACCTTCTCATAGAGAACCGTTTATCTGAGGACGATTTCATTTATAGCAACAATTTAACCACACTGCTGAGGCTGTAGATATTTTATCCAAGATGATAAAAATGTATATCACATCTTGCAAACAAAAATTTGATTCTGACAATTTCGTAATTCCAAAAGGATGAATTGCTGGTCTCTGGCCTTGTACTGTCAAATGCTTGACCTCGGGTTTATGAACCTAGTATTCTGTCATTTACATGTTAAAACAAATCTGCACATCTCACTCTGATGTTGTGTACTTATTATTACTGTTTAAAATTTTCCTGAAACCTTCCCACATGATAAAGTTACAATGGAGGGTGGCTCCACCAATGAAGCCCAGGGGCAACATCTGAGAGAAACCTGTTTTTCTTTCCAGCTGTAATTTCTATCAGGGTGCTTCCAGTGGATCTTGAATGAGGCTCCATCTTTCATATCAGTCTCTGGTTAGTAGATGTCTGATAAACTTGAAAATTCATTCTGTTTTTTCTATATGATGGAAGCAAGGAATTTTTCTCTTATCCCTCTGGAGTTTCCTGGCTTTGAGGCAGAGGAGTGAGAAACTGACATTATTCTTGACAGTTTCACCTATAAAAAGCAGCTCTGAATTTCACCAGTGAAACTGATGGAAGGCTCGTTAATTTTGCTTTGCTGGTTAGGAGAGCTGTGAAACAGTGGCAGTAACTGCTGTTCCTCGCTGCAGACTCAGGAAAACAACCCTGTTTTAGTTCACATTTGGAAGGTTGTGTTTGTTATTAAAAGAACTAGAAGTTTATTTACTTTTTTAAATTAAAGGAAAAAGATCTTTTGGGCCTCCACCGGATCGAGAGAAAGCTTTCCCCTTGCTGCTAGTGACTGATTTTTTTTTTTTTTAAACTCTTTCTTATAGTCATAATTCAAACAAATCTGAAGTCTTTAGAAAGCAAATGGTTAGATTTGGACACTTTCCTTGTTGAGTAATGGCGCTGATGTCTATCACTGCTTAACCTGGTGGGCCTGAATGGGAAAATTAATGCAATTTTCAAATCTGATCTCTGGCTATTAAGCCTGGTATAGCACTCACATATTCTGTACTAGTTGTGTGTGAATCTATTAGAATATTATATAAAGATAGCGTAGTTCCCCTGGTTGTAGTCAGGGTCCTTCGGAATGGTTGATGACTGCTTTGTTTAGAAAATGAGATTTTTGAAGCATTATCACTTACAGCGTGATGCTCTGATTAGAACTGCCATTGTTGCATTTAAATACAGCAGCCCACTAGCTCATCATTTTAGTTTAGTTCTTATTTGGCACAATTTTAAATGTGCAGAAAAGCTTGATGGAATAGGGTGTCTGAATTCTAATTATTATGACCTTTCATTATACCTTTTTATCCTGTTAAAGAAGTAAAATATTGTTCATCCTTTCCATAGGCCTTTCATTCTTCCTTGATTTTTTTCCCATCTCTCCTTGCCCAACTTTTCTGAGAGATTTTCAGTAATTGGTTGCCCTCTTCAGTGGGTTGATCCTTGACATACATAGTTATAACAAAATTTGGCATGGCCAGTGGAATGTGCGCAAGTTGTAGAGTTTGTGGGAAGTGATAATTTTTTGCTCACTTTCATCAAGTCCTGATTCCATTGTGAACTTTAAGGACTTTAAAAAGATTTTATAATACTTAACATGCAAGTTTAATGTTTATAATTTTGTCAAGTTCTACTTTCTACTTATTCCACTTTCTAAGTTTTTTGCCACTTCTGGCAGCCACCAATTAGGCATGCCCAATTACTTGAAAATAAATAAAACTGCATACAATTTTGAGGGAAGCAGTCACAGTCCTGGTCCTTGTAAATGAGAGAGGTTTGTAGGAGATGCATTTTTCTAATCAGTATAATAGAAGTGAATACCATTTACACTGTTAAGAAAAGTAGGATCGAACCTTTAAGCAAAATGAAGCTTAAATTGATTGCTCCAAACTTGATATTACTTGCTCTGAGCACAGAGCTGGTATCCTGTGAATGAGGCACTCTTATGTCATTGTATTGAGTTATAGTACTGGCTGCTTAAAACCACAGAGATTTTCTTCTGTATTAACAATTTTTCTCACCATGTTTCTATTGTGATGTGTTGCAATACATTGCAGCTCAGATGTGGGCTCACATCGCCTTGAGTACACCAGTAGAAATGGGGCGGGAATCACATAAATTTAATCTTGTTCTGTAACCTTTCACCGTGTGTTCGTAAATTAGTTATACATCACTTGGAACCTGTCTGAATTCCACAGCTGCTAATTAAAGGAAGTTCTGTAAATGTGACTGTTTTCATTTTCACAGTTGGATGCATAAAATTTATTAAACTGTGAGAATAAGAACCTTACAGACTGTTGCACTTCATCTTTTCTATTAGTAGAAAAAAATACTTAAAATTTCCACTTTAATTCCTTTCCCTACTTTCTGTAAACTGTACAACTGACTAACAGAACTGGAGTCAGCAGCAAATGTCCAAATTGGTTGGTTTATTTTTAAGCAGGTCTTTATTAGCATGCTACAGATTTATTATGGGAAACGGGAAGTTGATAAATTACTAATGGCTAATTATATTAATGAATTTGACTGAGGGTACCAGGCAGTGTTGTCTAGTGATTAAGCAGTAGGCAGGGATCCAGGAATTCCTGAATTCCCTTCCTGGCTCTATCACTGATTTGACTCGCTGTGACCTTAGGCTACATCTGTAAAATGGGGATAATAAACACCCGTCTCAGAGATGTTGCGGAGGTGGGGAGAGGATAATTAGTTAATGTTTTATATACTGCTTTGAAGATTGAAGTGCCAAGTATCATCACGAGATGTTTATAGCAGAATTCTTGCCTTTCTGCTTGAAGGGAGAACATCAAATGACAAATTACGTTTTTGTGGGGAAGATTTTTGACCTTTTATATTTCACTCCTCTCTAAAATGTATAATATCAGAATTTTAAGAAAAAATTTACTGTTTTTTGTTTGTTTACTTTGTGTATCTGACTACGTTTTCTATATAATCAGCTTTACCATTTTCCCTATATATAGTTAATTAAGCTAAGTAAACACTAAACTCTTTTCTTAAGTCTCACTTGATATTCTACCAATGGTAGCAATAATGACAGTACTAGCATGAATAAAGTGCTGGTGACTGGCAGAATTTTAAACTACAGTCTGTGTGTAGACCTGCTTTTAAGTAAGGTTAGACAAAACAACAGTTCAAAGACGCATCTTTAGTGGTACCTTGGTCTTACTACACTACCAGTGGCAGGAATCTTTATGAAAAAAGGTCTGATGTAGACAAGGCCCTAATTGGCTTCTTGTGTGTGAAGGTCTTTCATGCAGCAAATTGGAGAGGGAGACCTTTTTTAAATTAAAAAACAAAAAAAAATTGTAAAAATAACAGATAGGTTGGGGGACTCAGACAATTGTCATTAGTATCTATTTTTTTAAAACTGACGATTTCAAATTGTTGGGGTTGCCAACTAGCTTGCTGTATTTAACCTGTTCAGAGAGTGACCATTATGCATCACCATTAAAGATTTCACTTACTGGATATTTTGTAGGAATTTGAATGTACCTAACTGTAATGTATGTGAAGTAGCTCAGGTTTTTTTAATTTTATTTTGAAATCACCAAGCTTACACTGTAAGGGTTAAAACTGTGTTTCAAAGGAGGAGGATGTATTGAAATGGTAAGCATTGTAATCAGATTTTTTTTAAATGCACAAAATCTGTTGATTGAGGTTGGAGACGTACTGTAACTTTGCTTCTTCTCAGTTTGGAAGGCTATTAAGATGCACTGTCCTCTTTGCAGCAAACTGTTTTGCCATTTGTTCCTCCGATGATTGTTTTATTTGAAAATAACATGTGATTTTCTAATTTGTGCCTGACCATGCTAGTGCAAAGTAGCAGGTTTGTACAACTTGGGTTTTGTCAAGGGGAGGAGCATGTGATAATGCTAGAAATGACTGTCATCTCAACTACTTGAAGGGGTGCTCCAAAGAGGAGGGAGCTAGGCTGTTCTCAACGGTAACAGAGGACAGAACAAGGAGCAATGGTTTCAAATTACAGCTGGGGAGGTCAAGGCTGGATATTAGGAAAAACTTTCTCACTAGGAGGGTGATGAAGCATTGGAATGGGCTACCTAGGGAGGTGGTAGAATCTCCATCTTTGGAGATATTTAAGGCTCGGTTAGACAAAACCCTGGCTGGGGTGATTTAGTGGGAGTGGTCCTGCTTTTTTAGCAGGGGGTTGGACTAGATGACCTTGTCAGCGCCCTTCCAGCCCTATGATTCTATGATTTAGTCATTTCTGTATTATTAATCATCTCTTGAATAAGAAATGTGACTTGGACTTATTCCAGGAATCCTATTGGAAAGGTGCCTTGTAAAATGTATTTTAGTCACAATTCTATTTCTTAACCTTCTGATCTTTAGCACAAATATGGATATCAGTTTCGTTTTAATTTGTCTATTTCTTATGGAGGCTGAAACTATAGAAATTCTTGAACTTTTAAAAATAGACTCTTTGGAATATATGAGGAGTACACACCTTGGTGGTGCCAGCAGACAACTTCACTGCAAATACTACCAACTCCTCTTTACCATCTTACATCTGTATTTCTTACAAGAGCTCTTTTACTGGTATGATAAGAAGGCTAGACCATTTAAAAATGTGGGACTAGTCCAGGTCTTGACAAATCCCGCATGCCAGGTCGCCATGGCACCCAAAAATATAACCATGCACCTAGCTGCATCGCGGTACCCTAAATAACAGGACATCCCCTGGCACCTAAAAAAAAAAAAAAGCCGACAGTGCCTACACTTTTAGCACTGCTGCTCCCCCCAGTCCACTGCCACCAAAAGTGCCCTGAGTGGCAGTTCTTTCGGTGGCTGGGGGTCTTTTTTGCACGCACCACTGATGAAACTGGCAGTGGCAGGGCATTCTGAAGTGCCATGGCATAGCTGGACGCCTTAGCTTTTGGGCTGGCCCTAGGTGTGCGGCACATTTGTTGAGGCCTGGACTAGTCTGTAGTGCATCTTATTTCAGTTCTGCCTTCATGAATTTTACATTCGTCTTGAAGTGCACAACTTAAACATTTATAACCATTTGAATATCTCAAGGAAGTACACCAGGAAGTTTGCCAGTAGTTTGTCATCCTTGTACTGAAGTTTGGGATTCAATTATCATTGGCTTGTTATCACACTTGTTCTGTTATGGTGGTGGTTTTAGACAGCTTGTGATGAGAAATCCTGGAATTTTGAGATTTGGGTCCATGTGTATTTAACACTGGGTTAGTCATGAACTTTTGATTTCTAGTGCCATTTCCCAATACTGTGTCTCTTTATGGCTTTGGGCAAGTCAGTTAGGTTGAGTATACGTTAGCTGTTTTTGTTTTTGTGTTTTAAAAAAACCCCCCCAAAACCAACCTCCCAGTCTTGCATTATTGTTCGGTGCAGCTTCACCTGCATTAGAGTGTAGTAAATAAGATTCCAGCTGCTGCCATATTAAATCACCAAATATCATATCTTTCCCAGAGGCAGTCTAGATGATATGCTGGTTGTAACTGTTTGTGACCTGGCTGTGGAGATTCCATTCCAAAACAAGCTAGAGGAGAGACAGCATAAGGAACATGGTCAACTTGAAGTATCAGCAGTGTTCACCAAATTGAATAAGATCAATATATCTACAAGTCCCTCACTTGCTTAATCTTTCTGACCATGTCATCCTGGCTTCTAAACCCACACAAGTAGGAGCAACATGTAGGGTATTGTAGGTTGTCCACACGTGCATTGAGCATCCTGTTCTACACATTCCCCTCCTGAGAATGGACAACTGAAATTCTGTTCTCCATAAGTTCGTATACTTTGCTCATCACTGTAACATCTGAGCATATTCCACTAGCGTACTGAGCAGTGTGATCATGCTTTTGTCACGTTTATTGTTTCCTCCTCTCCCCAGGAATGCAGTGGAATGCCTTGTTTTGATAGGAGTTTTTTAAATGCATATGGTTTGTTAGAGAAGGCAAGATCAAGGAACCATGCCTTGCACTTGAGTTGGAAAGTGGCATTTCTACTGCTCATGCCTCCACTTTCAGCCTATTTCCAATGCTCCTTACACCCCATGTATGGGGTTTGGGAAGTCGGTCTTCATCTTCTACTGCCTAGAGCTCATTGGATGTCTGTCAGGGTCCAAGAAGGAAGAATCCCTCCCCCATCCTACCTATCTCCAACTCCATAGAAAAATTGCAGTTCTGTTCTCTCCTCTCCCATCCTCTATCCCCCCCCCACCCCAGCTGTTTCTTACCTACCCTGAAAAGGAGGTTCAAGGGGTGGGAGCTCAATTTGCTGCTCTGGAAAGGTCTCCAGCCCTATGAACAGGTAGGTATGTGGGGGAAGGTTCAACCACCATTGCTGCTCCTGTCCTTGTCTTGGAGTGTCCAGATCCATACACCTAGTTCCATGAAAGGGCCTCGTTACAGGTTTCAAGTATGTTCTCTAATTGTGATACAATATAGGACTTCAGCAAGGCTCAGTACAATTCTAGCACACAAGTGTTTAAAGCTCTTTTCTTGTCTAATTGTGAAGATATGCTTGATACTGTAAAATGATGCACTTCTCTTGAGTATTCAGATAGACTAAAATGACTCTAGCACTCAGAGGTGAGAACTTACTCCATTTATCTTAATGTGATGTTTAATTTAGATCTCACTCTGTTGTGTTGGTGGAAGCCAATTACCACACAGTAATGTCTGTGAAGTTGGGACTGAACTATGTTTGGGAACTGTACTAAAGACCTAGTAAAGACTAGTCTCACAACTCTATTTGGCAATTGGACTAAAATATGATTTGTGCTATTCATGTTGGAGAACTAGAGCATTATGACATTGTTCTCAACATGGCAGTTAAAACTGCAGGTAGGACCTAGATATTTGTCTTGCAATCTGATGTAATATAATTACCTTTACATTAAGGAATATTGCATGTAGGTCTAAATAAATGGGTTTTTTTCTGGCTGCAGACTTAAGTTCTGAATAGTTAAGGGTAGTAGACTTTGTAACAACGAAAGGAATTAATTTTATGAAGCCAAAGAATGACCCATCTTATCTTACAACTTGTAGGATGGTAGTCCTTCAGTAGTTGTTTTTTTTTATTAGTGTTGAAAGTGTGACCTGGAACCAATAAGCCTTTTCTAATGGGTCAAATGTGAACCAATCTGCTTGAAACTTGTTGTGCGTGATCCTCAATCAGGGGATGAAATTGGGGAACTGTCCAGGGCATCTGACCTGTGTGAAAAATTTATTTTTGGAGTGATATCTCTTAAATGACTTGTTTTAGATACTTCAGTTTATTTTATTAATCTGAGGACTAATGTTTTAAAGTATTTTTTTAGGAAGGTTAAGTGGTTAATTTTTGTTATTTGGTATAGTAAGCTCTTCAGGGCAGCAATTGTCATGGAGCGTCTGTTCAGGTCTTAGCCTGATGGGTTGATTGCTACCATAATCAAGTATTGAATAATGATGGGTTTTGGTCAGCACCTGAAAACATGCATGTACAAGATGGACCTCTATCATCCTTTCTGCCCTCTTCCTTTATAAGTATGCAGCAGGAAAGATTTATGCTTCCTTCATGTAAGATTAGTGAGATGATCTCATGAAAAAGGGGAAGATAAATAAGGGTGGGTAAAGTTAAGGTTAATGTTGATATTGTAACTGATTTCCAGGCTTTCTGTTTGTGTATGTTGTTTGAATTCCTGAATTCACATCCTGATCCTTGACTTTCAAATGTTTGGGGCTTTTAAATTAAATTAAATGTTCAAAGAGTAGTTTAAGTTGGTCTGTTTACTAGCTGTATTCCCGTTGAGTGTTTGTTGTTGTTTTTTTTTTTAAAGGATGGGAAGTGAAGAATTGAAATATGGGTAGGGACAAGTGCAAGAGAAAACAATCTTGGTATATATTAGACTTCTTTTTGGGGGGAGTGAGGGTGAGGGAACAGTGAAGGAATCCCTGCAGATATTGTCAAAGTTCATGGCAAATATTTGTAGTTCTTGCTGATACCTCTCTTGACCTCTAAGAAGTGGTAATTTAGTCCTTCTGAATCTGAAGACTTAAAAAGAAAACTGTTATATCCAGAATCTTGTGAAGAGCTTTTGATTCAGTAGCTACATTTTAATTTTTCTTTTACAGAGGAATGTTTTTTTTTTTTAAAGACTTGGTCTAGTGAGGATGGCCAATAAACTTCCCCATGCATTGTGCAAAAAATTCCTTAGTGGTGTTGATTTAAGGAGCCCTTTGCATTCTTAGGCTGCCAGTGGTGCCACTCACAGTGCAGGAGTTTTGTGTTCAATAGAGCATCAGTAAAAATGTGCTCAGTCGAACCTGGAAGTCACCAGAAGTCGATCTGTTAAGACCACCCTGGCAAGTAATATAGTGCTCCATTGGTGGGAGGGCATTTTCCATTGACGCAGTGCAAGTGAGGATGCTGTGGTAAGTGGGCACTAGAAAGTCAATGGGAGATACGCAAGTTACTGTATATAGCTTGCATATCTCATGTCGACTGCTGCCAAAATCTGCAGCCACTGTAGACCATGGTTAGTCTGTCCAGCTCATTCAGATGTGAAAATGAAATGTAGGTCTGGTCAAACCTCTTCATTGTCCATTGAGATGCTGATCTGAGGTTACCTGCCTGGTTCCTGGGCACAGAAATCATGTATTGTTTTATAATTAAATCTACTAACTGCAGTATATATATACTTTAATGCCAAAAACGCCCAGTTAATCCTGTGCATATGAAATTTGGGGAGGGAGAGGGAATGAAATTAGCTGTACCTCTGATATGTAAAATAATAAACTACATGTCTGAGTAATCCATAATATACTAAGTTTTATGTTTTATAGTCCGTCTTCTTTTATTGGGAGACTATGCCACTTCAACATCCTTCTTGGATTATGGCAGCTGCATTTTCTGCCATTTTGCCAGTATGTAAAAAATATACTTCGGAAAATGAGTTCTCAGCACCAACCAGATCTTCCATTTCCAAGGCAGTAACTGCAGGAAATTACTTGGAAGATGTGTACTACTTTACCTTCACTGAGTGTGGGAGAGGCAGGGAACCATTTCAGCCATTTTCTTAGACTCTATAGTCAAGTGGTTCTTAAACACATTTCATCTTGTGGACCACTTCTTAAACTAGAGATTTTCATGAGGCCATTTTCCTTGCAATGGCTGTAATGCTTGTTTTTATGAAGTACTTGGTTACCTGAAGTGTTTGCAGAGTGCTGAATGTAAAAATGAAAGCAAACTTTAAAGTAATAAGACATAGCTCCTTGGCTATCACCAATGTCCTCCAAACACCGCCCTTTCTTCTGTCCCAAATATGTATAGTATTACACCCATAAGAGTATATAAAGAGTATTTTTCCATTCATAAGGAGAGTGGAGGCTGAGAGTTCTGTTTGCTTTAGACCAGTAGTTCTCAATTCTTTTGTATTGGCAACCTCTTTTGCATAGCAAGCCTCTGAGTGCAATCCCCTAGGCCTCATGGGTGCTTGCCCCTGGTCCCATGAACTCCCCATTCCCTCTTCAACCCAATCCTTGCAACCCCCCTCTCCCCACCCTCACCAGGGAAAACAGACCTGCATTTCTGGAGCAGCTGGTATTACTGCTTGCTCCCACATCAAAAGCTGCTCCTCCATGCACACCTAATGGGCTATGAGAGGGGGATTGAGGACAAACATCAGGGCTCCCTACATCCAGGTCACTTTCCTCACTTGGGCTGCATAAGAGGTGGTCACCTCACACCACTGCCTAGGTGGGGAAAGTGATCTGGGTGCAGGGAGCCCTGGCATTGCTCCTTGTCTTCTACTCCCCCCTACATCCCGTTACATCCCCTTAGGTAGTGGAAAGCAGAAGAATGTTGGGATGCAGAGGGGGAGTAGCGTCTGTGTATCACCACTTACCCCTCCCTCCATGTTCCTCCACAAAGTGCTGTGTCTGGCCAGCATTGGTGCTCGCAACTCGTGACCCCCATATAACCACGTTGCCCTCCCCAATGCTTTAGGATTTGGTTCTCCAGTTTTGGGGCAGTCAATAAAGTTGATCACAATTGAAGAAGTTGAGACAGATATCATGCAGTGTGCAGTGATGCTTTTTCTGTGGGGGCAGAGGGGAGGTAGTTGAATTGGTAAATAGCCTCTGGAAATCTGGCCTGACCTAGGAAGAAACGTTACTGCTTAAATATTTTAACCACGTTGGTCACAATAGTTAAATATCTATAACTGCTTGGAAATGTTCCTTGGCTCAGCAGTATCCTTGGATCATTGTGAACCACTGCTGTAATAATAGTCTTGTATAGCACTTTTCATCAGTAGCTCTCAAAGCATTTTACAAAAGAGGTAGGGACTAAAAATATCGTGGAGTACAATCTGTTAAAAATTGTTTGAAAATATTTCAGTTCTGTGATGCTGCTGTTTAAAATGCAGGAATTACATAGGTGTAGGAAAACAACATTGAGCTTCCAGTTCCTGACACTTGCTGAAAAATGTAGGGTCTCATTTATTCAGTATAACTTGGATACCCTGAATTGGTTATGAGCTAATGAACGTCTGAAATTCTACATTTTTGCTCCTTTCCCTTTATGAGCCATAAATAAATGACTAGGGTCATCAGACATTGGTGATTACAATATCAAATGTGATTTTTGGTGTGTACCCATGTGTGTATGTAAAACTAATATGTACCCTCTGATCATGAACTTAATTATGTCTAGTTCTTACTACTAAATATCAATCAGTCTAAAGCCAAGCTCCTAAGTATGATTCAAAAAGACCAGTTCTCACTTTTATATGAACACACTTCAGCGTCTGTAAACACGAGAAGTTACTGATAGTTGGTATTTTACATGCGGAAATGGTTGTATTTAGAAAGCAGATTTTGGTACTTGGGCAAATGAGAATTATTCTTGAGCATTCTCATAATCTTTAAATGCTTTTTGAAAACATGCCTGATATGTGAGGCTCCTGCAATGGTCAACCTACAATAAAGGATTATGAGCTCTGAACCTGGAACACATGTTATGTGGCAAGCATAACTTGATGTTTCATCTGTTGGATGTGGAAATACCCAAAAGCTGGAAGAAGATTTTCCTGAAGTTCTCACATCTAGCATTCAAGTCTTAGAGGGTACTTTTGAAAACATGACTATGTTGGTTTCCTTAGGAGCAAAGTGTAAGTAGAATTATTCTTTTCTATTATTGTTAAAGTTCAACAGGTGTGCTCTTTAAAACACTTTCACCCTAGGAAAATCTTCAGTTTTTTTTATGAGACTATTCTTCATTATACGCAAATATGTATATTTACTTCAACGGGACTTTAATATATGATTGAGCGTTTAAAAGGAGCCTCGCACTGGGCAATGAAATAGGAGCTATACAAAAGGCAACTTACCTTCAGTAATAATCCTGTTTCCTGCTTTTGTTGAAGACTTATGTTTTGAATGAGAACATTTTTCCATTGCAGCCCAGCTGCTTCTTGATTCTCCCATGAAGACATTATATTCTGTTGAGAATTATTAGTTGTTATGAAGACAGTTGTGATGTCACAAATTCAGTATTATGACTTCACAGCAGGATCAAGTATTTATTTTTATTTATAGGCTTTTATACGGAGCTTATCACCAGAGTCAGAGCTATTTGAACATGTTTTTCTGGTTTATAGATTTAAAATGATTATAACAGAAAACTTGCCCTCAATCATCACCCTTGTTAAAAGGCAGTAAGATTGTAAAATTAAAAATCAAACACAATCACCCCTTCAAACTCTCCCCATAAGTATGAGAAAGTAGGAGTTTTGCATTGTGCCCTGAATATTGACAAGTTTGGGCTATTTCAGACCAAAGGGATGTCAAGTGAGTTACAAATGTGGAGAGAGAATACTTGGGACTCCCTTTATAATTAAGGTAGACAAGGATTGCCTGAGGTGACAGAAATCCAGGTATTGTTGAGGCTGTAAAAGAGTACAGGGCACAGACTTACCTTGCTCCTCCCAAGAGTTTCTTCAGTGCCTGCTTGACACTCCTATGGGACGGTCTGCACTTCCTGCTGTTTTTGGCGGCAGTCAAACGGAGATATGCAAGTTATTTTAAGTACCATGTGTATCTACAGCCTATTTTACAAGATGATCCCTCACTATCTCAAGCCTTAGGAGACAGACCTCTCCTTGCTTTCAGACAGCCCCCTAACCTTAAAAGGATTCTTACCAGCAACTACAGATCATACAACAGAAACACTAAAGCAGGAACATATCCCTGCAACAGACCACGCTGCCAACTTTGCCCTCATATCTACACTGATGACACCATCACAGGGCCTAATCAAGCCACCTACTCCATCAAGGGCTCGTTCACCTGCTCATCCACCAATGTGATTTATGCCATCATGTGCCAGAAATGCCCCTCTGCCTTATATATTGGACAAACAGGACAGTCTCTGCGCCAAAGAATCAATGGACATAAATCTGACATCAGAAATTGCAACACTACAAAACCAATAAGGGAACACTTCAATCTCTCTGCTCACTCCCTTGACAACTTGTTAATAGCTGTGTTGAAACAGATGAATAACAAATCACAGCTTCAAAGAGAGACTGCAGAACTCGAACTTATATGCAAATTTGACTCAGTTGTCTTGGGGTTAAACAGGGACTATGGATTTTTCTCTCATTACAACAGATGATTTGACCTCACCCTCCATGTGCTGTTCCCCAGTGTTTGAATCCTAACACCTATTTTGATTTGCTGTTACAGCCTGACCTGATCCTATGTCATACACTCCCCTGCATTTAATTTCCTCCCACTCTGTAACTTTCCTATCTTCAAAGCGTCTGACGAAGTGGTATTTTCTCCCACGAAAGCTCATGCGATAAATAAATCTGTTAATCTTTAAAAGTGCCACAGGACTCTGTTGTCTTTCTATAATAGACTAACATGGCTACCCCTTTGGAGTTTGTGTATCTCAGTTTAATTGCCCTATGCCTAGCACGTCCACTGCGCTGAGTTGAAAGGAAGGGCCTCCCTTCAACTCACTGCTACTCCAGTTGCCAGAGTGGTGTTTGGAGAATGGCTTCCCAATCGACTGAGCGAGTCTTCACAGGCCTGATCAGTCAATTGGGAAGATGGATCTGATGGCGGCAATTTTGCTGCTTTCAGTGAAGACAAGCCCTAATGCTACTGCTTTCTTCCTACCCCTTTCAAGGTTCCTCCTAATGCCACTATAAGGGTTTGTAGTGCATGCAGGGAATTATATGGTATAATTGTATTGTTATAACTTCCTACATAGACAAGCCTTTAGCATTTTGTTTCATGCATCCTCATATTTCAATTTTTCATTGGATTGTACTCTTCCTTGTACTGTTTGCGGGCAGTAGAGCTAGTTGGGTAAAATTTGGCCTCTTCATCTTGCTAGCTCTTCTGTTGCATGATGATGGTCATAGGAGAAGCATTTCCTGGGCTTGGTCCCAATTTTCTTCTTTTAAGATCTGGTCTAAACACCAACGTTGTGCTATTTTCCAAAAAAGATTTAGTTTTAACTAGTATAATCCTCTGTGCTGACATGAATTTATCTGCATTTAACAAACTGAGTTATTGGTCTAACTCGATCAATGGAATTTTAGTGCATAGACAACTTAAGTATATTGAAAGCAAGACCAAGAATGGACGAAATGATGATTTCTTCCATAGCTTATCACTGTAGAGTTGTCTGCATGAACTGAATTAAGCAAAACAAACAAGGAGTCCTGTGGCACTTAAATAAATGTGTTAGTCTCTAATCATATGAGCTTTCGTGGGAGAAAATGCCAATTCGTCAGATGCCTTGAAGATGGGGAACTTAGAAAGTTGGGGGAAATTAAATGCAGGGAAATGTATGATATAGGCATTGCGCAAGCATCTCCCATTTGATGGGGTAAGACCTGAACGAGCTCACTCTACACACCTTAGTTGTTCTGGGGCGGGTGGCAGGGAGAAGGATTCCCTGAAGCAACAATACAAAGTCTGAGAAGGTGGCTATGAACAACCAGTGACTGAGAAGCAATAAATTGGAAAGAAAAATTAGAACTTGGAAAGAGTGAGGAGCTAATTTTGTTGTGACTGACCTTGTGGAGGCAGGGAAGGAAAATGTGAACAAATCCTTGCTCAGGTTTATCTTTACCTGTCAGATATGATGAATATCTATGAGAGTTGAATTGTGGCAGATTCTGGAGTTAGAACATTCCTGACTGAGGTTGTTCATCTGTGGAATGAGGCAATATTGTTCTGATTATAGGGCACACTTTAAAACCCATCTATTTGGAAATGCTTTCTTGTCATCTCTCAGGGCAAGTCTACGCTGGAATGTTTTGCCAACGTAACGATGCCAAATAAAAAATTGGCAAAATTGTCATTACATTGGTGTAATATATCACTTCAAAATTAGTTACTCCAGTGCTAGTTGGAGAACCATATGCTACATTGATATAAGCAGTCTTCACTGGCATAACTGTGAGTCGACACTACTGGGGCTTTACTGATATAGCTAACTTCATAAAGCTGTAGTGGCAGAGCCTCCTAGTGGACATTTAGTTTATACTGGCATAACATTATATTTTATTGAAAAAGGTAAATCCCCTCTTTAAATGATGTCATTTACTGGTAACAGGCAAAAGAACTCTTTTGCTGGGATAGCTGCACCTACAAGAAAGGGGTGGGGAATATATGGGAAGGGTTGCTGTCATAGTGACATAGCCACACTGATAAAACTTTGTAGTGTAGACTTGGTTTTACTCTACATTATGAGGATTTCAATGGCTTAATTACACTGATATAATTAAACTTTGTAGTATAGACAAGACTAGTTTTAAAAAAAAAGATACAAGCATTGCTGCCTGGAAACTAGGAAAGAGGAGGAGTAGAATCTTCTTCAAAGGTCATTATGGTGTTTAGATATGGGCATTACAATAAAAAAAAAAAGGCAGATGAAAAATTACCAAGTAAAAATTCTACTCACTATTCAGCTCCATGAAGAGCAGATCTTTCCATCCCCAGCAGCATATGAATCTGTTGCTGCTGCATGTTACAAGTGATGCTAACAGTTGGTACACAGTCGGTTTGAGACTACATGAGAATAGAAAGTTCTGGGTTACACAGTTCAGGTTGTTCCTAAAAAGGAGCACACAAATAGTCTGGGTTAATGGAAGTATAGAGGTGGCGCTGAAAAATTTGTGTGGGGATAGTCAGAGAGACATTGTGCAAAGTTTGTGTGTGATAAATGTTTTAAAAAAAAGTGAGAGGACCAAAGTGACATATAGTGGAAAAAGCAGAAATTTCGGTTATGTGAATGTGGGCTCCCTCTCCATTAAAATAATTCCTTTTGGGAGGATTCTGTGTTAACTGCAGTGTAGTTCAGAAATAAACATGATATTGGTTAGCATTATGGGTGGAAAGGAAGCATGTGCAGGATCAGTACAGACATAATACCCTTTGTCTGTTAGGAGCATTTGGAGTGGAGAGGAGTACAGGATCAGGCATCTGATGCTTCAACGAAGATTTATTCCTTTCTTGATCACCAGCATCAGCAGCAGGGAAACTAATTGATATTCTCTTGTTTCGCATTGCTACTTGTGAAGCACAGTGTGAAGAAGTAATAGTACACCTGGAGACAGTGGTCGGAAGGGGAGAGACAAACCTTGTTTGTGCAAGGAAAAACTAGAACTTGTATTGCAGTTGTCACCAGTGGTGCAACTGCATCAGCTGCAAGCAGTAGTATAAGTGCTAGTCCGCACAGGGCTCAGGCATTTTTACTGTTGTCATGTACACCTGGTAGCAAAAATTTGGAAACATGTTTGGTGTTTATTCCTTGTGCCAGGTAAAGTTGTAAATATGGCTCAGACATAGCCCCTGAAGGAAGGAAGAATGTGGCTTGGTGGTTCTTCCACACACTAGGTCTGGGCAGCTGAAGGTGCATACTCTTCAGGGAGGCAGCTCTAGCTCTCTTCAGCTACTGCAGTGTATAATGTTCACCAGAGAGCATTGAAAGGAAAAAGGCAGGACTTGAAATGTATCCTGCTAGCTAAAGGCCATTGTAAAGGATGATGGGATGGGAATAATCAGTAATGTCCAGAGGTGTCTGCTGAGAAACCCAGCCTCCAGCTGAACCCTGCACAGGGTTCAATCTCTTGTCAAGGTGCAGAGGGATAGCCGTGTTAGTCTAGTTCAGTAAAACAAACAAGGAGTCCCGTGGCACTTTTAAAGACTAACAAATTTATTTCATGAGCTTTTACCCACAAAAGCGCATGCAATAAACAAATTAGTTAGTCTTTAAAAGTGCCAGGGGACTCCTTGTTTGTTTTTGCTAATCTGTTGTCAGGTTCACTGTTGTGTTCTAGTGTGAGAATCAGCAGTCACATTGACCGGAGTCTTGTTAACTCTGCTCTGCTGCTTCTTGAGAAAGTTATGAGCAGCAACAGAGCTGTTCTAGGTAGACTTGGGAGGACAAACTTGTGTCTCTTTGTATGATTTAAATGTATTTCATATTTGAAAGGTCATTTTCACACAGTAAGAGTTAAAAACAGATGTATTAAAATTAAAGGTTAAATTCTATAGAAATCAGTGTTCTCTTAAGTCATCAGTGAAAGTTTCTTATTCACCATGACTATAGATAAAACTCTTTTCTAATTCAACAGTTGATTGAATTAGTAGCTGAAAAAAATAGGACACGGTATACCAAAAATACTAGCAGCAGTGTGAAAATAAAGATTTATTCTTTTCTTTGGTTTGTCAAACAAAATAACTAACACTTGTAGTGCGCTGCTGTCAAAATATATTTCTGACATACTTCTTGAGCGTAGGTGTCTCATGGAATGTCATAATTGCATATTACTTTTATTATCTCTTATCTTTCATTGTCCATGTCGCATAAGGGTGATTCATGGGTACCTTCCTTACTGTCATTGTTGCAGTTTTGATATTGAATACATTAGTAGTAAAGGACCAAATGTGTTTCAGTGATAACCCTGAGACTGAAACTGCTATGGTCTACTTGGCTTTTGTATAAACTGAAGTTCTTTTTCAACAATAAAACATCACTTTGCTGCATTTCCAGATTTCCGTGGAATGGAAAAGTGCATCTTGTGAGACAAGTTAATGATATTTTTCCTGATCACATTATTTTAATACTGAAACGGAGCTTCAGCATTTTTAATTGAAATTTAAGAAGAAAATTTTTCTCTATAGTGATGCTTATTACAGTGCTCCAAAGCAGAGCATTAGTAGAGCAGTCTCCCCTCCATGAGTAATCTTAAAGGAAAAGCAGCAAGCTCTCTACTAGGATTCCATCTATTCAAATACAAAAGAGGGAATATATTTTAAAATAAATACAGTAGAACCTCAGGCCATGTGCACACGATCACTTTATCGCGCATTAACAGTCATTACCGCGCGATAACAACAACAGCGTACACATGTGCAATAGGGCTGTTGCGCGTCAACAGCCCTATTGGAGCGCAATAGAAAAACCACCTCGATGAGGGTGGTAGCAGTTAACGTGGAACAGCTGTTGCGCCTTTCGACTCTGCGCAGTAAGCGTACACACGATTGGCCTCTGGAAGTGTCCCAGCATTCCAAAGTCGTCCTCTCTGGTCTTCCTCCCATCCACTCTGTGGCCGTGACGAAACAGTGCCCGCCCTGATCAGATTCCCAGGATTTTTGAATTTGTCCTCTGTTTCACTTCCTGTTCTCTTCCTCGTGGAGTGCAGCTCCGATCTTCACTAGCAATGGCGGCCCGTCGTGGAAGACGCGCACCCATTTGGAGCACGGCAGAGATGCTGGACCCGATCAGCATCTGGGGAGAGTCTGCTGTGCAGGCGCAGCTACGCGGCAGCAGGCGAAATTACGATACATATAGCATAATTTCTCGGGCCATGTCAGAGAGAGGTTATGATAGAGACACTGTGCAGTGCAGATCAAAGGTGAAGGAGCTAAGAATAACCTATCACCGAGCGAAGGAGGCAAACCGCCGTTCGGGATCAGCGCCTTGCTACATGCAGGTACTACAAGGAGATCGAAGCCATCCTCAGTGGGACTCCACAACCACTGCAAAGAGTCCTGTGGACACATCGGCCCCCCCATATCCACTGAATGCCAGAGCCGAGCAGGATGAGGATGTTATCGATGAGGAGGAGGAGATGGAGGATGACCTGGAGGAGAGCGCAACAGCGTGTAGCCAGGAGCTCTTCTGCACCCCCGCTGAGACGTCCACCCAAGACATGAATTGCAGCGTGTCCTCTGAGGCGGCAGAAGGGGGGTTCAGGTAAGTTTCTCTTTTGTGCAGCTATGGCTCCTGCTAAAATATCATTGTCCGGGGCGGGGGTGCTTGCTGTTTTGGTCCCCGCTGTGCACGCTCTTTACTCTGCATTCTTTAGAAGTGTATCAACACAAGCAGTGACTGTCAAATAATCATCTATATTTAGGTCATAAAGGTTTCCTCGATGTACCTCCAGAGCCTCCTACTCAGGTTAGATGGGAGAGTGTATGTGTCTGTGCTCCCATATAAGGGTACTCGGCCTCGCCCGCTGCAGAGCACAGCACTGGGAACCATGGCAGCACACAATGCAGCAACATACGGTCCTGGCTTGCATTCGGTGGCATGTGGGATATGTATTCTAGCTGGCAGGGGCACTCTGAGGAGAGAGATATCGGGTTCCATCTGTGTGCCCTGTGCAGAATGTTAGCCCCCAGTAAGGTTTCTGTTAGGACGTACCTTGTCTGCTTCAGCGAAGCATAGGATGTTGACTGCCCTGCACCTTCCAGTGGAATGTGCTACTGGAAGGTTACATTGGTTATCTATGCTATGTGTTAACAATAGCTTTATTATTATTTTTTTTTTAATTAGATTCGACCTTCACAAGGCCGGTGTCTACCCCAGCTGACCGCATGAGAAACATTTGGCAGCGTGCTCGAAGAAACGGGGAGGATATGTTTCAGGAGCTGATGAAAACAACAGAGGCATCCGCGAGAGAGAATCAAGCCTGGAGAGAGGAATCCCAACAGAGGAGGCAGAAACACAGGGACGAACTGATAAGCGTGATGAAGGAGCAAACAGAACTGCTCAAGAGCATGATTGCTTTGCAGACCCAGGTGATTAATGTACGGGCTCCACTCCATACAGTTCAGCCGTGTCTGCCTCCCACACCCCATAGTCCTTCAAAGCATTTCTTTGAAGGCCACCCATCCTCCTGGTACACAGCAACATCCAGTCCCCCCCAGAGCTACTTTTTAGAGACCCACAGCTACACCCACCTGTAACACCTCCCACCACCCCGTCCCCTTTCATCTTTTAATAAAAACAGTAACAAAAAATTTGAAGAGTGGCTTTATTTGTACACAGTGAAAATCTCATAAGGTGCACTTGATGCGTCCTTGAAGTGAACTATGGGAGGGCATCATTGAAATGCTCCCTGAGTGCCTCCCTTATGCGAGCAGCTCCTCGTTGGGCCCCCCTAATACTCCTAGTGGCTGGCTGTTCGTATGCTTCCTCGAGGCGCTGTGCCTCCATAGCCCACCCCGGGGAAAACTTTTCTCCCCTACTTTCACAAATGTTATGAAGGACACAGCACGCTGCAATTACAGCAGGGATGTTGTCCTCGTCCAAGTCCAGCCTCCCATACAAACAGCGCCGGCGCCCTGTTAAATGGCCAAAGGCACATTCTACAGTCATTCTGCAGCGGCTCAATCTGTAATTGAACCGTTCCTTGCTGCTATCTAGGTTCCCGGTGTACGGCTTCATGAGCCATGGCATCAGTGGGTATGCTGGGTCTCCGAGGATGACTCTGGGCATCTCCACATCCCCCACTGTAATTTTTTGATCTGGGAAGAAGGTACCCCCTTGCAGCTTCCGGTACAGACCAGTGTTCCTGAAAATGCGGGCATTATGTACCTTTCCGGACCACCCAGCATTGATGTCCGTAAAACGCCCCTTGTGATCCACGAGTGCTTGCAGCACCACGGAGAAGTAGCTCTTCCTGTTGATGTACTCGGTCACGAGATGGTCTGGAGCCAAAATCGGGATATGTGTGCTGTCTATTGCTCCCCCACAGTTAGGGAATCCCATGGCAGCAAAGCCATCCACAATCTCACGAACATTGCCCAACGTCACCGTCCTCCGTAGCAGAACGCGATTGATGGCTCGGCAGACTTGTGAGAGGGCTAATCCGACGGTGGACCTCCCGACTCCAAACTGGTTTGCAACCGACCGGTAGCAGTCAGGAGTCGCCATCTTCCAGACAGCTATCGCAACACGCTTCTCCACGGTTAGGGCGGACCTCATGTTGGTGTCTTCACGTCTCAGGCAGGGGCCAACTCTGAACACAGTTCCAAAAAGGTTGCTTTCCGCATTCGAAAGTTCTGTACCCACTGCTCGTCATCTCACAGCTGCATAACAATGCGATCCCACCACTCGGTGCTCGTCTCTCACGACCAGAAATAGCGTTGCACCGTGTGCAGATGATCGGTGAAGGAGCTGAGTAACGCGGTGCTGTTGCTCTGCAGGGCATCGATCAGCCCCTGCTCCTCAGCGTCCTCGTCTGATTCGGAGCTCATTGTGTACTGAGCAACCAGCCGAGATGTATTCAGAATGTTGAAGTCGACAGTGGAGATCAGAGCAGGATCCATGCTGTCGCAGTTGTGATTGCTCGCAAGTAGTGTGGCACTGCAATGTTGAAAATAGGCGTGAATTGGTATTGGCAACGAGGAAGACGCAAGGGGAACACAGTGCACCACGGGAAACTGAGAGTTTACCCATGGTGCTTTGCGTTCCTTTCCTTCATCCCAGGATTCCAAGCGCCGATTGAGGGAAAATTGAACTGTGGGTGAGGTGCCCAGAATTCATTGCGCTACACCGCGATATTGCAAAGAATTCTGTTGCATTGCAAGGAGCGACGTGTGTACACGCTCTCCCGCAATAAAGCTCATGTGTTTTTTATAGTGCGATTGCCATGTTGCGCTTTAATCTTATTGTGTGTACATAGCCTCAGTTACAAACTGACAAGGCAACCACACACCTCATTTGGAAATGGAAGTATGCAAATCAGGCAGCAGCAGAGACCAAAAAAACCCAACAAAACCCAAATTCAGTACAGTGCTGTGTTACATGTTAACTACTGAAAAAAAGGGAAATCAGCATTTTCTTCTGCATAGTAAATTTGGAGGGAACAACCCATAATGTTTTGTTCTGAGTTGTGAACTTTTCAGTTACAAACAACCTTCCTTCCCAACATGTTAGTAAGTCTGAGGTTGTACTCTGTGATGCACGTGGGGAGTGGGAGAAATAACCCATGCTTGGATGAAGACTGCTTTTCTGAAAATGGACTTTGGATAAATGAGATTCTGTTGAGACCTGCAGCACTATGAAAAAGTTTAAAAATTAAAATAAATACTTCTCCACATACATATGCAGAAAGTATATTTTCCTCTATTTAAAAGAGAGATCTTCCATAGTTTTCAGGAAAAAATGTTGTGATAAAGCACTTACCTTGCTTGAAAAAGCCATGTTAACAACTTGATGTGGAAATTGCCGTACAGGCTACAAAAGCAATCAACTAGTGAAATATTCTTGAAAACTTGTATTACTGATTCAAGGGGCAGTTTTCTTGCAGTAGTCTGATTTCCTTGTATTCACCCAAAAGAGAATCAATAAACTGCTTGGCTAAAGCAGCGTGTTTCCAACTTCATTATTAGTTTAAAAAATAATTTGTGTATTTGAATCCTGTTTAATGATGCTGATACCTTTTCTTTTCAAAGTATTTCTGCTCATTTGACTTTGTACCTTTCCTCTGCAAATGAACTTACCTTCAGTAGAATTGTTCAGTAGAACTTCTCGTTGGTATTGGCAAGCACTTCATCCAAGGGTCAGTGCTTTCCACAGTTGCGTTTATTGGGCGACCAGAATTTTCTCATGATGGCTAACTTTTGAAAGTGATTTCAAAACATTCAGCAAGTCAAGAAAAAAGTTATTGTAAATTTCAGGTTCTCTTTGGTTTTTGATCATCCTGAGTGGTGTTCATTTAAAAATGACCATTAAAGGAAAAAAGGGAGGTTAAGTTCTTCTTTCTTTGATATATAAGGAATGATTGACACTTCCTCTCCCCCTCAGTTTTTTCTTTATCACAGGAATTCCCCCTTATCTTTTTTCATCTCTTGACGACTTCCCTCTGACTCACTTCATGTACTTCACCCATTTTAGTTGTTTCTTAGATTCTTTTTCATTGTTTCACTCATTTTATTTCAAAATCTGACCTTCCTTCTAGCTATTGTTGCTTTTGTTTGGCTTATTTTCTTTGAAAATAAAAATAAAAATTGCTGTGCACTTTTTGTGAAGCGCTAGTGTAATTGAGTGTCAACAGTAAAGCTATGCAATAAACATAAGATGTAGCACAAGGCAGAGCCTATCGTGCACCACATATTTGGGGTTTTTTCTCTGCTTCTAATCAAGTAATGATGTCAAATGTGATAAATTGAATGAAATGTGCATATGCACTAGTTTTTTCCTTTCTCTGCTTTGCTTCCTTTCTCTTCCTATACTTCCAGTGATGTTATGTTTAATGGCCTTTTACAAGGTACAAGGACAAAAACTGCTTCTACATATAAGATGAAGAAAAAGAGTTGGGTAGGTAGGCACATAGGAGATGAAAGCCTGTTGATAGGACCTAAGTTATTATGGTTAAAAAGGATCACTTAAAAAATTGTCTCAGTGAAAGGTAGCCTGCATAGACCCTATTGACTTTTAACACTTGGTATGTGTTTTCTCCTAATCTATTTTGTACATCATGGCTGGGTTAGGGTGGCCTACCCTATTTCACAGCTTTTGAGGGTTTATTACTGTTTTTAAGTTAAACCCCCCCCCCCCCCCCTTTGGCTGCTGCAGCATTGCACTCACTCCAGTTTACAATCTCATTTAAGATATCAGTTCTTTGCGTCTGCATGTGGATCCCACTCTTGGTGCATATGAAAGGCATGCACAGGTGTTCAGAAAGTTTTCTTTAGCAGTGTCCACTCAAGGTTGCACATGTGCCCTCAGGCTTTCCCCCCTGAGGGCATAAAGGACAGAGTGACCTTCAATTGCCAATTGGTTCCTTCTGCTGCAGTTTGACATAGTCTTCCATCTTGCATCTGTTAGTTGATTAGTGTAGTTATGATAAATGTTTTGTTTTTAGTTATTGGCCTTTTTAGTGTTTGTAATCCATTGTAATCCATTGCAAAATAAGAAATTTTCTTAGTCTGTCAGTTCCAAGTTTCAGCCATTATACCTTAGTCTTATTCACTAGTTCCACCACTGTTCAAGTCTTGTGCATGGTGTAGAACAATAGTTCCCATAAAGGATGTACATGACAAGTGTTTATATTGTTTAGGGAGAGCCATATACCCTAACTTCCAGAGTTTTCAGAAGATTCACAGAAGTTTTGAGGTTCCATTAGCAAACCGACTCAGCTATATTGCATATACAGCTAAATTCCAAAGGATTTGTGTATATTAAATGATTGGGTCAGAAGATGGAAAATGCATCTCAGTGTGGACAAGTATATAAATTCAGGAGCAAAGAACTAAGGTATACGAGTGATTTAAATAAGAGTTCATTACATTAATTGGAAAACAAATTTGTGATTTTGATATTGGAAACTAGTGTAAGGAAAACCAGATGTTTAGGCTCTATAGAAGGACAGAACGCAAAATCAATTAATGCTGTTGTAAGATGCTTATTGACTCCCCCACTAGAATGCCATGTATCATATTTACACGAGAGTCCAGTGGCACCTTAAAGACTGACAAATTTCTTCGGGCATAAGCTTTCAAGGGCTCCAACTGACTTTGTCAGTTGCTGACGAAGTGGGTTAGAGTCCATGAAAACTTACACCTGAAGAAATTTGTTAGTCTTTAAGGTGCCACAGAACTCTTGTTGTTTTTGCTGTACACAGACAAACACACACGGCTACTCCTCTGGAACATGTTTACACAGCATGATGTTGTGGTTGAAATTAGGAGATTGAGTGTTAGAATGTCTGGATTTTCTTCTGAGTTTTACCACTGTCTATCTCGGTCATCTTGGGCAAGTTTCCTAACCTTTGTTCTTCAGTTTTATTCACCTGGATATTTAAAAAAAAAAAAAAAGGCCTTACTGCAAAGGGCAGGTTTGATGTTTGTAAAGCACCTTAAAACATTAGGCGAAAAGTCCAATCGAGTAGCTGCTTTAGGTTTTTCCATTACTTTCCCTGCCCAGGAAATCAGAAATTCCACCTCTCAGACATCACTGTCTTGAGATTGTACCCTTTTTTCCTAAACACTTCTGTACATTTTTTATAATGCAAGAATCAATATGTAGATTTCATAGAACGCTATCCATGCTGCAGGAACCTTTAGTAGCAGTTCAGTTTTTTGGTGTTCCAGCACTTACAACTTTTGACCGCCTTTAAAAATTCCATAATACTGTAATATTTGGTTAGCTCTTTATTGGACATCTGGGGACCCATTTAAATATGAATATCATGAATATTATAATCCACTACTGGTGGAAGAAATCTAAATCTGAATTATCTGTAATGGAATATATGGTGTGGACACTAGTGAAGAAATCTTAGTTAAAGGTGATTCAGTGGCACTTCCCTGTAGGTTTCATTTCTGGTTTAGAATAAAGCCATGCACAAATACTACTCTGTTTTTTGACCTAAAAAATAGATGCTATTGAAGTAAGTTGATTACAGAATAAACCAACAAAGATCGGCCATTAGTGAATAGGACTGGCTTACTGAGGAGTCACAGCCGTGTACTGACAACCATAATTGGGTCTCAGGAGGGTTTCAGGAAAGTTCATATGAGGCAGCACCTGGTACTTTCTCTGGTAGTGGATTTACCGTTACCTCTGCCATGAATCCATAATCCTATATTTTGGCATCACAATGCATTGAATAAAAATGAATGATGTCAGAAATTCAACATTAGTATCACTGAAAAATAAAATAAGGCACAGTAAACTAGGAAGGCATCAATATGTCTTTATTTAAACAAATGTTAATTAGTAAGTGGTGCATGAAAAATCACCATAGGTGTTACAGTAAATATAAGGCAGCTGTTCCCGCAAGTCCAGTCTCCTTTCTAACTCTCTAAACTTTCCTTTCCTTTCGGAAAAGCAACTTTTTAAAATGAAATTGATTCACTAAAAGTTGCATAAGTTATCATGACAATATATGAACTTTTGTGGTGTAACTACAGGTAAAATGAAAGATAAGGAAGGTAGAGCCATATTATCTGAGATAAAGAATGTATGCTATCTGTGTGGACGTAACGGGTAATATTTCTTCATATTTACTATTTGAATGGTATTTAACTGGGGTTTGTTTTTAGATTAGATGAATTCCATTACATTGCTTATAGAAAGGTTTTGCAGAGTTTAACATGCTGATCCATGCATTGCAAAGCTGCTGTTCTGAGAAGCTTGTGTGACATGGTTTGTGACTGCAATGACCTTGTTGAAGGACACAGTAATCCAGTATTCCCTTTTTGGTCCTTTGGCTTACTGTCCATTTCATATGGTTAAACATTTACTTATTCATTTATAATAACTTTAATACTGATATAAATACTAGTGGGAAAAACAGACAGGATAAGATATTCTCTCAACCTTGCTAGCATCCTTTGGTTACTCAAGCATATAAATCCAAAAGGGCCAGACCTTTAAGCACATGGTAGTAAAAGCAGAATGAGTAAAGCAAAAACCAATAATCTTCAGTTCTTTAAATTAGCTAATTGGGAAAACATCTAAACTTTCTTTTGCAATATTCCAAAAAAAGTACATAGATGTATCTTCAAAATCCTCTTTCTCCACAAGAATACACTGTTATATAAAGTTGAAGCAGTGGAGGAAAACACAGTTGGGGAAAATGGACTTCTCCTTCGAGAGATGTCCCCGTGGGTGCTCCACATAAGGTGTGTGCGCGCCCTCGCGGGACAGGACGGAGATTTTCAAAGTAGTATCCGTTGGAGCCGCGCGCGCTCTCAGGTGTCCTCGCGCGTCCTTTGTCGTTGCCCTAGAACGCGCGCGGCTCCTTCCCTCCTCAGTTCTTTCTCTACCGCCTTCGGCGACGGACGGAACTCCACTCTTTTCCTCAGACCCCTTGGCCTGAGCTACCTCTATTTTTAGTTATTCTTTTTCTCTCTTCCTTCTTCTGAGGAGGGCTCCCCCCCCCCCCTCAACCCCGCGTCCCCTGCGTCTTCTTCCCGGGCGCATTTAAAAAAAAAAAAAAAAAAAAAAAAAAAAAAAAAAAAAAA
>ML685767.1:19557244-19575966 GCA_007922175.1 Pelusios castaneus | reverse complement strand
AAAAAAAAAAAAAAAAAAAAAAAAAAAAAAAAAGCCGCGGCTTTTAAATGCCGGTCTCACCGGGATTCAAACGGTGTGAGTCCTGCCGTGAGGCAATGCCTGCCTCAGACGGACATGCCACCTGTATCAGATGCCTGGGAGAACACCATATCTCCCAGAAGTGTTCCCACTGTACTAACCTCAGCAATAGAGCGAGACGTGACAGAGACCTCCGTCTCAAGCTCTTGCTGATGGAAAAATCGCTGCGGCCGGCTTCAGACCCCGGACGGGGCAAGAGTCTCTCCCCGAACAGGGGAAGCAGACACCTAACGCCGCCGCAGACCCCTAATAAAAAGAGAAAGTCTCCGACCAGATCTCCCAAGACTGCCCGTGTCAAAGAGGCTCAAGGTTCCTCAGACAGGCAGACGAAAATGCAAATTAAGAGATCAAGGTCTGCGCCTGCTAAGCAGACTTTTGACGAGGTGCCGCAGACTTCAAACGCCGCCGCGGCACCGACAATGAACGCGGCTCCCCCGGCACCGCCGGCTCAGATCATACAGACGGCAGCGGTGCGCTCCGTGCCGCGGGAGCAAGGCTCGGCACCGGCAACGGACAATCGAGATTTAAATCCCCCGGTGCCGGACCAAGCGGCACCGAGGAAGTGTACGGAGAAGAGAAAACATCAGGGGCCAGAGGCGCAGCGTTCCTTTACTCTGCCCCCACTTAATGAGACTGATCCATTGCCTCCATCGCCTGGCCACGTTACCCTGTCACCAGGCTCTTGCCATAGTGAGCAGAGGATGAATCAAGGGGACCTGTCACCTGACCCTGCATCCTCGCACAGATTTCACCACAGAAGGGGCTATGGATATATGCCACCTCAGCCATGGTATGCTCCTCCCTGGCACGGACCACCATCATATGACCCGCACTTCCTAGCTTATGAGCCGTGGTCTCACTGGGCACCTGGCTATAGCAATACGCCCAGCACCAGGACACAGAGGACTATACCTAAGCCTCACAGCAAACCAGCAATTACGCAGCACACTGATGACGAGGATAATGAAGAGGAGGTACTTTTCCCTCCAGATGACGATTTCCCAGCATCGGTAGCGGGCACATCAGCATCCCCCATAGCTCCGGATGAATCCAAACAGTTCCAGGAGCTCTTTAGGAGAGTTGCAGAATCCCTCGAGATACCGTTGCAGGAAGTTGCAGGTCCGCAACATAAACTACTGAAGATACTTCAAACGCCAACATCTTCGAGAATAGCTCTGCCTATTGACAGTGCTCTATTGGAACCAGCAGAACAGATCTGGCAAACACCAGCCACCGTCCCTTCCACGTCTAGACGAGTCGATAAAAAGTATTTTATTCCGGCAAAAAATTCTGAGTACTTGTTCTCACACCCTATTCCCAACTCATTAGTGGTGGAGGCGGCAAACCACAGGCATAAACAGCAGTTTAATAGATCTACCCCGCACGATAAGGAGGATAGGAAAATGGACATGCTAGGGAAGAAAGTGTATTCCTCATCATCATTGCATCTGCGTGTGGCGAATTACTCTGCCCTATTGGCGAATTATGATTACAACAATTATCTTAAATTAGCAGATTTTATTGAAGATATTCCTGAGGCGAAGAAACAGCAATTCCACTCCATCGTGCGGGAGGGACAGCTCATATCCCGCACAGCATTACAAGCAGCATTGGACGTGGCTGACACGGCGGCTCGCAACGTAGCCACAGCGGTCGTGATGAGAAGATCCTCATGGTTACACTCGGCTGATCTCCCAAAGCCTCTTCAGTCTATAATCGAGGACCTGCCATTTGATAAGGACAAATTATTTTCAGATAAGACAGATGACCTTATGCACTCGTCTAAGGATTCGAGGGCTACATTAAGAACCTTTGGGATATACCCTAATATGACCAGGAGACGCCCTTATAGATATCAACCTTACAACCCGAGATTCCAATATCAATATCAATATCGACCAAACTTTAGGAGACAAGAAAATATGAGAGCTAGAATGAGACCACAAAGGAGAAGACAGAACAATCATCATATGACGTCTCAAACTCCCCCAACTAAACCTCAGTTTTGAGGAGTTGGTCGAGAGCCCGCAGAACCTCCATGGAAGATCGGAGCAGGATTTTATGTTTATGAACAGACTTCTACCATTCCTCCACCAATGGTCGCTCATTACATCAGACAGATGGGTTTTAGAAATAATAGAGAAAGGATATTCCATCCCCTTCTCCATGAAACCAAAATTCCATCCCCCCTCCCCGTCCCTTTTCAGGGACACTACTCACGAACATGTAATCCACCTAGAGCTGCGACGGCTTCTGGATATAGGAGCTATAGAGCATGTTCCAGATCATCAAAGGGGAAGGGGATTTTATTCCCCATATTTCTTGATCCAAAAGAAATCAGGGGGATGGAGGCCCATACTCGACCTAAGGAAGTTAAACAAATATATAAAACATCAAAAGTTCAGAATGGTAACCTTGGCGACTATCATTCCTGCTCTGGAATCTCGGGACTGGTTCACGGCTCTCGACCTCCAAGATGCCTATTTTCATATATCGATCCACCCTTCTCACAGACGTTTCCTCAGATTCAGACACGGGCTCAACCACTTTCAATATACCGTACTCCCATTTGGCCTATCTACAGCCCCCAGAGTCTTCTCAAAGGTGCTCTCGGTGGTAGCGGCATATCTGCGTCAACATCATATTACAATCTTCCCGTACCTGGACGACTGTCTTCTAAAGGCCCATACTTGCGCTCAAGCCACCAGAGACTTGGAATTTACCATGAGTCTGTTCAACAAGCTTGGTCTCCTGATAAACAAACAGAAGTCCATATTTGCCCCTACACAGACAATAGAATTCATAGGGGCGACCTTCAATTCACAGTTGGGAAGAGCATTTCTCCCCAGAGACAGGTTCCGCACGATATCACAGTTGATAGAGTCAGTGTACACAGCCCCAACCACAAACGCTCTAACGTGCCTTCAGCTCCTAGGACACATGTCAGCAACCACATTTGTGGTGCAATATGCACGACTCCACATGCGACCACTGCAGATGTTTCTAGGGAAATGGTACAAACCCAACAGACACTCTATATACAGGGTTCTTTCGATCCCGAGTCCCGTAAAACAGACACTTCGATGGTGGACGTCCCCGCAGAATCTTCTCTCGGGGGTACCCTTTCAACAAGAGGTACCATCATTGATGATGTACACAGATGCATCTCTGTTAGGTTGGGGAGCTCACCTCCACGACCATCTAGCACAGGGCAAATGGACACCACAAGAATCCTTACTACACATAAATATTTTGGAGCTAAGAGCTGTCCGCAGAGCGTGTGTCCAATTTCAACACCTAATAGAGCACAAATACATAAGACTCATGACGGACAACATGTCATGCGTGTATTATGTCAACCGACAAGGGGGAGCCAGATCCCGCTCCCTCTGCATAGAAGCCTTGAAGCTCTGGCACTGGTGCATTGCTCACAAGGTCAGGATCTCGGCCACCTACCTGCCGGGGACCCACAACACCATAGCAGACTCTCTCAGCCGCTCATTCCCCTCGCCACACGAATGGGAGATTCATCCACGGATTATTCAGGAGATCTTCCAAAAATGGGGGACTCCGATGATAGACCTTTTTGCAACACATCGCAATACCAAGTGCCGCCTCTTCTGCACACGAGGAGGCCTAGGGGAACACTCCCTTGGAGATGCTCTACTACTACCCTGGAACAACAACCTACTATACGCGTTCCCACCACTGCCTTTAATCCAGACCTCGTTACTGAAGATACGACGCGAGGCAGCAACAGTCATTATGATTGCACCGTGTTGGCCCAGACGCCCCTGGTTCTCACTGTTAACTCAGATGACTATAGACAAACCGGTCACGCTTCCACTACACCAGGACCTGTTAACACAGGACTATGGCCGACTCAAACACCCGAATCCCCACATATTACAGCTGACAGCCTGGCTCCTAGATGGTTCAGCAAACAGGAAGAATTATGTTCAGAGGAAGTGAAACATATCCTGCTAAACAGTAGAAAACCATCGACAAGGCGGACCTATTTACAGAAATGGTCCAGATTCTCTAAATGGTGTAGAACTCGCCTTATGCCACCCACAACGGCTAGTATCCCGGAGATACTACAGTATCTGTTACATTTGAAGGAATCAGGCCTCTCCCTCAGCTCACTCAGGGTTCACTTAGCTGCAATAGATACGTTTCATACTAAGGCCAATAGACAGCTTATTTTCTCGGATTCCACGGTCAAACGCTTTCTAGCAGGGATACAGAACCTGTTCCCGCAAATACGACCACCAACACCTTCCTGGGACCTACAAACGGTACTCAGGACTATAAGAAAACCACCCTTCGAACCACTGGCTTCTTGCTCCCTGAGACACCTATCCATGAAGGTAGCATTTCTGGTCGCCATCACCTCCGCCAGAAGAGTAAGCGAGCTAGCAGCTCTGATGGCAGACCCACCCTATACAGTATTCCACAGGGACAGAGTCACTCTCCGAACACACCCAAGGTTTGTCCCAAAGGTGTCTACTGCATTCCATATTAACCAAGAGATAAACTTACCTGTGTTTTTTCCAAAGCCTCACGCCAATCCTCAGGAGTCTCTCCTTCACACACTCGATGTTCGTCGGGCCATCGCCTTCTACCTGGATAGAACAAAGGAGATTAGAAAGACAAACAGATTATTCATTTCAACCACGGGTAGATACAAGGGCAATGCAATGTCATCCCAGAGAATATCTAAATTAATATCATCATGCATCCACGAATGCTACGCCCTTTCAGGGGTCTCTCCGCCTAAACATATCAGAGCTCATTCTACTAGGGCTCAGGCTACTACCACTGCATTTTTGAACAATGTCCCGATTTCAGATATCTGCAAGGCAGCCACTTGGGCATCCGATCATACCTTTGCTAAGCACTATGCCTTGATGCAGAATACAAGTGCGGATACGGCAGTGGGACGAGCAGTACTCTCTGTAATCAATAGAACAGAACACGAAGTCCCTCCTTCCAATTAGGATCACTGCTTGCTACTCACCTTATGTGGAGCACCCACGGGGACATCTCTCGAAGGAGAAAGGAAGGTTACTCACCTGGTTGTTGTCCTTCGTTTTTCCTTCGATAGATGTCCCCGTGGGTGCTCCACTACCCGCCCTCCTCCCCTCTCTACTTCGGTTCCTTTTCTTTTCTGCTGAAGCTGGCACCGGGTAGAGAAAGAACTGAGGAGGGAAGGAGCCGCGCGCGTTCTAGGGCAACGACAAAGGACGCGCGAGGACACCTGAGAGCGCGCGCGGCTCCAACGGATACTACTTTGAAAATCTCCGTCCTGTCCCGCGAGGGCGCGCACACACCTTATGTGGAGCACCCACGGGGACACTCATCTCGAAGAACTCCAGTTACTACACCCAGGTGAGTAACCTTCCTTTATGATTGGTTCCCCCCTCAGAATCCCATATACAAAGGCATGATCTAAGGTGATGTTAGTGTGCTGACATCACAAAATCTAGATCACATGTCTCTAGTTTAGAGCTAGTTCTTCTCATATTCTGTCTTCTGCGTTAAATCACATCTGTGCTGCCTAGCAGAGATAGAAATAATAGGCTAAGGTACAAACCAAGTAAAATCAGAGGTGCTGTGTATGTAATGTGGCAAATGACTAGGAAACTTTTCTTGTGTGGTTGCTGCTCTTTGTATTGTTTGGCAAACCCAATAGTTCAGGACTTGCAATTTTGGAGTGAATTTCAATAGTGAGATGAACACAAAAGCTTTGTTTTTGGGCATGGTCAGAAACAGCTTGCTTGCTACCAGTACAGACTCTGGTTGTGTTTTCTTACCTATCACTGAAGCTATGTACACACTACAGACTTGTCCCGCAATAAAGTTGTTGCAGGACAAGCAAGCATTATAATTATAATGCTTTCCCCTGTCCACACAGTGCTCCTTGTAATGAAAAGGAGCATTCACATGCTCCTTTGAATTTCCATTACAAGGAGCAGTGCATGGTCAGCATCTATCCCACCATGCACTGCCGCAGCCAGCCTTTGGGCTGGCAGCAGGGCTGCTTCCACCCCTCTTTCCCCACAGGGCTGTAGGGCAGCCCAGGAAGTTCCCTGGGGCTGCCCTGCCCTGCTGGAGCCCCACTGGGGGTGGGTGGAGGGAGGCTGTTCCCCCAGGAGCGGCGCTCAAGCCATAGGCGGCAGCAGAGCCTCAGCCCTGGGGAAGCTCTGCGGCAGCTGGGCTTTCCTAGGGCTGGGGCTCCAAAGTTGCTGGCGGCTTGAGCCCCGCTCCTATGGGGCTTCCCTGGGGCCGCGCTTTTGGCGGCTGGAGCCCCGCTCCCCTGGGGGTTTCCCAGGGCAGCGGGGCTCCAGCTGCTGAAAGCCCAGACCTGACCTGTGGCAGGAGCTCCACTACTTGTCAATTTCACTGCTCTGCTAGAGCAGTGAAATTGACAAGTATGAAAGTGTCAGTGTCCCAGAGTGGTCTCGATTGGCACTCTGGGACAGTTCCGGAGGCTGTCAGTTGTGAAAAGAGCGTATACACTGGGTCTACCGCAGAACAGCTGTTCTGTGGTAAGCCTAATCACGCTCATTTATGTGGTTTACCTGTTGGGTGGCAAGAGGGCTGTTGCCATGCAACAAGCAACATTGTAGTGTGTACGCTCTGTCTTATCGTGCGGTAAAACTCCTTATTGCCCGATAAGGCTGTAGTGTGTACAAGCCCTGAGGCTAGGAGGGAACGAGCATGGCCTCTTCAGAGGAGCATAAGAGAGTTAAATTTTAGTAGGATTTGGAAGTCTGTGTCCCTTTAAACTCCTTTGAAAGTCCCTGTCCTAATCTGGATGAGCAAATTTTGTGCCTATTTTTCCTTGCTCTTCCTCCTATTCTTCCCTTCAGTTGGCATGATAGTTTTGCTCCTGCCTTTACAGAAGCAGCATCAGGCATGTCAGGTTTATAATCTTCATTTTTTTTTCTAACCGTGGCCAACTGGGAGAAAACATTATGGAACAAAGCGATGAATAGAAAAGGAAGCAGAAAGATGTAAGGCAAGAAGATTGGTGAAGGTCTTTCTGTCTTAAATCTGATACCATTTTGAGAGGAGGGAACAAATGTAATTCTCCCCTCTTCTTTTTCCTTTGAGGCCACAATGTTTCATCCTCTCTCCTATCCCATTCTCCTCCCTTGGACTTCATGCTAGGTATTTAGTGTGTGATCCCAGAATCTACACTAGAGGCCGCCATGGAAAACCAATTTTTTCCTCACCTGTTAATTGTTTTCTGTAACATGTAAGCACTTGGGCAGTCCACTCCCAGGACTCCCGAACAGGAATGCACAGTGAATAGTTTAATGTAGTGAATGTTGGCTACCACATTCAAAATAAGAATTTCTCAAGTGGAAAGATGACTGGTGGGAGGAGCAGAGGAGAAGACTGGGGCAGAAAGTTGTTCGTGCAATTTAGATGCTTCCTGTCACAATGAAAGCTGCATGAAGATAAATTTAGAGGTTGTATTAACACACTAAAGAGGTAAGAAATTGTTTTTCATTTCCAAAATGTTTTCAAGTTTTACTTATTCCTTCCCAACAGAGCTCTTGCCACAATGAGCCTTTCATGATCTGGGCTGGAGTAATGCCATATGCTTTATTTGAACTGTCCTTATAAACCATTTGTAGGCGGCTATTACTGCAGAATGTTGTATATGACTGCACAAGGGTCTTTGCCCTCAAGAATCAGTGATGCCTCTATTCTGAATTGTTGCCTCTTGTTCATCAGGAGTACTTCATTGACTGTCTTAAAGTGTATACATTCGAAAATAATTTAGGACCAGTCTCCCTGAAGGTTCGTTTTATGACTCTATCTCAGAACTCACAATCATCAGGGTTGGAACTGTTAGTTATTCTAGTGTTATATGTTCTCTTGTTGTGTTGTACCAAAGTACATAAGAGGAATTCTTCTAGGTAAAGCTAAGACTCCTTAGGTTAGGGTACCATATATCTGGGTTTTTCCGGACACGTCCTCCTTTTCAGTAATGAAGTGTCCAACTGGCAGGGTTTCTAAAAATGTCCAGGATGCTGCTAAGGCATCACTCTGCTGCTCAGCAACATGGCTGGAGCTGGGTCCTAACAGTGAGCGGAGGTGGCCAAGCAGCTGCCTGCTATTAGGACCCAGTTCTTCCTTTGCTTCTTGGCAGAGGGAGGCCTCCAACTGGGCCATGGTGGGAAAGTAGCATCAGAGGGGAGGGCCTGGCAGCATGAGGCTGGGATGGGGGCGTGATACGGGTGGTGCAGGGGGCAGCATTTAAGGCTGGGGTTGAAGCCGGGGGGACAGGGGGTGCAGAGGGCAGCATGTGAGGCTGGGTTTGGGCCCAGCGGGGCAGAGGGGATAGTGTGTAAGGCCACTTCAGAGTGTCCTCTGTTTTTGGAAGTTCAGATATGGTAACCCTACCTTAGGTTCATTTTTAGTTTGTGATTGTGCAGAATTTATTTTTGGAGCTATTACTCTCTGAAGTAGAGGAGTGCAGATATTTATATCAACTGAGTTTCTGATCATGTTTCATAAAAGAACTTTGATTTTTTTTTAGTTAGTTTTAGTTATGGTTTTTTAGATTTTTTTCAAAGCAATTTGTGTTGGAGCCCATAAAAATAACTTCATCAATATGCTACTCTTTCTCTTAGCTAGGTTTTAAAAAATAGAATCTCTTGTGAGAATTGTCAGAAACAGCTGAGTATAGTTATAAACATTTGTTTATTTACTACTCCACTAAGTGTTTCTCCAAGATCAAATCATCTGTATCTATTCATAATGGAGGAAACTCTGCTTCCAGTCACTAGTTTTCTTCAGGCCTGTGTTGAATGGATGGTGTGTATGGGGATGTGGGGGAGTATCTAACTCTTTCTCTTACAAAGATATAATCCCTGTTTACACATCCGACACAATGTTTTTTCATACCAAACAGAGAAGAGTATGACAAAGTACTGATATTTAACAAGTAGGCCTCTAAGTCTTTTTGGGATTGTGTAAATTAAAAATAAACTTTAGGAAAAAAATTATTTCCCATGGTATATCAATTTTTGACAGCTGGTGAGAATAGTTTCAGTAAAGATTATTTTTTCCCTAAGATTGGTAGATGAAAATTCATAGTAACGGTCTTAAATGTATCAAATTTCTAGTGCAGTGGTGCTTTATCCATAATTAGTATCCTATAAGATCTTTAAACTGTCTACTTAATAATATCACCTATATAGCACTTTCAATCTTCAAAGAGCTTTACAAACATTAATTAATTCTCAAGCACTCCTGCGGTTCAAAGTACATTTTTATTTTAGCCTCAAAACTACTTTATAGTAATCTAGAGTTTTCTTCAAATTAATGTGTCTAAAAACATGCACCCTCATGCTGCTTACAAAATTGTGGCCCATAGGTACAGTCTTCCCTTGTGCAGAATCCCACAAAAATTTTTACGAAGTGGGAGCCTGGGGAAAACATGGGTCTCCCATGGTTATGAACAAAGTTTATGATGAATCCTAGACCTCACTATTTTATCCCCCATGTTTCCAGAGCATCAGCTTGATCTAATTCACTACAAGCCCTCATACTACATTTTTGTTTTTCTCAGGGTACGGCTCCTCAATTCAGCACTCAGCAATGCTTAAACCCATTGACTTTGATGGGATTGAAGAGTACTGCAAATGTTTTGCAGAATTGGAGGGCCATATTCTAGTTCAAGGGAAGGGAGAACACAGGTTGATTTCATGTATGGCCTAAGTTTTGACTGTTTATTTAGACATGTGTGGTTACTTAAATTTTATGATGGCTGAGGGATGAACTCCATTTTAGTGCTCCAGGTCTATGAAGAAATGTCTCATAAAAGTGACATTGAATTGAAGAATCTAAATAGATGCTTACAAATTCCAAAAGCCCATAGCAGTTTGTATAGAGTCCATGCAGATAACATGGACACCTGGTGTTTTTCTGTGGTGGATATGGTGGCAATAGGGCAAGCAAATCTCTTCCTGACAGAACAAGGGAATCCAAAGTCTACAACATCCAAGGGCTGTATTAAAGCTATTTTACAGAGCCCTGAGTGCCTTACTGATTAGCACATAAATTTGCATAGTGCAGTTTTGCTTTTGGGTTTTTAATAAAACTAACTTGTTTTATTTCAGTAGCAGGTTCATCATAATACATAATTTTAAAAGGAGAGAGGTTTTGTAGTGCATATTTTAAAAAAGTATGTTCCCAAAATACATGAAGATGAACATGAAAAATGTTGCAAAACGAATACCTGATTTTGAAAGAGGTTTTGTGGGGATGAGAAAAACACCCTGTCAAATAAAAAAATCATAGTAGCAACTCCCTACCCCAAAAAGAAAACAAAACCCACCTATACACTGAACAAAAACGTTACTTGTTATTAAGCAGGAGAACTATGTTATATCTTCACATTTTTCCATACTTACCTGTCTTTCTGTTCTGGAAATAGTGGGGTCCTGCAGTTGAACATTCATTTTTCTAGTACAGATTGTTAATTAACCAGTAGATGGTATAATTTTCTCTGAGGGACAAAAAACAATAATACCCTAAGAAGCATTAAAAACACAGAAACAACCTTAATTCTGACATACAAAAGCATATTAATGCACATTATCCGTGTATAAATCACTATAAAATATATACTTCATACAAACACTGAGGTGATGTGTGAAATGAGTGAAATATGCAGATTGAATTTTTACGTTTTCATATCAGTAAGGTTTACAAACTATGGGTTAAGAATTTCTGAGACGTGAGGGGTATAGTTGTGGTTGGGTAGGTATGTGGGGAGAGAACAAAGGTTTGGACCTTATTTTATATTTCTTTCATGTCGTTAAAACTGTACTCTTAAGTTAGCCCATTTGAACCTACTCTTAAGAGTTGCAAACAAAAACTTGATAGAGGTTCCTAAAATTTAGGACTTGATGTTTTTCCTTTGTTAGCCCTAGCAGTTTTTATCATTTGTGTTGTACTGACACATCACCGTATTCAGTGCAAGCAATATCGAGCAGTTTTCATAGTTCTGAAATTCAGGTTGAATATCATTTGAAAAGTTAGGGTAATAAATTCATTTGATATGTTTTAGAGAAGTATATGGTATTCATCCCTGATTTCATCCTCCAGATGGCGCTGGTTATTTGTATGATTTCCTGTGGCTGTTTAAACATAATTTTGTGTGGGAAATCGATTGATTGATTGGACAGTGCATAAAATACAGGTTTTTCAGGACACTGCTGGAAACCAGACTTCTTTGGTGTTGCCTTAATAAATAAATACTTTTATCCATAGAAAATAAAGATGAAAATAAATGAAAACTCCCAGAGGTGAATAATTCTTTGCTTGTTTTACTCTTTTTTTCCGTTTTATCACTGCCTTTTTGCTTCCTTGAGAGCTGGGACAATTCATATAATTTAATCGTGGAGATAAAGTGGTTTTTGCCTCTCTCTGATTCCGGAACCTTCAGCAGCACAACTGAATTTTCAAAGGAAAAGTCTTTTGAAGTCCTGCCTTTTTTTTCTTCTCTTTTGTCTGTCTCCCCCTTTCTCCACCTCCCCCCTCCATCTGTCAAGTTCAAGAGCAGCTCAGAGGCCATGAATTAAGTGAAGCACAAAAAGGGAAAAGGAGACCCTTTAGAAGAACAAAGGCCTCCCATTAGGCTGCCATGTTCTTTCTCTGACCAAAATCACTCCCTACATGGTTTCTATTGCTGCCAACATGCCCTGTACATAAGGTAAATACAGTAGGACCCTCATTACCTCACGCTCTCTTCCTCTTCCCCGTTCGGTAAATGTCTTGTGTCTTTGATGTCCATAGTAATTCTTACACAGATTGTTCCCAGTCTCATAAAAACTCCAGGGGTAGCCATGGTAGTGGATAGTGTTAGATACTGTGTAAATGCCTTCAGAAAAGAACAGCTGTGAGCAAAACTCCAGCCAAAGAGTCTACTCCAGGTGGAAGAGTCTAGGAGGGCAGTGCAGTTTTCTTTCTTATAAATTGTCTGTCACATCTCAATCTCTATTCATCAGTGAGGAATTAACATTTCCTTCCTGTTTATTTCAACAAAGAGCCAGGCAAGTAGGAGTAAACTGGGTATATTTTATAATCTTCCGTGATATAATCTATAATCTACCCATATAAAATTGCCCTAACTTTAACTGATTTTTGCCTGAAGTTTGTGTAGCTAGTTAAATGCAGTAGCATTGTTCATTTAAAAAGAAAAGAAAATTCTGATTGACGTGACGGAATGTAAATAGGTTTTGTTCAGAGTTTTTGGGTTGAATAAAGGCTAAATTTTGAAACCTTCTTGCTTAAAGTTAGGCTTCTAAATCTATAATAGGCACCTAAGTAAAAATGGCCTGATTTTTGAAAAAGTGCTGAGCATCTGCAAATCTCATTGAGGGTTACACAATCAGATTTGAAAATGTGGGCCAATGTAAAATACTACAAAGCACATTTTAACATGTTAGCCAAACTTTTTAAAGCTTTAAGGTGTGAGAAATGTCATTTTTGGTTTAAAATGAAATCCAGCAAAATATTTGAAATGTCTTCTTTGAAAGATTGGTGGCCTGACAGGATGTTGGGACATACGGAAGGAATTTTTGGAAAACCGAAATAATTTACATTAAGAAATCTAAAAGTGTCCACATTTAAAATAAAGACAGAGTCTAGACAGCACTTCTTTAGTTTCCCTCCTCTTAAATTTATTCTGACTTTTTTGTGCAATCCTTTCAATGTCAAGGATTTTCTTTTGATGTTTGTATATATCTGTCCCAATTGCCCAATTGATTTTGCAGTTTGATTTAGTCACGTATATTTTTATCTTTGTATAGAACAGTCAAACACCACAAAAATAAAACCATCCATTAATCAGTGTTATGATTCCTACTTAAAGCCAACAACTTCTCCTGGAGTATGTGTTTTCTGTAGCTATGCATCCTGTCAGTCACAGAGATAGAACATTGTTTTCCAAGAAGCCTTTTTAGGACAGCAAGAAACACGGTATCAGCCTTCAAGTGTCTGATGAAGTGGGATTTTCTCCCATGAAAGCTCATGTGATAAATAAATTTGTTAGTCTTTAAGAGTGCCACAAGACTCCTTGTTTGTTTTGCATCAGCCTACAATTTTGTAAGCTACAAGTTGAGAAAAGTCCACTTTGAAGCCTAGATACTTTGTCTTTGCTCTCTCACTCATTTTTTGCCTTCTGATTGCCCGGTCATAAAACAAATCCCTCCCCCCCCCATTTCTTCCTAATACCTCTCCCCTTTGAAACTGACCTTCCTTCCATTTTATTTTTACCCTGGTAGTTATGTACTTGGATTATTTAACTGGCTTGCATTTGGTCATTGATTAGTCTATTGAGGTTCAAGCTCAGAGTGAGGGTAAATCTTAATATTTTAAAGGGATAGCCGTGTTAGTCTATTGTAGAAAAACAACAGAGTCCTGTGGCACTTTTAAAGACTAACAGATTTAATTATCGCATGAGCTTTCGTGGGAGAAAATCCCGCTTCGTCAGACGCTTTGAAGATGGGAAACTTACAGAATGGGAGGAAATTAAATGCAGGGGAGTGTAGGACATAGGATCAGGTCAGGCTGCAACAGCAAATCAAAATAGATGTTATTAACACCTGACCTGATCCTACGTCATACACTCCCCTGCATTTAATTTCCTCCCATTCTGTAAGTTTCCCATCTTCAAAGCGTCTGACGAAGCGGGATTTTCTCCCACGAAAGCTCATGCGATAATTAAATCTGTTAGTCTTTAAAAGTGCCACAGGACTCTTTTGTTCTTAATATTTTGTTATAATATTCCAAATGTGCTTATAACACATCTTGATCTTCTCTGTATAGATTGGGCAAATTCTTTCTTTCACAGCCTGTAAAGACGAGGGCCAAAAAATGTGCTTATAACATTTACTGGTCCGTCTAAAGATGCAAAGCCATGTTGTAAGATGTTTCCCCAACGTAACAAAACTTGATGAATAGAAGGTTCCTCAGTAGCCTATCCAGCACCAAGAGAAAAGGATTGTTACAGATGATATGGTGAAAAGAATTAATATTCCACGCTATATCCTTTCCCCTTCCTCTAAAGGCATGCACAGTGATGCAAATGTTAAAAGCTTCCATAAATATATTTTACCTCTTTTTCTAATTGCACATACAGTTTACAAAAATTGCTATTGAACTTGAAACAAAGTTTCTCTTTTCTGTAGACTAGCCATATAAATATCTCGTCTTAAGAGTCCATTTCCACTTGGCACCAATGTTGAAGCCTTTTGTAAACTGCTGCTGTTGAAAGTCAAGTGCATGATCCCTAGCAGACCTTACTGGGTCTCAAGGCCAGCTAAGGAGCTAGAGCTTCAGATCAGTTTGTTTCCCCTGATTGTATCTTTCTTCCTTTGCTGTTGGTAGGTAGTCATTTATTCTAAATGTTATTTGTCTGGCTCCTGTTCTGGTCATTTTCAGAGAACTAGTCCAATATGGACCGTAAAATTTGGTTTGAGCACTTTGCCTTCAGTTACGGGTGATCATCTTTCGTTGCTTGTGGAGTGCTGTGCATCTCAGGCCTGTTCCATGTACTGCCTGTAACTTGAGCATTTTCAGAGACTGAATGCCAACATAAGGCTTCCTTGATGGAAGAAACTTTTTTTTATTATTGATTTAAGAATTTATGTACAGAAGGGACCATTATGTTCATCTAACATTTTATGTAACACGTTATAAAATTTCACCTAATAATTACTATATGAAGCCCAATAATTTTTAACTAGACTAATTCTTTGAAAGACATCTGGTCTTGATTTACAGTCAAATGATGGAGAATCCTTCAGTTCCCTTAATAATTGTTCTAGCGGTCAATTTACCTTCACATAAAAATTTGTCTAGCTTCAACTTCCATATGTTGGATCTGAAGTCTCATAGATTAAAGAACCCTCTACTAGAAAATTTCTGAGTCAGCTCTTTTTAATGCCTTTAGAAAAACCTCAGGTTTCTACTATGGCATCTGTTGCCTTTTAAGTATCTCTAAAGAGGCAGGGAATCAGAGACTGGAATCCAAGTCATGATTCCTCACAAGGTTGTAAGGACTGAATCCCTCAATAGTTCCTACTGCTCCTCGGGCCTGCTTTTTGAAGCAAGGAGGTACAGTTGTCGTGGAACTGTTGAGGCTTTAGGGCTGAGGGAGAATTCAGCGCTGACATATATTAGTGTAGAGAGGATATCTTGTGACTAAGTATCTCTGTGCCATTTCAGACTTCTTTGAGCACTGTCTCTTGCAGTACCTGTCTCTTTCTTACATGGTGCCACTTGGCTCTGAACCATAGTGGCTCCCTAGGAAGAGTCTTTCTGATTTGCTGGGTTTTAGCATGACTTTATTGGAAAAGACTGTGCTTTCGTTGCCACAAGATGAATAAAAATTGAGGACTTGAAAATACTTTTCTTTTTAAAAATAATATTAAAATTAAATTTCAAAGGGGCAATTTATGTTAAGGCCTAAACTCATCTATAAATCATTTAAATTAATAAGTTATATTCAAGCAGTACCTGTTTGCTGCTGAAGTTTGAGAAAGTCAAACCACTGAACCGGTGGAAGTCACTGGTTAAGCACCCAGAACTAGAGATTGTTGTAGTTCTAACAGCCTCTTCTGCAGGTGCAGAGAGAATATTTTTTTTTTTTTTCAATTTATTCAGTTGGTTCAGTTCAGTGATCACTTAATACACAGTTAGAACAGTTTGGAGTTGAGAAATCAGGGAAATTTGTTTTCCCTCTTTTAATCTGTGATTAAAAGCCAAGTACGAGAGGATGAGAAGTATACTAGTTCTAAAATCTCAAACAATAACATTTCTAAAGCCTCTTTCATTTGAGGGTCTCGAAGCATTTTACAGACATTTAGTAAGTTGCATGATCCTTCCATGAGATAGGAAAGTATTGGCTTCATTTAACTGCTCTTTAAAGACACAGTGATCAAAAACTATCAGTTCAATTAACTACAGATATTTCCTTTGTTGAATTGTTTTAAAATCCAAAACATGTTTTGATAAACTTGCCCTTTATTTCTTATGCACCCTGCATATTAAAATGCTGTTTTATGCTTTTTAATTGGATTCATTGTGATGGGACAGTCCCTTCTCAAGAGCACTTTGTGTTGGTCATGTGCAACTCCCAACTCTCTCTTTCTGGTCATGGTGCCCCCTGTCAGCTGCTGCCCTCGTCAGGCATGTCTTCAGCGGCTCAGTCTTCCTGGCAAGTCTCACACAGTCGCTATGGATGAACGAACCCCATTTGGGGGTAAAAGGTCCAATGGCCTACCCTATGCCGTTGTTATATTTATTAGTCCTTTCTTTGACAGTGGGCAAGTATCTGTCAGGTTTCTTGCAGTAGCCCTGCTGTCCCGAGTCACTCTTGCCATCGTGGTTCACATGGGCAGGTCCTTCTAATATGGCCAGAATGCCCATAGCTTATCAACTGGGCTTTTTGCCTCTTAGACCCTGGCTCTTCCTGTAGTTTGCCCCAGCAAGTCTGTCTCTTCCCCCGGTTTACCTGAAGGCAATCTCTTAAGTGTCACATCTGTCCACAGCTATAACATCTCCATGGCTGGGCTTCAAGGCTCTGGCCCTCTTGACTACCCAGTATTTTTAACTGTTGCTGCTGCTGCTTTCCTGCAGGATCTGTAACGTGCACTGCTGCTGTTCCTCTGGCCTGGCAAGCTGCTGCTGTAATGCCAGCTGCATGAGCAAGCTGAAATCCCTTGGAGGGTCCATCTGATCTCTTTCTTTTTGATGTCTACAACTGTTGGGCTTATTTGGGTGCTGTCATGGTTGCTGGGATCCCTGTCCTTTTAGAAGTAGCTCTGTCTCCTACATCTGCAGATAAAGTTCTAGATGGTCAGGGCTATCGTAGAGCAGCTACCTTTTCCTTGCAGTCCACAAAGGTCGAGGAGTACAAGATGTAATTTTCTGTGAGTGACTCCTCCCGAACAGAGATGACCCATGACTCTTGATGGTGCAGTGGGAGGCACAGTTTAAGGGTTTGGATGAGGGGGACATGTGACCCCACTTCACTCCCCCTGTATCCCCCACCTGTTTGAAGCCCATACCACATTTCCCCCACTCCTGTCCCAGCTCCTCCCCCACTTAATTCTCCTATCATCTTGCTTCTGCAGGCATGGCATGAACTGGATCAGGCTCCAGACACCTACTGCCAAGCAAGAACTGAGGCTATAGGCAAGGAAGGGACAGGATTCAGATGACTTCCCCATGCCACCTCTAGCAGAGGTGCACTGCCAGCCCCATCACTATTCCCTATTCTGGGTGCCTCCTAGTGGGGCTCACTGGGAGTACTAGGTGCCAGTGTCTTTCCCAGGTATGTCCCTCCTTGGCATGCTCAGCCCAACTTCCATCCTAGCGAAAATGCACCCTCCCCCAACCCTACATCGCCTCTGCTCTAGAATGCCTGTGAAACCTATTTCCTCAGTCTTGTATTCTCCAGAGATGGCTACAAGACCCCTTGGCTGCATTAGTGAGGGCATTTCCATCTTCAGTCCTGATATATTTTAACTTGTCCGATGGAGGTGAGAATGACCCAGTGGAGTAGGAATGTAACCATACAAAGTCTTATTTATAGTCCATCCTCCTCTCCCACAATGCTAAATTGGATTCACCTTTCTTAAACAAATAGTTTCAGAAGCTCCGAAGACTTGCTTAGAAGAATGATGGAAGCTCTTCATATTAATTCAGGAAAGATGCAGTTAGAGCTCTGAAACATCAAACAGAAGGACACTATGTTGATCCCAATACATGAGGTTTCTGTGAGCCATGCTTTTTACTTCACCTGCTGTTTCTAAGAGAGCTGATTCCTTTTATCAGTTCTCCATTACTGGCTTTGAGGTTCATAGTTACTCTGATAGGTGCTATAGAAAACTGTAAAATAGATGAATTCCACTTTGACTTGAAGTGAATGTAGCATTCTTGCTTTTTATTCTCTGATATGCTGAATACAGTAAGGTAGGCCCCATGCACTTTGTAGCAAGCTGTGTGGCAAGATTCTTGGTTTCTGGGGCACGGTTTTGACAGACAGGAAATTCTGCAGCAGCTTCATTTAAATTACAGTATAAAAATTAAGGCATTAAATATGAAGGAATATTACAATAAATTCCTCTGTAGTTTATGCCATTTCCACAGTAAATGGATTTTCCAAGTAGCAGCAGCATGAAACTGACCAGATTTTTGGGAGTTTCATAGCTGCTCAGAGAATTCAGAAAAGTAGCTCTGAAATTACCAAAATCTTACCAATTTTACCCTGCAGCCATGGGCAGAGCTATGATCTGTCTCTGCAAACTCAAGAGGACAGCACTGCCTGTATTCACATTCATTTCACCTTTAGGAACCTTTCTTTGCTAATGGCAAAATGAAAGGTTAAATTATGTAGAAACAGATGATTCAGTGCCACCCGCCCAGCACCACATAAATTCAACAAAAAGTTTCCCATGGAAAGTTGGAGTTTTCAAGCCTTGTATGTTTGGCAGAGAACTCTGTCACTATCAGCATAACAACAGAGTCCTGTGGCACTTTTAAAGACTAACAGATTTATTTATCGCATGAGCTTTCGTGGTGGGATTTTCTCCCACGAAAGCTCATGC
>ML685767.1:19517324-19557144 GCA_007922175.1 Pelusios castaneus | reverse complement strand
AATAGACTAACACGGCTACCCCTTTGGAATTTATCAGCATAACAGTGGGTCTATATTGACCAGGCACTTTGAAAATTAGACTCTTAAACTTCCCAGGCAATTTGCAAGGGGGTATCTCAGATTGTCTTAGTCTTTAGAGACTGTTTGGCTCTAGCAATGGCTTATTTTGTATCATATTCCTTATTAAAGGGAAGGAAAAAGCAGTTAACGCAGCATTGTTTGCCTGTGGGATTTTCTCCCACGAAAGCTCATGCGATAAATAAATTTGTTAGTCTTCAGAAGCCACAGGACAGCTTAAGTTTGCCTAGTGTTAGCTTGAGCCCTTCTTGAACATTAATTTCAGCAAAAATCAAACTTTTTAAAAATACTAAATTGAGTTACAGTAAATGCCCACATAGTTTTAATTCTGCCCCATGGAGATGGCAGTAAGCAGTGGGACTTATCTGCATGGTCGCTACTGCATTTGCTGTTGAGTGTAGCTGTACGGAATGGTAGAGGCATGTTTGGGAGTAGTTCACATTGGACCTGTGATTACGAGATGAGATCTTGGTCTTAGTCCCCCATGTATGTGATCAAAGGAAAGATGTGTATGAGTAACTTGAGAGTCCAGTCTGCATTATTACAGTACAAAATTGTGTAGCTTGTATCAACTGCCAGGCACTTGGGTCTTCTTGCTGTGGTATAGTAAGCAGTGAGGTGGGTTTTGGGAAGTGTGGATTTAATGATGGGTAGAGGAAAGTTTAGGGTATGTCTACACAAATTGCTTCAGCAGCGCAGCTGCACCAGTCTAGAGGGTGTCTCATCTCCCTGAAAGATGGTAAAAGGTCAACAGGAGAATTTGCCCTTGAACCTAGAGGTGTCTATGTTGGGATTAGTTCTGTTTAACTGCATTGCTCACGGTTGTGGATTTTTCACTCCACTAATGAACAACATAATTATACTGACCTAATTTCCTAGAAGAAACCAGGCCTTAGTGGTAACCTGTATGCAAGTGTAAAAGATTGTAAAAGAATGTGAAATGGCTATTAAATTTTACAAGTATAATATTCTGCCAAGGGTGCAAATTCAGTGTTTGAGTGTAAGGGAAGTGCTGCTAGCATCTGTCCTTTACAGTGAAGAAGCAGAGTGGGAATATGAATGTTTTGGGACATTGGTCAAAGTAGCCAGAGTTAAGATTGTTTGGGCATTTACCTTAACTCTCTGTATTTTCAGGTTTTCAAACGCTTGAGGCCTTGTCTACACTAGGAAATTTTATCAACAAAAGAGTCCTGGTATACCCACTACAGTCACTTCTCTGATGACAAAACAAAAAAACCCACCTCTACGAGAAGTGTAGGGCTTTTCTTGGGAGAGCTAGGGCCACAGTATAGACAGTGTCCCCCCTTAGAGTGTATTTTCCCCCCTAATAAAGATTAATACAGTATCTTTCCTCCCAAGGTGGTGGAGATACTAGCTTTTTGAGATGCCATTCTCCCCAATCAGAACAGAGTGTTCTACTGTCCTGTCACCTCTACATTTGTTGCGCATGAGTCCTCAGGAAGATTGAGCAAAACAGACTGAGCACTAGACTGGGAGCTGGAAGACCCTTTGGTTTCTTTTTCTTTTTCTAAGTGTCTTCCTGTGTGACCATGGACAAGTCACTTCTCCACTATATTCCTCTTTTCCCCTTCTACCCGATCTGTCATGTATATTCAGAGTATATGCTTTTAAGGATAAAGACGGCTTCTTCCTGTAGTACAGTACCTAGCCAAATGGCTTCCCAATCTTAATTACAGCCTTTAGATACTACCGTAATACAAATAAAAAGTCTGTTAGATCTGGTTCTCAGGTCTCCTATTCCTTACATACAAACCTTCACTTCTCTTTCAGATCTCTGGATCATCTTTTATGTCTAAAGATTTTAAGTCTTTTAACCTGGCTGATGGCATGTGGCTCTGTGCAGCCAGATGGTTTACATGAAGTCCCCTGAATCCTTCTGAAAAACCATACATTTTCCAATAAGGAAACTTGTGTTTTAAAATACAAGAGTTTTTCACGATAGGTCTTTTATCAAGGATTTAATCCTTCAGTTTCCACAATTTCTTCATGTTGAACTTCCTTGTTATTGAAAAAGTCTGGCTGGTTGTAACAGGGTCTGTTCCATAGGGGGGCTCCGGCTCCCGAGCCGGGCCGACAGCGGTCGGTGGCCTCCCAGCCCTCAGACAGGGCGAGGCACAGAAGCCACAAACCTCTGGACAGAGTTTGCAGGAATTTGAAAGCTCTGGGTGGTTAGGGAAAAGGGTGAGGGAGGGGGATGCAGGCCCACTCACTCCACTGCGTCCCAGCCCAGGGCCCTATCCAGTGTCAGAGAGGTCTGCCACTGGAGTCAGCGGGGTACAACCGAACCCTGCTGCCCATGGCTCGGCTGTGCCATAACCCGCTGCCCCTGGACTGCTTCCTCCTTACCCCAGCCCGCATACCTCATTGCCTCATCCTCGGGGTAGAGGTCAGGGTATGTCCCCAGAGGCAGGCCAGTCAGGGCTTCTGCATCAACTGGCGGTAGGTTCGGCAACTCCTCCTCTAGGGGTAGCTCCTCCAGGTCACAGGGACCCTCAGTCTCCTCCACTGAGGGCAGTTCTTCTAAGTCATATGGGCTGTTCTGGGTTGGCTCCTCTCCCCGGTACTCTGGAGGCTCTGTTAAGGGTAGTTCTTCCAGGTCCTCCCCTGGGGGATAGTAAAATGCGGTTCCTCCTTCCTGGTTGCCCTGGGGTTCTATGGTTTCACCTAGAGGGCCGGTAGGGTCTTCTCAGGGGGGTTGCTCTAGGGGCCGGTCCCTCCATCGCTGGGGAGGCTCTGGTGGCAGCTCGGTCTGCCTCCTAGGAGTTTCCCCCTCTGGAGCTTTGGTCTGTCCCTTTATATGGCCCCCTCTCCCCTTGACTCCACCTCTGGAGTTCCTAGGTCTACCCCGTGGGGGGTTGTCCTCTGGCCAGCAGGGGGAGGGTAGGAGTCCTCCTGGGCCCTGCTCCCAGGCCTGCTGCTTTACCCTGGTCTATGATTATCAAGAGCCTTGAAGGCCTATTACATTATCACAGCTATTTGTGAGCTGCTTCCTTCTTCCTGATATTTGAACCAATCATTGTCTATCTTAGTAATTTATAAGCCCCCTCTTATTAAAGTATCTGAGTGCTTCCCAGTTGTTATAATTATCATCGTATCATCCTCCCTTCACTGATAGTTTGTCTGTGCCTCATTTCTCTAAATGATTTGTCCAGCATCACACAGGAAGCTTGTGTTAGAGGGGGAATTGAATCCAGGTTTTCCGAGTCCAAAGCTAGCATCTTAATCATTGGAGCATCTTTATCCCTTACTTGATGTCACTATTTTCAGTCCGTAAGAAAATTCTCCTTGTGCTATCTCTCTGTCAAGATTTCGTTTCTAGAAGTAAGAACATCTGCCCAGAGGATCATGAGATTCTGATTTGATACTGCCCCTCTCTTACCACCCAGTATTCTGAAAGAATAAGATGGAACTCTCCCTAACTAAACTTGATTTTAACAAATCCATTAACCTTCTGTTTCCATCTCAAAACTCATTTGTTACTTGGTCAAGTCAGTTTACATATCTTGAATGTCAGAAGAGCTGCAAAGCCGGATTTTGAAAAGGGCTCGCTTTCATTTGCTCTCATCGTTATCAGTGGAAGATGTTGAGTCTTGAGCATTCTTTAAGATCTTTCCATATGGAGATGAGAAATCACTTAGTGTAAACCTCTAGATTTTCTGTAGTCTGGGAAGAGACTGTTGGGTTCAGGTGAGCACTGCTTCTGTTCTAAAGTCCCACTAAATTGATCCAGTTTTTGTGTGTAAATATATTATGAACATGCTAATGTGTCGATGTCTGAAGACCTTGAAATGTACTCTGCCAGGTCCAAGGTATTCTTTATGGCATGAATTAGAAATCCTTACATTGTTGACATATACAGCATTAAATGCATATATTTTCAGCAGTACTCTCCTGATTTGGCTTGCATTACTGGTGTCCAATCTAGGAGAACAGTCCTGCAATTTTAAACTAATTTTCCTTGGATGCATCTGTTTTGGAAGTGGTTAATGCTAGTAAATGTCCCAAGAGAAGAGTTCTGTGATTGTCAATACACGAAGAGCAGTTACTTAATAAAACTGTAGTTCTTTGAGTAATTAGATTCACATTTCTCCATATTTTTGAGTATAGTACACATTCTGAATAAGCAGAAAGGAGATGTCATGGCTCCTTATCAAGTTTTTGGGCCTGAATGCTCAGCTCTTTGAGGGATGATGAGCCCTAATAACTATGGATTCCCAGAGGATTCTAACCGCTGTGTGAATAATACATGGGCTCCCCAGATTGGGAATCTATGCTGTAAATATAGTCAGTTATTTAATAGAGAAAGAACCCTTTTGTCCTGTTACTGTTGGGAAGGTGGTGATTTTGAATGTATGATCTCTCATAGGTCCAAGAATAGTGAACAGTGTTGTCTGAATTTGCCTGTTCTTTCAGAAAATACATTATTTGCTTTCTTAGTAGGTATAACAATGTGATGTGGCTGTGCAGTTACAAGATAGCAAAAGAGTAAGAAGTAGAGAGCTTCTTGCTGTGTGTTGTATTTTGGAAATAACCATGTCTGCTGTCTGTGTAGGTTTGTTCTAAAGAGGCAGGCTTGAAATGGCTGGAGAGAGAGAGAAAGACACTTGCAGTTCTAATCTTCTGTTGTGTTGCCTCTGGTCAGGCACTGGATTATTTTTCTGTTTTTGTTCCTTTGGGTGGCATCTCTCTTCAGGAAAAATCTCCTTACAGCAAAACACAGACTGCTGGACTGTAGCTGTTTCACTATTGCTGCTAGGTTGAATTAATTATCTGAGCAGATATAAACTAAAGATATGATTTGGTCACGGATTCTGTGACTTCCCAGGACTTCTGGCGCAAGGCTGGAGTGGGGGCCAGCCCTGGGGCTGCCCAGTGGCTGACCGGCGACCAGCCTACTGGACCAGTTCCTGGGTTGTTGGATCAGCTCCTGTTGCAAGAGCAGCAGTGGGGCAGAAGCAGTTGCAAGCCCTGGTAGCTGTTTTTCCCCTTCCCACTGGGTATTTTTAGTAAAAGTCTGGGCAAGGTTGCGGGCGTCTGTTTTTTTTGTTTGTTTGTTTATTGCTTGCAACCTGTTCGTGGCTTTTACTAAAAATACCCATGGCAGTATCTTAACCTGGGTTTAAAAATTGCCAGTGATGGAAAATCCACCACAACCCTGGTTGCATTGCTCCATTGACTAATGACCCTCATTGTTAAGGTGTAAATTTTTATTTCCAATCTGAATTTCTCTAGTTTCAACTTCCAGGCATTAGATCATGTTATACTTTTCTCTGCTAGACTGAAGAGCCCATTAAATATTTGTTCCCCACGTAGGTTCCCCACATAGGTACTTATAGACTGTAATCAAGTCACCACTTTACCTTCTCTTTGTTATGCTAAATAGATTGAGCTTTGTGTTTCTCACTATAAGGCATGCTTTGTAATCCTTTATCGGGGCTCTTCTCTGAACTCCATACTACTTATCAACAGATTTTCTGAATTGTGGGCACCGCAACTGGCACAGTAGTCCAGCAGCGGTCCTGCCATTGCCAAATATAGAGATAAAATAACCTGCTCCTACTTGAGTCCCATGTTTATGCATCCAAGGATCATATTAGCCATTTTTGACCACAGCATCATATTCAGAGTTCATGTTTAGCTGACTATCCACCATGACCTCCAAGCCATATTTTCTTTAGCGTAAGTATTTCAGATATCGTATACACTGAAACAGGGATTTTCCTTAAGTCCCTAATGGATAACTATCTAAATATAATTTCATTTTCTTCTTCTATGGCATGCATTTGTTTAATATTTATCAAATGCACTTTCCTTTTCTTTAAGTGTGTCTACAAAATGCTTTAAATATTAATAAACTTCATTGGAGGACTCAGCTTAAATTCTACTTTTAAATGCGTCAATAAAATAACCATGCTAAGGCCTTGTCTAGCCTACGATAAAAGGTGTCTTAAAAAAAAAAGCAGGGGAGGGGGATGGTGTATGTGCAGAAGCCAGGTTTTTTAAAACCCCTTTGGAACTTTAAAACCTTGTGTAGACCAAGCAAGTTGCATTTTAACAAGTGTTTGGTCAATAGAAATGGACTCTCTTTCACAGCAGTGGAGGGAGTGGTTTTCATGAGAGATCCTTCACTTGAGAGGACGCCGGCTGCTCCCAATATTTGAACCATAAAGGGCTTTATATGTCAAACACAGTACCTCAAATTACAACCTAATATAGACTCCAGAAAACATGTCCTGTTTTCTGTGTGAGAGATTAAAATATGTTGCTGTATTCCGTGCTAGCTCAATTTTCTTTTGTTTTTCAGTTGTAGGTATTGCAGTAATCCAATCTGCAAAGAGCAGGGATGGAGGAGAGGGCTCTAAATGTTCACTTGCTTTTGGTGAATGGAAAGTTTCCCTGTTGCGCATAGACATCTATGTCATAGATTTTTGGAGAATGTAAGCTTTCATTTAAAAAAAGAAATCTATTCCATATGGTTGCAAACCTAACCTTTGAGCTATAAAATAAATGTGCACGGGTACAGATTTGTAATGCTTTGTCTACAGACACGCTACTCCAGTGCCTCTGCTACTGCTCACAGCTTTGCCAGAGAGTGGCTGTGTAAAATTAATAAGACTTGTTAGTTTCCTTTCTAGTATTCAGAACCTTTTGGGCAGCAGAGAAACCATAAATAATGTCATTTTCATGCTGCAGCCATTCAGGACATAGCACGTTTTCAAATGATTATGTATAATTAGATTGCTGCAAGCAGAATAAAGAGGTTGACTAATGTTAACCTTTTGTTATGCTTTTTTTGTTACGCTCTACAGAACCAAATGTTAATTGAAAACTTCAGTTTTCCTTAAGCCATAGCCATATATGTATGTATATTTTATATGCTGAGTAATGTAATCTGTTTTCAGTTACTAGCTAACAGGAATATTCTCAGGGTGGAGTAAAATGAATTTGACTTCCAATTGCAATAGAACAAACATTAATGATGGCACTTTCCCCCCCTCCTCCTAGAGATGAGTGCCATTTATTATTTTATGGAATCTGTACTGAAATCCAGGCATCATGGAAATGTACATTCTGAAGCTGAATACACTAATATTTGTAATGTGTTTCGATCTTACCTGTTGGAGGGTGTTTTAGAAGAGCCAAGAGTACTACTGCTATTTCAGGTAGAAATTAAATGTTTGTATTTCAGCATGGGCTATTGAAAAAGCTGCATATTGCTCCAATTAGGGTTGGGGCGAGTTTCCCTGCTGGCACATTTTGAGAGACATTTGTCCAAGGGAGAACTTTAAAAATAGATTTCAGTTGGGTGAAGAAAATTTCCCCTGTCCTTTGCAATGAAAAATACTTCCCCATCGAAGTTGGAAAAAGCCTGATTTCAAGTCCTTCCTGTCAGGTAATAAAATTACCAAGGCTACAGAGTGATGATGTCGAATGGTCTTTGATTAAACCATACTGTAGCTTTTTCTTTTCTGCTCCATATGAAACTGATTCTTTGAAATTTGCCCTCCTAGTGCATACTGTTTTAACCTTGTATCAAGTATTTCCATTCTTTGTACCTCCTCTGAGCCCTAGAACATTTTTCCTTTGTATTGACCTTGGTTGACTGCACATTTGTGGTGCTAACAAGCTGCATTTCAGAGACACTGGCCTGTTCAAGTCAAAGATGAGATGCTGTGAAATAAGTGCCCAGTGTATTATGGGATGGCAGAGACAAGGAAGAAGAGATATTTGAGAGGAGGGTAATTGCTATCTTTCCATATATTCCTAATGAGCAAAGAAAGAAAGAGAGAATGAAAAAGGCAATATGCTTGTACTCTTTGGGAGTACATTTTAGTTGTTAATATTTCTATAGCTGTTTACAAATATTAATTTAGATAACTAGTTTTATTGAGGTACTATGATATATTAAACTTTTTTTTATTAAATGCACAGGAATATGTCCATCTTTTGTTTCTTTTGTGCAAAACGAAGTACTGATGATTTCAGATTACTGCTTCTCAGAAACAGGCAAACAGTTAAGTCACTAGTCTATGATTTTTAAAGCCGTCTTCTCAAGGAAATTTACTGGATATAGTAAACAGTATGAAAATCAGCTGAAAGGTTGAGGAAAAGCAGCTTGACATGACCCTATGTCTTTCTTGCTTTTGGTTACGAACCTTTCCCCATTTGATTCTGGGTCATATTTTGATCACCTTGGTAGAAGGATGAAGCAGTTCTGGAAGCTGCTGAATGAGGAAGGACATCTTCTGGTATGTTTGTGGGAGGAACCTTGTGCAAAAATAAAGGTCCTGTGGAGAAGCGTGATTGTATGGGATACTTCAATCAGCAATGAAGGGTTTTGAGTGGGAGTGGTCCTGCTTTTTAGCAGGGGGTTGGACTAGATGACCTTGTGAGGGCCCTTCCATCCCTATGATTCTATGATCTCCATCTACTGTGCAGCTATTGATAGAAGTGTGTGGCTATCGCAGTAAATACAGCAGTATATCAGCTAAAAATACTACTGATTTCTTGTGAAACAGGCCTTGGTGATCAGTTGCTGGATATTTGTATGGGAAAGCTGAGCAGCTTCTGAAGAGCTCACCTCCATGAGAAGGAACAGTGACTGTAACTGGATGTTCTACCCTGGAAAGCTTGTAAGGGATCTCTTGGTATCACACTACCCCATTCCAGAGTTTGGCTCTTTAAAAAATACCTGTATACCTGTGGGACATGAGATGCTCACACTAGGGAGGAAGTCATCTTGGGGCAGCAGTGTGTGGTTTGGGGAAAAACTTAGGCTGCAAACTCTGTTTTTAAGTCTTGAGAACAAAGTCCCACAAACTGTACTGATTGGGGTGAAGGACAAACTGGCTCAGTTTAGTTCCTAGATGTTCTCTCTGTGGTCCAATGGATCTAGATTGTGGGGAAAATGTAGCTCCCTGCTAGCCAGGTTGTAATCCTGGACCAGGGCATCATATTTTGAATGTTGCCAAGCTTAGTGTAATTACCAACTACTTTGTAGTACTTCCTTTCTAATCTTTTTACTGCATTCCAAATATAATGGAGTTTCCTCAAGATGAGTGTAAATGGCAGGTTTTTCTAATGGACACAAAATAAGGTTCAGGGAAGAAATATAGGTTAAATGGGGTTGCTTTGTAAGGGTGGACTAGTTTGAGGTCTGTGACATCTGTGATAGATCAAGGAATTCTGTTTTGCAGCCTCCGATGCATGCGAGCCAAGGGAAGAGATGCCATGTGTACTTTCAGGACCCAGTATTTATAATTTCAGTGTAGATTGATGTATGTTATATAATTATCAGGATAGATTAAAAGGTTTTATTACAATAGGTATTGTTAGCAGCAAGCTGGGATGTGAGAGCAGTTTAAACATGTATTATCTGCATGCACTCCAGGTAAAGGGAGCATAGTCAGATTCAGGTGTAGCTGTACTGAATGGTAGAGGCGAGTCTGTGAAATCTGTGGATTGCTTTGAGGTGTGACATGTAACAGAGTTATAAGAGTTATATTTTCCACTCTCTTGTGTGAGGAAAGAGAAGAGGTGTGCATGTACCTTCAGGCTACAGTATGCGTCATTTCTATGTGGAGTTGTATAGGGTTATGTTGATAACAGGGCATAGGGCTTTTAATATAAAAGATATTTTCAGCGATAAGGTGGAATATGAAAGGATCTGAATGCTTTAATGAAGATTAAGTGAAAGTGAGAGATGGTATCCTGTGACTAAGTGTAAAGGAGATGTGAAAGGCTATGAAGCATTTGCATGGGGTATTCCTTATGTGGGAACTGGCCAAGTGTGAGAGTCTATGTCAAGATCTGGACCCTCCTGAATCTTGTTGTACCAAGGGCTGCTGTAAGCATGTGTATTGAGGCACAGCTTGAAGAGGATAGAGGGAAGGTGGAATGGGCAACATTTTCTCCTCCTTTTTGTTCTTTAATTGTGTTACATGAAATTCTGTGAGAGTGAATGGGTTATAAAAGGAGCTGAAGAACTTGTACATTTCAGCAGCTGTGGGGTTGGCAGAGTAAACATATGTCTGTTAATGAAGCATATTGGGCCATCGTTGAAAGAGGGCATTGTTAAGTTTGCATGAATAACTTTAATGCTGCATTTCCTTGTTTTTGGAAGTTTTTTTGTTCAACTCAGTGTTATGCAATAGGATGAAATATCACCAAGCAACCCTAACTCTGTGGTAATGTAGTTTTTTGCCATTGACTATACGTAGATTTGACTTAGTACTGAATGGCAGTTTAATTAAAAAAATAACAGCTGTACACAATATAGCACATTAAAAGCTAGCTAACTGAAAGATCCCTGTCAAACGGGCGTGTTTTTTATAGGGTTCCACAAGGATCTATGCTTAGCCCAATATTTTAATATCTCTATCAGTGATCTGGAAGAAAATATAAAATCATTGCTAAGAATTTATAGATAATACAAAGATTGGTGTAGTCCAGAATGCGTGGTAAAGTTGCCTTAATCAAATTTGTATTTCATGTCAGTAAAACATAAGCTCATGAACCTAGGAACAAAGAGCATAGATACCACTTACAGAATGAAGGACTCTAGTCTGGAAAGCAGCAACTCCAGAAGGACTTGGGAATTGTGATGTATTCAGTGGGTAACTGAATTCAGTGCAAGGCTATGGCTGAGAGGGTTAGCATGATTTTTCGATTTTAAACATGGAAGTATCAATTGGGATTAGGAAGGTGATGATACAGTACTAACACTGGTAAAGCTGCTACTAGAATATTGTGTGCAGCTCTGGTATCCACACTTTAGGAAGGATGTTGATGTATTGAAGAGATTTCAGAAAAGAGCCAAAAAAGTGATTCAAGGTTTGGAAATTCTGCTTTACCAAGAGATAAATGTTAGAGGAGTAATCTATTTAGTTCATCAAAGAGAAGATTGAGAAGTGACTTGATGCAGTCTGCAGAAGGAGACATTTCTGATAATGTTCGGGGGGGGGGGGGGGGGGGAGGGAGCCATATTAGTCTGTATGCAGCAAAAATGAGAGTCCTGTGGCACCTTAAAGACTAACAAATTTCCTTGGATGTAAGCTTTCATGGGCTGCAACTTCTGACAAAGTGGGTTGCAGCCCATGAAAGCTTATGCCCAAAGAAATTTGTTAGTCTTTAAGGAGCCACAGGACTCTTGTTTTTTCTGATAATAAAGAGCTGTTTAACTCTGAAACAAAGGTATTACAAGCTCTAAAGCTGGAAATTGAATTTGTATAGTATAAATCCATAAATAAGGTACACATTTAAACAGTGAGGGTAATTAACCACTAGAATCAAGGGAAATGATGGCTTCTCCATCCCTTGGAAGTGTTAAATCAAGATTGGATGGAATTTCTGAAATATATGCTCTTATTCAGCAGTTCCCAACCTTTGGTATGTGGACCCCTGGTGGTCTGTGAAGCTACTTCAGGAGGTCTTTGGAAAAGAAAAATGTACAATTTCAAATAAAATTCATATAAGGTGTGTACATTACAAATTATTACTGAATACATATTATTTCTTTGTTATGTTAGATTTCAATAAAAAAAAGTATAAAAACAATTAGTAGCATGTGGTGGTCTGCAAAATGTTTGATGGTTGAAAAGGGGTCCACACACTTGAAAAGACTGGGAACCACTGCTCTAGTTCAACCAGAAGCTAAGGCCTATATTATCAGGGGGTCATTCTCGATATGACCATAATGGTCCCTTCTTATCTTAAAAAATCTAGGGAAAAGTTCTCAGAATATCAACATTGGTTACTTCATCCACCTTGTCTCTCTAGTTTAATTTTTTTAATTGTTTTTTATTTTTCCTGTTTGGTGAAAGAGATAAGCTTTCAAACTACACAGAGCTCTTCAGGTCTGGGAAGGGTACTCTGTGTATTATAGTTTGCTAATCATAAGTAGTTAATGCATATTTTAAGGAACTATTCAAGGTGAAGTGACTCATTAACTCCTCTGCAGTCATAAGACGAAAAATGGTGTTTAGTGGGTTACAGATTGTTGTAATAAACCGTAACCCAGTATCTTTATTAAGATCGTGGAGGTTTTTTGTATTGAGTAGAATTATGAATTTAAGCTCTGAGGCCCATATTTTGAAGGTGTAGAACAGATTTCCTTTGAGGATGACAGAAAGGTCAGAGATGGATTGATCATTTTTTGAAAAATGTTAGACCACGGGTAATATGACATCTTTGTCTTTTATCATTTTTCTCTGCACGTTTATTTGAGGGTGTAGTCATTATCTCATTTCAACATAGTTGTTACAGGAATATTTAGTATAGTGGATAAGGGACATCATGTGATGTGATAGGCATGTGTAGGACTCATGGATCTTGAAAGATGTGTTTGGGGTAGTATTGATCATCGTAGCAGTGGAGATATGTCCGTAGTCTTTGCATCTGTTACGGGAGCGTCTGGGCCCATTTTGAGTTGGTGGGTCCTGGTCTGTGGGTAACTTGCTTCTGATGATGAGCTTGGTGAGGTTGGAGGATTGTTTGAAGGCTATAAGAGAGGGTCCGAGAAAGATTTCACTCAAGATGTGGTCCCAGTCGGGTGTGGGTTGTAATTGTTTAATTATCCCCCATATGGGTTGCAGTATAGGGGGTAGATAACAACTTGAGGTGTGCAGTTGGCATAGGGGAAAAGTTCTTTATTGAAGCAGGTTCTCTTGAGATATTTGGTCTGCTCTAGAATGCATTCTGATTCGTAATGGAGTGTCCTTGTTTGGTGAAGGCACTTTTAACTATGTTAAGGCAGTTGCACTCAACCTTTCCAGACTATTGTATCCCTTTCAGTAGTCTAGTTTCTCTTAATGTACTCGGTTTCACCGCACTTAAAAACTACTTAGTTACAAAATCCCACATAAAAATACAAAAGTGTCACAGCATACTATTATTGAAAAAATTGCTTCCTTTCTCATTGTTACTATATAATTATAAAACAAATCAATTGGAACATAAATGTTGTACTGAAATTTCAGTATATAGTGTATATAGAGCAGTATAAACAAGTCATTGTCTATAGGACATTTTAGTTTTTACTGACTTCCTAGTGCTTTTTATGTAGCCTGTTGTAAAATTAGGCAAATATATTGATGTACTGAAGTGCCTCAGAATACCTCTGTTTATTTCCAGGGATATCTGTACCCCTGTTTGAGAACCATTGTGTTAAGGCATGTATCCTGGACTCTCTCCTCAGAGCATATTTTCAGATATCTGAGTGCCTGGCTGTAAATAACAGATTTCTTGGTGTGTTTGGGGTGACTTCTGGATCCATGAAGGAAGGCTTGGTGATCTATGGGTTTCTTGTGTATTGTTATCTGAAGAGTTCAAATTTTGAAGATAATTTTGATGTCCGGGAAGTTGATACTGATGTGGGAGCTTTCGAGAAGGTGTTTGATGGATGGGTGGTAGTTGTTGAAATTCTGATGGAAATCTATTAGAGCATTGAGTTTGTCTAGGATGAAGTATATCCTTGTTTTTTGTCATGTTTTAGTCCAGAAATTCTTAGGGTTGTAAAACATTGTTTAATTAAACTACTGTTTGAACTATATAATACTTTTACATACCTAGGATGTTGCAGGGAGGGGGTGCCTGGGGGTTGGATGGGAGCACCCTGCCCTGACTTTGTTCTGCCAGCATTTAGGGCTGCAGAGCCCTCCAGAGTTGGGGCACCACTACTTCCAGCCCTCAGAAGGGGGCAAAAAGGTACCCTTGCACCCTGCCCACCCCTGCCACACTCCTGGCCCTGCCCCAGAACCGGGGACATTCTCCATCCCCGACCAATTCCCCTGGACCCTTGACCCAGGCATATCTCAGCCACTGCTGCCTGGCTTGCTGCTGCTGCACACGCAAGCTGGCACTGCCACTGGCACCAAACCTCTGAGCTGCTAGGACTTCCCCTGTGCGTGTGGGGGAGTCCCAACCCCCATCAATCCTCCCTGTAACACCCCGTCATCATTGACATAACCTCATCCCCATTGTGTACATAGTTGTCATAGGTGAGAATAGAATGGAACTTGCTTTGTTTTCTGCTTTAATCATTATTTGCTGGCCACACTTCATGAGCTGCTCTCCTCTTGGCAGTGGAGAGATTGTGATGGGTCTGATGTTTGCTGTGGCTTTCAGTCAGTTTTTTCCTGAATTTTTTCCCCCTTTTTTTTGTCATATGACTTGAGTGATGTTAATGGGCTACTTCACTTTGATTGGTCTGTTAGACTATCACAGACTCTAAACCAATATGTTCCTCTAGTCCAGGGGTCTCAAACTCAAATCACCACAAGGGCCACATGAGGACTAGGATATTGGCCTAAGGGCCACATCACTGAAACCTTTTCATACAACAGATTTTAAAACCCTGAAGGGCCACCAGTTTATTTAATTAAAATTAAATTAATTGAATTCAAAGTGATTGTAAATAAAATTAATTGGGTGTAATTAATTGAATTTGAATGACTTTTTAATTGAAATTGAATTTTTAGAAAGGTTTTTTAAAACCTTTAAATGAAATTTTTAAAGTTTTTTTTAAAAAAAAAAAAAAAAAAAGGAAGGAAGGAAGGAAACAAGGAAGGAAGAGGGAGAGAAGGAAGAAAGAGGAAGGAAGGAAACAAGGAAGAAGGAGAGAAGAAGGGACCAGGCAGAGCCCCCCACAGGGACCTCATGGAGCCTCCCCCAGCACGGAGTCCCCCTTCCTGCCAGCACACCTGAGCCCTGACCTGGCTTTAGGCGTTGAGTCCGTCTGCTCCGGTCACCTGGCTCACTGTGCTCCCCTGCTGCTGCAGGCTAGGGTTCTGCCTGGTCTGGTGAGCAGTGCGGTGCAGCTCCTCCCCAGCTGCCCAGCAGTGGCTGCCGAGGCCTGGGGGGGGGGAGGGTAGAGGGGGCAAGGGGCGTGGCATGGCCTGGAAGCACTGTTGACGGCACCGAGCTCAGCTTGGTCAGCAGCAGGACCCCAGGTGAGAGGCAGGCAACTGCAGCCCCTTGAAAAGCCAGCCAAGAGTTGGGAACCCCTAAATTCCGGGTCTTGTCATGGGCCGCAGGAGGTAACTCCGTGGGCCGCGTGTTTAAGACCTCTACTCTAGTCTGACCTCCTGTGCAATGCAGGCCACAGAATCTTACCTACCCACTCCTGTAATAAGCCTCTAACCTATGACTGAGTTATTAAAGTCCTCAAATCATGGTTTAAAGACTTTAAAGTACAGAGAATCCACCTACAAATGTGCTGTGCCCCATGTTACAAAGGAAGGCGAGGAAAAAAAGAGCCTTTGCTAGTCTGCTTTGGGAGAAAATTCCTTTCAACCCCGAGATGGCAATCAGTTAAACCCTGAGCATGTGGACAAGACTCACCAGCCAGATAGCCAAGAAAGAATTTTCTGTAATAACTTAGAACCCATCTCAGGCCATTGGCATATTTACCACCAGTAGTCAAAGATCAGTCAATTTCCAAACGAGGATGTCCCATCATGCCGTCCCTTCCATAAATATTATCAAGCTCAGTTTTGAAGCAAGCTAGGCTTTTTTGCACACCAACCCCCTGGATCTCGTTGGAAGGCTGTTCCAGAATTTCACTCCTTTGGTGGTTAGAAACCTGAGTGTAATTCAAGCCTAATTTCCTGATGTCCAGTTTATATCCATTTGTTCTTGAGTCCACATTGGCGCTGAACTTAAATAATTCTTCTCCCTCCCTGGTATTTGTCCCCTCTGAGGTGTTTGCACAGAGCAATCATGTCTCCCCTCAACCTTCGTTTAGTTAGGCTACTCTCATAAGGCAGGTTTTCCGTCCCATGGATCATCCTAGTAGCCCTTCTCTGCACCTGTTCCAGTTTGAATTCATCTTTTTTAAATAAGGGGGGGACCAGAACCGCATACAGTACTCCAGATGAATTCTCACCAGTGCCTTGTATAATGATACTAACCCCTTCCTGTCTCTACTGGAAATACCTTCTGTGATGCATCCTACCACCGCAAAAACTTTTTCATAGCCAGCCATATGACATTGGTGACTCATAGTCATCCTGTAATCAACCAGTATGCCCAGGGCCTTCTCCACCTCCATCATTTCCAACTGATGTATCTCCAGCTTATAGCAAAAATTCTTATTAGTTCCTAAATGCACGACCTTGCACTTTCCACTACTAAATTTCATCCTCCTCCTTTTACTCCAGATTACAAGGTCATCCAGATCTTCCTTATATCCTGATCCTTCCCTGTATTGGCAACACCTCCCATCTTTGTGTCATCTGCAAATGTATTAGCACATTCCCATTTTTTGTCCTGAGGACAGTAATAAAAAGGTTAAATAAGATTGGTCACAAGACTGATTCCTAAGGAACTCCACTAGTAACCTTTCTCCAGCCTGAAAGTTCATCTTTCAGCATGATCCATTGTAGTCTCCTCTTGAACCAGTTCCTTATCCACCTTTCAATTTTCATATTAATCCCCATCTTTTCCAATTTAAGTAATAAATTCCCATGTGGACCCATATCATATATCTTACTGAAATCTAGGTAAATTTAGATACATTGCATGCCCTTTGTCCAAATAATCTGTTACCTTCTCAAAAAAGATCAAATTCGTCTGTCACGATCTACCTTTTCTAAAGCCATCTTGTATTTTATCCCAATTACCGTTAATTTCAATGTCCTTAACTGCTTTCTCTTTCAAAATTTTTTCCAAGACCTTACATACTATTGAGATCAAACTAACAGTCTTATCGTTATCTAGATCATTTCCCCCCCTTTCTTAAAAATAGGATCTATGTTAGCAATTCTCCAACCCCCGAGTTTACAGATTCATTACAAATTCTTGCTAATGAGCTTGCAATTTCATGTGCCATTTCCTTTAATATTCTTGAATGTAGATTATCCAGGCCCCCCAGTTTAGTCCCATTAAGCAGTTTGAGCGTGCTTCTGCCTCAGATGTGGTAATTTCTATCTCCATATCCTCCTTCCCATTAGCCACCCTACCACTACCCCAGAGCTCATCATTAGCCTCATTAAAAACGGCAGCAAAGTATATGTTTAGATATTCGGCCATGCCTAGATTATCCTTAAATTCCACCCCATCCTGAATGTTTAGCAGTCCCACTTCTTCCTTTGTTTTTTCCTTTTTACATGTCTATAAGAACCTTTATACTATTGTTTTGAACTCCCTTTGCAAAGTCCAACTCTACTTGGCTTTTGGCCTTTCTCACTTGCTTTTCATGGTCTGACCTCCAAGAGACATAGCTTTCCTTGCTGATCCCTCCCATCTTCCACTCCTTGTAGGCTTTCTGCTTTCTCTGAATCACCGGTCTGAGATACTTTCTCATTCAGCTTGGTCTACAACTCTTGCCTGTGAATTTTTCCTCTTCCTTGGGATGCAGGCTTCAGAAAATTCCTGCAGCTTTGACTTGAAGTAATTCCAAGCCTTCTCCTCCTTAAAATCCAAGAGTTCTTCAGTCCAATTTACTTCCCCAACTAATTCCCTTAATTTTTTTTAAAGTTAGCTCTTTTGAAGTCAAAGAACCCTAATCACATCTATTTTTGTTTATCCTTCCATTTAGTTTGAACTGAATTAGCTCATAGTCACTAGAACCAGGATTTTTCCCTACAACCAGTTTTTCTATGAGGTCCTCACTACTCACCAGTACCCCAAATCTAAGATACCTTCTTGTTGGTTCAGTAACTGTATGGTAAAGGAATTTATCAGCTATCACATCCAGAAAAATCTGAACTGTATTATTACTACTAGGACTTGTCCTTCCCTCTATATGTGGGAAGTTAGACTCCCATAATCACACAGTTCCCTGTAGTATTTACTTCATTAAAAGCCTCTGTCCATATCCAAATCAGATCCTGGTGGTCTGTAGCACACCCCAAGCATTATCCCAGGGGGAACTGTAGTAATTTTCTTTCCCAATAGGATTTTTACCCAAAGAGATTCTTATTAATTCTATCACTTCTGATTTCTTCACAGTACATCTCATCATAGATGTGCAATGCTACTCCACCACCCTTTGTCTTTATATCTCTTTCTTATTTATGCTAAACAGTCTGTTCCTTGTATTTAGATATGACGCTGATTAGAGTACCTTTCCCAGACCTGAAGAAAAGTTCTGTGGAGGGGGATAGTTTCTCTTTCAGCAGCAGAAGTTGGTCCTGTAAAAGATATTGACCTCACCTACCTTGTCTCTTTAATTGCCTGTGACCAACATGGCAACAGCAACATTGCAAACACTGCTAACTTTTTCACTGCCATCCAGCTTTCATCATAGTCGTATCTGAATAGTTTAATTTGTTTGATTAATTTAACAGTAACATTCAGTTAATATGATTGTCTCCTGTGTCCTTCCAGCTGCCTGAAGGATCAAATGTCCTTTTCATAGCCAAAACCTCCATTGTTCATTCTTACGGTTTTTGTAACTGAATAGAGATAGATTAACAGCCCTGCAAAAAGATGTCATCTTTTTGTCCACCAGGGTGGATTGATTTAAATCACCAAGGCTATGTCCATACTGGAGCTTTAGGTCGACTTAAGGACGGTTAAGGCGAACTACATACCACTGCATCCACATTGAGTGCTTATTAAGTCAACTTAAGCACTTCCTTAGGTTGACTTAACGCTTAAGTCGACCTTGTTAAGTCTACTTAAGCCAATGTGGATGAGGAGTGCGCTTAAATTGACCTAACTGGCCTGCAGGCCCTGGTGCAATGTGAGACAGCTACCCACAATGCATCACTCCTCCGTCGACCTAGCACCTGCCAGTGTGGACACTGGCAGTCTACTGGAGTTTTCAGTGTGGACTCTTTAAGTCAACTTAACAAGGTCGACTTTAAGTCGACTTAACAGAGCCTGGGGGCAGAATATAGCTGTGTGTGTAATTGAATGTCTTCCCTTTTTCTTTCCAGTCCACTCCACTGTTCCTTTCTACTCTCCTTTCCTGTATATTGTGTCTCTGTCTTTGACAGTGTCCTAACTAACTCCTCTGTCTTGCTTGGGCCAGCTCCACCACCACATAAGCACATAACAATCCTATCCAGACTGTTTTTCTTTGCACATGTGACTTTAGTTTCCTAAGAAACAGAAACTGAAAGCCCAGAACTGTCAAGAAGCAAGACTTCATAGTTAGGCCACACAGACTAGACCCATTAATTCATTTTTATGTAAGTGTAGGTTTAGCACCTTTTGTCATGAGATTTAATTGTAACTTTTTAAAAGAGAGAAATTTAGTATTTTATTATTTTAAAAAAAAATCTGATTTAAATTAAAAAAAAAACAATTTTAAAAAAAAATCATTAATTTTTATTCACCCTGTAATGTCCACAGAATAGACCACCCATGAGCACTTTCAGTACAGGTTTCTCCATACTGCCCCACTCAAACCCATTCAATACATAATCCCTTTGAGACTGCCAATAAGGGAATAATTTAGTGCTGTAGTGATTGTGGTGGGTGGTTTCTGTTTCTTATGTGAACACCTTTCTACTAGGAATTGCTGAACGGAGTTTCTTTTCCCAAAACTCACTTCAGGTAGGGTTTTCAGAAGTCATTTGGTTATAGTGACTTTCAGTAACTATTAGCCAGGACTGTATTTGAACCATTTCTTAGATGAAAAGGCTCCATAGTCAATTACTACACAATGACATTTTAAAAAGGAAATAGGATTTAACTTTGGTAGGGTATCCAGAACCTTTAAAAATGTTCCCTATTAATCTTTGTTCTGTTGATAAAGGAGCTCGTTATTATAATTCTGGCTGTCTTCTGCCATTGTCTAATAGGTCATTGTATTAAATTAGCCCCAATCACCTAACGGACATGTCACGCAATGCCATTTGTACACAACAAAGGTATCTTTTTGAAGACTGAAGATAGTGACACACTGTTTCTTTGAAGTTTATATCTATCCACAGATCTGGAATATTGTTACAGTACCTGTGTGTTAAGTTTCTTTTACCTCTGTTTTAGAAAAATTGTTTCTAAATTTTAAAAGTCCAGCTAAGTGTCCCACTGGAAATTTATTTAGTGGGGAAACTATAAACTGAGTGAAATCCCAAGAAAAACTATTACCTTACTGAGCCTGTTTATTGTGGTTCACAGACTTCAAGTGGATTTGCTCTCTTTCTTCCGAAAGGAAAAGAAAAAGATAGTAAAACAGAGATGAAAACTGATGTTATACATGTTTTCTGCCTTGAATGCAAAGCTCCACCTATTTGAATAAGGTCCATTGCAATTCTTAGTGTATGTAAAAAGGCCTACTGTATAGGACACTACGTATAAGTCTTACTTTTTCATTTCCTCAGTGGTGTCATTTTAAGATGGACTCTTAATGTTGTGATGTGGTTCTGAGTGTCTGAATTATACCAGCCCTGTACCAAAGGGAATTAGTAATCTACGTTTTCTAATGAATTGCAGGACTCTTTCCATTCAGTGGCCTTGCAGTCATCAGTCTTAAAAGCATATGGCATGTTTCACTTACCTACCATTAAATCTCTGGTCACTTTGTCACCAGCTCAGCTTTGAAGTGATGCTGATTAGCCTGAAGGGAAATATATAAGGGAATTGAGAGACTGGGTATAGGAGAAAACCAAAACTGCTTAGCAAAATAGCAGTTTTCAAGATAGCGATGGATTATGGGATTGTTGCCACAGGTGTAACAGATAACGGTTACAAGTTTTTAGTATTTTATTTGTACATTTGGTGATGTACATATAAAATTCATTGGCTCATAATATACGCATTAAATTCCTCTCATGAAAATAATTACTCTTATAAATGAATAAATGTCTGTCAGTCTTCTGCTGGGTGAGTGAGGACCTGGTGCCAGTCTTGTTTGCACAGGCTGAGCTTTGCAGTTGTTTGCCCTACTGTCTTTTGACAAATGACTGGCATTTATAGTGTGTTCTTTGGCATCTGGTTAATCCAAAAATGATCTATGCTGCTGTTTTAGAAAGGAAGCTCAAGCACAGCTGACTGGTCTCCAGTAAGTTTTTGTTTTAATTTGTTCTAATTCCAAGGAGCAGAGTACAACAGCTTGTTGCCTTTCAGATTTTGATCCATCTTGGGTTTGATTCTGTGAATGTTAAAGTTAGCGTAGAAAGCAAATCGTGGCAACATTAAGAGATAGTGTCTAATGAAGTGGTCTCTAGAACTTGACAGGAAAAGCTAATATTAAAATATGCGGTATGTTTTGGTTCCTAGCGTTCCTTTATTTGCCTATATAACTGATGACATTTTACAGATCCATAAGTATCTTCCAAACACAGTTGTGTTAAACTTCATTATTTTTACTGCACAAGTCAAGCTACTTCTGTAGCAGCTAGTTTTCTTCTGTTTTGCTGATAACAAATCTGATAAGTCTGAGCAGCGCGCCCTTAGTTTTATTTTGCTATATTAGTCAAGGAAGGATTGGACAGGCTTTTCATTAGATCTTTCTTTTACAAGATACTATAATTGGCATTTCATTCAGTGTTTAAACTTTCTAGTCAATCTGAGGCAGATGCAACCTCTTTCTTATTGCCAGCTGTGCATGTTGCTATGGGAACTCAGTGGGGACTATCTGCTGATTACTGTTCCAGGGATCACACCTGGCATATTTGCATTCAGTTTAAGTTGGGGGAAATTCAAAAGAAGAAAAGGGGCGTGTAGACTAGCCAGTGGGCAGCCAAAAAGGGATTGTCATTTTGAGACTGTCACATTGGAGAGGAAAGCTGTTCTTATTCATCAAAGTTCCTGCAGACCCATGCAGGGGTCTGATTGACAGACATTTTGGGAGGGTGTAGGTGGATTTTGATCATATTTGAGATTAAATTTGGTGCAGTTCCACATATTGCGGTACCATTGTATCTCATTTCTTAAATCCTAGCAAACTTCATTGTGTTCTCCATTTTTAATAGGTGATGGCAAAGAATGGCACATTTAAATATCAGCGTGATATTAAGCACTGCTGGAGAATTAAGGGGGAATCTTTTATTCAGCTTCTCTTTCTGTTTCACTGCTGAAATCTCTCCTCCCTCAATGGTGACCATCACGACTTCTTGAAAGGGCAGTGAAGCTTTTCTAAGAGGCACTAGTACTAGTGCTGCCTATTTGAATGGTCAGCAGCTATGTTCCGACATCGATGTTGCCTGCTCTCGAGCACTATAACACTTCTATAGGCAGTGGGATGGTAGATTAGCATCTCTGAGTACAGTTTTGCTGTTTGGATTCTTCTCCAGTCTTTCACGTTCCTTGGCATGTTTGGCCTCTTAGTCAATTCTGGACTACATGATTTTCCTATTGACTGATGAAGATTGGACACACCTGGTCAGTCTAACAGTGAATATTGACTTGTTCTTTGTGCTTTTTCTTTGATTGTTGTCTCTGGCAGGTGAAACTGCTATTGCAGTTGTGCTGTAGGGTTGACAAGCTGGCTTAGTCCTTCACTGGAAAGTTGTGTTGGAGATGTTTTTAAATACCAGAATGACAAGGCTGTAAGGGCCTAGGGAAGGGTTGGATATCCACTCCACCTTTGCCAAATGTAGATGCTTGTTGGCTTGGGAGGAAATTATTAGTCTGCCTGTATGTGGTGTTCTCTGCTTACATCCTGAACTTTTTTTTGTACTCTTCTGATCAAATTTGATTCCTGATTCCTTGTAGGATTCAGACTTCAGCTCTTAGGCTTGTTCTACACAGCCGCCAGCGGTCAGTGGGAGATATGCAAGCTACATAAAGTAGCTTGCGTATCTCCCATCGATTAATATGTTGCTGTATCACGGTGTTAGTCACTGTGCTGCATCAACAAGAGAGACCCTCTGGTTGTGACCCAGTCTTACTTGTTTCAGGGAGGTGGATTAATAGTGACAACTTGAGTGGACTTCCAGGACCCATTGAACGGATCCACAACCTACTCTGTCAATCCCTCTGCATAGATTCCCATGTCGCTGGCAGTGTAGACATACCCTTAGTGTGTCTATTGTAGAATTCATTTTTTAAATTAGGAGTACATGTTCCCTTCAGACTTTTCAAGGTGTTCTTCCAAAATACAGCAAATTAGACAGATCAATTGTGCAACAGTAGAATTTTTAGTACTTGTTTTGAAATAATTCTATATCATTCTTTGAATTCTGCACTAAGAAAGGTAGCTGGTAATAGCTGTACTGGCAAATCCTCCTAAAATAGACACAGTTTATACACAAAAAAAGTGCCTTTGCTGATAGAACTTATATTGGTTTCCCAAGGAAAAAAGATGTCAGCCAAAGCATATAAATGTTGGTATAACTGTATCAACAGCAAGGCTTTTGCTGGTATAGAAATGTTTTTGCAGAAAAATCACGATGGATAAGTTTTCGTCATGGTAAAATAAGGCAAAATTCACGGAACAGTTATAGTATTGTCCCAGCAACAAGAAAAGTGTAATAATTAAGCAATGCAGTATTACAATGTAATATTTACATGAAACAAATAGCTTATTGCAACACTTTTCACTTCCTTGAGAAAGTAAACTATTCTGAAATATATATACATATTGTATAATCATTTTTAACAAAAAATAATAAACTATAGAACAAAAATAACTGGATTCTTTATAGTAAAGTCCCTTTAGCAAACTCTTGCAATTTTGATTATACAAGTAATACATAGACAGACTGTTGGGTTTTTATGTGGCACCTGTTGTCCCCAAGCATATATATATGAAATGAGAAGGGGTGTTCAGTGCTGGCAAATTTCAGAGCAGCTGTCTTACCACAGTGCAAGATCACGAATGTCATTTGTGACTTCATGAACAAGAACTGTGTATTCTTCAGAAGCTATAAGTGTGTTCATGATTTGGGGTGCAAACTCTTAGAGCCTAAGGACCGTAGGGGGCCCCCCATCGTGGCTGAGAGCTCTGGGGTCCCTGCAGCCACCAGCAGCCCACAGTTTTGTCCTCACCGCCCCAGGGCACAGGAGTGAAGCAGAAGAGGCTAATTTCACAGAGGTCTCTGAAATCATGGAATTCATGACCACTGTGACCAAGTCTTACCCTTTTACCATTCTCGTACTATAGCCCTGGCTGTAACAATTAAATAGAGTGGAAAAAGTCCCTGAAAGAAAAGAAAACTGGGAGCTAGATGTAAAAAAGATAAAAGTGGACACAAGGAAGAGGGAGAGACAGTAAAATAGGTGATAACTTTTTATAAAAGATACCCACGTTATCTTAAAGAATGTTATACATAAAAAGAAGTGTGTATGGTGGTGGGGGATGTGGTTGCAAGTTATGTCCAGGTTTTGCTGCAGAATAAAACTGTGCTTTACTTGGAACTTGGGACAAATAGCATCCCCTACGTCAGTGCATTAAACCCCATTCTTTGGAGAGGTCTGAATTCTATTGTTAATTATGGTCCATAACGGTATACATTTAGGACTAAATATTACCCTTAGGCCACAGTTGATGTCTTGCTTATGTTATAGGGAGGTTTGCACAAAAATCAAGATGAGAATATAGCCTTAATGTAGTAATTAAAACTTTATCTGACTTGAATCAAATTCAGCATCAGTCAGTGAAAGGTGCCTTTAGAACCACTGTTGTTTCTATCCTTTTTGTTTCCTTTCCTATGTTCTTTTGTTCTTCTACTTCTTCCTTGTCTTTGGTCTGGTCTAGACACAGGTATTGTCTTAACTCATTCTCTAAGTCTAGTCAACTACCTAGAAATCAAATCCTAGTGAGCATAAGGCAGTTGGCAGTTTTCAGATGAGTTAGCAGGTCAAGTTAAAGACCATGCTATGCTAGTCTTTAACTCAACCTGCTAATTTGTATTAAATTAGTGCAATTTTTGGATCCTGACCAGTCAATTGTATTTCTTCTCCTTTTTTCCCTGTGCATTAGTTTACCTGAAGCAACTATGCTTTCTTTGTGCCCTCAAAGGAATCACCTCTTGAGTGATTAAAGAGTTAATCAGACATTAGGATTTAGAGTCAACACCCCAATTGGATGAATGGGTTGTTGTAAAATTTAATGCTTCTCAGAGCCATTATATCAAATGACCTGCTGATTTAGGAAGACAATGCTGCTGCAGTTTAAATTTGCTTAACATTTAAACATATTCTTAGCAACCATGAGGTTTAGAAACCTACAAATTAAAAATAAATACATTAAAACTGCATTTCTGAATATGTTCAGTGACCCACAAACTCAGCCATAGGTTTAGGGTTTCACATTTCTGCTCTCTGGAATTTATAGTATAAAAGGGAACTCAGGATTGGTCCACCTGTAGACTTGTACTGAAATAGCTAAATCGCTTTTAATTAACACTGTTGTTCCAGTGCAAGACTATATATTGGCTCTTAATTTGGAATATGTGTCCTGTTTGATTTTGCTGAAGCTGCTTTAGGAATGAAAGCTTAGGATCCAGTCTTTTAATATGGAAGTTGCCTAATAAGAATTAAAATAAACTGATGAAATGGAGTGAATATCACTTGTTGGTATTCTTATATTTTATTGCATTTTAAAGTCTTTTGACTTTTTGGTTTAACCGGTCTGTTCCCTTAATTTGGTGGGGGGTGAGGCTGCCCTGTCCCGGGGCAGCTGAGGTGTGGGTCCGGGACCTCTCTTGCCCTGGGAGGCCGGAGGGTGTGAGGCGTGGAGTGTGGCCTTGGTTCCTGGGCACCGGACACCCTCAGTATGCCACTGCCCAAACAAACATTGGAATAAGAATTCAAAAAGATGTCTAACCCAGTGGTTCCCAAACTTTTTATGTCATGCCTCCCTTCTTACCCATAATGGACTCTGTCCATGCTCTCCCCACAGCCCCAGGAGCTGCAGTCAGGGGCTGTGAGCAGGGGATTATGTTAATGGCTGTGAGTAGGGGGACAGGGTCAGGCTGTGGCTGGAGCAATGGTTAGGAGCTGGGACCGATGTTGGGGCTAGGGCTGGGTGGCACTTCCTCCCTTTTCCCCGTGGAGGCTGGCCTCGGCCCCATTGGACACCCTGAGTATTCTTCTGCACTACCCTAAAGGCATATATTCCACAGTTTGCAAACCACTGCTCTAACCATTTGCAATTTTGTCTTCAAACTTTTTCTAGAAAAGATTTTGTAAGCCTTAGAGTAACCTCAAAAATACTCCTTTGTGTGCAGATTTACAAGGGGAGTGAATATAGAGTTTAATCATAGAAATCTTGTTACAATTTTCCAGTATGAAACTGCTGGCTGAATGGTTCCAGATGTGTGTAATTTTTACCTTAAACTCAGCTTGAGCAGCTTGCTTCATGCAGAAAGCTTGGATGCTACCATGAAACATATAGTTCTAAAGAAACAAAACAAACCCAGTGTTATTGACTGTTGTAATATTTGGTGTTTTTTCTTAATGCCTCAGTTCATGGAGTCAGTGATTACATAAGAATTTGTTTTTGGTTTTGGTTTTTTTTTTAGGAAAGTAAGTATTTCTAGCCACCATTGTGGAGAAAAGCTCAAAAATGTTAAACTCCCAGAAATCAGTATGTAAAAATAAAAATAATCCAGTATTTATTATTTTAACATGTTAAGATTTTTAAGCCAGTGTCATGACTTTTCATCTGGGCTCATTTTTGAATGCTTGAAGTTCGCAGTGCTTTGAACTTGCTACGCTTGTCCTGGAAACCTGGTTCTTTAGCTATGGCTACACTTAAGTTGACTTAGGTTACATTGCTCAGTCACCCTCTTGAATGAATTACGATATTCATGCCCAACTGAAGCGCTGGTGTGGATAGCTCTGAGAGGATAGTCAGGACAGGAGAGCTTCTTCCACTAACAGACTATTGCCACTCGCAGACACTGGAATAATTAAGCCAACTGGAGCACTATCTCCTTTTTTGGTTTAGGGAGGCTACCCAAGAGAGCTTACAATGACGTAGCTGCACTGGAGCAGTATTTACAACAGTTGTCATGCATTAGGTACTCTTATGCCTGCATAGCTCTGACTACACTGCAGGGTTTCCTAGCATAGCTATGTGGTGAGGGGATGTGGTTTTTTTTCACCCCCCGACAGATGGACAGCTATACCGTCAAAGTTTGTAGTGTAGACCTGACCTTAGCTCTGGTTTACACATGCAAGTTGTACTGATATAAGTGTTGGTTAGGAGTATAATTTTTTTTTGTTTGGTTTTTCTGATTACAGTTAAACCAGAGCAAACCCTAGTGTGGATGCAACTATACGGGTGTATTTTTCCCTTTCCTGTACAAGAATAGCCATGAATGGCTTTCTTTAACATGTTGCTGGGGTCATGCCATTTCTGCCCAGGATCCCCAGATGGATAATTCTTCCACAATATGTTGCAAAAACATTCATAGCATAGCACCATTTATTTAAGCTTGAAATGCTGTGAGCCATGGGATTTGTCCCAGAAGCCTTAGTGTCACACAGAAGTGAGTAGAGCACCACTGTGGAAATAAATGAGGATGTGTCCTTTGTGATTCTGTGGAGTTGGCATAGCCTAGAGTTAGGCAGAGACAAGAGCCTAAACAGAGGGAGAGTTCAGATTGGAAATAAATTTGAGTCAGTAGAACAGGGGTGGATTGGGTGGGAAGAGGAGTGGAGGGGAGAAGTGAGAGAGAGAAGAGTAACGGGTTAAATACCTTTTCCTCTGCAAATTCAAACAATTTGTACGTGAAAGTGGCCATCACTGCATTCATCCAGTACTAGCCATTGCTTCATCTGTTCCTGAATAGAAAATGGGCTGCTGAGTGTTCACATCCAACCTACGTATTAAATCCCTGGATCCACAGAGACAAACTTTGCGCTTTCTGTCTTGCAAAATTGGATTTTGTGTGTTTATAGCAGAGATTTTATTGAATAGATCTGATCTAAAGTTGCGCTTCTCTGGTATCTATGTGCTGTGGACCACTTTGTAAGAAATATCTTTCATGGACCACGGCCGCTCCCTCTTTGCTTGGGTCTCAGTTTAATTCTGCAGGCTGCCAGGCAAAGATTCTGCCAATCACTGGTGGTCTAAGGACCACAACCCTGGTTAAGTATCCTCCTCCTGGAATCTGAGCTCTAGATTAAGCCTTGTTTAGCTCTTAGTTTATGCTTGTAAAAGGGATTAGTAGTTTTCACTTGGAAATCATTTGAAAGCGTAAAAATAAATCTATTTGCAACTTCACTTGGAATAGATTAGTGGGTGTCAAATGTTACACAATACTTGACATATACACTGCTGTTAATCTAACATTGCAAAGGGATTAGCAGATAATGAATCACCAGGATTTTTTTTTGATTATTTAAAAAGAATTGTACTGCTTCTCTGCCCCTAATGTTGCCCTCAGTTTTTGCGTGGAACCATCTTGTGACCGTTCATGTTAACATTTGGAAAACTCCAGATAGACGTGCAAGCACTAGGTTGACAGCTCTGTGTTCAACTCCTACCTTGCTAATTGTTTTCTTGGATTATTTGAATGGTGTAGAAAGCTTTTTCCAAATCCCCTTTATTACTGAAGTTATTGTTGCCAGCAGGAATAAGATTAAAGGTGCTTAAGTCTGTAGAGTTGTTTCTAATGTGTACGTGTTATTTCAGTGACATTTTAACAGAACTGTCTCTTTCCCCTTCCTGCTCCACCAGTACTGTGCTGGAGTTAGGTCTGAGAAGCCAAGCTATTGGAAGAAATTTCATTTTGTTCCCTAATTATTATGCTGGCACTTGGGAGATAATTTTTCCCTTCATGCACTGCCAATTAATATGCAAATGAGCTGATAAATATTTATACCATGATTTAAATTATGCAGGGAACGCTTTCAGTGTACTCTGCAAATGAATTGTTCATGGACTTCAAAGTGCTGGCTGCTGTGCTAACGAGGGGAGATTTGCATAAGGCCCTAATCAGGCGCATACTGATTAAGCTTCATTATGGAAACTGCCAGCTGCAATCTTTGTTTCTATTTTATTACAAAAAGGGGAACTTTTCACGCTTCAGTCGCCTTGACAATGTCAGACTCAGCTAGTAGGAGACTGAAACTCCACAGAGCAACTGAAGTTTCCCTGTTCGGTTGAAGATTACTATGGTGTACCTGAAGTTATATTTCTCCCCCTCACCCCAACCTTGTTTCTTGGTCTGTTGAGAGCAGTAGCATACATTTGTTAGAAATAGTCTTCCCCCCTTTTTCCTTTCGTTGGACTATCTGAACCTGTAGAGGATTTCACAGCAATGTTGGACTGCAGTGACTACGTTCTAGGTGGGTACCAGCTCTGCTCTTTTTTATAAGCGTTTAATATGGAAATAGAGGGTGTGAGGCTGACTATGCATAGAGGCGTAATCACATATGCAGGGGCTGCAGAAGGCATTTTAAAGCTGAAGCTCACAGTGAGCTTTTAGTTAGCAAGTGCCTTCATGCTATTTCATTATTTTCCCTGGTTCAGGAGACTAGTACTCAGCTGCATTAGAAAAATAGATTTGCTCTTGGGCTTGGGTGATGTTTAATACAGAAGTTTTTGTTTTGGGGGTTTTATTTTGAAAAGCATTTGGATTCCAACAGATGTTGAGATTTAGCACTTGAATTGCGGATATATATATATATATATATATATATATATATATATATATATATATATATATATATATAAAAAACAAAGCAGTTCCAATTTCAACCCACTTACTCATATGAACTCTTTCCGTAGGCAGTAGTGTGCATTTTTGGATATGATAGCAAGATATCTTCTTGTATAATGGAAAATAGGGTGGAGTTCATATTTGTTGCCTCTGATACTACTACAAGCTATGCTTATGGTACTTGGATAGTCCATTAGCAATCTGTCTTGTGCTTATTTCATCCCTTTTCTATATTTTAAGTTTTGTAGTAATTGCTTATTGTTTTGCAGTAGGTAGTGTTTTATTTTCAGAGCTCTGAATTCCACACATTGAGTGTAAGAGTATTTCCTCTGTGGTTCTATAATAAAAGCTATAACTGGACCCTTAGTCTGATTTATTTATGTATTTATTTTTTGTAAGTGGACATCTGAACATGCATATTTCCAGATATGCAGCTGTTACATTTGAATCTCTCACTCATTCTTGCAAGTGACCCATTTGGTGTTTTGCTGGCATTGAGGAATCCCTCAATGTGTTTGCCAGAGAATTATTTTTGCTTGTTCTGATGGCGTATTGGGGCAGTTTGCCTTGAATGGATGTGAGGGGAAACTGTGTGTGTCATTCTATATTAAGATGATTTTACATGTACATGTCCTTAATTTTCAATTTAACTAGCGCTCCAGTCTGGTGCACCCTCTGATTTCAAGTTTTTCTGAACACCTTTTGGAATATCAGAGGGGCAGTGAAAGCCTGGCATAGTAATTCCAATGTGTTATACTCAAGCTCAGCTGTCAGAGTACCAAGAATAAATGTAAAACCCCCAAGTTTGATTTCAGTCATGTATGTCCATTTTTCAATCCTTCTGTGAAGCAGTAATGAAGGCTTATCCTTTCCTGGGTTCAAAGCAGTGCTGGTAGGAAGTTTCTACTTAAGATGTATCTCTGTACTTGCACTAGTGTTCAGCGTTTGATGGGAGGACAAAACATTGCAAACATATTGCCACCAGAGGTGAATCTTAATAGTAAAATACTCATGGTGCAAGGCCATTTTGCTACCTGCCGAAATTCCCAATGTCACTCTAACACATAACCACTGAAAACCTTTCTGAAACATTTATTTCCCAGTGCGGTCTAGCAAAAACTGTTCTTGTTGCCTGTGGAATGGTGGCTGTCGCTCTGTCAAAGACAAACTGTTGATCATCCAATAGGTGTGAAGCAAAGTATTTTCAAAGGTTTGCTGTATGAGCCATTTGACAAGCGAGAGGGAGAGTGTCCGCTACATTCTTCAGTGCTCTGTGTTCAATTTATTTTCTTCCTCGCTTCAGTAATTGCAGTTCATTTATATTAATGTGCATTGGGGCCCCAGTGAGGATCAGGACCCCAGTACTTTAGTTCTTGTAATGAAGTCCGTTGGGAAGCACAATACTATTTTCTTCATGCAGGGGCTCAATCTTTTTCATACTGTGGACCACAGTGTACTAGATATGGTCTTAGGACTTCTGCCCCGTCCACTTATGATCATGCTGACCAGCTTCTTTCCCATTTATGAACTCGTGACATCCCTGTATCCAGAACTTGAAAAACTTACCCAACACCTCCTAACCCCAGGCTGCTACCAGCTTGAAATACACTGGTAACCCAATTCCTCTTGCTTAGTGTCCCACAGATCAAGCATTACTTGAATCAAAGACTCCAGTCACCTGCTGGCTAAAATCAGAGCCTGCAATTAATGCTAGTTGCAACTTTGCAAGCTTTCCCTCAGCAAATTTAGTACTGGGTAGTGCCTCATCCAAGTAAATCCATGTATGCTGGTCATATGCAGAGGCCTATTTGGGGCCATATCAACAGCTCTTTCCTGTGGTGAACAGAGGTTTCCCTCTGCCAGAAACCGACACCAGCACATCTTGTGGAGTTAGAGCCTGGAGGAGCCAGGTCTCAGCCAGTTTGAAGACCAGTACAGTAAATCTCTGTCGGCTACCAAGCAAAGGGCTCTCTTATTTGGGTGAAGTTGTTATTGACAGTATTTCACCAAGCTGCTGGCTGAATGGGCGGGGAGGAAAGAGGGAGGGACTAGAAGGAGCCCTCCAAGGCCAGCCATGTCCACAGAGCTTTCTACTGGGATAGTTGACTAATAGCCCTCTGCTGAAGTGTTTTCTCTCCTCATGCCCATTGCATCAAAGGTCGGACTAACATATTCCTCTTTCAGGAGATGGGGATGATGCAAGACACACTCACACCAGTGCTCCCTACTCTTCCTGACAGTGGGAGCCAGGCCTCTCCTGGCCACTCTGAATTAGTGCCACCTCCCACTGCCTCCAGTGAGACTGGCACTGGATGTGTTAGCCAGCTCAGGCAGAAATGAGTGCATCCATTACTCTTGGCTCACATTTGAAAGATCTAAGCTTAACCATAAAAGCTTGATTTTTCTCTCCTACCCCTCCCTCTCCCCTGCCCCCCCCCCCCAAAAAAAAAGAAAAAGAAAAACATGAGATTCTGTAGACGCTGATACCCCTTACTTAGGAAAGGTTCCTATTTGTGCATCAGGAAAGTTGACGATGATGTGTTTTTAGCTGAATTAATGACTTTTTGACTTAACAACAACAAACTACTTACTCACTGTTTTTGCTCTTCACTTAACTTCCTCTCTCTCCTTTCAAACCTGCATATGCTTCTCTGCTGCCTGGTCTGCTTGTTTTCCTTTCTTCCCACACAAACTTTCCTGTGGCTTGGTTCCCTTCTTACCCACTCAGCAGGACATGCTGCCCAGCTCTGTCCATTCTTTCTCCTGCTCCTCTGGGCATACCTTTCCTGTTGCTGATTGACATTTTCAGTGCCAAAAATGGAAACTGTGATATCTGAGGGTGGCTCCAGTTTCCTCTGCTACAGAGTAACTGATACTCGGAGAAACAGCTAGGCTGGCTTCTTTTCATTGTTCCAGCTGCTTTTACAGGCCACTAGGCAACTGGAGCAAGGTAGACCAGCTAGTGACAATGGCCAGCTCTTTGCAGACCATTGATCAATGGATCATACTTTGGAACCACTGCTTTAATGAAAAACCCATTACAGGAGCAAACCTTAAATACCCATCAAAAGAACACCCTGACTCAAAAGGTTTATTTTGAGCTAATTGAGGATAGAGGATGTGTTTAAGGATTTGCCTGTTCTCTGCACAAATTATTCCATTTAACCACTTGACATAGTCTGTCTTGTTTTGGCTTGTGTCTAAAATGTGAAATGCTGAGGTTAGCATCAAGAAATTAGAATGCCATGAGTTGGAGTTGTTACTGTGCTACTGTTAGGACCTACTGTTAGGACCTCGGGGAAACTGTATTCTAACCCTGACACCTGGGAAGACTTTCTGCATTCATCATATTTAGATGTGAAGGGATCAGATTGTTGTTGGTAGATATTGGTAAACGTAGATTTCACCATACACGCGCACAAAAAAATATTTCTGTCAATAGTAATTGAAATTTATAACTACGAAAAGTAAGAATAAAGAATTAAGAATTCTGTTTGAGAATTTATTTGAGCTTGATTTAAGGATATTTACTTTTTCTATGTTGATGTGTTGTTGATAAATTGTGCTTTAATGGTTATAAAGCTTTAACTTTGAGTCTCAAATCTATCATTAAATAATTCTCTAACCCCTTCTTAAGCCCCCTATAATATTCTGCATCTGTGAAAATTTAAATGGATAAAAATAAATCTTTATAAAAACCTATATTATCTATCAGTTATTAAAATACTTAAAATTGATTTTTACCAATCCTAACCGTATTAAACTGACAAACTTGAAAATTAAGAAAACACACTTTGAGACTGACCCACAGGGAGACTGGAGAAAGATCATAAAAAATAATTTAACACTGATGACATTCCTATTGAGTAAAAATGCAGATTTAGGTAAATATTTCTCCTTGTAATGACTGAATTTCCTTATTTACTAGAAGCCAAGCATGTTTAGATATAGCATAAACCAGTATTTTTTAATCTATTAATGACTGCTTTTTTCACCAGACCTTTGCTTCTATAATTGTTTAACAGTATTGTGCGCCTTGCTTTGTCAAGTCTTTTCTATTCTATTATTCTCTTAATACTTCCTTGTTTTCTATATGTGACTGCTGAGGCCTTGGCCCAGTCCTTGATTGGAAGACTCACCATTATGTCCCTTGGATTCCGCTTCACCATAGAGACAGAGACTAGATGAGTTCTTTATGTCCCTTCCAGGCCTATGTTTCTGTGATTCCCTTTCCTGATCATCATCAATTCATGTGAGATGTATACCATTCAGGGTTGTAATATTTTATACTGAAGTGGCGCAAGGATTTTCCACTCTGTTACTTTATATCTCTCTATCTCTTTTTTTAATGCAGACTCAAGAATGAACAATCCGTCAGAAACCAGTAAACCACCAATGGAGAGTGGAGATGGGAACACAGGTAAGTGCTCATATCTGTCCTTCTGTGAGAATCGAATGGCTTTAAAAAGGAGAACCTCCTTTATCTGTGTATAAATACTTGGCTGTTTTCTGTGCATTTCTTGTGAGGGCTCATTTTTTCTAGTCTTTAGGTTTGTCTATACTGCAGTTAGACACCTATGGCTGTCCTGTGCTAGCTGATTCAGACTCATGGGGCTTGGGCTGAGGGGCTTTGAGCTGTGGCTTAGATGTTTGGGCTTGGGTTGCTGCCTGAACTCTGGGACCCTGTGAAGTGGCAGGATTCAGAGTTCAGGCAGCAGCCGAAACCCAAACAGCTACACCGCAATTAAACAGTCACTTAGCCAAAGTCCATTGGCATGGGCCAGCCATGAGAACTGCAGTGTAGACGTATCTTAGGGACTCCTGCTTGCCATTTAATACATTCATTACAGTATATTTAGCTGCTCATTTATGCAAATCTTTGTCTCCTCACACCCAAAGATATTTCCCCTCTTGCAACATACCACCTCAACAGAGAGGTAGAGTGCTGGTTGGAGCTGATGTAGACCTTGATACCTAGTAGGTTCTTCTCTATTTTCCCTAATACAACAATCCTAGCACACTTTTATGTAAGAATATCCCAAATTGCTGCCTGTAGGTAGTGGAGAATAAAGAGATCATTCTGTATTATTTTAAAACTAAAATTGTATTAAAACATAATTTCATTTTTCATCTTTAAATATCTTTATAAATTCTATTCTGCGCTACTAATTCCTTTCTAGATGTCATTTAGTGTAATGATTCTTTTTGGAAACAAGGAGTAGAAACTCTGAAAAAGTAAAGAGGATGAAATAACTCAGAATCAGTCTCTCTCCAGACAAGTACAGGTTATGAGTTAGAGGAAATTTTAATTGTAAGCAATCATTTCTTTTTTCTTTTAGAGAAGTCTGTGTTCATCGTATGGGATAAATCATAATTTTTCCCCTTCACTTTCCCCAGTAAAAATAATAAGAGTATACTTCTTTTATTTCAATCCTAGGAATTATAATGAACCTGGCCGTGTGCAGCATTTTATGGTGTTGATTCTCTCCATATTCTTTATGCAGGGCATTAATAACAATGCAACTAAAGGCAATTGAATGTTCCATGTACTAATCCAAGGTTGCTGGATGTTTTCCTGCCAATAGTTGCAGGCAGGCAGTGTTTTTTCAGCTCATTCACATGTCTGTTACAAAAACCAAAAAGGCAGTAACTTCTACAATGGTGGCAATGCTAGAGTGAGTCTAAATTATTTTTCTCTGTACATAAAAATAATCTATTATGAATTTAAAAGTCTCTCCAGTGTGAGTTAAAAGTTCTATCCCTTTCCGATCCTCTCAAGTGGCCTACTTTGGATCTCTGTAGGCTTTCTCAGGAGGACCGTGATTCTAATTCTCCCTTTCCCCTCCAGAACTGGAGGTAAGTGAAAAACCTTAGGAGAATATAGTGTTCTATTTTAGTCACACAACTTCCTGCCTACAGCATAGTCTTAGAGTAGGAACAGAACACAGAAGTGGCAGATAAAAAACACCGGAGGGAATGCACTGTAATGGCAGTGTATTTAGTTTATGCTATAAACAGTTATCATGCCGCTTTTTGACTCAAGTATGTAGCTAAAGTTGATGACATGGTTTGTACATGGGCTGTCCTTCATCACATAAAACTATCTCACCGCTGTCTCAGCAACACCCTCAGTGGAATAGGCAGAGGCAAATAGATGATCAGCCCTGGAGAGGTTAGATCCTAAAATAACCTACTGGGTTATGGAGATGTATGTGGATGTCTTTGCAACAGTGTCTGTGCGTTTCTTATTTATGTGCCCTAATGATGGGAATCATTGTAGTGCATGAGGCTGAACTTTTAGATGTGTTTAGACCTTTATAAGTATCATCTCTAGTAAATTAAAATATTCCCTGAGCCGTTCATTTTAGGTTCATAATTTATAAACTCAGTAGGCAAGATGACAGAACCCAGAATTTTTGATGGCTCTCTGTATTAGATTTCATTGTTTTTATGTTCACAAACCATTGAAGCTAATAATTAGTAACATTTATGGAACCATTCCTTCCAAGGCTCAAACACCTTACAGGCAGCATCATTCAACTGGCAGATGTTAATCTCAGAGAGTTTTATTTTTATCACTTTCAGGGCTAAAACAAGTGACAAACTCTGCTGGTTTCCCAGTGGAGCTTGTAACTCACGGAAGTTTCATATACCGGTATACACTGCCGGCAGATCTTGTAACCGCAGTGAATCATTTCTGATTTTTCTCTTTTGAATCATTCGTGTACCAAAATCCTATGAGCTTATGGAGCATCTAATTTCATGACAAACAACTAAGGGGTATGGAATTTACATCTGGAAGAGCTTGTAACTTTAGGAAAAAAATGCAATAATTGTTGGTAAAGTTAAAATACCTTGCAAGTTCTATCAGATTAATAACTAAGGTTCGTGGACGTCAGTGTTGTAGTTAAATTGTTGTTCATGATACTTTAACCTTTGCAACTTCACTGAGATCTGTACATACTACAAACTCAACAGCATGGCTAAAATAGATTACATCTTTTGGAGATCTCATGCAGGTTAGTTTCAGCTGTGTGCCTGACTGGTATTGTAACTTTTAGTAGGGATCTCATACAGGTATCTCAGGCACAAAAAGAGCTAATTGCTGCTGAAATTATGGAACTTGTAACAATCACTTGCTCTTAGAGTGGGACTCCACCCTACCCCAAACAAAACTCTGCGTACTTCTTCCCAAATCCCACTTTTTATCCACAGTCATGACCAAGAATGCCAACTGAATGTTTCCTGGAGGGTAGAAAGAATAGCAAGCTTCTGGGCATCTTTCCTGACCTCTATCCAGGCACCTAATAGTAAATTGGGAGCCTCTTTTTGTCCTATAAAGTGTGAGAGAACATCTGTCCTTTTGAAATAAAATAAATCACAGTTGATATCCTGGTTTTGATTATTCTTCCATTTAATTTAAACTAAATCAACTCCTGATTACTCAATCCAAACTTATTTCCTATGACCAACCCTTCTGATAGCCTTAATACTTACCAAAACCAAGTCTAAAATTGCACGACCTCTTTTTGGTTCAGTAACAGTTTGAAGAAAGCTATCACCTATCACATCCAGGGATAATGGAGCCCTCACCAGTATTGTGCTAACCTATCTCAATTTTTTTTTTTCTTTTTTAAGTTTTTCCCCTTGACCAGGTGTAGAGAGAATCTAAGAAGAGAACCACTGTGGCACTGTGCAGACACGTAGTGAGAGAGACAGTCCCTTCCACAAAGGAACTTACCACTAAGTAGGCAAGGCAGAAAAAGAAAAGGAGAGAGAAGATAGTATTGTCTTTGATTCTCTGAGATACAGAGAAAGCGATTTGCCTGAGGTCACTTAAGAAATCTGTGGCAGAGCTGGGAGTTGATCCCAGATCTCCTGAGATTCAGTCCAATGCTTTAATCACAAGATCTTTCCCCTTTCTATGTCCTCTTGCACATGGGTATAGTCAGAGTCATTATCTAAATAGCTGAAAACAATCTGAGGTCACTGCAGATTATTGAAATTTAAAAGAATTAGATCCTCAGGGGAGGGAAGTATAGGAGAGAGGATGATGTAAGAATAAAATATACTCAAATGTCACCTCTTCCTCTGAATGTGTTGGGGACCAGAGGAATTGTCTTTGACCTGTTGGCATCGGAAACAGCGAAGGTTATCACAGGTGCATTTGTGATGTGACAATCAAGCAAGAGCAGTTTACTCAGGAGTTGCAGGAATCTGAGACTTGTTGCCTGATGCAGAGCCAATTCTGGGCTGTGTTATCAAGTTAAGTGTCTCAGTTTCTAGTTGGAGTGATTAAATTAGTATTAACTGGCTAAAAGGGCAGTCTTTAGACTTGGTGATTTCTTTACAGCTGTGTTGGAAAATTGAATGTTCTACTCATGGATCTTTCATTATACACCCAGTACCACAAATGTAAATTTTGCAGACTTTTAGGGTATATCAAGACTGTTCTAAACCAAAGGCATGGCGGTGAGTCTCCAACTTAACTGTCCCATGGATCTCATGCTACAGGGCTAGAGTTAACAAGATGGGAGGGGCTGACAGCTCAGTCTGCAGCAGCCCTTGTGAGAATATCTACATTACTATTTTTAGCCCCAGTCAGTTGACCTAGGCTCCAAGACTTGTTGCCAGAGGTTTGGGGAACGGAGGGGCAGTTGGGTTTTTTCTTTGTGTTTTATTTTGGATTTTTGGCTGTGTAGACATGCCCACAGTCAAAACAGATTCAGCACATTAGACCTAGGGAACTCTGGATTTATGCAGCGTTTTCCCCAACCCTGGGTCCACTCCCATTTTTAGCATATACAAACCAGGATGGCATGAGTAGAGCCCTGTGCAGATGCAAAATTGTGGATCTAGATCCGATCTGCATCTGCTCAGTGTCTATCCAGTCCGCAATCTGCATGCCATGTTTGTGTATCCGTAACCACATCCCAGGTGATCCCGGATGATAGCAGCAGCTGCAGCGATGGATTGCACCCCGGGCAGATAAAAATAGAATCCGCGTCCGAAGGTCAATCCGCCACAATGGAGCTGTGGATATCTGCACCCGCATCCGTGGTTGTGGATACCCATGGATCCGAAGCGGATACCTGCGGATCTGCAGGGCTCTCAGCATGAGATCAGTAAGAGTACCACCCACCTACATCTTAGGGTACATTGGTGGAAAAGTAGGATAGCATCTGCTATTGTTCAGAAGAATTGCACCCATGTCTGCTGTTAAAGCAAGATGAGTTTTCCATGTTTTAGCTCCTCAGCAAAGTAGAAGTTTGGACTCCCTGGTCCTTTGATGCACTGTCTGGTCTCTTGATCTTCAAAATTCATGTCAGCTATAGTCCCATCTCACCAGTTTTCTCATGAACTTCTTGAGGTTTGCAGGAGTGGAGTCCCAGTTCTAAGTGCTGTAGGAGCAAGGCCCTATTTACTCTAAAAACTGGACTTAAAATCTGAGACAGAGTCCCACTTCCCACCCCACCCACCCTATTTGTGGCAAATTGGAAATTCAGTAGCAGGATCAGGTAAAGTTCTAGTATGCGTCCCAAAACCAGAACTGCATTCGAAGGAGAGGAGAAACAAGACTCCATACCCTACATGTCAAGAGTGCTTCCAATTTTTATTTGACTACAACTGAGGTCTTTAGGAAATTAATAAGACTTTCTGTAACCTTTTTCCTGCACAGCAGATGTCTAAATGGATTAAGCTGTGAGATGAGGTGTTGTATGTTAGCTATGGATGCAGTACCTCAAAATCTTGGAGCTCACTCTGAAAGCTGAAGGCAGAATTAATGGGATGCCTCCGTAATGATTTCATCTTAGAAAGTTGGAGGGCTGCTGCCTGCAGTCCTGTATACCCATTTACACAGCAGTTCTCACCTAACATGGACTTCAGATTTGATGCTTTCTTTGGGAGGACAGTTAATTAGATCTCCTCAGCCTACCTTCCTGGGAATATATTGCCAGGTAGCATCTCACAAGTGAAGGAATATGCAAGAGCTTACGTTGAAGGAAATAAAAATGGCTTATTATTTAATTACAACGGTGATTTATCAGGAGTGTTGTCTCTGTACGTTCATGGTTACCTAACCATCTTCTTTCTCTTCCTTAGAATTCTGCCCTCATAGGATTGTGTGGTATAGTGGAAAGAATTAAGGCAATTGGAGATGCCTTACATCCTTTACTGTGGTAGCCTCTACCTACCATCCGCAAAGATGG
>ML685767.1:19432257-19517224 GCA_007922175.1 Pelusios castaneus | reverse complement strand
TAGCAAGTGATCCTAAGCAGATACATGTCTCTTGTGGGTCCATGTCTAAGTTTGCGGAGTCAATACCACCAGACTCCAAGCTGGAATTCACAGCTTTACTAGATGAGGGTAAAGCTGTGGCAAAGAGCTCACTCCAGGAGGCACTAGATGTGATAGCTCCTATCATGTCATCTGTCACAGCCATATGAAGAAGTTCCTGGCTACAAGCCTCAGGCCATCCTCATCCGGTTCAACAAACTATTCAAGATCTATCCTGTAAGGGATTAGCTCTGTTCTCTGAACAGAGGGATTCCAACTCAGCAGCCTTAAGGACTCTTGGGTTACCTTGAAATTCCGGAACCTTCACATCCCAGAACCTCAAAGGAGGCACTTCAAATCTCAATTCCGGCCTCTGGTTTATCAAAATCAATCTAGACAGGACTATATTGAAAGAGAAAATTACAGGAGGGAGGCTTCAGTCTTCCTCGAGTCAAGGGCCCAGAAGTACAAGACAATCCTCTGGTCCCAAACAAAACTTTTGAGGGTGTGCCTGACAGTGCAGATCCTTTTATTTTTGGAATGCCTATCCCATTTCTACCATGTGTGTACCTGGATCCCATCAGACCACTGGATACTACACACCATGGCACTTGCTTTCAACAACTTCCTTTCCCCATACCTCTTTGGGGATCCCTCTCATGAGCAATTTCTACTACAAGAAATGCAAGCTGACTGAAGAATAGGAGCATGGAAAGAGGTTCCTTGGGAGCTAAGGGACAAAGGATTTTATTTCTAATATTTCCTAATTCCAAAAGCCAAAGATGAGCTCAGGCTCATAGATCAGTGAAACCTCATCAAATTCATGAAGAAGTTGAGATTCTGCATGGTCTCTTTGGCCTCCATTATTCCCTCTATAGATCTGGGGGATTGGCCTGCCAACCTCAACTTGAAGGACACGTACTTCCACATGGCCATCTTTCCAAGTCAGAGCAAGTTCCTCTGATTCATAGTCAATCAAACCCACTATCTGTTTACGGTCTAATCTTTCAGCCTGTCTGCAGCCCCCCTCACATTCACCAAGTGCATGGCAGTAATCACTGTGTTTCTGAGGAAGCGGAAGCTACAAGTCTATCTTTACCTTGATGACTGACTAGTCAAGGGATGCATCAGGGTGCAGTGGAGGAAGGTGTGAACCTGATATGGTCAATGTTCAACAGTCTGGGGCTTATGGGCAAGGAGCAGAAGTCAACACTCTTGCCCACTTAGAAGATAAAGTTCATGTGGGCTGGTGTTAGACTTGGGTCAGGCCAGAGATGGATGCCTTGGTGATGGGCTGGGGAGCTCAGGAGTCAAGGTCTGGTCTCACACAAACCTTTTACTCCACATCAGTGTATGGAGAACTAGTGTGTGTGCCTGGCCTGTCAGGCCTTCCAAGTCCATCTGGAAGGCAAGTGTGTTTAGGTTATGATGGACAATACAGTAGCGATGTTTATGTAAACAGACAGGGTGGTGCAGGCTCCTCTCCCCTGTGCCAGGAAATCCTCAGACCGTCCCAACCTTTTTGGCTCAAGGGACACAAATACAGTTTTTACAAGCCTGAAGGGCCACCAGTCTAGTAAATTAAGTTTTCAATTAAAATTTAAATTTTTTTTAAAAGTACTGGATGCAGACACCAGACAGGAGGAAGGTGTCTGTGGGAGTCTGGCAGGTCAGGAACAGGTCAGGGTGGCCGGGCTTGCAATCATGTTCCCCCCCACTCCCCCAGCATTGCTGGCTTGTGGCCCCCCTACACGCCCCCAGCATTGCCGGCCAATGGCCCTCCAACCCCCCCCTTCGCAGCACCGGTCACATGCCCCCCAGCTCCTCTGCAGCACAGGGCAAGCTGGTGGCCCCTGATCCTTCCCCCCAGTGGCCCACACAAGGGTGGGCAGCCCTGGACCCCACTGGGCCTTGATTCAGCCCTACCTGGGGCCCATGCCACTCCCTCCCCCATTCTTCCCCCCTCCACTCCCATGCTGACTTTGGCAGCAAGCCAAAGGCAAATGGTGGGGTGTGAGCAGAGAACCCAGCCTCTGGGCAGGTTGCTCTGCAATGGGCGTGTGGCGGGCCAGCTCAGAGGGTGGGCTCTGTGCTCCTGCCCCACCCCTTGCCTTCAGCTTGCCCTGAGGACATGGGCCACTTTAAAAAGCCTGGCCCACAAGCCAGGGGTTGGGAACCCCTGTTTCAGACTATGGGATTTTGCTTCACCTGGCTGCATCTACCTTTCTGAAGCTCAGAATGAGTGGGTGGACAGCCTCAGCAGATTTTCTCAGTCACGAGTGGTCTGTTTTACCTGGATGTGGTGAGCAGCATCTTCCAACAGTGGGGAGTTCCCCACATAGACTTGTTTGCACCAAGGCTCTACAGGAAGTTCCTGCAGTTGTGCTTCTTCCAGAATCAGTCTGGGATTGATCATGAATGCATTTCTCTTCCTCTGGCTGGGTCAGCTGTTCTACATGTTCCCACCTTCCCGCTCGTTTACAAGGTTCTGTTGAAGATCAGGAAGGAAGGATCCTCTCTGATTCTGATAGCCCCAGTCTGGCCATGTCAGCACTGGTACACCATGCTTTTCAACCTCTCAGTGGAATCCCCAATCACTCTACTTCTTGTTCCAGAACTGATCACCTAGGACCATGGCAACCGTAAGCACCCTAACCTTGAGTTTTCTCATCTCATGGTGTGGAATATCAGTGGCTGAACCCTCTACAACTAGTGTACTTGGAACCAATTAGAGAGATCCTCTGTGGCAGCAGAAAACCTTTCACTTACGTAACTAAGTGGAAGAGATTTTTGGTTTGGGCAGTTCAGAAGAGTATCCCATCTATGCTGTCTTCAATACCCTCTATCATGGACTATTCGTTACATTCGAAGCAACAAAATCTGTTGGTGTCATCAATTAAGGTCCTCTTGGCTTTTCATCCATGAGTTGCAGGCCACCTGGTCTTTACTAACATGTTCAGATATTTTCTTAAGGGCCTAAACAGGCTGTATCCTCGTGTGTCAGCCAATTCCCCAATGGGACCTTAATCTTATGCTGTCCAGGCTGATGAGACTGCCATTTGAATCCCTATCAACATGCTCACGCCTCTATCTATCCTGGAAGGTATTATGGTGGCCATAATTTCAGCCAGGAGGGTGTCTGAACTCAAGGCTCTCATATCAGAGCCTCGTTACACAACTTTCTCCAAGGACAAGGTTCAACTTTGCCCTCACCCAGCCTTCCTTCCAAAGGTGATTTCCCAATTCCATAGAAACCAGGACATATTCCTTTGTCATCTTACCAAAACCACATGCCAACAGTCAGGAGCACAAGCTGCATTCTCTGGATGTAAGATGGGCGCAGGCCTTCTGTGATGAGAGGACAAAACCATTCGGGAAAACAACACAGGTCTTCATAGCAATAGCAGCTAGAATGAAAGGCATCCCTGTTTTTCTCTAAGAACTTCTTCATGGATCACATTGTATATCCAGAAGTATTACAGCTTGACGGGATTGCTTTCCCCTTCATTGACGGCTCATTCCACAAAGGCACAGGTGTCTTCAGCAGCCTTCCTGGCCTAAGTCCCTATCCAGGAATTTGTAGAGCAGCAGCATGGTCATTTGTTCCCACTTTGGCTGCACACTCTGCTATTACACAGCATACCAGAGATAATGCAGCTTTTGGCAGAGCAGTACTACAGTCTGTGGGGTTTTGAACTCCAACTCATCCAATGGACCAGCTTGTCACTTGTGTGGAACGGACATGTGTAAGCATTTGAAGCAGGAAAACCAATTTACTAGCGTGCTGTAACCATCATTCTTTGAGGTACATTGCTTATGTCCATCCCAAGATCCACACGCCTATCCCTCAGCCAACAAGAGGGAACTGAAGAGGCAAGACCATGACAGGGCTCTTTATACAGCACCATGAGGGCAAGACTCCAAGGGACACCAGAGCAGAACCTACACATTCCACTAGAGGAAAACCTTCCTGCAACTGTGCATCTGGTGCATGCTCACCGACTTGACATAGATATAAGCAACACATCTTGAAGAACAGAAGTTATAGAAAAGTAGTAACCTTTTTTCCTAAACAAAGGTGGTTTATACATACACATATTGACAAATCCGTTATTTTTAAATTAGCAAGTATGCTTATTCATGCAACAGTGCACATAAAGCATAATCAGGCAGTAGAGTAGGATAACTCTGCTGGATTTCCAGATCCAAGACTGAGCTCTGGTGACTTTATGATACTCTTTTAATAAGTGATTTTTATGAAGCTTTGGGACAGAGCCAAAGATTGGCAAGATTGGATGTTTTTCTAAAATATATGCTCTAGGATTTATCTTGGGGAAGTACTGTGGCCTGTGTCATAACTAGAAGTCAGACGTGATGATCACATTCGTCCCTTCTGATCTTGGGATCTGTGAATCTATTTGCCCATTGTCCAGGCTTGTAGGTGAGGCACTTCCCTGTAATTGCTACAAAGAAATTAATGCTGTCTGATTTGCATAGGGCTTTTAGAAACTGTCGAGATACTTGTATTTTAAGAAGCCATAGCGAAACACACATACCTTATTTGACTTGTAAAGAAGGCTAAAAACAGATTTTAACTTTCAAAGGTCAGCTGAGTGCAGTCTTTAGTTGGTTATAATGACTGAAACTGAGCAAACTTTAAGGTTAAAAGTCAAGGTAGACACCAGTGTCATTCCAGTCTAGGATGTTTGACAAACAGGAAAATTCTGGTTTAAAGAGGGAAGGGGGAGGTAGGCTTTAGGAAACAAGAAGGGAGGTGAGCATTACAAATAAGTTAGTTTTGCTACTGTTTTACGTGTTGTTTTGACTGTCATGCTTAATATTAGTAACATAAAATAAGGCTAAACCCAAAATCCATTCAAGTCAATTTCAAGACTCTCATACAACCCCTAGTTTTTGAAGTTTGTAGTTCTTTGAAGTAAATTATTTGAGAGGTGTTTAAAATTTTAATATTTTTAAATTGTCCCAGAGGGCTTTGGACATAACAAACTTTTTTTTTTAAACTGTTACCACTGTTTGGCCAGAAATTGTTTTTTTGATTTAGGCTTTCCATGGTAACTTTCCAGTGGAGTGTATTATAAAAGCTGTCTTATGTTCGAATAACTTTTCTAAATTGTAGAAAACAGGAAAAATGCAAAATCCATAATTTTCTTTCAGTTACAATTTTCCAGTATTCCTGTACCTGTGTATTATAAAAGAGATGCAAGTACAGGGGAGACGGCATATCTGGTGGCTAGTACATGAGAAGGAGATTCAGAAGTCCTGATACTAAATCTTGAGCCACTTTCTGTACCTAAGATTTTTCTATCTGTAAAATAGTGATTGAACTTATAAATCTTTGTAAAACTTTTCATTCTTATGAAAGGCACTAAACAAATACATAGTTTAATTATTATCCCTGGTATAAATCTCTCCAGGATCCACAAATGATCTTCCATTACTAACTGTAGGAGTATCTGAGTGACTACCATTCAAGAGGTAGATTGTGCCTTATGATGGTTTGATTAATGCTGAAATGTATGTGATGACGTAGGTCAGTACATTGTATAAAGGGAGTCATAGTAAGTATACTGCATAAGAATAATGGGAGCTCAGCTCTTTGTACTGTACTTCATTTGTATTTTCCTGTTCAGAATCCCTTCCCCTCCCCACCCCCTTGAAATAGTCATGATCTGTAAGGTAAACCAGGACTGTAAAACAACTGATCACATGGGTCTCTAATCAATTTATAGAGGGGTAGCCATGTTAGTCTGTGTATAGCAAAAACAGTGGGAGTCCTGTGGCATCTTAAAGACTAACAAATTTCTGTGGGCATAAGCTTTCTTGGGCTCCACTTGCATCTGATGAAGTGGGTTGGAGCCCATGAAAGCTGATGCCCGAAGAAGTTCGTTAGTCTTTAAGGTGCTACAGGACTATCATTGTTTTTAATCAAATTATATGTAGGCTAGGCAGAACTCGAATTTCCTCAAGTTATGTTAATGTCCCTATGGGTGCTTTACTCTAAGTGCGCTAGTTCCCTGTGAGCCTTTGATTGTTGATTTCTCATAGCAGTGTCTATTCGGCCTGTGCATGCATTACTTCTGCAGTGCTATATAAACAAAAACCCTCGGTTCCTTCTCAACTGCCTCGCCCTGGTACAGAGCTCTGATAGTTGCCCCCATCAAGATTTCCTCAATGTTGTCCTCGTTTCTTATTCCAGTAGTTAGTTGTAGTAGCTCTTGGTATTAGTGTAATTAGTTAGTAATTAGTATTTTAGCTTCCTAGTTTGTTTTTTAAAAATGTTTTTCTCATATGCCAATAGATACTGGTTAATAGCGCTTGTTTACTGGGTGGTTATACCCAGTTCTCCCAGCTTCAGATGTTGTCTGTCATCCTGGGAGGCAATCCTGGTAAGCAATGGGCATTCCCACTGCATCTATTGCCTTGGGGAATCTCACATTGCCTAGAAGTGTAACTTCTTTCTGGCAGTGAAATCCAGAGTCAAAAAAAAAAGAGGGAAACAAAACTTTGTCTTCTCATGATGGAGATCTCACTGTGCCTGGCTTTTGACTTAGGCCAAAAGACTCCCACTGTACACCAATCCCTGAGCAAATCTACTACTTCCACGATATCTGAGCCCCATATCTCCAGGGCATCTAAAAGGAAGACACAAGACTCCTCTCCATAAGTTCTCCAAGGACCATTCACCGGACTTACCAAGTAGAGAATGTACCTCTTAAAAGCAGAGGTCATCAACATGTTCAGCTACTTTGGCATCATCTGCTCTTCACTCAAGTACCCATGAGTCTGCTGGTTCCTCAAGTACCCAGGGCACTGCTAGACTGAAAACCAGCAAAGCATCAGGCCTGGAGAGATCATTGATACTTTAGCAGACTGAAGCAGCAAGAAAAGCTTTCTCTACTTCCATGGTCTGAAGAAGACTACTTGGGTTCCAACCGCATAGATTTCTTCCTTGAATTGGGCCTGCAATTAAACATTCAAAAATCCACTTTGACCCCTTTTCAAAACTTAGAGTTCATAGGGGCACATCTCTATTCAATAGCAGCAAAAATCTACCTTCCTCTGCACAGGTTTGTGACCATTTCCAGCATAGTCAGTGCATTTCGTCTCACTCCCCAAACAATGGTCAAGAACTGTCTTTAGTTGCTGGGGCACAGGACAGCCAGCACCTTCATCGTAGAACACACAAGACTCCTGAAGTGCTACCTTCAGGGGTGGCTCAGAACTTTTTATTCACAAAACAGACACAGTTTAAGTATTATCTTTCCATAACCCCATGCATAAAACTATCCCTCGACTGATGGAAAGACCATCACGTGTGTACCGGAATTTCATTTGCATATCCTCCCCCAATAGCTGTCACAATGATAGATGCCTCTCTGCTACAGTGTGCATATAGATGCTCATTTGACCCAGGACAAGTGGATGTCACAAGAGACCATGCTACACATCACCTCCTGGAACTCAGAATAATCAGCTATGCCTGTCTCCAACTTCTTCTACTTAACAGGGGCAAGCACGTAAAGATCACGATGGACAGTGTATTGTGCATGTTTTACATCATTCACCAAGAAGGAGCAGGAGTTCCTTCCTTTTCCCTAAAGGCTGTCGAGCTTGGGAATTGATGCATATGCAACCAGATTGTCATCACAGCAGCCTGCCTCCCAGGGGTTCAAAATGTGACTATGAATGCACTCACCAGGCATTTCTTCTAAGACCACAAGTGGGAAATAGATCCCAGCATAATACACCATATATTCTGTCAAAGGGGCCCCTCAATAGATCCGTTAGCTACAGAGTTAAACAAAAAATGTACCCAGTTTTTTGCTCAAGAGGTGGACTGGGTCACCCTTTCACCTCATTGATCAACTCTCTTGTACACATTCCCATCAAATCCTCTAATAGCCAGAGTTATGCTCCAAATAAAAGACGGTCATAGTCACCCTAATAGTTCCAACCTGGCCCAGGTATGGTTTTCTTACCTGATGCATCTGGCCATTTGCTCACCAATCATTCTCCATGCCACTTCCCATATTTTCTCCCAGAAAGGAAGAAAGATCGCTTCCCCCAGTCTCTGTTCTTCATCTGAAAACATGATTGATTGTCTCTAATCTCATGAACCATCAATCTTCTGATAGTGGGTTACAGATAGTTGTAATAAACCATGGCAGTCATGCATTAGTTAAGGATTTATCCCGAACCAATGGACAAAATCTGATAGCAGTTAGGAAATAGCATGGTAGTACAGTGATCCTACTGAAATTTCCTCCAAATCTAAGCACATTGTTTCTTCTCATTTCTTAGAAAATTAGAGTAATTATAGGTCTGTCAGTCTGACATCGATCCCAGGCAAGATAATGGAGCATCTGATAGAGGAGTCAATTAATAAAAAATTAAAGAAGAGTAATATACTTACTGTCAATCACCATGGGTTTAATGGAAAATAGATCCTGTCAAACTAACTTGATATCTGTTTTATGAGATTATAAATTTGGTTGACAAAGGTAATAATGCTGATGTAATATACAGGGGTTGACTCAGTTTTTCAGATCAGGTTCTCCAGTGAGTACCAACAGAAATTGTTAGGTACTCGGCTATCAGACATCCCCCTTAGTGCCCCCTCATGCCTCTCCCCCCTCCTCCACAGGAGCAGGAGGAATTCCGGTCCCACCCCTACCCTGCCCTGGGGTCTGTACCTCCAGGGGTGGGGGAAAGGGGCGCGTGAGGCTGGGGAGAGGCAATTCTCCCCCCCCCCACTTCTCCCCTGCAGTTACCCAGTGTGCGGCAGCTGCTGGTCCCCTGGGACAGGGCAGCCTCACCACCACCCACTGCTTGGGCATCACTCAGCATCTCTCTTACAGCGACTCTGGATTGGGTATTAAATACCTTCCTCAGCCTCGAATACAGACAGGCCTTAAGGTTTACTCCAGGGCATTGCTGGTGCTGAGCACAGGGGGCACGAGCCCAGAATGTCCAAACCAGTGCCCGGAGTCCCAAGCCAGCAGTGCAGGTGCAAACTGACTGGCCCCAAATGGGTGGGTGGTGGGAAGGAGGCTGGTCCCAGCGTCTGGCCCTGGCAAGGGACCAGCAGGAGTTGGCCCGGGACCGCCAGGCGGCGGTGACAGCAGAGGCCAGGGTCCAAATCTGGCCTGGGAGCCAGGACCAGTTGTGGGGGTTGGATCTGGCTCATGCCAGAGTCAGCAGGGGCAGGATCTGGCCTGGGTCCAGTGGCAGCAGGAGCAGCTGATGACCAGATCCAGCCCGAGAGCTGGGCCATTGGCAGAAGGGGCTGGGAGCACCGTGGAGGGCATGGTTTTGGGCAGGGGGTAGGGTTGGTGAGCCTGGGGCTGTGCAGGGTATGGTGGTATGCATGTGAGCCTTTGAGGGACGTTTTCAGTACATTTTTTGAAAGGTTAGGTGCTCATGAGTACCTAAATACCACTTATGTTAATCCCTGGTAATATACTTAGATTTATATAAGGCATTTGACTTGGACCACATGATATTTTGATGAAAAACACCTAAAAAGAAATAAAATCAACATGGCATACTTTAAATAGATTAAAACAGGCTGACTGATAAATCTCAAAATACAATTGTAAATGGAGAATCACATCAAGTGGGTATGTTCCAGTAGAGTCCCACAGGGATTGATTCTTGGCCTTACACCATTTAACATTTTTATCAGTTACCTGGAAGAAAAAAAAAATCATCACAGATAAAGTTTGCAGATGGCACACAAATTAGAGTGGCAACTAAGGAAAAGGACAGGTCACTGATACTAGGCAATCCAGATCACTGTCTAAAGCCTGCCTCAAGCAAAAAATATGCAGTTGAATAACCTAAATGTAAACTTATGCATTTAAGAACAAAGAATGTAGGGAATATTTACAAGGTAGGGAGCTCTATCCTGGGAAATTGATTCAGAGAGATTTGGTAATCACGGTGGGTAGTAAGCCAAACATGAGCTTCCAGTGTGACACACTGTCCAAAATGGGCTAATGCACTCCTTGTGTACGTGAATAGAGGAATCTTGAGTACAAGCAGAGAGGTTATTTTACAATACTTCTGTATTTGGCACACGTGCAAATACTACTGGAATGCTGCATCCAGTTCTGGTGCCCACAGTTCAAGAAGGATGTCAGTAAATTGGAGAGGCTGCTGAAGAGAGCCATCTGAATTATTAAAAGATTAGAAAAATATGCTTTATCGTAATAGTTACAAGGAGCTCAATCAAAGAGAAGATAAAGAAGTGATATAATTAGTCTGGGGAACAGATACTTTGATAATGGGTTTTTCGGAGTAGAAGAGAAGTTATAACATGATCTAATACCTGAAAGTTGAAGCTAGTCAAATTCAGACTGGAAATAAGATGTACATTTTTAACAGTGAGAGTAATCAACCATTAGAACAGTGTACAAAGGGTGATGGTTAATTCTCTATCACTTGCAATTTTTAAATCAAGATAGGATTTTTTTTTTTTTTTAAGATATGCACCAGGAATTACTTTATGAAAGTTCAATTGCCTGTATTATACAGGAAGTCAGATTATATGATCACAGTGGTTCCTTTTGGTTTTAGAATCTATGTATTATATCATCAATTACAGAACTTTAATGCACTTTTATAAACTGGAAATATCCCTTGCTCTAGTCACTTCTAGAGTTGAGGAGGATGTGATGGGGTGGTGGTAATGTACCAAAATATTTGTCAGCTAACTAGTCCCTTCACGTCATATGGAGGAATGATTTCTGAAGCCACAGTATAGCTGGGTTTTAGCAGAAGAGAAACTCCTTTACAATCTCTTGGGCAAAACAAACAAGGAATCCTGTGGCACTTTTAAAGACTAACACATTTATTTACTGCATGAGCTTTTGTGGGAGATGAGTAAATAAATAAAACATTTGATAAATGTGTTAGTCTTTAAAAGTGCCACAGGACTCCTTGTTTCTTTCACTGAACAGACTAATGCAGATACCCCTTTGGATCTTGGGGAAAAGTTTCTGATACTTACCATTTCTCTCAGCCAGTTGTGCCAGGAATGCGTTTGGGCTTTCCATTCTTCCAGGGCTTGAGGTGAAAAAAGTGCAGTGTGGCAATCAGTTCTAAATTATTTCAAGGTGGATAAAAGATAATAGAACAAGAGCAGTCTAGTGTAACAAGACCTCTGCACAGATATTCACTGAACACTGGTATATAATTATCAGAAAAACTATGTTCTCATGCACACGTGGCACTACCATTTCCCTGTTGCCTTCTCCCTCCTCCCCCTTTCTTGAAAAGAAACTTTTTTTTTCTTACATACATTAGAGAGTGAAGTGCATTGAGATCTGCTGATGAAAAGTGCTATAAAAGAGGTAGGTATCATTAAGTGTTATCACTGTAGCCCTTGTTTTTTTCCCAGAAGTTTGAACTTCAAAATTGCACTCAGCAGCAAGCTATTAAGTAGAGGGTACTTGCAGAATTCAGTATGAACTTAACCTTAGGCACATACAGTTGCAAAGTATCTTGTTGAGGAAGCATGATCAGCACCCATAGCCCAGGGTGATGCAGGCTAGATGTTAAAGGGACTATATGAAATTGCTGATGTTTAGTTAGCTCACAGTATATATCAATTGGTGGAAGTGACACTGCTTCTTTCATTTCTAGGAAAACTCAAACCCTTGTTGTTGGAGGACATTTCACTAAATTAGAGTTAGAAGTCCAGAGTAGCAGGAAACTTCAGAAAGAATTAAGTTTAAAATGTATTAATATACTTTCTTTTTGAATCCTGTTTAATAGTTTTGTAACTTTTTTCTGCCTTTCCAGGCACACAGACAAATGGCCTGGACTTTCAGAAGCAGCCTGTGCCCGTTGGAGGGGCAATCTCCACAGCCCAGGCTCAGGCCTTCCTTGGACACCTTCATCAGGTAAAACCAAGATGCATTCTAAACTGGAAGAGGTTTGGGAAGATTTTTTTTCCTACACAGCTAGCTATTGAATCAATGAGAGTAGTGCAGGGAAGCGCTGTCATCCTGAGGCTGAGAGAGTCTCTTTTCTGCCTGCAAAATGTTGGAGGCTAGTCATGAATCCTTGTACTTATCTCTAGACCACACATCAAATAAGATGAGAATTATTATTGGGGGAAGAGCTCTTTTGGAAATATTTAGATAACAATTTCCAGAGGGGTAGCTGTGTTAGTCTGTGTACAGCAAAAACAATGAGAATCCTGTGGCACCTTGTAGACTAACAGATTTTCTTCGGCATAAGCTTTCGTGGGCCCACTTCATCAGATGCAAGTGGGTTATAGCCCATGAAAGCTTATGCCAAAGAAAATCTGTTAGTCTATAAGGTGCCACAGGACTCTCGTTATTTAGATAACAGGTGCCACCACATACGACAACTGAAAGTACCTATAATTAAAATATGATATGCTTTTAATAGTTCTTTCAAAAAATCTGCAAGAAATGAATACTCTGGATCTCAATAGGCCAGTAGGATTTAACGTTCTCTTCCCTTTGGGAAAATATCCATTAGAATCACAAGTGTCCAAAGTTAAAACCAGACTTAATCTCTTTTTTAAAGAATTATATTTGTCCAACATGGACCTGGAACTTGTGCTTAAAAAAAGGAGAAGTGGTAGTGAGGGCTACCAGTACAGAACACAGTACAGAGTCCTCCTGTGGCTTCTCACACTCAAGAAAAGTTTAAAATGATGGAGCTAGACAAGCATATGCTTCTACAGATTTTTGAGTTATTTGTAGAAAGATTTATTTTACGGATATTCAGACTTCTGTTCCCTTACCCATTTCTCTACTGGCCCTATTTTTATCGAGTCAAAATTGTACTCCATATATAGGGTGAAAGGAAATGGGAGGACTTTGTGTGTGTCTGTCTGATCACACTTAAGATATGAGAACAAATGTCCTAAAAATTTTGTTCCCTTCCCTTGCAACACACTTAAACTTAAAAATAGCGGAGCTAATTGGCTGACCCCAAGTGATCAGGGTCTGGGGTTACAAATTTATTACGGTATAATTGAGGTATTCAGGCTTTTTAGAGCTCAGAGCTGTCATTTTATTGTACTGAGCATTCAGTACATTTTTGTAACAAAATTATAGTTTTCCAAAGGATGGAGGTTTATCTAGGACCTATGGAATGACAGTGTGAACCAATAGGCTGTTTGAAAAGACCCTTTCTTGCATGCTTCACTCACTATGATATGCAAATTCAGCAACTCTAAAGGGCTTTTGTGTTTTCAGTAAGCTTGTTGTAATGTTCGTTTGTCATGTGAGCTTACCTGAAGTCAATAATTTTGATCAGTTAAAATATTTTGTCAACTTGCCCTGAAAATTATTTTAAAAATTTGCAAGGACTATAGCTTTATAAATGATGATGTATGCTACATTTCTTGAATCTCTAATTTCAAGAAATCTCTAAGCCTTCTGATACATCTGGCAGTGGCCAGTGTCAGACTGGCTACCACCTTAGATATTAACTATTAGTCTCTTCCAGCATAGGAATTGTTAGTTAGCTATGATTACTTTTGAGATGGAGTGCTTTACAGATGACCAATACCAAATACCACTGGCATTGGTGCCATTCAGAAATAGTCTTACGAAAATGCGCTAATTGGAAAGTGTGAGCATGGAGTGAGGGGGGAAGAACGACTTGATCTATGTTCAAGTGTGTGCTGGCTACACTTAAGAGATCTAGGTTTGTAAGGTCACCGTTTCGTGTGTGTGAGGTAAAATTAATACTTGTATCCTAGCCATCTCTCTAGGACAGCTGTGTATGATTATGCTATTTGTAACACGGCTACCCCTTTGGAATTTGAACTGCAAGAGTTTGAGGTTGAAGAGATTTCTGGAGATGAGCTCTGTTTGGTGACAGAGGAAATGCAGGAAATCTTCTAGAATCCCACCCAGGAATGTAGGAAGCATTTCAAGACATGACTCTGCAAGGTCTGAGCTATAGTGCATGGAACATGTAATAGAATTTTTATATCTGGATCTGAGCTAAAGCTCTCTAACCCATATAGAGCAACAGAAAAACAAGTATTGTTAAATATGGTGGTGCTCTCACATAACACATCTCAGTGTAGGGGTATCTTTCTTTTCTTAAAGGACAGCATAATACATTAGATCTTTATTTTTCTTGTACTCGTATGTTTCCTGGTTTCTAGTAGAGCAGTGGTTTTCAAGCATAGTCAATGGAGAAATACTCTACAGGCTCTAACTCTGACCTTTGGAAGAACTGGCAATTACATTCTTCCTTTGTAGTAGGAATGATGCTTGTGGCGGTAACGTTAAGAGGATTGTAGAAGCTGGCTACCATGTCTGAGCACAGAATTTGTGGTAACAGGAGAGAAAATCCTTTTCCTAGAATCATAGAATCATAGAATAATAGGGTTGGAAGGGACCTCACGAGGTCATCTAGTCCAACCCCCTGCTAAAAAGCAGGACCACTCCCCCTAAATCACCCCAGCCAGAGTTTTGTCTAACCGAGCCTTAAAAATCTCCAAAGATGAAGATTCTACCACCTCCCTAGATAGCCCATTCCAATGCTTCACCACCCTCCTAGTGAGAAAGTTTTTCCTAATATCCAACCTTGATCTCCCCAGCTGTAATTTGAAACCATTGCTCCTTGTTCTGTCCTCTGTTACCCTCGAGAACAGCCTAGCTCCCTCCTCTTTGGAGCAACCCTTCAAGTAGTTGAAGGTTGCTATCAAATCTCCCCTCAGTCTTCTCTTCTGTAGGCTAAATAAGCCTAGTTCCTTCAGTCTCTCCTCATAAGTCATGTGCCCCAGCCCCCTAATCATTTTTGTTGCCCTCCGCTGGACTCTTTCTAATTTGTCCACATCCTTTCTGTAGTGGGGAGCCCAAAACTGGACACAGTACTCCAGATGCGGCCTGACCAGTGTCGAATAGAGGGGAATTATCACATCCCTCGATCTGCTGGCAATACTCCTACTGATGCAGCCTAATATGCCATTGGCCTTTTTGGCAACAAGGGCACACTGTTGGCTCATATTCATCTTCCCGTCCACCATAACTCCCAGGTCCTTTTCTACAGCGCTGCTACTTAGCCGATCGGTCCCCAGCCTGTAGCAGTGCATGGGATTTTTCCGTCCTAAGTGCAGGACTTTGCACTTGTCTTTGTTGAACCTCATGAGGTTTCTTTCATCCCAGTGTTCCAATTTGTCCAAGTCTCTCTGGATCCTGTCCCTGCCCTCCAGAGTATCTACCATTCCCCCCAACTTGGTGTCATCCGCAAACTTACTAAGCACGGGTTCCTGTTAGTAACGATTTCGTCTTTATCTTGCTGAACAGTTTTGGAATGTTACTTTCACTTCATTTTCTGGCTCCCACCTCCCTAAACACTTTTTTGGGAGTATGGGACACAAAAATTGAATTAGAGTTTGAGTACATGCCAATCAATGCTGTCCTTGGTTAGAGTATCCTCTCCTCAGTATGTAATTTCTTTTTGCAGTGTTTAGGAAAAGTGAGAGTGCTTGGGTGGTGGATTGATGTGTGAGGGTAGCTTTTATTTGGTTTGTGAAGTTCCTGCTGCATGTGTGAATTCCCATTGTGTGATACAAGGTAGGTGGTGAATGCACTGTGCATATTGGGTGTAATGCCTGTCCTAAAAGTGGACAGAAATTGAATAGGGTTTTTCTTTTTAAAAATTGAGGTGTCCACATATCAATGATACTTCCCAGAGAAGACTTACCCACACAAAAGTGCTCCATTTCTAGTCAGATTCAAATTAACATGCCAAGATCCTACACTGACAGATTTTTTTTCTCAGTAAGAGATGGACAGATAACACTGTGCAAGGCCCACATGGACTTGTTTGTAATATTTTTCATCACGACCCCTACTTTCAGCTACTGCAGAATGTTTTAGGGGGCTGTGTTTTAGCTTTCAAAGCTTAATATGACTCTTACTTCACTTCATTTCAGTTCTTTGCACTGTGTTGTAGGTCCAGCTCGCTGGAACAAGTTTACAGGCTGCTGCTCAGTCCTTAAATGTACAGGTAAGGACTGTCTGCTCCTCCTACTCCTCATGCTCCATCAAATGTCTGTTCCAATAGAGAGAGTTTTCAAGCTGTGATCTGTCACATTCTAGTTACATTTTTGGGGGCTTGTAGAGGAAACGATAGGTTGAGTAGTAATAGTTTCACATCTGCAGACCAGGTGGGTGGTGGTCAACAGCAGGAGCTGTTTAATGCATTGGTGCTAATCATTTTGTGTCAGAGATTAGTGAGCTGAGTAAAAACCCCAGTAATCTCACATGTTTCTTAATTCCTGACTTTCTTTAAACATAAATTACTTCACAAGTTGTTTGTGGAAACTGAACGTAGGGGGCCAATGTAGCACTGATTTTTTTAAGGGAGCTGTGTGGATTACTTGGATTTCCTACTGCATCAAGTAAATCACAACTAGCAATTTAAAAGTAAGTTTGACTACTTCCTCGTCATTGATCTACATGGTCTAGCAAAGCATTCCAACTTTGTGTGATGCAATATACTCCATAGCATTTCAATCAACCTACTGCTTCCTTTCAATTTGGTATTCAAGCAACATACGAAAAGGGGAAAGGGATGTAGTTTTATTGAAAACTGGTTTCAATACTGCAGTGTACTAAAGAACTGGGATAGAGCATTTAATGAAACCAAATAGAACATGGACCCAGGTACATGTGATGATGATTTAGAAAGTAAGGAAGATATAGTGATCTTCCTTTTTCAGAGAAAGGAGGCAGAAAATTGCCTTGGTTGCCATGGTAAACTTCCATTCCTGAGAGAGATGTTGGCAAACAGGCTATATCACCAGTGCAGAATGTTTACAGTCCTATGCTGTAATTATCTCTCAATGACTGGCAGAATTAATCAGAGCCTTTATGTTAATTAGCCTGCTCTGCAGTCCCCAAAACAGGTGGTGGAAAATATGCAAATCTATGCAGAATTTTAATGCTCTGCATAACCAGTTTTAATTACCATAAAACCCTCTCTTTCCTCTTCAGGCACTCTTTTGCATTTTCTCCCTCATGGCTGCAGTATTTTCTTCATTTTTTAAAAACGATTTAAGCAAAACACTGCACATCTATATAAATGCTACATTTTTTTTTATTTGAAGACACTTTGTGTTGGGCTTCTTGCTAAATTTAGTTACGCATATCAAACCAGTCTTCTGTTAAGCTAGCATTCTGTTGACTTGAGGTGCTTAATGCAGATGTAAGAAAGAAAAACACATACTCTCTTCTGTTTTTCAGTCTGTGAATAATTTTAAATGCTTTGTGGTGAGCAAATATTTTTTTCTTTGTGGTAAAAAGTAGCATCAACTTCAGTGACGCTGCAGCAAACAAAGTGAGATCTGAAAATATTTCAGGTATAAAAGACTGGGTGTTTTGTTTAAACCCTAAACTGCGTTAGCTACCCACAGTCATAGCTGAGATGGTGGGCAGACAGAACCATTTCTTAAACCCACTCTTAAAATAAACCCAAGGGCTTTTTATATGCAGTTGAAAGATATTTGATGTACAGTGTAGAGATAGTAGTGTACACATTAACATCTGTTTTACACTATAAAGAGTTATATTTTTTTCTAGTCTAAATCTAATGAAGAATCTGGGGACTCTCAGCAGCCAAGCCAGCCTACCCAGCAGCCTTCAGTGCAGGCGGGCATACCCCAGACCCAGCTCATGTTGACCGGAGGACAGATCGCCGGGGTAAGGTTTACCCAAGAGAATTGTAGTAAGCCTCCTGTCTGGCAGTGCTGCTATCATTCACTATGAAATTAGAATTGCCCACCAAACAAATAGTAGAGTGTCTCTCCAAGGTTACTGTCGTTTCTTTAACGAGGAACTTTCACATGGGTGGCAAGCGGAGAGTGAACATTTTATACAAAAAGCAGCCTGCTTGTTAGTAGTTCTTAGTGCCTGATGTTTGTTGCAGGTATTCATATTAGAATTTCTTGGTCCCTGTTCATTTTCTCCTACATGAATCTTCAGTGAAATCAAAACCCTACGTTTGACATCAGCCTGTTGTAATCATTGGTGTCAGAAAGTCAACCTTTTAACTTCTCTATGGGATCAGATTGAAGCATGAGAGGGAAACACCATGTTAAAATACAGGTTAGATCCCCTAACTTTTAAAAGGTTTTGCAAAAGGCATACTGAAGATTGTTTTCTGAGCAACTCCATCATTAGGTAGCATCAATCTTTTTACTTATGGCTAATAGAATTTAGCCCCTTCTTTCAATCTGCCAGTCTTGATTTTTCTAGTCTTTTGGTTTGTTTGGTTTAGATAGTAAAGTTTTGGAAGTGTGGAAGTTTGTTGCTGTTTTATTTGGTTTTTGTTTTTTTAAAAGGCGATTTTGCTTTTGAAACTTTTTTTGCAACCCTCCCAACTGAAATTTTTGCAAACCCCACTTGAATTAAAAACACAAACTTGAGAGTAGATTGGTTTGTCTAGACGGACTATTTCCATTTTATCATTTCTTCAGTTTAAGCTTTTTGCCCATGAATGGAAAATTAGGAGGCTATTCCATCAGTGCATTGGATCTTTGATTTAAATTGTTGGGTGATGTTGCCTACAGACTGGAATGATGCCATGTCAATTCAATCCTGTTTGCTGCAGAACCCTCAAAGAAGAGTAGCTGTGTAAATTATCAAAACCTGTGTTTAATGGGTTTTGATTAATTTAATTTGTATTTGACTATTTTTAAGTATACATACTTTCAAAAACAACAAATTAAGTAGTGGAGGAAAGTTACTAAAACCTATTCTCTCTCTCGTGTGTGTGTGTGTGTGAGTGTGTGTGAGTGTGTGTGAGTGTGTGTGAGTGTGTGTGTGTGTGTGTGTGTGTGTGTGTGTGTGTGTGTGTGTGAAAGAGAGAGAGAGAGAGGAATGTCTGGTACGAAGACATTCAAGACTCCAGGTTTATGTAGAGGGGGATTGTATTAAATGTGGACCTCAGGATTCATTTACATGTAAAGGAAAGACTGTCGCCACCTGTTTCATAGAGATAATGTGTGTTTGGAAAAGGGAAGGGATATGAACTTGCCAATTCCATTCTGTGTTTTGTTTGTTTTTTTTTTTTTTTTAAAGGCAGATGGGAGGGGAGACATGGAATGAAACAAATAGAGCTCATGTTCTTCACTTATGTCTTAGGGCATAATGGAAATGATGGAATATGGCAGGGATTCATGCTAATGTGAAGCAGCTGGGGTGTTATCAGTTCATTCAGTAGCCATAGCCAGCACTCCTGCTTTCCTTTCATCTGGTTAATCACTTGCTGTTCTGTTGGGTGTACATTTCCTTTCAGATCCTGTCAGGGCTGATTCTTTCTTTTTGCCTGCTAGTTAATTACCTTTTTGCATGAATCTTGGAGCAGAGCTGTGGAGAAGCTTACGTGATTCTGCAGGTCCCAGTTGCAGCATAAACACTTAAAATTTAAATGCTTCTACCAAAATTGTGCTGTGGGTTGATTGCTATGTTATGTTGAGTAGCCAGCTGCCCTTACATAAGGTGCCTATGTTGGCCAGTGTCTATTACCTGATTAATAACAAGTCGTTTGTAATGGGAACAATTCTTACTGCTGTTAATGACTGTTTGTTCTAATTGTTTCTAGCTCACGTTGACGCCAGCCCAGCAGCAGTTATTATTACAGCAGGCACAGGCACAGTTGCTGGCGGCTGCAGTGCAGCATTCAGCCAGTCAGCAGCACAGCGCCGCAGGCGCCACCATCTCGGCCTCCGCTGCGACGCCAATGACGCAGATTCCTCTTTCTCAGCCAATACAGATTGCACAGGTGAGCACTGGGTCTTGAGTCAGTTGAGCGTAGAAGATTTATCATGAAATAATGTATCCATTTGTTCTTTCAACTGGCTCTGATGTATTTTCACTAGTGGGATCAGGGCATCTGTACCATAGACTTCCAGATCTTCTCTTGATCAGTGTCACCAAGGACCACTGATTTCTCCCTTTTTCTCACCCCCTCATGGAGGGCTTCAGGGAGTCCAGAAAGATATGTTCCCAACCACCCCTCTGTTCTATCTCACTGCTGATGGTGCTACAAACTTTTATCACACCTCTTCTCCTCAGCACGTCCCTCATGGTTTTTCACTTTCTTCCCCTTTGGGGCCTATTTTTGTTTGTAGTTAATTAGCTTTTTCTTAAGGAAGAGGGGGAAAAAGAGACTATGCCTGTATGGAATGGGAATTATAGGACCAACAGGAGCAGGAGTTCAGTCTTATATTCCCACTGACCTGAAAGTTTTTTCATGCCAGGTCAACTATGTGCTAGATTTAGACAATTAGAATTTGGAGAGCCACTCAACATAACAGCTATATGCTTGATGCAAATGACAGTAAGGATCCTGGATCCATCTTGGTGGATCAGGTCCGGCATGAGAGATTCAGCACCCTTTGTCATTGAAAAACTGCTTGCCAAAGTGTCTGGTGGCTGGATCCACCCAGGTTGATAGTCTTGTACTGAAAGTCTGCCACCCTTACTTCAGAAGAACTCTTTACTAAAGCATGCATGTGCCTAGGAGGAGTAGCACTGAGGTTCTTGGATCTGTCCAGGAGTTGACATAGTCCACTGGCGGACCTGGAATCATTGATCTGTGTTCATCATGTACACCATGGAGGTCTGTGTATCCTTCTAGACATGAGTAACTAAATGTGGACCACAAGAATTTCTAATGCAGCCTATGGCTGGTCTCATCTTCAACACAGAGGCTGTGTCTTCTGGAAATTACAGTTCCCAGCATGCAATATTCTGTCTTGATCAGAGTAACCTGGCTGCATAGCACTCTTGGTCCTATAGCCTCTGCAGGCTGTATTTCCATATTATGGACAGAGCTGATAGCTCCACTCATTGTGCAACTGTTTGAGAACAAGGCTAGGGAAAATATGTTGAGCCCATGTTTAACATTTTCTAGTGACATTTGTTTTAAGAATATCTAACTTCCACATTCTTTGGAGTTAGGGCTTGAAATTTGAAAGTGGGATTGCCATGTGTCGCAGCTGTGCTTTTTGCTTTCCCTGTGAAAATCTGTCAGTTTGGCCAAGTTATAAGCCTTTGGAAAATTGCAGTTCTCATATGCTCAGTACCCTGACTGGGGTGGGTGGGAAGATTGGTACTGGAGGCTGACCATGGTGTTTTGGGATGAGAGACTGTGCCTGGGAGCTAGGTGTGGAGTCTGGGTCTAGGTACTGCAGGAACTGGAGGTGGCTGGGTAAAGACACTTGGATTGTGAATGAACAGAGTGAGAGGAAGGAGATCTGCCATAAAGTTCGGTTGTAAGAAGAGAAATGGGATTTACCAGGTAAAGAGATTGAGACAAGGAATAAGGGTGAATGGATGGACAGGACACTCAATAGGATGAGGAGCCTAGGAAAGAGATTGGGGTTGGGGGAGTATGGGCAAGATAGGGAGATTGTAGGACAGGTGTTGGAGACAGACAGATCAGGTGACATGGGAAGGAGGCTGTAGGAGACTGGAACTGGCTGAGTAAGGAGACTGAGGAAAAAGAGCTGGAAGTTGGATGGGAACTTGGAATTGCTGAGCGAAGAGACTGGTGTTAGGATTCCAGATAGCTAAGACTAGGATTTGCTGGACAAGAAAAATGCAAATAGGACAAAAAACCTGAGGAGTGAAGATTGGGACATTGTAGGTGAGAAGAGAACTGGGATGAGGAGCCAGGAATTGGAAAGAGACAAAACAGGGACAGGTTGGAAGGAAGGGACTAGGTAGAAGAGGTCACATTTGCGGGCAATGAGCAGAAAAGTTTTTGTGTCAACTAGGCCATGTCCAGCCCGGAATCAACTACACCATATTCTGAAGTGACAAAGGTCTGTGCATCAAATCTAAATGCATGTGGGTGTCAGTCTGAAGTGCCATGATGGAATTTCTGTTTAAGTGTAAATTTAAGAAATTACATTCAGAACTATGTTAAAAGAACATCAGTAAGGCTGCAAAAATAAACATTCTGTTATTAGGGAAATCTAGTATTAAGATTGCCTTCGTGTATATATGCATTATGATGTTGTCTTTAATTATTTGATTGCATACCACTTATTCTGCAAGATCCCATCTCATTCAATACACAGGATTGAACTGTTCTGGGGATGATTCAAGGCTGCATAATGAAAGTGTCTGTTTTCTGTAGGACCCTTGTTTCATTTGTTGCAGAAGCTCGAAGGTAGTGTATAGTGAATGACGGAGGAGACTGCAAGAAGAGAACGGACAATCTTATAATTGAAAGCTGAATTCTCCTCTTCCGGAATTGAATTCTAGATTCTATCCTGGCCTCTGACACAGATTCCTGTGTGTTTCTGGGGAAGTCACTTAAACTAGACTTTTCACAGGTGGTCATTAACTGGGTTTCTCAATTTATGGGTGCTGAACTTGAGATTGTGGGCACTGATTTGCAGAATTATGGAGTACTCCCATTGACATCAGCTGCAACTGTGAACTGTGATTTTAACGTGAAGTGCCATATAAAGCTAGGTATTCAGAAAAAATTAGATTCTAGGCATCTCAAATTGAGTACCAGAAATTGGTGGGTACATTTTTACAGTAACCTTCGTTCAGTTCCCCATCTGTAAAATATGGATAATACCACTGCCTCGTTTTACAGGGGTGTTATAAAAATTAATTCAAGATTGTTGAAGTGCATGGGTGCTATAGTAATGAGAACCAAGATGCTATAGTAATGAGAATCATGTAATAGCTTTTGAAGAAATTAATTCTGTGCTTAGGACGGTTTGAATACTGTGTAATAAGTAAGACTTTTAGCCATACAGTGACCAAGAAGAAAATAAAATATTGAATAGTTGCTCATCAGATGAGCACTGTCTATCTTATGCATTGAATTAGGCATCACTCCTATTGAAAAAATAGCTTGTGGTCATGTAAGAAAACACTATCATAATGCATATAAGCAAGGAGACCGAATTTGGATTGCACAGGCAATCTTAATTCTGGCATTTCCTAACTTGACTTGATAACTAATGTTCTTTTAACATTGATTTTTGGTATGTAATTATAAATTAACTTCATTCTGTTCCTCATAAAATTTAGGTGAGACCCTTGGCTTCCTGATAAAATGAAAGTACAGCCCTGTGTTGGGCATAGTTGTGAGACTCTGTTGAAAACTTTTATCATCTACAGTTGCAGATGGATGAGGCTATGCTCTCCAATCCATCTTGACACTGATCTGTAAACAGCACACAGGTTTGCTTATTTGCATTGCTATTGTAAACACAGCTGATTATTCAAATAGCTGACTGTTTGTTTTAATTGATGATCTTGAATAATTGATTAACTGGCAGGTTTCTGCAGCCTGAAGATTACCGTATTTATTTTAATTAACTAATTGCACAAGCATGGTTTCTTTAATGTGCTCTACAGTCAGTACAAGCAATCTATTGCAGAGATGTTGGTAAGATTGTTGGGGCTGATTCAGAAGTACCACTAACAATTGTACCAAATTTTGAGGTCTCTAGATAGTGGGGATTTTGTCCATCTTCTGTTGGGATCTGTAGTAAATATTTGAATGAAATAATTGTCAAAGAAGGGGAGGGATACTTAAGTTTGTATGTGGATTATAAATAGGCATGGTGGTTGGGAGCTGAGAGAAATAGATGGAATAACTTCATCATGTAGTCATGGAATAGTCCCCTAAAGGAAATGATGGAAGTTGCATCACATTTGACAAAACGCCATAAATTGTATGCTTACAATTTACCTTCTAAATGTTTTTTCATATTACATTTACCTGCTAAGTGTTTTTTCTTATCTAGTTTCTGTTCTTCTTGTGCTGATGTAATAGTCTTCCCATAGAGAAAAATGAGATCTGAATAGGAAAACATGATCAATCGTCATTTTTGTCACTGGAGCAAGAATTATCATAGTGCTATCATTACCTAAAAAATAAAACATACTTTAGTTAGGAACATATGTCAATGAAAGGCATGAATCTGAGAGGCCCATCTCTTTACTGCCTCTTCCAACCAGCATTACCAGCAATATAGCTAGGGTGAAGAAGGCTCAATCAAGATGTTACTTGCCAAGATGAAGATGGAAAGCGTAGCACTGATTATATCAAGTTTCTATCTTCTCTTCTCAGCTAAGGTGAACCAAAGCAAGACCATTTCTGACCCATACTCTTTTAACTATCTCGTGATTTGCAGGGTTACTTTTGGTCCTGGATTTATGATAGCGGTTCTTTTTGCCATTCTCATGATGTAGGAACATCATAATGGCTTCAATGGCATATGACAAAATAAATTTAACTGTTATAACAAATATACAATCATTACCGTGTATGTATGAGCAGAGAGAGAAGAATAACACAATACTACAAATGGCATACATCAGTGCAACTTCTGACATTGCTGTGTTGGCCATTGACATGATTTGTTTGGTGCAGTTTCCAGATTTTGTCATTTCAAATGTTGCAATGTAAGATGATGGTTTCAAACAGTTGAATAAAAAAACCAGTTTTAATACAATTTTAAGTTTGCACAATTAAGCATTCAAAAGTGATGAAATATAGACATTACTATTCAAAAGACAAACTTAACTCTTCCCCCTGTCATTATAATGCAGTCTTAAATTACCTGAGTTTGTACTATAAAATAGTATAATAATTTTCTATCCCATCATTAAATTCTTGTATGTCCAAGTTAAATTTAAAAATACTGTAAAAAGCTTAAATGCCAGGAATGGAGAGCAATTATTTAGAGTGAGACCTAGAACTAACATGATAGATGAGGCTACCCTGGGAATGAGATTTAATTACCAAAGGGAAAATTTATGCCAAATATCGTATACTTCTTAGTTTGAGGCAATAGAAGCCCCATCGTTTGGAATTTTAAAGCTATATTGGAAAAACTAGAATATATGCTGTAGGGAACAATCCTGCAGTTGTAGAGAAAGATTTGCATGACCTAATAGGTCTTATCCAGGCCCATAGCCATCCAAACAAAAGTAGGTGATTGCTGTAGACGCTATGGGAAGATGCAAAGAAGAGTTAATCACAGGCTCCCAAATACCAATAGAAAGATATAGTGTCTATATGTCTATACTATTAATATGCAAATCCCAATAGATATAGTCTATACTATTAGTATGCAAATCCCAATAGAAAGATATAGTGTCTATACTATTAATATGTAGTTTGGTCCATCTACAGTTTCAAAATCGAACTCTGTTAATCCGCATTCCTAGAGTACAGTAGTCTAGTTGAAAGCTGTAGGGTTCTTCGGGAACATTAGCTTTAGTCCTCTCTGATTTGCACTTGTTTATGAAAAGTAACTCTATTAACAATAGTAGAGTTACATTGATGTAAAACTGGTGCAAGTTCAAAATCAGATCTGTAGTTTAAACTGCTTTCTCCCATCCTCATTGAGTCTGCACAGTGTTTAAAGTTAAATCTTGTCAACCAGAGCCACTTTATTTCAACTGAGCCCCCCCACTTACAATCATAGAATCAGAGGACTGGAAGGGACCTTGAGATGCCATATGTCCAGACTCCTGCGCTCATGACAGGAAGTAAGTACTATCTACCATTCCTGAGCAGTGTTTGTCTAACCTACTCTTAAATATCTCAAGTGGTAGAGTCCACAGCCTTCCTAGGCAATTTATTCCACTCAGGGCCAGCCCAAGGTTTTTGGGTGCCCTAGGTGAGATGTGATTTTTGTGTCGTGCCCCCCCCCCCCCCCCCCAGCATCGCTCATTGCAGCAGCCACGGGCCCAATCCTGCTTTCCTTCCCCTCTCTCTTTTTCCCCCAAGCGGCTCACTTTCCTAGCTAACTGGCACCTCCTAATAAAATCCACTTCCCCTGTCACTCTTCCACTGTACAGGGCCATCCCTGGGGGGGGGAGAACAGGGTGATTGCCCCAGGCCCCGCGGGTACGTGGGCCCCGCGCTGTCCCGCTCGCGCTGCAGCCCCTCCTCCCACAGCCGCCCCACTGCCTTCAGCAGTGAGCCGAAGGCAGCTGGGTGGGCCGGGAGGGCTATGCCCGGCCCCTGGGCCGGCCCTCCCTACCCCCAGGGCAGAGCAGGCAGGCCCAGGGGCGGAGCACATGGGGCCTGGCCTTTGGGCCAGCCTGCCCCAAACGGCCGGCTCCTCCCCGCAGGCAGCCATTGGGGTCGGGGCCAGGGCCGGGACCAGAGCCGACTCTGGCTCCAACCCTCCCTCCCCCCAGTCGGCCTCCAGGCCCGGGCTCCGCTCCCCCCCGGCAGGCGGCCCCCTGGCCCAGGGCTGGAGCCAGCTCCCCCCGCCCCCCAACAGGCAGCCTCGGCCGCCAGAGCCGGCTCCCCGCGCCAGCAGCCTCGGCCTCCCGGCCCAGGGCCGGCTCCCTGGGAGGCGGAGTGGGCCAGTCGGCCCGCCATGCTCCCCTCCAGCATGGGGGGGCGGGGGCCCCGCTCCCCACACGGGACGGCCCTGCCACTGTATAACCAAAGGGTCAATCTATGGATACCTTAAACAACCTTCTAAAAGGCTGGCCATTGCATCTGCTAGAAGATAAAATAATAACCAGAAAGACATTACTAGTAGTAAGTGAAGACAGCACATTGTTGCAAAACAAATGTATTGCTGCAACTAAGCTACAATCAAAAAAAGTCCAGTAACTCAGTCCAGTGAATTACCGGATTTGTATTGTACCACTAGCCTTGCCAATCCATTACTTACCAAATCAATTCAGAATCAGAGATTCATTACTTCATGCTTTTTTCCGGTAAAACACAAGAACAGACTCAAAATATAAAAGATTGCATTTATATAAATGTATCCCTAAGTCTGTGATAATTATGTAAAGTAACATTTGAAACATTCTACATCAGAATTAAAGAAGTGTAGAAGAGTAAATATAGGCAGAGCGCGCCTATATTTAAAGCACTGAAATTTAATGAAATACGGAACAAGAAGCAGATTTCTGACAGCCTGAGTTTCTAAAACAATTCAGATTTAAGGGAAAGGTACAAAATAACCCTCACTTTTGGTTATCTATAAAATGAATTGGCCTTTATTTCTCAAACACTGATGATACCAATACATTGTGTATTTGTGGAGGTCTGACAGCCACAGGCTTCTAAGACAGGCATACAGTTTAGATTTTGACAGCAGTGCAGTGGAATTTAAAATATTGTGACTGGAATATTTCCCAAAGCAGTTTGAGACTCTATGAAACATATTAACAAAGATGTATGTATTAAAATCCTTATGGTAGTATGTGTTCTCATCACCTGGCATAAAATACTCCAGTTGAGGCCTAATCAGAATGGGTAGAGTGGAAGAATTACTTCTTGTTTCTTGCTTACAACGCTCCTGCTCTTACATCCCAAAATGTTTGCTTTTTTTTTTTTTAACAGTGTTACATTGTTGACTCATATTTAACTTGTGACCCACTATGACTCCCAGATCACTTTCCGCAGTATGTAGTTATTTCCCATTTTGTGTATTTGCAGCTCACTGTTCCTTCCTAAGTGGAGTACTTTGCATTTGTCCTTATTGAATTTCATCTTCTTTACTTCAGACCATTTCTCCAGTTTGTCTGGATCACTTTGAATTTTAATCCTATACTCCAAAGCACTTTGCAACCCCTCCTACCTTGGTACCTCTGCAGACTTTATAAGTATTCTCTCTCTACCATTATCCAGATCATTAATGAAGATATTGATCAGAATTGGACTCAGAACTGATCCCTGTGAGGCCCCACTCTATGTGCTATATTTTCTATCTTTTTGAAATAGTTTATGATCATTTAATGTTGTACCCTTAATGTCTCTTTATAAAACTGCCAACTCTTTTGAACTGTTCTTCACCTTAGACTTACTTCCCATCAGATCTTACCTACCAACTCCCTGAGTTTGCTCAAGTCTGCCTTCTTGAAATCCGTTTTCTTTATTGTACTTGCTAGATTTCATAGCATAAGCAAGAAATAAATTCATACATTTTTCTACTTCTCTGCCTATTAGATTCAGGGCTGTCTGCCTTGTTCTCTTCCTTCCCACTCTTCCCTTGAATGTAGTGGTGTCCGTACTTCTAAGATCTCTGTATTCGCTTGGTTCTTCCCCAGTTTCTCGCAGGTGGGCTGCCTGTTCTCTTTTCTGGTGTTCCCCCTCACCCTTTTTTTTTTTTCTCCATCCCTCCTTTTCTAGATTCTCTCCTCCACCCCTTCCTGAGGGTCCCATTTCTCTCCAATTCCCAGGACCTCCCATCCTTTGGTTTCTCTTGGTTTCTGTTTTCCTTGGCTGTCTCTTTCACCACAGTTTTAGGCTAGCTGCATTGACCTGTAACTTCCTATCTCCTCCTTCCTCTGCATCAGGTCCTCATACGCAAACCTTCTGAGGCTCTGTCCTTGGTGGAGATCTGTTCAGAAGTTGCATATTCCGTTCTATAACAGTAACCAGTGGAGTCCTGGCAACTCATCCTTGCCATGTGGCAGAAGTTTAACCTTGTGTTAACCTGACTCATATCATGTTTCTGGGGCTGAGACATAAAGGTGTGGTTTTGTTGGGGAGTTATTTTGTTTTGTTTTACCAGCATCTCTGGATGTCATAGCCTTATTACATGAGGTCAGAAATAAACTGAATCTTTGGCAAAATTAGAGCAAGCAAACTTGGTAGAGAACTGGACTAGGTGGATGCAGCACTTACAGAAAACAAGTGGTAAAAATGAGATTACAATTTAAATACTGCCGTAATGCACAAGAGGGCAGAACTGCGCAACGTTAATGTTGCAGTAACATAATTTTTGCATTTAATTTTTTTCTTTTTCCTTCTAAAACTAAAAGTCCACAACTGTGTAATAGGCATCGTTTAGTCAATTCCATCTACATGCTCATTTACCAAAAACAAGTTGGCCAAATAAGGGTTAGGGTGTGTTTGGAACTCATTTCCGTATATTCACATGTTTAGCCTTAGAAGTGCACAGCTGACAAAATATCTAAATACTCTTGTTTCCTTCCCCCCTCCCAAATTGTCATTGTAATTTTGTTTGATTAGCTTTATTTTTAATTTAATGATTTTAAGTTATCCAAACGCGTGGGTGAGGGGACAATAAGAAGGCTGGCCAGGAAGTAGTAGAATGCAGTTCTGGAACATGCTCCCTTCCTGAATTTTTCACCCATAAATACTGGTTGTGTTTTTAAAGTGCATGTTTCTCAGTATAATGTTACAAAATCAATTTTATGTTTAATACACAATTTTGTATTTTTGTACTGTATTAATACACAATTTTGTATGTTTAATACACAATTTAATACACAACTTTGTACAATCAAAACCAGTTTGCTTTTGCTGACTTTCAGAACAGTAATCCTTAAAAGCCAGCCTAGTAAATAACGTGATGAACAATACAAATCATTTAGACAGAAGGTCAGCAGTATGCCTCTTGGCTATCTGCATGCGAGGCTTCAACTCTCTAATTTCAGTTACTTTTAGGGTATCAGTGTTCAAATAAAAGAGAAAATGAGGCTAGAATTTTTTTATAAAGCAGATACATTGTGTGTTTTAACACACCATTTCAAACAGGTCAAGAGATTTTCCTCAAATATTTCTGTTCAGGCAAAGACCAACCAGCAAAACCTTCACCTTGAAAAATGAATGAGTAGATGAAAACAGGGGACTCATAAGAGTCAAAAGTGTTTTTTTCTTGAATCTTAACTACAGATATGTCTATTGTACTTGCTATAGTAACCTAAGCAATTTTATTGTAATCTACTCAAATAGGTTAGTCCACATTTTGTACTAACTATGTTTAATATTTAACAATCATTCAGAGTCCAAACAAACAAATTCTGGTTTTGTTTCCTTTTTGCCTTCCCATAGCTCAAAAAATGGGCATTCCAGATTTCTTAAAAATTGTGTTTAAAAACAAACAAAAAACCCCACCAAAATACCTGAACTAGTTCCTGGGCTAAACTCTTGTTTCCTCTATCAGTGATGGCAGATGCTGCGAAAAGCAGAAGTTTGACAATAGAAGTGTTGACAGCCTCATAACTTGGTATAAATGCTGCTAATTTTTTACAGTGTTGGAAGTTTACTGGAGCATTTAGTCTACTGTGCAGTTCCATGTATGTCAGAGAAGCACATGTAATGGTTACTCTCTGTTTTAGAAGTGAAAGAATAAACTAAGTTATTCAGTAGCAAGCATGCTGGTCTAGTCCCCTTTAACCTCATCATGGTTTGAGAAAAGTCCTGGATGTTTTAGGAGTTGTGACTGATTTGAATGATTAATGCACACTCTTTATTTCATTAAGGATTTGCAGCACCTGCAGCAGCTCCAACAGCAGAATCTCAACCTGCAACAGTTTGTGTTGGTGCATCCAACAACCAACTTGCAGCCAGCACAGTTTATCATCTCACAAACGCCGCAGGGGCAGCAGGGTGAGTGTGACCTTTCTGGGAAAAATTCAGAGTTGGGTTCAGTAAGAATAGTCATTAGGCCCTTTTTGCGACTCTCCCATTGTTGACAGTTCTTAATGGAAATAGCTGTGTTGGGTTTAGGGAGAGTGTTGCAGTGTAAGCCAGTCCTTTTAAGGAATTTAAGGTTTTGCCTTACTTGTGCTGCAAGTATCCTACTTTCCCAGGTAAAAGGAATGAGTCAAGAAATCACATGATGGAGTCAAGTGAAAGAAAGCCTGTTGGGAAGAGGACAGGTTATGACTCCTCAGAGCTCCTAGAAGAAGGCCTAGGAGAGAGACTGGCAAGGATCAAGGCTGTGTTGAGGGATAAACCTCAACTGAAACACTTACAAGGAGTAAGAGCCTGCTGTGTGAGGAAACCCAATTATAAAGGCTGCAAGGGACTGTAAATTAGAGGCAGGACTGTAAGGAAGTGGAGTCCATGATAAAGGACTACAAAGATTTTTGAGCCTAGAAGGAGGGCTATGTGGATACTGAAGACTCACTGTAGATTGAAAGAACTAATTGATCCTGAGGAAGAGGGCTGGAAGGTTTGAGTGTTTTATCATAATGCTCCACATCAAAAGCAGAGGTGTTTTGTGAAAACACCAGACTGAGTTTTTGTTTGCAAGATATAATGTAAACTGAGGTGGCAAGGCCTGAAGCCAGATTGGGTAAGCCCTGTTACAAGGACATTTTCTGAGAACAGAGGGGACAGAATTTGGGTTACTTTAGAACTGCCAAAATCCAGCTTAAGGGAATCTCAGAATCCAAATCTGTTTCTTTTAAGGGAAAAATACCACAAAGAATCTAATCAAATATTATGCTGACTTCTAGAAATATGGGTTTGAAATGAATTGCTTGCCACATTTCAAAAGGAGAAAACATTTAGTGAGGGAAATTTTCTTTTTTAAGTTCCTAAGGTGGAACATCCACCAGAAAAGAATTTGGTATTGTCTTTTCAAGAAAATCAAAATAAGTTTCTTAACAAATTTTTCATTTACAGTTAAAGTTCTGTTTGTTGTTCGAGTGCTTGCTCATATTGAGTCCATTCTGGGTGTGCATGCGCTGATGTACATGGTTACTAGAACTTTTTCCCCTTTAGCAGTACCCATGGGGTCAGCTCCAGAGCCCTCTGGTGTCGTGTGCTCATGCTGCAGTATAAGAGGGACAGATGGCCCTACTTCCTCTCAGTTCCTTTTTTTCTGCTAGTGACAGTTGCTGGAACTCTCGTCACTCACCTCTGAAAGGCATAGTGTTGTTTATAAGATGTTACCACCTTCTTTGTTCTGTTAATACATTTAGAGTAGTTAATCTTAGGTGATTAAACTGAATAGTTTAATGTAGTTAGTGAGTTAGGGCTCTTTCCTGCAGTTAGGGCATGCCTGATCCCTAGGGTTCAAACCCTGCGAGGCCTGTGGCAAACCATTTCCCCCAAGCGACCTCCGAGATAGCTGCATTAAGGGTCAGAGGAAAGCACACAGAAAGAACAAATGTTGCATTTGTAAGGGGTTTAAGCCCAGAACAAGGAAAAACAGGGATATTCACCTGAAGGCACTACTCATGTAGGCAGCATTGAGAACAGCCTCAGAGCCGTCGCAAAACACCTTGTTGCTGAGTAGAACAGCCTCGGTGCAGCCTGTACTGCCGGCACTGAGCACTTCCTGGCTCCGCTTGGAATCCCCAAAGTTCAGGCACAAGAAGATGACCCGCGCCAAAAAGGGCTGCTCACTGGTGCCCAAGAGGAGCAAGAAAGGAGCTCAGAGTACATGTCGGGCCAGTTACTTCTCCGGGGCCACAGTTCGCACCTCCCTACCAAGAGAACCACCACAGACTGTGGCCAGTGTGAGAAGCTCAGTTCACCTAACCATGCCATCAACATCTAAGGGTCTTCAGGTATCAAAGGGCCTTGCCCAAGCCTCTAAGACTGGAGTTTTCAGTACCAGATAAAACCAAGGTACCAGCTTCCAGGAGAAAGCCAGCAATGGGCCCACCATCCTGGCATCCCTGTTCAAGATCTCCTTTGTCACTGCAAAGATCCAGACAGGCACTGGTCAAGCTCTTGGCACCACTGCTTCTCTGCTCCCCAGTTCCGATCACCACCATCTTATACCTGCTGACAGATTCCCAGTGTCGATCCTGATACCCGTACCAGTCTACAAAAAAGCACTCATTAAATCAGCACCAACGGCAGAGTTCTAGGCACCGGTCTCCTTCCCAGCACAATCGTTCCCTGGCACTGGGGAGAGGTTGGTGGGAGGATACAGCAGCCCTGCCTTGGTCTTCAGGCTCAAACTCCCATTCCCCAGTATCTGGGAGCAAGCATAACCCTGAGCCAAGCCAGCCCCAACATAGCCACAGGGATCACAGAGAAGGGGAAGTGCCTTCAACATCTTCCTGGCCCTAAGGGCATGTACAGTGTATTGGCCTTACTCAAATGCATGGCACTGGATTCCTACCCCTCTCTCAGAATTGCTGACAAGAAGGAACTGGGAGGGCAGTGTTGGCTACGCCCTATATAGAGCACCATGCCAGTGCCATTCTAGAGGGCGACTCTGCAGGTATTCTGGGGGAAAGCCTTCCCGTGATCTGTGTGCACACACCCAACTTGGAATGGCCACGATCAACACATCTAGAAGAACACAAGTTACAGGTAAGTACAGTGGTGCCTTGACTTACGAGTTTAATTTGTTCCGTGACAGAGCTCGTAACTCAAATTACTCGTATGTCAAATGCTGGGCGGATGTTGTGGCGTTCACTGCGCCACCTAGCGGTGGGTTATCTGAAGCTCGGGCTCGTAACCCGAATTTTAGCTCTCAACTCAAAGCAAAAAATCAGCCGAGAGACGGCTCGTATCTCGAAAAACTTGCTAGTTAGGACACTCGTAAGTCAAGGTACCACTGTAATTGTTTTTCTGCATGGTCTCCTTAGCCTCCATCACCCCTCCCTGGATCCGGGAGATTAATATGCCACCCTCAAACTGAGGGACACCTATTTCCATATCTTGATCCTTCTCTCAACACAGGAGGTTCTTCAGATTTGTTGTGGACCAGGACCATTACCAGTTCACAACACTCCCCTTTGGCCTCTCTTAGACCCCAAGGATCTTTACAAAATGCATAGCAGTGGTGGCTGCATATTTGAGACATCAAAGGGTTCAGATTTTCCCTTACCTGGACAATTGATCATCGGAGACAGGTCACGTTTCTAAGTACAGTATGTATTGGAACTGGTCATCAGCATGTGCCATCAATTATTTTGATGAACAAAAATCAATATTGTCACCTGTCCAATGGATGGAGTTCACAGGAGCAGTATAGGACTCCACATGGGCCATGGCATTCTTTCCACTATCTCAGCTTGCTCTATGCTGACCCTTAACTGAGATGTCCAAGCATCACCCCTCACAACGACTCAAGTGTGCCACCAGCTGCAAGAACATATGGTGGCATTCACCTATATAGTGCAGCATGCATGGTTACATCACAGATCTGTGCAGTCGTGGCTAGTGTCAGTTTATTCCCCAAGCAGGCATGGTCTTCAAGTTCTGAGCATCCCCTCCAAGGTATTGAGTTCCCTGAACTGAAGGACAAACCCTTAATATGTTATAGAGGGAGTACGCTTTGGAGGCCTGAATCCTTTGATAACCCTTGCATCCAGTGCCTCAGACCAAGGCTGGAGAGCTCATATCAACAGAGGACTCAGCACTCAGGGAACCTGGTCCCAAAACAATCGAGGGATTTACATAAATGTCAAAGAACTCAAGGCAATAAGGTTAGCACGCAGGGCGTTTCTTCTATATATAAAGGGTGAGGTGGTTCAGGTCCTGATGGGCAGCACCACCACAGTGTTTGATATCAACAAACAAGGTGGTGCCCAGGCCTCAAAACTGTCAGGAGTCAACTTGCCTGTGAGACCTGCCCATTCACAAGTTCCACCCCATGGCTGCTCACCTACCAGGGTTAAAGAACACAGCTGCAAGCAAACTCAGCAGAGATTTCTCACTTTGCCATAAGTAGTCACTTCATCCTCACGCGGAATGTTTTCTTTTCCAAAGTTGGGGGACTCCCACCTTTACAGCGTAAATGGGAAATGCAAACGATTTTGCCCCATGAGCAAACAGGATCGTTGTCGGATGCTTTTCTCCTGTCTTGGACAAGACCTCTCATGTATGCATTGCCAACTCCCCTCACTGAGTCCAGTTGAAAATCAAGAGAGACAAAGGGAACCTTATTTTCATAGCACTCACGTGGCTGAAGCAGCTTTGGTTCTCCACCCTGCTGGAGCTCTTGATCACCCTCCCACTGCAATTCCCAAATCAGCTAGACTTACCGTCAAAAGACAGGGGCAGCCTATTATACCTAACGTTTCTGCACTTGACAGCATGAAGGCTGGCTAGCTGAATAAGAATGAATGAGGATGCTCTTCACAGGTCCAAGAGATTTTAAGAGGCAGCAGAAAACCCTCGACCAGAGAGTCCTACTTGGGTTTTCAAGCATGGGCTTCACCAGAGGCAAACCTCAATACACACAGTCCTGGATTAACTGCTGTCTCTTAAACATCAGGGGTTAGCAGTTTCCTCTATAAGAGTCCATCTTGCAGCTATCTCAGCTTTTCACCCTCCAGTTCAGGGGCTCTCAATCTTCTTCTGGTACATGATGATTTTCTCAAAGGCTTGGATAGGCTCTTTGCCCAAGCATGAGACCCTTTCCCCCCATCTGCAGGATCTAAATCATGTTGGCGCAATTGATGGGGGCCCCCCCTCTGAATCTTTTGCAGCCTGCTCCCTGATGATCTTGTCATGGAAGGTAGCTTTTGTAGTGGCTACTGCCTCGACACAGAGTTTCTGAGTTGAAGGCCTTGACCTCAGAACCATCATATACAGTCTTCTACAAAGAAAAGGTCCAACTATGGCTGCATACAGTGTTCCTGCCTAAAGTTGTTTCCTGATTTCATGTTAACCAGGTCATTTTTCTGTCAGTTTTTTATCCTAAGCTGTACAATTTGGCCAAGGGGCATAGATGGTACACCCTGGATGTTAAACAGACTTTGGCAGGACTTCCTAGCTCTTTGTCACCCTAGCAGACAGAATGAAAGGTTCCTCAGTTTCCTCACAGAGGATCTCCACATGGATATCAGACTGCGCTACAAGCGGGCAGGATCAGTCTATAAGTCATTTTACAGCAGCTCAAGCCTCATCAGCAGATTTTCTGGCATAGGTTCTGGTAGAAAATGTATGCAAAGCGGCTACCTGGTCATGGGTATGCACCTTTGCATCCCACTGTGCTGTAGTGAAGCAAGCTCGAGGCGACACCAGCTTCAGCAGGGCAGTTCTGCAGACAGAGCGTCCATGAACATCAAACCCACCACTTATGGCACTGTTAGTGAGTCACCCAGAATGGAATTGACATGAGCAGCATTCAAAGAAGAAAAAATGGTTGCTTACATGTAGTAACTGTTGTTCTTCAAGATGTTTTGCTCACGTCCATTGCATGACCTGTCCTCCATCCCTGCTGTCAAAGTTGACAGTAGGAGGAACTGAAATGTATAGGGCAGGCTGATTCTCTTATACCGTGCTATGAGTGAGCGATGCCAGAGGGCACCTGGAGCCAGCCCCAGTACTGGTACTGCTAAAGAGAAACAAATTCTGGTAACCATGCATGTCAGCAAGGGCACACCCAGAATGAAATCGACATGAATGACATACCTTGAAGAACAACAGTTACTACAGGTAAGCAACAGTTTTTTCTGTGCCTCTGTAAATAAACACATCTGTATATGTATGTGTTAGAATTGTGTGTGTGCGTGTAAGATATATGCACGTGTGTGTGTGTATAGTATGTGTGTGTGTATATATACTATATAGACATTAACCTGCAGACTAGACAACAACAGAATTGCTTCAAAAACTGAGGATTTAGATCCTCAGCCATTAGTGTGTGGCACAGTTACAAATTGAAATACTTGAACATGTCTACCACTGTTCTTGAAAATAAAGTAACATGCATGCCATAAATATATCCCTTATCTCATGTTTTTGGGGTGGCTTTTGCAAGATTTCAGCAATTGAACATCTAAAATACCAGTTCACCAATTGGGAGGATAGGCAGACTCAGGCCATGTCTACACTTGGGCGCCATCTAAAATCGATGTTAATACATCAACAAAATAAAACTGGAGGACACTCTTGCTGCAGCTCCTTCTGTCCCCAGTGTGGACACTGGCCTCCGGCTGCTGGCTTGTCAGCCCCCCTGCCAGGGCTGCTGCCAGCCCCCACAGCTCTGCTGGGTGCTTGGCAGTCTCCACCGGGGCTGCTGGCTTGGTGGTCCCCCGCCGGGGCTGCCAGCCCCTGCAGCTCCGGGGGCTGGTGGCAGCCCCAGCGGGGGGTTGCTGAGCCCGCTGCCAGGGGCCAGTGTCTACACTGGGGTTAGGCCAAATTACTAAATTCACCCGTAACCCTACGTCTCCTGGAGGGGTGGAGTTACAAGGTCGACTTGTAACACCACTTAATTCGACCTTCCAGCCGTGTGAGTGTGTACGCAGGCTGTACAAGGTCGAAGTAAGCATTGTTACATCAACCTAAGCCCTCAGTGTAGTCCATGCCATAGAAACTGCCTTTTGCTAACCTTGGTTTTCTGTGATACTTTATAATCTTATTGCTCCATCAGCAAATTCCTTAACACAAAATTAAAGTTACTTCTGAGGTCATTAACAGTGAAGTGGTTCAGAGCTTCTTTTAAAGCACACTTAAAGCAACTTCAGTGAATAACCTTTCAGCATCTGGAGTAATACTTAGACATCATAGTGACAGGCACCTTGGACACAATTTATTGCAGTATGTAGAGACTCTCTTTCTGCCAGTGGAAGATCTCTGCTCTGAATGCTAACTGTTTACAGAAACAATCTTTAGTTTCCTCAGAAAAACTCCTATTGCAGTTTGTGTATACCCACACCCCTTTACTAACCACAGGATTTTAGATTTGTATAAAGCACTTTCTGTCCATGAGGAAATAGTGTTTTTAAGTGTGGGGGGATGGGGAGAGGAAGGTGTAAATAAAATACATCATCTAGCCACCTATGAAGAGAAACATGGGAGCCATTCTGTGTTAATGCTATGTGCAGTAGGCGAGAGAGTGAAATATAATTTCTCCAAATGAAATTTACAGGGAATCTATATAGCAGAATTAACATCTTAACTCTCGCAAATAGTGCAATACCATCATCAGTGACCACAACTTACTTTTTGAGTCTGTCTGTTCTAATTGGGAAATGCATGCTTTGGTCTTGCAGAAACTATTTTTGACCTTCTTAGCTCTGTGTCGCAAACATTCATTCTAATTTGTTTAGGATTTGTACTCTGCCAGCTTTCCCCAACTTGCAAAAGAGGATAAATTTTCTATAAAAGAATAAAAATATCACCATATATCTAGTATAAGCAACAGATCAATTTCTGTATTTCTGTCTGATTGCTGTTAATTGAATGGTTTATATGAAACAAATTGGTGGGTTTTTTCCTCCTAATATGCAGGTGAATACATCATAATTGGCATAATTGTATCCATTCTCAGTAGATGAACTAAAGATTGAATGTAAATTTGGAATTCTTTTATCCATGGCATTTATGTATCCAGATTTTTGTTAAAGCACATTGGTAGAGTGGTGTTTTGCAGTTTTTGCATATTCTGTCTCTCTTTTGTCAGTAATAGAAGACTTCCATCTCTGGAATTAGCAGTGTGCTACCTTTCGATATCATTACAATTCTCTTAAAAATAATACAATGATATATCTCCCATTGTGATGAGCTGTCATCTGTTTTCATATAGAAAAGATTTGATTGGATGAAAAAGTCAGGCTAATAATCAGAAGGGGGAAATTGTGTAGTCTTTCAAATAATGGAGTTCAGTCTAATCCAGTAATCAAAGGCTCTTGAAGTATGGGGAAATCAACCCCACATAGAAAACCTAATTCCTTTGGACAAAACTTGCATTCTACGGTAATAAAGACTGGTTTTAATATCTATATAGGCAGATGGAAGGGACAGGCAATTGGTAAACCTTAAATACACGATAGCCAGGCTGACCTCTAGAAACTGTCACTTATTGCCAAAAATGACGTTCCTTATCTCCCAGCTGCTAATCTCTCTTATATAAAGTAATTCAGAAGGTGACGGCAGACCTACCCCATAACATCCTCTTTCAATATTTTGGACCCTTTCCGATGTTTTACAGACCTGGAAGCTTTGCAGTGACTTCACTTGTAGCTCTGAAAAATGTTATTTAGTACAATGGATTGAGGTCAGACATCCTTCCATGCCCATATTTCTGTATAAATCAGTGACCTTCCATATCATCAGACATAGACTCACAGACTTTAAGGTCATTATGATGATCTCATCTGGCTCCCCCCCCGCCCATCATAATAGAGCCCTAACCTCTGACTGAATTACTGAAGTCCCCAAATCATGGTTTAAAGACTTTGTTGCACAGAATCTAACATTTATATTAGTTGCTGCTAATGACCAGTGTCCCATGCTGCAAAGGAAGAGCACTAAAACAAACAAATATCACCCATAAACCAAAAAAACAGGTCTCTGCCAATCTGATCCAAGGGGAAAATTCCTTCCCAACTCCAAATATGGCAGTCAGTTAGATCCTGAACTTGTGGGCAACACCCACCAGCCAGACACCTGGAAAAGAATTCTCTATAGTAACTCAGAGCCCTCCCCCCCATCTAGTGTGGCTTTTGGAGATGTTTGCAGCTAGCAGTCGCAAGTCAGCTCCATGCCATTTTTACACAAAGTGCTATGAAATGGATGAAGGCATTTTAATCTGTCTTGTTTGTTTTGCTCAGATATATTAGAGTTGGGATGGACAGCTACCCTTTTTGAGAGCATGAACCCATGGGGATTAGTCTTCTCATTTTGCTATTAACATATATGTGAGTTTGCTGAAAGTGAGTAAAAGCTCTAGACTTCAGTGCTATCAATACGCAAATGAGGATATTCATATTTTTCACCATACCGAACTCTTAATGCTTTTTATTTGCTAACATACTATCTGAATAAAATGGGAAGCTGCATGAAAAGTGGTGGCTCAAGTTCATTACAAGATGAAGGAGGTGTTCAATGGAAAGAGGAAACACTTGGAAGAAATTCCTTAAATTGTGGCTTCTCCTATTTCTGAAGGCATCTGTCTTCAAACAGAGTAGAATTATTTAAATTAGAGCAAATTAAAATAATCAACTTCAGTCATGATTTAAATCAACAAGTGAGAAATCTTCATTTAAAACGTCAATTTTAATGTTGCTTTGCATTTGTACTTCTTAGGTTTTTTTACTAGAAAGGCTGATTTCTCATCTGATCCATAACCCATTAAAACATTGGTTTTAAATATAGCTTTACACTATATTTGGTGCTTCTTTTTGCAAACCGAAAGGATATGCTAATACTTACACACATTTAAGCAATTATATAGCTTAATTTACATGGTTTATTATGTTAGAAAATTATAATTTATTTACTAGATTTTTTTACTTGTGATTTATGTAAAACTCAATTTAGATGGAAATTCATATTCAATTAAAAATACACAACTGGCATTTTAAAATTTGGCTTTTTTAAAATAAAACTATCTTATGTGTTGGATGCATAGGAAAACCTGATTTGCATTTAAAACTAATTGGTTTATTAAGCAAAACTTATTTTTTGTAGTTGGGTAGTTCAAGTAATTATTTCAGGTCACCATGCCACCAGAATTTTAGAAATAGTAGAGCTCATCTTTTCCCACCTAGTTTTTTCTATCATAAGTTGAAAGAGGAAAATAAGCTTTTCTACTTTTCCAACTGCCAATTTAACTTTGCATGAATTAGTCATTGGATTAACCTAATTAAATAAATTGAAATGAAGAAAATGTTTCCCCAGAAAAGCTACTGTTAACAAAAGGTGGCTTAGTGCTTCAAATAACTGTAGTTGTAGGTAGGTTTTTTTTTTTAACAGTGACTAAGATTCAAGTTAAGGCATTCCATCTCAAAAAGTGAGGCCAAATATGAACCCAACAGCAGCTGGCTTAATATGAAATTTACCCATTCCTTAAGTCTTGAATACCCTTGTGTTATTCTTGATCACACACTCTTTAGAGCCTGCATTAAGAAAAATGAAGCTAAAAGATTTATATACAAAACAACATTCTTTATTGAATATGCCTTTGCAGTGTGAGCATGATCCCCTCACACTAAGACACTAGATCCTTTACCTGACACTGCTTGCTGCTATATTTCAGGATGCCTTAAGCCTACTCTACGTCAACAGCCTCTACAGCCTCATAGGTGTTGCTCGTCCTGCTGTACACTAGGAAATTGCTACTAGCATAGAGCCCACAAAGTAATGCATAGGTCCAAGACCTCCATTTTATGATGTAATGCACACTGAGTTGAGTGAAGTCTTGGCAAAGTTTTCTTGCCACCATTAAATCCCTAAAACTGTCACCCACACAGACAAGGGATCAATTATGTCAAACAGGGATTCTCGGAGCAGGAGTTCTCAACCTCTGATGGGTTGCACCACACCTGGATAGCTACCCAGTCGTGTGCAGTACACTTCACTCCTTTTCCCAGGCTGAAAGAAAAAGCTGCTGAACCAGTTTCAATGGCAGCTCGAGCCTAATTGAAGCCTTTCTCTGCTGAGGATTCTTGGTAGTGCACGGGGATTCGGCGGCAGCACTCAGCCCCGAGACACAATGCCGCACAGGTGTTTGGCATCAGGAAACCTCAGCTCTGCAGGATCCCAGCAGAGGTGAACCACCGCTGGAACAAAACCCCCACTGCTGGAAGGATTGTTGCAGGGGAGGGAGGCATTCTTTCGCCAGTGGATCACCTCCGGGCGATGCACTCAGCTGCCATGCCGCGACACACAGTGGTTGAGAGAGTGGCCCTGTAGCTTATGCACTCTGGCTCCCAGTATTTGACCACTAGGCAGATCAACCCTGGACTAAATTATGTTGCCTTAATCGATTCTACAGTGGCGTTGGCCGGTTTAAAGACATGGTGAAAAAGTGGGACTACATCACTGGCCCTAGTGGCTGTGCTTGCATCAAAGACCCTCAAGATGTGAAGCACCTCCTGTGAGGCCAGCTGCTTGAACATGGCTGCTTTTCCAGTAACATGAATTTCAATGATGGGGCAATAACAGGTGAACAGATGTGGCAGGAAGCATTATGAGGACACAACAAGAAGCCAGTGACTTTTACCAGTTCAGTGGTTTGATTTTTCTTTAAAATTTGTCAGCAAAGATGTACTGATTAATATTTTATTTAAATGATTTAATTAATACATTAAGTTTAGGTCTTAATATAGATTGTCATCATTTCAAATTCTATTTTAAATAGGTTAATTTTTTAAAAATCTGTATTTAAATAAAAAAATGTTTAAAAAACTCCAATTTGTAAATTGCTTTTTCTTATTACTCTGTTCCAACTCTTCCAAGAGGTGCTTAGTGTTGGAGGTCCTGTGGAAATTCTCACTGCTTCTAGGCATCCAAATAGCATCAGTGGCTAAAAAAGATGCCTTTCATCTTAAATTGGCGATGGATCTTCACCCTTCACATTGTATTTAGGTCTCCATAAGTAGAGCTCTGCAAACATGCGGATATCTGCATCCGTGAATGTGGTTGTATTGTTTGTTGTCTTTCTGGATCAGACACAGATCCAACATTTTGTATCCACACAAGACACTATCCATCAGAACGCAGTTTTGGGGCTGGACTGCTGCAACACATTCTGCCTGAGTCTGATCCTAAAGGACATGTGTAAACTTGAAATAGTGCAGCATGTAATAGTTTGTCCTCTCAGTGGAGCAGATTGATAGGAACACATCAGATCAGAACTCTGCTTCTCTACACTGGCTCTCAATATAATTCCAGGTATGGTTGTTCAAGGACCTGGTCCTAATCTTCAACCCTCTTCCCCTTGAAACAGCAACTACACTCAGCAAAGATGCTTCAGATAAGTGTCTTACGCATTAAGTGTACTACAGGAACCCTTTCCTCCCACTTTTCCCAATTAACCTTGTTGTGAATCAATCTAATAATGCTGTCCTCAAAGCTAACCTCTGGGGTGTGCCAACTAGAAGAGAAGGGGGGGGGAGGAGTTTCTCCTTTTTAGCTAGAAAATATCCCTTTGTTATGAGATTAATGAGATATTTGGTTATGTATTATATATCTGGGCCACCTTTAAAAAAATTACTTTATGAAAGTCTATACTAGAATGACTTTGAATTTCCTTTGTTAATTTTAGACGGTAACAACTGAGTCTCAAATCATTCTTGGCTGCTGGCTGGCAGGGAGAGTTTTTGCCTTGAGCTTTTAATTCCCACTGATCATTAACTGTTAAAAGAAACTTTGTGAGCGGAGGTAGCTAAATTGGTTTTAATTCTTTTAAATGAATAATAAGTTGGATGTCTCAAACACCCTAACCTTCTCAGGCACATTCCAAAGGGGTAGCCGTGTTAGTCTATTGTAGAAAGACAACAGAGTCCTGTGGCACTTTTAAAGACTAACAGATTTATTTATCGCATGAGCTTTCGTGGGAGAAAATCGCACTTCATCAGATGCTTTGAAGATGGGAACAGAATGGGAGGAAATTAAATGCAGGGGAGTGTATGACATAGGATCAGGTCAGGCTGTAACAGGGACTATGGATTTTTCTCTCATTACAACAGATGATTTGACCTCACCCTCCTCTATGTGCTGTTCCCCAGTGTTTGAATCCTAACACCTATTTTGATTTGCTGTTACAGCCTGACCTGATTCTATGTCATACACTCCCCTGCGTTTAATTTCCTCCCATTCTGTAAGTTTCCCATCTCCAAAGCGTCTGACGAAGTGGGATTTTCTCCCACAAAAGCTCATGCGATAAATAAATCTGTTAGTCTTTAAAAGTGCCACAGGACTCTGTTGTCCTTCTCAGGCACGTTCATTCTATTAGAGCACCATATGTATTACGGTTGGCATTGCTACTCTAATTGCAATCATATCATCATGATCTTAACATCAGAGGCAAGAGCTAATCACAAATGGTTTGTGTTTCTAATCTTGTCAGAGTTATGGCATTAGTTTTTTAAGAGAAAAGCCTAATGATGTGTCTTTGAAAATCTTAATTTGCTCTCTTCCTGGAAAGACTTTTTTTTTTCTGCCTTTAAACTACCTAAAGCGTGCAGAAAAGTGTGAAATGCACAAAATCACAGCAGTTACATAAAAGTTGTATTTTGTAGATATAATATCTCCTAAAAATTTAAATAAATCGTAGTCAAATTAGCTGACTGAAAACTTAGGTGGATCCAATAGACAACGCATCAACAAATAAATTAAAAATAACCCTTCATTTCCTGAAATGTCCAGTTCATTCTACTAGTAGTAATATTTTGTACATAATTAAATGCCATTTATCAGAGAATCTAAATGCTTGAAAACATTTTATTGATTTTAGTTTGAACAGATGGCAAGGCTCTAGACTCTTACAAATGTTTTAAAATGTAAACGGTAACAAACACAAAAAATAGTAGCAGATGAGCTGCCAGACATAAAAAGCAAAACATCTATACAAATGCTCTCAGAAAGCCCAGCACATCACACACCTTAAGCCCTCCCAGAATGGACAGATGGACTTTGCAATGTGGCCTGAAGGTCTGTAAATGTTCACTATTTCAGACCACGCTGGGGAGAGAATTTCCACGTTGAAATGCCCTCAAGGAGAACGCCCTGCAAGCAGCTCACTCTGTTTCAGAGGCTGAGCTTTTACATCTCTGCTGAGTACAAATGAGGCAATATCATGTAGAGAGAGGCCAGTCTCACAAGCAGGCATGTCCTACCTAGTCTGATTTGATCTTTTATAGGTCCACAGAACTTTAAATGCCAGAAATCAGCAGGCATTTAGTGCTGATCCTGCAGTACTCATACAGTTACTGTGCATGGCAAGATGCTCCACTTAACTGTACAAGTCACCTTCTGCTCAGCTTCACATACAAGGAGTTCTGTGGCACTTTTAAAGACTAACACATTTATTTATTGCATGAGCTTTCGTGGAAGAAAATCCCACTTCGTCAGACACTTGAATCTTGCCCAAAAACTAATCTCCAGGATTTCTTTGAGAGAAAATAACGGTCACCAAAGGCCAGTAAAATCTCCTCCTACAGTGAGTCAAGGCCTCATGATTAGGATGGAGTGAATAATTTCTTTTTTGTTTTTGTTTGCTTTGTTTGTTTGGGGGCTGAACCAAAAACGGGGGTAGGAGGGATGAATCAACCAACTTAGTTTCATTCTAAACAAAATCTGTTTTTGTTTGTTTTGTTTTTCACTTGCTGAAATTGAAAATAATCAAAAATATTTTGGGTTGAATGAAACATTTCATTCAACCCAAAGTTAATTTTTTCCAATAGTTCATTTCAAGTTGTTTTTAGTTGTGTGTTACCTTGGCTTTGCTTTTAAATTAGCTGTATTTTGAAATAAAACATTTAGACTTTAGAATTTTTTTTTTTCAAAACTGTTTGCTGAAAAGTGAATTTTTCAGGACAACAAAGCTTTTCACAAATTCAGGTCAAATTTGCCAAATAGTGTATTCATATTTTTTTTTGCCAACTCTACTCATGATCAGTGTTGTTAAAGACAGTTTAGAGACCTGATGATATCAGCATGGGCACCTAATTTTTATCAGTATATCGCCAAGTGGCATTACCAAGCTAGTCTGAACCTTTCGTCTTGGGCACCAACTGGAATTCATTGCAGGTCAGTAAAAGTGAAAAGTCCATTACTGTCAGCTGGCTGGCTGATGTATTAATTAAGGGTTTCCTTCAGTCACATTTTTAGACAAATGTCAACAATATAGAAACCACCATCACAATTTGAACTAATTGGACAGTCTCAACAGAGGCATGGTGGATAAATTAGGCCATGAAGACTGAATACCTTCTCACTTTCAATGGTCCTTCAGCTGCAAGGTTGAAGCACATTGACTAGGTGTTATAAGGAGGTTTGTATTACTATTGCCAATACTTTACCTCTTTTGTGCATTAAAGAGAGCTTTACTCTCTATCAACCCTGAGCATTTCATCACCACTGTATCTTATTTCTAAGCCATTTTAATTAACAAATTAAACATTCTTCAGTTACATTTTCATTTTTTAAATAAGCTGAGGTTGAAAATGCATCAAACACAAGTCGAGTGAATTTTTTAAATTAGCAGCCACTTATTTTGGGATTGGGAGTGAGTAGATAAAGATTTAATCACCCAATATAGTTTTAGAAAAATACTACTTTTCAAATTTGAGAAGTCACTTTGTAACATTTTAGTTAAATGTTATCGTCCGTTTACATTTTTAAATGGGAATGTTTAAGGAAATAAGTTTTGTCTTTGATGCAAGATAATATTGAGACTTCAGCATTTAATATACATTGTTAAATGAAATGACATGGCTTTGTGCTAAACTAAAGATATTATTTTACCAGACCTCTTGTTTTAGAACTGCATCGTATTTTCTAGGAGATTCTGAGAGTAATTACATTTAAAATGAATCAAAATGGATAACTCCTCACAAGAGATTGTGCACCATATGTGTTCAACCTTCATACTTGAAATACGCAGGGTAGTTTTCCCTGCTCTGTTAATGTACAACGTCTCCTGTAGGTTCAATGGTTTTTAGTACTAAAGGACCTAATATTTTCCTCTTATTTCCTGAAGGATTAAAAAAAACTATGCAACTAAGGATTTCAGAAACTATGCAAATACTTAAGTGCATGGAAGACTGTTTTTAAATGGCTGCATTATGTATACTGACCCCCATGTTGCTGGAAGTGGCATTTTTAGTGTTCAGCACTGGTTTTGATTGTTGATTTGGAACCAATATAAATTGCATCGCAGCTGACTGTTCTTTGAATGCTTCCGTCTTTTCCATAGTGGTGAATTCCAAGATATGTTCTGTTTCCTCTAAAATCTACCTTCTTCGAATGATGTCTTCAAGTGATGTTTACTCCATATGTGGGGTTCACATGCGCACCATTTGCTTGAATCCAGAATTTTTGACAAGCACTGTCCATTGTCCTGCCTATGTACCGTAATTCTTGTGCTCCAAGCAGAAGGCATAAAGGGTGATGTGGGCCAGCAGCTCTCCAGTTCTTTCCTAATTCTGCATGGTTTGAGTTGGAATCATCAATATGCTCAGCTCTTTTTTTAATTGCATCATTGCTATAAGATATTGTATGTAATTAGATTTTAGTAATAGTTGCAGATTTAGTGGTTTTTATAGGGTAGTCTACATAGTAGTGCTTTTTTCCCCATTTCCTTCTCCACTTGTGGATTCCCCTCACCCCTCAAGAAATCTGGGATTATGTCCAGGGTTCCAGCATTCAGAAACTGCTTTTTGCCCTTACTGCTTTTCAGCATGCAGCAAACATCAGTGTTGCCTCTGCTGCCTGGGTGGCTATTACCTGTTCTGTTCATTCCCTCTGAAACACTTTTCTGCAAATCAGGAATGAGATGCATCATTCAGTTCTTGATGATGTTTTTGCCCAAGGAGGCACAGCAGTCTGGGTCTTTTTCGTCCCATGGGAGAACAGGAAACTTCCTTGATACTGCTCCAGCACAGCTCTGGGCAAAGGCTCAATAGGGGAAGCTCTGCTGGTGTCATGGAATGGTTGCCAGGGTATACCTTGCCTTCCATCTCGTCCCATTGATACTGTAAATTCTGTGGAAGATCTGCCTAGGCTGCGCTTGAGTCATCCTGACTGCACCTAATTGAGGAAATTCTGGTTTATGATCTGAAGCTCCCAATTCAGCCATCTACATTGCTGAACCTTCTAAAACAGCACAAGGGCACGTTCAGGCACTTCACCTCCAGCACTGCTGCAACTCAAGGCTTGGTGTTCGGACGGGCATTAAAAATAGAGCACTCATGTTCTAAAAGGCTGCAATACATCCTTAACCAAAGCAGAAAAATCTACAAGGAGCTGTTACTCAGCAAAATGGAAGCATTAGGGCATTAGGATAGCATTAGCATTAGGATAAATACCAGGGAGGGAGAGGAATTATTTGAGTACAGCACCAATGTGGACACAAGAACAAATGGTTATAAACTGTCCATTAGGAAATTTTGGCTTGAAATTAGATGCAGGTTGCTGACCATCAGAGGAGTAAAGATCTGGAATATATTTCCAAGGGGAACTGCGGGATGGGGGCAAAAAACATAATTGACTTCAAAACTGAGCTTGAGAAATTTATGGAGGGGATGGTATGATGGGACGACCTAGTTTGGTAATTGACTGATTTTGACTACTGGTGGTGGATATGCCAGTGGCCTAAGAATGAAGGGTAGATGGGGTGAGTTCTGAGTTATTACAGAAAATTCTTTCTTGGGTGACTGGCTGGTGAGACTTGCCCACATGCTCAGGATTTAACTGATCGCCATATTTGGGGTCAGGAAGGAATTTTCCCTCAGGGCAGATTGGCTAGGGTTCAGGAGGTTTTTCACCTTCCTCTGTAGCATGGGGAATTGCTCACTTGCTGGTGGATTGTCTGTATCTTAAAGTCTTTAAACCATGATTTGAGGACTTTAATAACTCAGTCATAGGTTAGCGGCTTATTGCAGGAGTGTATGGGTGAGGTTTTGTGGCCTGCATTGTGCAGGAGGTCAGACTAGATGATCGTACTGGTCCGTTCTGACTTTAGAGTCTGAGTCAGTCATTAGTCCTCTTGGGCCCACCTGTGCAGCTTGTCTCCATAATCCACCAGTATCCTTATTTAGAATATCTACTTACTTTTAAATATTTGAGTCTCGCACTCAGTTCTATGCACATGTATATATCGGCAATCCTCACTTTCCATTCTCTGGTAGATAACCGTACAGTATTCACTTATCCTGTCACATATACATTTCTGAATTGGATTCTCAGTTCTTTACGCCATTGGTGACATCCACATCTCAGGAGCACCTCAATTTTATCAATTGCTCACACACATGCTCCCCTCTTTGATCCTCAGCCTCATTATCTAGTTTCAAGGGTCCATCGGTCTATGAAGGTGGCTTTTCTAATAGCCAGAACAATGAAAGAGCTGGGATTGCTCATGGTGGTCCCACCATATAATAATTTTGTAAAGGAAAAAGTATTGTTACAACTCCACGCTAGATTTATTCCTAAAGTAGTTTCCGAGTTTTATGTGAGTCAAGTAATCCATTTACTAGTATTTTTCCGAAGCCACATGCCTCAGATGAAGAAAGATGGCTGGATAGTGCTAGATGTGTGAAGATCCTTATCCTTTTATCTGCAAAGAACAAAGGATATTAGGAAGACACCTAAACTATTTGTTTCCATAGCAGAATGATCAAGGGGTCAAACTACATTGATGCAGAGACTTTCAAACTGGATCTTGGGTTGTATTGCTTTTTATTACTAACTAGCTCATATCTCCCCCACCCCACCTGAGGAGATGAGGGCTTTTTGCACTAGAGGGCAAGCTATTTTGACTGCATAACTGAGACACTCACCCTCCTAGAAATGTATAGGGCAGCTGTTTGAAGTTTTTTGCATACCTTCACAAGATTACACTCTTGTCCATTGATCAACTGTGGACATAGCTGTGGGGGGCAGCAACACTACAGTCATCAAACACTTCTGTGTCTTCTCATCCACCCCGTTGACTATTGCGTGTTAATCACTCACATGTGGAATACACATAGGGACCTTAACTCAGAGAAGAAATGGAGATTACTTATCTGTAACTGCTGGTTCCCCAAGATGTGTGGGCCCTATCTAGATTCTAATACTCACCATTTATCCCCTCTGCGGCAGATTGTTTGAAGAGTGGTGAGGTTGGGAAAGTGGAGAGGTGTTGGCCCATATCAGCTTTTATGCCCTTGGTTTGGAGCATGAGTTGAGGTTCACATACAGACCAATGGACACTGCTTGCAAAGCATTCTGAATGCAGGCTCATGGTGCATGTGCATATTCCACTTACAAAATGCAGATAGGGACCACACTTGTTGAAGAGCCTCCAGATATAGGTAAACAACCTCAATTTTTATGGTGCAACTTAAAGAATGTTTGGTTCCTTACCTAACTTTTGAGATAATTTACTTCTTCCTAAAGATTCATTCTTTCTGTTTTTTATCAGCAAGGGAATGGGTATTTGTGTCTCTCTCCTGTGTGTTGTACTACTTTTAGTCAGCTAAAACTACTTCCATTCTTTTAAAGCCACTTCCATTCCAACAGCTGAAATGTATTGTGCAAAGTGCCAATTTAATACCTTCATCAGTGGCTTCAATTTATTTTTACGTGGCTGTTCAACCGTTAACTGTCTACTAGCTGTTTAAGTACCAAACCAAAAGAGGAAGAGAAGTCACATGTTCAAGACATTAAGCTGAAACGATACTACTGTCATTTGATAAATAGTTCCTACACACAATATACGCTCTGCCCCAGTCAGCACTTTTTGTTCTGCATCAAAGTACTTCTGAATTTCCCTGTGCTTTATTTAGATAAATGCAGGGGAAGTGTGGACTGAGAATTAAGGACACTGAAGATGTTAGCCGCTTATCTCTCTCTCTTTTATAAACAAGTGTTTCATTTTAGCCAGCTTCTAAAGTTTCTGAAACTATTTGCCAAAACCATCCCCATCTCTTTCCAGGTCTCCTGCAAGCGCAAAATCTCTTAACGCAACTACCTCAGCAAAGCCAAGCCAACCTCCTGCAGTCTCAGCCAAGCATCACCCTCACCTCGCAGGTCAGTTTTCCTCATGCAACTTTTTAGCAGTTCTTTGGGGAGCTAAAGCTATTGTGCAAGAGGAGCACATATATGTTAGTTGCAAGAATTAAAGTTGAGCTGCTTAGTCTATTCTCAGTTAATGTTCTAAATGGTTAGATGCTCTAGACGGCTATAATATACCAAGTGCCAGCTGCAGTGATAGTTAAGTTTGCTTAATAGTTTCCCTTCAAACTTCGCTGTTTTCATTCAGTAACAAATTCCCATACCTTTTACTTTTTTGGCTGAAATTTTCAATGCTTGGTCTCTTCCTCAACATGGAAGTTTTTGGTAGTTTGAACAAAAATGGTGGAGTTAATTTTGAGTACAAGTAGAGTGGTAGAAAAGTACCCTCTTTCCATTATAATAAACATTTTTGCAGCCTTGTTCTTAGTGGTTTAAAGCACAAAGGGCTATAGATAATGAGTTGAAATTTGGCATGGAAAATAGCCCTCATTGAGTAAAAGTATCTTTAATTGTTCTCGTGAAGAATATTTTTGATTTGACCAAATTACAAGACTGAAGAGTTCAAGTTAATAGTTGGAGTAAATTTTGAATATGCTTTTTACACTGCTAAAAGAGGCTATGATATTCATGAGCATGCAGTTAATTTAACTACCGGTACTTAATTGGCAGGTACTTGGGCCTTAAGGCATGTGTCGATAGGAGCATTGTGACAATTTAGGGTCCATCCCTCCACTTGTTGATAAGGTTCTCAGAGTTCCTAAAACTTACAGGAGAAGGGCTGTGGGCTTCCTGAAGTGTGCAGGAGAGGGTTTCCTTCCTGGAAGTTTTCCAAAGATCCTGGGGAAAGAGGTCTGTTTTCTAGTCAAAGAGTTCTAGATTGTTGACAATCATTTGCAAGTCAGTAGAAGAGTAAAGCTTATTTTTAGCTGTTTTTTAAATTATTTTAAAAATAAAACTTTTTCAAAAATTGTTTTGAGAGAATGTTAAAACTCTGTGGTTAGGCTTTCAAAACTCAGAAAAAGTGATGTTAAAGTGGCTGCAACTTTAACTCTGCTTTCTTGTGTATGTGCCTTACAATAGTCTCTAATTATATGATCACATACTATTTCCAAAATAAACTATCACACAGTATTTTTCTGTTAACACACGTAATGTTTTGTAGCACGTAACTGTTCACTGCAGACTGTGAAAGTCCTATATATAAAAAGTACATAATAAGTTCTGCTTGTAAAACTTACTGTGTTTTCTATACGTAAGTTAGAATAATGGAAATTAGTCATCCTAGTTCACAGCTTGGGTCAAGAACATGTGATCTTTTTTAATAAGTAACATAGAAAGAGAGCTTTTATAAAAGGTTGACATCAATAAAGATGCATTGTTGTTGTCCGGCATAGTTTAAGTATGTTTAAAATATTGAAAAAACTTTATAGTATATGACGTGTCTACAGTTCTTGAAAATATTTTGTTATTTGAGCAATAATATGTGATCATGGAATTAAAGATTGTGGGTTAAATCCTTAACTATCTGCTCTGCTTGCAGAATATTAGTAGGACTAACTAAGGAGAGAGCCAGATTAGTGAGCCAGTTTGAGGTTCAGCTTTTAAGAAACATGGCTGTGGCAATGCTGTGGACAGCCATTTGGAGCCTATTAGCAGCTAGGAGAAGTTCAAGTGGTCTTGAGGCTGCTCTGTGTTGCACTGGGGGCTAACCAGCCTCAGAATTGGGCAAAGGGCACACAACCATCTTTGCTTAAGCCCCTCAGCTGCATTGAGCAGAATTTGGCCACAGCAGAGGATTGAGCACTGCATTTTAACAATGCATACACCCAAGGAAGTGGAGTAAAGTGCTCAAAGGTCAGGAAATTCCAACATTCAGGTTGCATGAAAAACCTTAACTGTGCTACCCCTGAAGTTCTCTTAATATATTTTGATTGCTTGAAACCTTACTCAAATGAAGTTCCCATAGTGCACAAACATATCTCAGGCTCTCACTAAGGGCCTACATTCGTACTTTTACATTGGGAAATAGTCAGGAATAGCAAACTTTTCATAGGAAACTATTGACTTATGCTGGAGAAATCACAGACCTAAAAGAGATTCCTTTCTGCTGGTGGTTTTATTATTTTTAAAGAGGTGGTATTGCCATAGCATGTCACCATTATAACTACTCTCCTCCTGAGCAGTCTCAGCAGAGGTCCCAAGAAGAGCGCAGCACTCTTTCCTGCATGGAAGTAGTCCCTCCCACTCAAGCCTGAGTCTCATTCACAAGGGGCAGTGTTAGGTATATTTGTATGCTACTGCCTCTGCTTTATTTGTGCTGAGGCAAAACTAGAGGAGCTGAACATGTAGAGCTATTACCTTGATACTTTGCACCCACAGTAAATTCACCTTTCAGATAATTAAAGGGGATGAATGTCAAACCCTGTGGCAGTATTAAAATATATTGAGGACTGTTGAGCTGGTCTTGGTGTATTTTAAGTTGCAGGTGGAAGGCACTGGTAAATTAATGAAATACATCTTTTATTTTCCCTTGCTTGGCTTTGACGACAGTCCTTCGGGAAAGACTGCATACTCATACCGTACAATGGATTTGTGATGGCTTATATTTGAGTAATGTCAATACATTTGAGAACACTTCTGGATTTGTTGGAAATGGTTGATATATATATAGATGTATCCAAACGTCTTTTCATAGGAATCTGGAGTCCTGAGATAGGTTTATTTCCACTATTTTGTGTTTAAGTTTTTTTTTTTTTTTGCTTTCCTGTCTCCTCCCTTCAACAGCCAGCAACCCCAACACGCACAATAGCAGCAACCCCCATTCAGCCACTTCCACAGAGCCAGTCAACACCAAAGCGAATTGACACTCCCAGCTTGGAGGAGCCCAGTGACCTTGAGGAGCTTGAGCAGTTTGCCAAGACTTTCAAACAAAGACGGATCAAACTTGGATTCACTCAGGTAAAATTGAGTACCTCCCAATATGGGGTTAAATCAGCCTTCAGATCTGGAGGGAGGGCCCCCTTCCTAGCAGTACCTGCTTAAATAGAATTAAGCTCTTGTCTTTCATTTCTATATGAGGGTTCTAGGAAAGAACTGAAAAGGCCATACACATTTTTCTTGCTCCCTTGCTGATTTTAAAGGGTAGCCATTTTCCCAGCAGGTGCATGCATTTACCAGCACAGACTTGCATTGAATGTGCACTGTTTTGTCTATGGAATTTTAAAATGAATAAGTCAAAACACTTTAAAAGCTGCCTTCAGAAGTGAACCTCCAAAGTCATATAGCACACTTAACTGTTCTGAGTGTTTAAAGAGTGTCAAAAGTGTGATGAAGCTGTTTTGTACATTGAACGTTTTTATCATATGAGCACATTTTCCTATTAAATATCAGTGATTCTGTGTTTGAAGTTTAAGGTTTGCAAGGGTCCACAGATGAGAACTGAAATGGCAGAAGACAAAGTTTAAAAGATGATTCAGAAATAAGTTTTGAAAAGACAAGTTGAATAAGAAAAGAGTAAACTTGAAGAAAGCATTTGAGGTTTGATCACCACTCTAGAATAGTGTCCACATTGAATATTCTGAGTACAAGCTTATTAATGAGCTTTCCTCCACCAAATTCATATGAAAACAGCTAGTGATAAAGAAGGAACTGTTTTAGTAGTTAGAACAAGGGATTAGGTGCCCAGACTGAGTTCTACCAAACCCCACATTTATTTAAAAAAAAAAACTAAAAAAACTTCTGCCAATAATTATTTAGCAGTGTTTATATGAGGACAGAGGAGCAAAATTAAGGGAAAATAACTCCTAACCCTTGGACTCACCAGAACAGATGTTCAGGTGTGTGCTGACCTAAAGCCTGATGCTGAAATCCACTTAAGGGGGTATTGTCAGAGCAGAGTACCCATTAGAATGAGGCTGAAGAAAGTAATTCTGAATATATTGAATATTGTTGGATTAAAGATGCTATTAGAAGTGCAAAGTATGATTATATGTTCTGTTATTCTGTAGCTGACAGAAGCTGTGCTTTTATCTAAAGGTTCCTTTTTATTAATATCACAATTAAATGTTTTTTCCTTCAAAATTCAAACCATCTTGTCCAGATTAAGAAGTCTGGTAGCATGTTGTTATACATGAGCGTGTTTGGCTAAAAGAAGTAGCAAACAAAAATCAGAAGTGTATGTTTAACAGTCTGAACTCAAAGCAGCCAATTCAATTTTTTGTGAATTCAGAATAGGTGAAACCATTCTAGCTGAAACGTGCCCAAAGTCAAATTTATTTTTCTGATGAAGTTCTAAATGCCTGAAAAATAAGGGTTCATAATAGAAGTTCCTGGCAGAATATTTATTATCACACAGGAACAGGCTGTTCTTAGTAAAATGAAGTTTGTTTTATTAGTATGAGCATGCTTCACTCCCTCATGAGGTGAAGGATGCACTCAGATATTATGATGAGCATGGTATAAGAACCTGTATTGAAAAGAATAGCTTCTTGCTTAACTGAGGGTTTCTAGTGTGTTCCCATCACAGTTATGACAGTCACCCTGCCTGGCAGTGTCATTGTGAAATGCAGCAGAAACCAGGATTTTTACATAAAGGATTAACTCTTCCTGACACTGTTCTGAATTTGTACTGTGGAGTTAAAAACAGAAACAATAACTCAAGGTTTCTGCAGCAACCTTTGCTTTTGAGCTTGGTATCACAAGCCTGGGATAATACAAAGGCAGCTTTTTGTATTAAAATTCCCTTAGTTTAAAATAAAAAATCCTCAATTATAAATGGCATAGTATGTACTTGATGGATCCATTCTTATTCTTTGAGTAAATAGGTATATAATTAGGCAGTTTTTAATTATAACTGTTACCTAATTACGTAATTGTGTAGTAATTAAGCATCTTATTACTAAGAGTTCCTATAGTCACATAATTAGACTGCATGCCAAAGGGTAACAGAAAAATTTCTTGCCAGTGACACAATGTTATTTTCAAGCTCAGTGGATTTACTTTTGTTCTTTTCAAAAATAATTACAAGGATGTGGATTGCATTGTACACTAATAGCCTATTACATTACATTTTGGGGGTAATAAGCTGTTTTTGACTTGCAGGAGTTTTTATCATTTTAAAGTAAGTGTCCAAAGCAGATGAATTTTGGGGTTTTTATATAACTTTTTTTTTAAAAATAGCTGCATGTTTTCACATATTTAAACCCAATGCGGTATTTTATCTGCAATGGTTGATAATTCTGAAAATACAAACATGACCTATATCCACACTGAGTAGTTAAAGATATGTTCCAACAGAGTGAGCAAATGATTTGTCACTCATAATATCAACCTGTCTTTTTGCACAGATGGTGCTATTGTATTGAAATAGAACTGGTTATAATATACTCTGTATTTGTTTTATTGGTCTGTAAGAGGGCTCAGTCATTCCATGGAAGTGGGTCAAAATCATTTATTTGCCAAGTATCTTTATCCTCCATTTCAGTGGTTCTCATGTCACCACACGACGGTAAGTGTGTCACGGAGAGCCAGGGAGATGGCTTGATTTGGCCTGGAGGGAATGGACTAGTGTGTCCTGCAGAGTTGCAATATGCTGCCAAGTATGTCACAACCCACAAAAGGTTGAGAATCACTGCTCTACTTCATTGGTGGGTGACTCTTTGCTTATTCCCATCGAGTAACCCCTTCACTTTCCATTGATATGATACTATCTTTGGGGAGAAAGGTTCACAAAGAAATGAATAACTATGGGCTATTCCTATGGGTGCTCCACTTCAGGATGTGCGTTCAGAAATGCACTTGTGATTGGAGATTTTCCTCATCTGTGTCCATGGATCTGTCTGTGACCTAGATATCACTGTTCTCCAGTATGAAAGGTGTCTGAGGGGAGCAGAATCGCCACCGCTGCGGTTCCTCCTTAAGCCTGCAGCTTGAGACAGTGTTGCAGTGTCTGTTAGCTTGTCAAGCTCCTTGCTATATCTTGCGTATTTTTTCTTATTATTTCAGTCATTTATTTATTTTTCTGTTGTTTAGTTTGTGTTTGGGATGGGTGCGGGGAGACCTTGGCACAAGTATTACCCTATCCAAACTCATTCACTCTCCATTAGTTATAAACCTGTTAAGTTAAATTAATAAAACCCGTATTTTTACCCTTCAACAGTTCTTCATCTTAATATTTCAGTATCGTAAATCAGCATATGTATATCATACATACCATCCTACTTTATTTATTAACCTCAATTTTTTATTTGAATGGGAAATTATGAGCATTCTTGTCTTGTCAGCATTTCTTGTCTTCTTTAAACATGGGTTTTCAGAGGATTTTTGCTCAGAGTTCTACCATCACGCCTAAAGCCTTGCCAGTTATTTTACCCATTGCAGTTCTGAGGGGCACCTTTTATTTTAGAGCCTTGATAATCAGTTTTCCCTCAGCAAGCCTCCCCCCCATTCTAAGGTGCAGTCTGAGGAAGAAACCACCTGCAGCTGGCGAACCTGGTAATGAAAAACTTGGCGTGCTGCTCCTTTCCATTATGACCCATCTCAGTGGTCTTGGAACCTGTGGCCCGCTTATGACAAGCAAGTCTACAAAGTTTCATCTCATAAGAGGACAAACAAAAAACCGCCACCACTATCCTTGGACCCTGCTCCACAGGAACAGTGTGTAGAAAAGGTAGTGCCAGCAAAGGAAGAAGAAATGTCACCTTCCTACACAGTCCCTAACTAGACTCTTATGCCTACCCCCACCATCTTATACCAGCTATTTCAAGGACTTTCATGATCTCATTAAATGCATAGCAGAGATCTTACAAATTCTGTTACAGGAGGTACAAGGAACCCTGATCTTCTTTGTTGAACATCCCTCATATACCTTCTCAGGGCAAAATCAATTTGCTCATTGATGCTCTACTGGCCCCGTCCCATATAGACTGGCCAATTCCAGACATACCACCACCTACATGGAAATGGACTAATTTAAAAAAACACACTGTATTCCACAGAGAACCTTAACATTTTTTTCCTTCCCACCCTTTGCCTGACTCCTTGATAGTTGAGGCTGTCACAAATGAAATAGACAACGCTGATCCTATTTGATTCCATCAGACGAGGAGCTGAAACAGTTAAACCATTTGGCCTGCAAATGCTAATCCTCTGCTTCTTAGCAGTTGAGAGTTGCCAATTGCCAAGTCCTGAGAGCAAATGGTGATGTTCACAAACTATTCCAAGTTTTTATCTTTTATTGTATACCTGCCACAGAACCAGAGAGAGCAATTTCAAGACCTCAGATCAGCCCAGTCAATCACCGAGGCTTCTCTCCAAGCCCCACAGTCAATGCCACCAATATAGCCACATGTTCCATAGCTATAGAGATACAGAAAGCAAGCCACAAGCTCTTATTTCAGTTTATTACCTGGTCTTCCACCTCAGTGCAGAAAAGCCAGCACTCACCCACTGAATGTAATTGATTTCATTGGCCACTCTGGACTCATAGACTCATAGACTTTAAGGTCAGAAGGGACCAGTACGATCATCTAGTCTGACCTCTTGCAAAATGCAGGCCTCAAGACCTCACCCACCCACTCCTGCAATAGGCCACCAACCTAGACTCATCCACTATCAGAGCATACTTGCACACAGACAGGTTTGCTGCAATATCCAGGCTTGTTTCAGCAATACAGCAGAGCCCACAAACCAGAGCAAGTGCTTGCCTACAGCTTTTGAGCAATCTGGTGTCCTGTCTGTTTGTGATATCCTTAGAACTGTCTGCATCCTCTCTCCTTCTATTCCCACAAGCATCATATATCCAAGCAAGTCTCCATATCTCATCAGGTCCTTAGTTCTCTAAATTGATGGAAGGGGCCACAAAATGTATCTGTGGGACTTCCATTCTTGCAGCCTCTGCCCATAAGGATCCTCACTATAGATACTTCTCTGATCAACTGTGAGGCACTTGGTTTTCAAACATTACAGCTCAGGGCATATGGACCCCCAGAGGAGCCAATCCTTTATGTCAGCATACTAGAGCCTAGAGCAGTTCACTGAGCTTGCCATGTCTTCCTAGTCCACATCAGGGGCCACCCAGTACAAATAATGCTGAACAGAGCAGCAGTGTACTATATCAGTCAACAAGGAGAAGTAAGATCCCAGTCATGTGCCAGATCCATCTCACATTACATGCAGATCTCAGTGGTTTATCTACCAGGATTGCAGAGCACAGTGGCGGACACCCTCAGCAGCCATTTCCACATTAACCATGAGTAGGAGCTGACTAATGAAGTTTTCCGAAGGGTATGTCTTACCTAGGGTCATCTGGAGATAGATCTCTTCATGACATCATCCAATACCAAGCACAGATGATTCTTTTCAAGTGGAGGACATAGCTGCAACTCAATGGGGGAGGTGCCTTCGTCATCCTTTTGCCTCATGTATTGCTGTATACTTATCCTCCAATGCGTTTACTTCTCAAGATCCTACACAAATTGAAACAGGAGAAATTAGTAGCTATCCTTATAGCATGATAGGTGTAGTTCTCCTAATGGTTCTGTGCGTCTTGGCAAATGCGTCTTTCTGCCTTTATGGAAAGCAGATCTCCTCGCTCAGGAGACAGGATTCATCATGCACCTCAAGGCCTGGCTACTAAATGGCTCTCGCATATAGAACAGAACAGCCCCTAAAGGTGCAAACAGTGCTGCTTAACAATTAAAAAAAAAAAAAACCCACAAGGAAAACTAGCCTGCAGAAGTGGAAATGCTTCCAGTTTTGGTGCAACCACGATCTGTACTCCTCTCCAGTCTTGCGAGAGACACATTCTTGTTTGCATTCCAAACTAAAAAGCCACACATTTATTGCTGAGCTTGATTACAGTTCACCTGGCTGCTGTGACAGCTTTTCACCCGCCCCTCACTGAAGGGTTTTCAATCTTTACTCACTCTTCACTATGAGGTTTATTAAAGTCCTGTTTTGATTTTTAAATCCTGTCAAGAAACCCAGGCCATCATAGGACCTGAACTTAGTCCTTTGTGCTCTGAGAACTCCCTTTCGAGCCCATGAGGAACTCGCTGTTCCCTCCTTCATTTGTCCCTCAAGACCTCATTTTCATAGCCATCACCTCAGCCAGAAGTGTGGGGAAGTTAGGGGCCCTCATGGCTGACCCACTATTCATGGTGTTCAGTCATAATTGTGAGACTGCCACCAAACTCTTGTATCGTACCTAAAGCATCTTCCACATTAATTAGGAAATTCACCTACTGGTGTATTATCCAAAATGTCACTCTTCAAGAGAAGCATATACACAATATAAGAAGGTCTCTCACCTTTTCTCTCAACAAGACTAAGCCCTTTAGGCTAATTTGACCACAGAACAAATGAAGGGGCATTCTGTTTCTTACCATACCAGGTATCACTGTCCAAATATGTTTCAGGATGTAGCTTAATTTGTTATAATGCTATGGGGACTTGTCTTCTGTCTAAGGTGCTTGCTAGTTTCACCAAGTGTCAGTTCACCTCAGTGGTGCTACTGAAAAACATACCTTTCTTAGACATCAGCAGAGATCTCCAGTGCATACATTTTCCCAGCAGTATGCTATTGTTCCTGCATCCAGGCCTGATGTGACATTCAGTGGTGCTATTCTATGGTCTGTATTCAATATGCCTCATCAGCACCCTTCTCCATAACTGAGGTGTTGCTCAGGAAAATCCTGAAGTGGAGCATGCATAGGGACACTTTCCGAAGAAAAAGGAGAGGTTACTTACATGTTACAGTAACTGGAGTTCTTCAAAATGTGTCCCTCTGTGGGTGCTTTGCTCCTCCTCCTTTTCTGTCTCTAAGTCTTATCACTAGTCTACCTTGATTGAGAAGGACCTGGAGTGGGTCTGCCCCCCATATATCCTTGTACCGTAGCACTAGAATATCTAGGACACAAGTGGATCTAGGGACACTGCTAATGGAAAATCACCAGTCAAGAGTGCACAGTTGTGAACATCCCAAAGTGGAGCACCCATTAGGCGATACCTCTCAAAGGACTCCAGTTACAGTAGAAAGTAAGTAACCACTCCTTACTGCAGTTAAACTAAAGGTCAAATATTGATAGGAAGAATATAAATACCAGAGTTGGAAGTTGTTCAGGGGACTGTCATGTGCCTTATAATAAATCTGTCCACTCTAAGCACAGATCAGATCCATCTCCAAAGTGGCTAAAATAGCAAGGTTTCAGCTGCATAAATCATGCTGTAGAGCAGTAGTTTTCAAACTTCTTATCTCGGTACCCAGTTTAAAAAAATCATCTATGCCTGCAACCCAACAATTACATCTCTCAGCAATGCATTGTAGTCTTCCAGTGGCAGCAGCAGGGGTCACCACAACCCAGTATCTAAGGATCTGCGACCCATTACTAGGTCCCAACCTGTAGTCTGAAAACCACTGGTCTAGAGCAGGGGTGTCAAACATGTGGCCCACGGGCTGAACCTCTTCTATCTGGCCCATGACTGTGCTCTGTGGGACCATGCTCTCTCCCTGTCAGAGAGAGAAAGGGAGTGTGGTCTCGCATACCCCATGCTCTGCAGTGCCGCGAGAATGTCGGATCTTGCAATACCACAGAGCGCTGGGTATGTGAGACTACACTCTGCGAGACCACACTCTCTCCCTAATAGAGAGAGAGAGTGGTATCGTGGAGTGCAGTTTTGCATACACAGCACTCTACAATGCTGCGAGAGTGCGTGGGATTTCAATTTATAGTATGTACGGCCCACTTGAAGTACATTCAAGTCATGTCTGGCCTGCCATTGCAAATGAGTTTGACACTCCTGATCTAGAGCATCCAAGTTGCCTCTCTAGGAACCAGTTAATGGGCTTCGGAATGCACAGAATTATGGGACATGTGAAGTAGCATCTTACAATTCATGTGTGTGTTCTCTTCTGACCAGGTAGCTTGGTGAACCATCAATCACTTTAGTTCACTTTTCAAATCCAAACTGATAACTTTTATTTTCTCCCTTTACATGCACTGTGCAATTAACAGACTGTCTGTTTTAATTCCTGGACTGGAAGTAGCCACTCTTCATTCCCTTAGTTTGTGGATATCAGGCTGTCTTGTGAGGACTGCTTTTGGAGAATACAGCACTGTTCGCAATCCAGCTAAGCCACTTTAAACTACATGGTGTTAAACCCACTCAACCCCCTCAATCTCTGTAACAGGATTTTTCAGCACTGCTGTAAAATGGGTTTTAAATTTTGTAGTGTGAATGCAAACTATATTAACTATTCCTATACCATCCCGTTTTCTTTATGGTGCTTTAAAGTAGTATCCTGGGCAGAACCCTTATACTCGTATAAAGTGCCAAAGGATTTTTAATGACCGCAAATAGGAACTAAATTTTTCAATAAAACTTTAAAATGACAGCTACTGCAGAACAGTGTCCTTGAGCCTTCTGCAATATGGATGACTCAATACTGACTAAAAGGACAGAGAAACCTACTTCAGAGGCATCAAGCCACACTGGGCTTTCTTTGGATGACTCCAGTTCAAGAATTGATGGGACTCTTTCCTATTTAGTTGAATGTGATGGGTCTACTGGGATGAAAAACACTTTGAGATCTTCATGTATAAATGCTAGTGCAATCACAATGCTTAATATAGAGCCAAAACGTGAGTTTGGAAAAGTAATAACTCCAGACATAGAATTGGCAGTGGTGGGTTGGGGCTGGCTGTAAATTTCCTGACTTCTCTTTTAACAGGCATGTGATGGTATTGGAAGCCCCCTAATTAATCATTATTGAGAATAGTTGAACTTTTCTTCTGTTTCTGAAATGCATCTTCTAGAGAGGCTCAGTGTGAGCCCTGAAAGATAAAATCTAGTAGAAGGTGAGAGGAGCACCTTGGTTAATGCACAGATGATATCCTCTCACCATCTCCAGAGTAGTTATACAGGATTGTTGCCCTTCAATATTTAGTATTTCCCAATTCTTTCATTTGAATGTCTCTTCTTTGGTGTTGGGCAGGTACAACTTCACTTCTGCTCCCAAGAATTATATTGTTTGCTATAATTGCTTGAATTAATATTCAGTGGAATGTGGTGCTCAGTGATAATGTGGAGACCAAGGCCAGGATATCTGAGATCTCCTGGAAAGAGTTGATTAGATGGAAAGAGTATGAGGCTTGGAAAGACTGAATATTTTTTTTATCATCTGGTTTGGCATGAACCTGTTACCATTGAGCAAACTTCTGTGAACCTGAAGCCTTAATGTAGAATGAGGTCACACAAATGTTTGTCTCAATTTGAGCTTTATGTCCTCAGTGTGAGAGGAGGGACTTCTATAGCAAAGAGTCATATGTTAATGAATCCCTCTCTCTCTCTCTCTGCAGGGTGATGTTGGGCTCGCTATGGGCAAACTCTACGGAAATGACTTCAGCCAAACTACCATCTCTCGCTTTGAAGCCTTGAACCTCAGCTTTAAGAACATGTGCAAGTTAAAGCCACTTCTGGAAAAGTGGCTCAATGATGCAGGTGAATGAGTCTGGGGAGGTCTTCACAGTCCCAGCACAAATCCAGTGGGATTCTGAAAATTATGCTCTACTGTTCTGTTTGGTTTGGGCCTTAAATAGGTTGTTACAAAAGCCATCAAACTTCCCTATCTGTTTTTGGGACAGGTAATTTACAAAGATAAAAGTAACAAATCCAAAGTTCCACAGGACTCTGAAGCAACTCCCATGTGTCTTTTGGACATGTGCTGTTCAGTCAGTGGAATCGTTGTTAGTATGAGAGAAGACTGTACACTATATGACTTCCTTAGTGTGTGGCTGTGCATATAACTTTTAATGATCCTCTAGATTACTTTCTCAGGTGGATAAATACAAGAGGGGTGCCCACTTTGTAGCTAATGTAGGCCAAGCTCACTGCGCATTCTAGCTGCTCTCTGGAAATGTCCAGTCCCTCCACATTCTCCCTCTGTGCCATCCTCCCTCCCATGCCATGTACTCTGTGCCCCCAATTTCTCTCCCCCACACACACATGTTCCTTTCTACCACATAACATTTCTCCTTTTCTTTTCCTCTGAGTGATAACTCATTTAGATCTTGACATTTTAAACTCTATTGAGACAGTTGTTATGCTTAAAGTTGTTAATGGCAGCTGTCAGCTAGTTCTTTAATCAGTAGACAGTAACTGACCCAAGGGGTCTTCTAACCAGATGCCAGGGGCTCCATATGTCCCCCATTTCCTACTTCTAGTTTTCCAATTTTCACCAAAATCAGTGGAGTTCTACGCACTCATGCCTAGGACATAACGTGACGTTTTGGAATAGATTGAATGTAGTGGTCAAAAGTTATTGCATTACAGATAAACAAAAAATATCATGTTAGGACTCCTCTTATAAGCTCTCAAAGGAAGATATCCCAGGTTCACCAGGTAGAGATTCTACTTCGAAAAAGCCCAGGTCATTGCTTCCCTCAGCTACCCCTGAGCCATCACTTTCTAGTCAGGTACCAGTGAGGCTTCTGATTCCTCTGGTGTCCAGGGTACAGCTAGTTTGCATGGCAGGGAGGCTTTGGCCTCAGAGAGACCCTCAGGACTGGCATGGAACAGAGGCATCAAGAAAAGACCTTCCTCCGCTCACTTGATGCCAAAGAAGTCTGCTTGGGCTCCAATCATGCTTCCCTCGGAGCTTACAAAGCACTCAGAACTGTCAAAGTCTACAGTATTGGCAAAAACCCCACGCCATGCCTATTCTTGTCAGCTTCGATATGGATGTCCCTCACAGTGCTGCGGGAGTTCCTTGTTCCTCAGAACCTGACTGTGTCAGAGACGGGCAGCTCACCACTTGTTGGCTCCAACATGCTCTCAGTACCAAGGACATCCAGATTACTAGAGGCATGCCTGGTACCTATTATTTTAATTTAGATTTCTCTAGGTCAGGCGTGTCAAACTCATTTGCTAATGTGGGCCAGATTTGACTTAAATGTACTTCAAATGGGCCATACATACTATAAATTGAAATACTATGCACTCCCACGGCATCACGGAGTGCTGCCTATGCAAACTATGCTCTGTCATACCACCATCTCTCTCTGTTAGGGAGAGAGTGTGGTCTCATGGAGCCGAGTCTTGCATACCCAGCGCTCCGTGATGTCACCAAACCAGACACTCTTGTGGCATTGCAGAGCACTGGGTATGCGAGACCTCTCTTCCTCTCTCTCCCCCTCTCATGGAGAGAGCAGGGTCCCACAGAGCATAGTCATGGGCCAGATGGAAGAGATTCACGGGCCGGATTCGCCCGGGGGCCACATGTTTGGCACCCCTGCAAGTCTAAGCTCTCCACTATTCCCAAGTGAACTGGAGGAAGAAGATTCTGCTGAGAACCTCTCAGTCTCACAAGCGTCAGTCCAGGGCTCTCCTCGCTCTTTCAGAGGACTCCTTCCAGAGCTACAGCTGAAGGTGCAACTGTTCATGACTACTACAAGTGCCTTGCTTGTATGAACATCCTTGGGTGCCTCCTCCAATGCCTTATGTTCTTCCTCCTTGGCCATATTGGGATTCTTGGGCTGTTTATAGCCCACAATTCTCCAGGGCATCCAGCGCAACCCATAACAGGCAGCAATAGTCGGCGTCACCTGCTCCTCCCCAAGACCTGATGCTTAAGAGGAGTCGTTTGAGGAGTAGGGGGGATAAAACTGATTAAAGAGGTGTTGGCTGCAGCCAGCATCTCCTGTTCATCCCTGGAAGAAGCAGTTATGCCTCTTTCTCCATCCCTGCCAGATGATTTTTAACTTTCAGGATCTGACCAAGAGAGCTGCAGACTCCTTACAGATTCCATTTGAGGAGGTTATGAAACCTCATCATAAGCTGCATGATATCCTTCATTCACCTTCAGTGCCTGTGTAGCCTTCACTGTTAATGAAGCTCTTTTAGATCCAACAAAGCTTCTTTGGCATACTCTACTGCCTACATATAAAAGAACAGACAAGAAATATTACATCCCAGCAAAGCACTTGGAATTTTTATTTTCCCACTCCTGGTGTAATTCACTCATCTAGGATGTAGTAAATGAACGTGGTAGATAGAACTATCCTAAATCAACACTTCATGATAAAGACTTGCAAGCACCATTGCTCATGGGTAGAGGTGGCTTATTCAGACAATATAAAAAGTATGCTGTTGCACAGCAGGAAACAATCTATTCACTACATGTATTGTCTGAAATGGTTGCATTTTTCCAGTTGGCGTAGCCATAGACAGCTTTTGCCAATGACCACACTACTTCCAGATATATTAAGACTACACCTTTATCGATGAGCTTGATAAGAATTCACCTGGTGGTGGTCATAGCCTTTCATCCCTCCACAAAGGGCTATTCCGCTCCCCACCCCCACCCCCTGACCTCAGTGAGGCTCCTTAAAGCGCTGGAAAACCTCTACCCCACTAGTACAGTGTCCATCTCCAATATTGGGACCTGAGCCTGGTGCTTAAATGCCTCACAAGACCACCCTTTGAACCTCTGGCTTCTTGCTCACTATTCCATTTGTTAAGGAAGATAGAATCCCTGATTGCCATCACATCAACATGACAGGTCGGTGAAGTAGGGCCCCTTATGGAATGCACCCCCTTCATAGTGTCTTTTATGGAAAAGATAACACTTTGATCTTACCCCAAACACTTCTCTGAGATCTCTTCTGCATTCTACATCAGTCAGACCATTCTCTAGCCCACCTTCTACCCCAACAGCATATAAATCCCCAGAGTGCAGTACTACATAGCCTGGTTGTCAGAAGAGCTCTGGCCTTCTATCTAAACAGAACAAAACCCTTCAGAGAGCCCAACAAGTTATTTGTCTTGATAGCACGCAGATCAAAGGGCTCGGCAATCTGTCCAACCAGAGACTCTCCAAATGTTTTTCGGACTGCATTAACTCCTGGAATCAGTCTTGTAACCACCCTCACTCATATGCACCCATTCAACAAGGTTCATCACTCTTCTCCAGCCTTTCTCAAAAGTGTGCTAAACATTGAAATATGTCAAGTTGCCACTTGAGCTTCTGTGCATATGTTCTCCAAACACTGTGCAATCGCCCACGGCTCTGCCTCCAACACAATATTTGCCTCTACTGTACTCTCTTGACTCATAGACTTTAAGGTCAGAAGGGACCAGTATGATCATCTAGTCTGACCTCCTGCAAAATGCAGGCCTCAAGACCTCACCCACCCACTCCAGCAATAGGCCACCAACCTATGACTGAGTTATTTACCTCCTTAAATCATGATTTAAGGACTTTAAGATACAGAGAATTCACCGGTAGCTGAGCCATGCCCTGTGCTACAGAGGAAGGCAAAAAACCCCCAGAGCCCAGGCCAATCAGCCCTGGGGGAAAATTACTTCCTGACCCCAAATATGGCGATCAGTTAAACCCTGAGCACGTGGGCAAGTCTCAACAGCCAGTTACCCATGAAACCATTCTCTGTAATAACTCAGAACCCACCCCATGTCCTCTCCCCTCTTAGGCCACTTATATATCCACCACACGTAGCCAAATATCAGTCAATTTCCAAAATAGGCTAATCATACCATCCCCTCCATAAATTTATCAAGCTCAGTTTTGAAAGCAGTTATGCTTTTTGCACTGGATTCAACTTGGATGACCCTTACACCTTAGAAGGTGCTACTCAGTAGTCCCCTAATGACGCTCATGGGGACACTACTCGAAGAAAAAGAAGAAGAAATGGGTTACTCACAGTAACTACAGTTACTCACCCTGTGCAGTAACTGTTATTCTTGAAGATGTGTTTCTTTGCGGGTGCTCCGCTACCCACCCACCTTCCCCTTTCCTTCAGAGTTCTCTGCTATAGGTCTTCTAGGTAGAGAAGGGATTCAGGGCAGTTCACCCACACAGAGCTATATTACAACAAGCTGGGGCACAAGACTAGTGCACAAGCTTGGGACAAACACACACTGCTAGGAGAACGCCCCAGTTGAGGGCCCCGGGAGGTACTAGTGCACCTAGACTGGAACACCTGTAGGGGGGACACACAGGGTGAGTAGCCATTTCTTGTTAATCCCAAAGCCTTGCATGTAAATTGCAAGTCTAAGTGGTCGTACCAGGTTAATACCTCTGCTGTAAAGGAGCCAGTCCAGGTCTGCAATGAATATAGATGTGCAGAAAGAACAGCAAATATGGAAGGCGCCCAGCATGGCTTAGCAGAGAACTCTGCAGTGAACTGAAACATAAAAGGGACGCTTACAAGAAGTGGAAGCTTGGACAGATGACAAGGGAGGCGTATAAAGATATTGCTCGGGACTGCAGGGATAAAATCAGAAAGGCCAAAGGGCAATTAGAGTTGCAGCTAGCAAGGGATGTGAAGGACAACAGGAAGGGGTTCTACAAGTATGTCAGTAACAAGAAGAGGATCAGGAATGGTGTAGGTCCCTTGCTGAATGGGGCAGGTATCCTCGTGGTGGATGATGCGGAAAAGGCTGAAGTACTCAATGCTTTTTTTACCTCAGTCTTCACAGGCAGGGTCAGCTCCCAGGCTACTACACTAGGTAACACAGAATGGAGAAAAGGAGAGCAGCCCTCAGTGATGGAAGGTCAGGTTAGGGTCTGCTTAGAGAAGTTGGATGTGCATGAGTCTATGGGGCCGAATTAACTGCATCCAAGGGTGCTGAGGGAGTTGGCTGATGTGACTGCAGAGCCGCTGGCCATTATCTTTGAAAACTAATGGCGAACGGGGGAGGTCCTGGATGACTGGAAAAAGACAAATATAGTACCTATCTTCAAGAAAGGGAAAAAGGAGGATCTGGGGAACTAGAGACCAATCAGCCTCACCTCAATCCCTGGAAAAATCTTGGAGCAGGTCCTCTAAGAATCCATTATGGATCAGTTGGAAGAAAATAGAGTGATCAGGAACAGTCAGCATGGATTCACCAAGGGCAAATCGTGCATGACCAACCTGACTGCCTTCTATGATGAGATGACTGGATTTGTGGATGCGGGAATAGCCATCGACATGATATATCTCAACTTTAGCAAAGCTTTTGTTAAGTTTTCCCAGAGTGTTCTCATCAGCAAGTTAAGGAAGTATGGATTGGATGAATGGACTGTAAGATGGATAGAAAACTGGCTAGGTCATCGGGCTCAGCAGCTAGGAATCAATGGCTCAGTGTCTAGTTGGCAATCAGTAACAAGTGGAGTGCCCCAGGAGTCGGTCCTGGGGCCGGTTCTGTTCAACATCTTCATTAATGATCTGGATGATGGAATAGACTGCATTCTCAGTCAGTTCACGGATGACGCCAAGCTGAGGGGAATGATAGATGCATTGGAGGGCAGGGACAGGATTCAGGAAGGCCTAGACAAATTGGAGCATTGAGCCAAAAGAAATCCCATGAGGTTCAACAAGGACAAGTGCAAAGTCCTGCACTTAGAATGGAAAAATCCCAAGTACTGCTACAGGCTGGGGACCGATCGGCTAGGTTGCAGCACGGTAGAAAAGGACCCGGGGGTTATGATGGACGGGAAGCTGGATGTGAGTCAACAGTGTGCTCTTGTTGCCAAAGCGTTTAATGGCATATTGGGCTGCATCAGTAGGAGTGTTGCCAGCAGATCGAGGGATGTGATAATTCCCCTCTATTCAGCACTGGTGAGGCCACATCCGGAATACTGTCCAGTTTTGGGCTCCCCACTACAGGAAGGATGTGGACAAATTATGAAGAGTCCAGCCAGAGGTCAACGAAAATGATTAAGGGGCAGGGGGACATGACTTACAAGGAGAGACTGAAGGAACTAGGCTTATTTAGTCTACAGAAGAGAAGACTGAGGGAGGATTTGATAGCAACCTTCAGCTATTTGAATGGGTGCTCCAAAGAGGAGGGAGCTAGGCTGTTTTCAGTAGTGACAGAGGACAGAACAAGGAGCAGTGGTTTCAAGTTACAGCTGGGGAGGTCAAGGTTGGATATTAGGAAAAACTTTCTCACTAGGAGGGTGATGAAGCATTGGAATGGGTTACCTCAGGAGTTGGTGGAACCCCATCTTTGGAAACATTTAAGGCCCGGTTAGACAAACCCTGGCTGGGATGATTTAATGGGAGTGGTCCTGCTTCTAGCAGGGGGTTGGACTAGATGACCTCATGAGGTCCCTTCCAACCCTATGATTCTATGATAGGGTACGTTCCGCCATCTCTTACACAAATAGCATGGGTGGGATCCTCAAACTGTATTGCAGGGCACTAACACAACATATCCTTTCTGATTCATGCTTTCTTTCAGAAAACCTCTCATCTGACTCAGCTCTCTCCAGCCCAAGTGCCCTGAATTCCCCAGGGCTGGGGATTGAGGGCTTGAACCGTAGGAGGAAGAAACGCACCAGCATCGAGACCAACATACGTGTGGCCTTAGAGAAGAGTTTTCTGGAGGTCAGTGAATCAGTTGCTCTCCTCAGCCCGTTTTGTAACAAAATAAAATAGCAGCTTTGTTCAAGAACACGTCTAGTAGGGTCAAAAGAATTCTGGAGCCTAGAAGCTGCACTAGGCAGACGTTGTAAGATATGCAATGATAGTTGTGGATACAGTATAAGAAGTATATTTAAGATGCATGTCAAACATAACAGACATTAAATATTTTAAATTAGTATATTGTCAGTGTTGGTCATCTAGTTGGAACTGGGGACTGAGAATTGGAACTCTGCCGTTCTCATTCCTCATGTTTTGTCACTGATTCACTCCTAGACCTTAGGCTAATCATAGAATCATTCTGCCTCTGTTTCCTCAGATATGAAACAAGGCTTGTGAAATCCCATCAACTCCTCAGCTGAAAAGCAACAATATAAATTCTTTGCTGGATACAAGTACTGATATCTTTAGCTGTATACATTTGCAGGCATGTTACTGTTGACAGATAGGGAAACCGGTAATGAGTTGTGAGTGAACTGCAAAAGAGTTACAACGTATCTGTCACAGGGTGTACTTGCCCCATACCACTTCCACTGGCAACTGTGTTACTGTAAGTTTTTCCTCAGTTTCCCCAGTGTCATCAATAAGTTCAGTGAAGCTTTATATAGGGAACAATGTCCCTTTTGAGGGGCCATCTTCATTAATCAAAGGCGCTATGAAGACAAGAAAAACTTCACTCCAGTGTCTTAGCTGGGAGACAGGCCATCTCAGTTTCTGTTCTCACTTCAGTCTGCCACTTCCCTCAGCAGTGTTCTGTCCCTTCCCTGGAGTTTGACTATTTGCTGCTATCTGGGAAGAATCCTTCCCCAGAGCCAGGGGTCCGCAGGGATCTGTCAACTGCACCCCTTTGCTGGGGCAACTGGTACTTTGGCTACCCTTGGGAGTTCCCTGTCCCTCAGACCATGTCTTCCTGGCTCTATTGACCTCTCCTGGGGTCTATTGAGAAGCTTTCTGTCTCTAGCTTTCTGCATTCCATGAATTATGGTTATCCCCTTCACTCTGAAAAGAACACATGAGCTTTAATTCCCTCACCCAGCTACACTGGACATAGCTTTCTTTCACTATGCTTCTTGTGACCAGAAAGATGATGGGGGGAGGGGTGATATTCTTTCTTAGGATCCAGACCCTGTGTGTTGGGGACAGGTTCTGGACACAAATGGCCTATCAAGAATTGTCCTTCTGGAAGGGAACTTTCCAGTGACACAAAGCCAGTACTAGCCCCAGACATACCCCAGTTTAGGGCACATATCAGGTGCATTGCAGAACTTCACTTTGCTGGACCTCCCTTGACCCTAGGTGCTCTTATAAACCCTAGGCAAATAGTGTGGGTTAACATAGGTCCAAGGCATCTCAAACTAATTAGGGGCTGGTAAGACCAGCTCCCATGTCAGGGAGCAATAACTGGCACCTGACTGATTGAACGCAAAGAGAAAACCTAGCCTTGAAAGTGCCAGAGGAACCATCCATGCTCCGTATTGGTAAAGGTTAGTCTAGAACAATGCAAGGAAGCATTTCAGGTAGAGGGCATTCTCCCAACAAAGCAGAATTGGTTTGGTGGGCAACTTAGAAGGAGCATTTGGAGAGCTTGGAGAGAAGTGTAAAATGACTAACATGGGAGCTGGCAAAGAGGAAGAAAAAAAGGTGTCTCTATTTGTGGGAGCTGGGTAAGAAGAAGAGAAATTTGAGTATTGGGGATGCTGAACAAGAAGAAAGGTCCATCTGAGGTGAGGAGATTGGGCAGATGGTCCATCAGATCTGATTCTTCTTTATTCCATTCCCAACATCATCGGCCTACATAAAACAGGAGGGCCTATTCCAGCTATATGATGCCTCTTCTTCCAGTTCTTTAGTTTAGAATCCTGCTCTGTTGGACCCACCATGCAGCATTCATCAAAGTCATTTCCAAGATTTTCAAATATTTTCTCTTTTTCAGAACCAAAAGCCTACCTCGGAAGAGATCACCCTGATAGCTGACCAGCTGAACATGGAGAAGGAGGTGATCCGTGTTTGGTTCTGTAACCGGCGCCAGAAGGAGAAAAGGATCAACCCACCCAGTAGTGGTGGAACCAGCAGCTCTCCCATCAAAGCAATTTTCCCTTGCCCAACCTCACTGGTAAGAATCAAGAAATGAAGATGGCTCACCACCTATGTTCCCTCTAAGCTGTGTAGGTGCGATGGCCGCTGCCCGCACACCTAACACAGACGCCCATGCAGTCCTATTCCGGTTTCTCTTCTCCCCCAGCAGCCCTGTCATAAACGTCTCTTCTCCCGCAGCAGCCCCGGTCTTCCCCCCGCCTCTCTTCTCCCCCAGCAGCCCGATGGTGGTAGTGATGGTAGGAGAGCGCACGCTGTTTCCGAGATGAAAACATCGTCCTCGCTGCTCAGAAAAGGGGTCTGCTTACAGTGAGACGACACCATTTAGCTAGCTCACTATAAAATGCTAGTGAAGGCAGAGCTTTGCAGTTTTTACAACTGTGCAGTTATCAGATAAAGCATTTTGAATAGTTAATAGCTTAAAGTAAAGAAAATCCTGACCTATCTGCCAAGGAAGAGCCAGAAATTATTTCTTATGAATTGTTACTGAGATCTAATGCGATAAATACCTAGATGGAGTGTGTTCCTTCAGTCATCTGTGAATTCCACAGTACAGTTTCAGAGCATCTTTAAAGATTCATTTAGAAGATTCCCTTCAGATTTATATTGTTACAGAGTAAGCATTTACAGCCTTTGCAGAGAAATATAGATATGATGGTGCTGGGCAAAAAGTTTAGTCAAGGCCAGAACTTAAGACAGCAACTGCTCAACATACAGTGACTGTGAGACCACTGTTTATAGAGTCACAGGCTGTAATTTGTCTGTGATCACATGGCAAAATACAGGTGACAAAAACTGTTGAGGTGTAGATGGTGGCAGAGGCTAGATAGGCAGCAAGTGTCACCATCTCACATTTGTTTAGTAAATTAATAAAACTTCAGTATTTCAGATTAATGTTTTTATTAAAGTTCCAATGAAAAGACATCTATGCATCTCTTTTGAATTAAGGTACTTAGGCATGCTGATGCTTCCGGCGCCAAAAAAAACTGTTGCCCATGTGGCATCATGCCTCACAAATTGCTGCTTAGCAACTACCATAAGTTGCTCAGCTGCATCATCAGCTTAGAGGGAACATTGCTCACCGCATTGGAAGAGATCAGTCATTCCTCTCCTCCTAGCAGTAATGGGAATTGCACACATTTTGCACCTAGTCTGTGTGGCAGACTTGTGCTCATAAATGAAATGGAGATTCTTAATTGGCATTTTCAATAGTATATTGACTGGTTCCCACAGTGTACTGTGAACGAAAGGTAAAGGTTACAAATCAGCCAGTGAGAGTGCATTATTTAAATATCCAAACTGAACAGCTAGCTTGATCTGGCAGTAATTAACAGCTGATTGAATACAAGCCAACAAAATATCTCTACTTTAAACATATGCTAAGACATCATAATTCATGTTTGAATTCTTTTCCAGATTGGGTTACTCATCCAAAATGCTTTCTATTAAAGGAAAAAAATGTTACCAAGCTCCACTCTTTCCATCTTGTTTCAGACACGTTAATGCATTGAAACAGTAGATAGATCCTATCAGTTTTAGGCAGTAGTTTGCAGATACAGTCCCCCAAACCTGATTCTACTGTTTTTGTCCCTTCGGGGCAGAGATAATGTATATGGAAATGCAAAGCGTTTAGCTAATCTTTTTCCAAAGGGGTAGCCGTGTTAGTCTATTGTAGAAAGACAACAGTCTTGTGGCACTTTTAAAGACTAACTCATTTTCAAAGCTTTGTATTTGTCTAAGCTCTAAGGTAATCTTAGATGTCTTGAAAACACAAATAACAAAGCGCAGTCATCAAGGTTCCTTCAGCCCCTCACTACTGTTGTTCAGGGAAGTCTGTTGTTACCTGGACACAGTTGGTGTGCTTCTGATAGTATGAGGTCTACATGGATGTCATGTAGCCTGTAGCTAGCCTATCCTATATATAGGATTTCATACTGCCCTCATCACTGTAGTATCTGAGCACCATACAGTAGGGTGTTGAATCTCATGACTAACATCTGTTGTGTGGTTTGTTCTTTTCTCATTCTCTCCTCAGGGAGGGAATTGTGTGTGGGCATTATGGTGTTTTTGTACATGTTGTTGTGTATTTGTTAGAGAAAGTAAGGTTGAAGAAATGAACGTTGACCTTGGAGCAGAAGCTGGTTAAGGTTAGTGATGGTTTTGGGTTCTGTGGGAGTTCTTTCCACAGTCTCTGATGAGACCTTGAGAAAATTTTATTTCCTGGATCCACAAGCTTTACCTAATGGTGTTACGTTCCATTGTGCCTGAAGAGTAGAGTGCCGACCATGGTTCTGGGAGCTGTAGGCAGGATTTCAGGTATGCTGAGCCCAGGCCAGTGAGAGCTTTGAAGATAAAGATCAAGACCTTGAACTTGACTGGGTGTTCGTTCCAGTGCAGAGAGTGGTGGACAGGGTTGATGTGCTCGCAGTAGCGTGTGTTGATGAGGAGATATGCTGCAGCTTTAGCTCTTGTTTTTGTTCATAGGCTGTTGCAGCAAAATTCTATCAGGTAGGTCTAATTCCCCCTTCCCATATCTTTGTCAAGCAACGAAGGTCATCACTACCTTGAAGAGAATATTGAGCAATCGAACAGATCTCCATATGAGAGAGATTTCTTAATAATTTATGTACATTTTCCTTTGTTTGTTGGCATCTCTTATTCTTAGTTACACCCTCTTAGAAAACCTAAAGTGATTCCTTTCCTTCATTTATGTGTATATCCTTCATACACTTTAAAGCTATGAGCCTGTCTAAGAGGTTTCAGAAGTCACAGATTCTGTGACTTCCAGAGACTTCCCTAAAATTACCCTCTTCAGCTTCTGGCCCTTGCCCTGGGCAGTAGGGCTGTAGCTCTCAGCTTCTGGGGCTGCAGGGCCTGGGAGCTCTCAGCCACCACAGGTGACAAGAGTCTCAGAGCTCTCAGCGGAAGGGAGGGACAGCTCTCAGTTGCAGCAGGGGTCCTGCAGCTCTGAGCTGCTGCTCGTCTTCAGTCAGAGGAAATGGACTGGAGCTTGAGAGATATCAGAAAAGGCATGTACAAAGATTTTTTTTTTTTAGCCCCCTAAGTAATATTCCCCCTAAGCTGATGATGCATCTGAGCAAGCTGTGGTACTCATTGAGCGGCAATTTGAGAGACATGGTGCCATTAGCCTCAGCATAATTAATTCAAAAGAAATGCATAGATGTTGTCTTTTCATTCAAACTTCAGTAAAAATGTTAAACTGAAATACTGTAGTTTTATTAATTTACTAAACAAATGTGAGACGATGACATTTGTTGCCTATCTAGCATCTACTGTTATCTACACCTCACAGTTTTTGTCGCCTGTCTGTCACATTTCCAGAATACATATACAGAATAACAGATTAGGTATCTACAGAAAGCTCATAATTTTTTATGCTCCATTGACTAAAGATTCTTTCAGTATAACACGTGGGATCGGGCTGGGGAAGGGGAGAGACGTGGGATCGGGCTGGGGAAGGGGAGAGACATGGGATCGGGCTGGGGAAGGGGAGAAAATCGCAGGGAAGATTGGGCTGGGGAGAAGAGAAAATCGCAGGGAACATTGGGCTGGGGAGAAGAAGAGAGCCGTGGGGAAGATCAGGCTGTGCAGGAGTCTGTGATAGGTATGTGGGTGTGCAACGGCTGCTGTGCGGCTGCGCACCTGCGCAGCTTAGCGGGAACATAGCCCTTACATCTCTTCTTTCAGAGAGAGGCTCCATGAAAACCTGCCTCTTGTTGCATGAGGATATTTGAAAATTGTGAGTTGTTGGATGTATGTTGAAAGTTAGTGCCCAGTGAACCATCACTCAGCTATTTAATGGCATTGGGGCAGTATATGGGTGTTGGGTTTGCTGCTGTTCGTTGTCAGGTTCTTGCGTGAAATAAATGTCGCAAATATTGTCCCAAACTCTACCTGTTGAAGCAATTGAGTGAAATTAAAAAACTTGTGTAGTATTTCCCATTATCCCCTTCAGTCGAGGATGAAAAGAACAGACCCTAAGTTGGGATGCTCTTTTTCTTCTTATGAGTTGAGCAGTTGTTTTCTCTTCTGACCTCTAGGTGGCAACCACACCAAGCCTTGTGACAAGCAGTGCAGCTACTACTCTGACTGTCAACCCTGTGCTCCCTCTAACCAGTGCTGCTGTAACTAATCTGTCAGTCACAGGTAAGATACAACCCCGGCTGCAGAAGTACAGCCATTTTTTCAGAAAGCCCTTGCAGTGAGGGATAACCAATTCAGAGAATAGTGTGTGAGCCCAGTGGATTACTGGTGGTGTCCACAAATCAAACAGATAACAAAGATTGTAAAGTGAACAGTATTTTGAGATTTCTGATGCTCCTGTGTTGCAGTCCAACATTTGGCAGATAGTAGGACCCTTTGGATTCTGCTGCCTAATCTTCATAAAAAACTGGCTCTTGGATTTGCTGTCCCCTTGCTGTGGATACATGTTATGAAGCAGCTCAGAGGCCCATAACGCACCAAGCTAAAGGTGGAAAACAAAGATCAAAAGGAATGTTTTGTGAGGGGCAAAGGGTTCTCTGGGAGCTCAGACCTATAGCTTAGGTATATAGGTGCAAAGAAACAATTACTCCTGGGGGAATTCTTGCTTGTGTGTGTGTGTGTGTGTGCGCGTGCGCGTGTGTGTGTGTGTGTGCGCGCGCGCACGCAGAATTCATGTCCCCTGCAGATTTCTTTGCTCTATCTGCAGAAAAATGACTTTCTAATGGGAAGTCCCAAGAGTGGTCACACTCCCTTACCCAGCAGCACCAGCGTGTCTTTCGGGCACCTGGAGCTGCCAGCAGAGAGGTAAATCACTGTGAGCAGGGGGCTGAGGACACCCCAGCCAGCCAGTGGCTTTTACCCTGCCCCAGTCTCAGCTCCTCTTCCCTTGCCAAGAATAGCTGGGGGTGGGTCAGATCCATCCCCAGAAACCACCCTGGAATGTAAGGACTGCCACACCCTCTCTGCTTCCTGCCCCCATTGCTCCTCAGCCATGGCGGTGGGGTCACTGTACGGGGATCTGCTTCTCCATCTGCCCAACCCCTCCTGTACCCAGAACTCCCACTCTACCAAGCTATACCCAGACCATCCCCTACTCTTGAACCTCCCTGCTGAGCCCAGAACCTCTGCAAAGCCCCAACCACCGTCACCTGGTCCCCCTTCAGAATTCAGTTCCCGAGGCATCTGGAACCCTACAATGAACCCCTATCCACCCAGATCCCACACACACTAAAATTGCCCCATTCAAAATCCTCTCACTCCATACTTGGATCCCTCCACACTTTGGATTCTGCCAGGCTGAGCCTGCCTGTTGCATACATGGATCGGGGGCCAAGGCTAGGTGTGTGAGAGGCTCGGTCCTCCTCACTTGTGTGGTGCACTTGGTGCCAAGGGGCAGGGCCCTAGGGTGTTTCTGGGGCAGTCCAGCCATTCTGCTATGTCAGGGTTGGGTGCAGCCTCCTCACAAAGTCTGTGACCTGTTGGGGAGAGGGGTGGCCTGTAGGTAATCTCCCACTTCTGTACAACCACTGGCCTGTGCTTCCCACTGCCATGGTGGAGCCTCCACATTTATTCATTGACAAATAAAATATGCCGAATTTTAAAATATTGCACACAGAATTTTGAATTATTTGACACAGAATTCCCTAGGACTAAAACAATAAGAAGGATTTCCCTTCTTGCTGCCCAGCTCCTTGATTCGACTTCAGTCTGATTTCCTTCCTCTCACCTCACTCCCACTTTGCCCCTTTTAAATATTTGTTATTAAAAAGCAGTACTGTGCTGATGAAAAAGCTGACCAGTCAGTCCTAGAAAGTGAAGTCCTCTGTTTTACTACAGAAATGGCAATGTGGGCAATGGCCATGCAGGCTTCCCTTGCGTACGTTGCCCTGTCAGTGTGCCTCAGTTCTGTGTTGGAATAATCCATTTTTTATGACTGTTCAGTCTGGCCTCTCTGCTGAGACTAGCGACCTCCAGTGAGCTAGAAGTTGAAAGGCACTCCCGTTACCAACCTGAGCCACCAGCCTCCTTCCAAACAGCTGTTTTAACAGCCACACTCACTAGTCCCTCTCTTGAATTCACTGTGCCCTCCAGTGCAGATAGCAGAGGTTTCCATTCAGGCGTGCCTGAGCTTTGGAGCGTTCTCACTGAAATCCTCCTTCCAGGCACATCAGAAACCACCTCCAACACCACAGCAACCGTGATCTCCACAGCACCTCCAGCTTCCTCAGCAGTGACTTCACCCTCTGTGAGTCCTTCCCCTTCTGCCTCAGCCTCCACTTCCGAGGCATCCAGTGCCAGTGAGACCAGCACAACACAGACAACCTCTACTCCTTTGTCCTCCCCTCTTGGGACCAGCCAGGTCATGGTGACGGCATCAGGGTTGCAAACAGCAGCAGCAGCTGCACTACAAGGAGCTGCACAGTTACCTGCAAATGCAAGTCTCGCTGCCATGGCTGCTGCAGCAGGACTGAACCCAGGCTTGATGGCACCCTCACAGTTTGCAGCTGGGTAAGGCTTGTCTTCGCATTTCAGACGCGCTCTAGTCCCCATCATTTGAATTATGTTTTGCATTTACACCATTTGTCACCTGTACTCTCCAAGAGCGTTACAAATACAAATGGATTACGCCTTGCAACACCCCATAAGAGTGTTATCCCTCACGTTACAGATGACTTGATCAGTCATACGTTAAGTCAGTGGCCAAGCTGGGCATCAAACCAAGGAGTTGTGACTACTGTTTCCTTGCTTAGCCATGGAAATACACTACCTGTGCAGCCAACTTTAAATTGAATCTGCATCCTGGATTTTCCTTCATTCCTTTGTGTTCGGTTTTGTTCCTTTGGGACCCAGAGCGAGACGGAAAGCACCTGACTATTTATGGGAAATCATTCTGTTAACACTGGGTGAACTAAAAAAATATTGCAGTAAATGTTGCCTTTTAGTTCCTTCAGGTTCTCTTTATTCTCATTTCCTTCCAGTAGCTCTCTAAAGAGTTGCAGTGTCCCAGGGTGTCATTCTGAGTAACAGTACACTGCAGTTCATGCTTTGGGGTACTTGCTCTCCAGGCTTGTTGTTAAGCACAGTGGTGAAAGGCAGCTGCGAAGGATTTATCCGAGCCCACATTGTGGTATGGGAGAAAGGAAAATATTACAGGAATGGTGGTTTTGGGTTGTTTTTTTAAAGTCAGACCTTTAAATTCTACTTTTTTACCTTTTTTTCCTGTATGATTTCACCTGAATAGTGACTTCTCTTTCCTAAAAGTAATTCAGTCTTCCCTGATCTGTCTCCTCTCCTGTTTTCTTTGTATCACAGAGGTGCCTTACTCAGTCTCAATCCAGGGACGCTAGGCGGTGCTCTCAGCCCAGCTCTGATGAGCAACAGTACACTGGCGACTATTCAAGGTTGGTGAAGTTACTTTCAATGTTGAATTGATTTTGTTATTTACATGCAGCTTATTCCTTATCAGAACAATTCATTGTTCAGGGACAAAAGTTTTACAAAACTGGCTCGTGGATTTTTGTATACATCATAGAATTGTGAATGGTGAAATGCAAACTATGGAGGGGGGGGTTGGGACAGCACATAATCTCAGGGATTTGGAGGTGGCGTTAAGGAAGAATAGTGCTGGTGGGACCTGCATTAATTACTTAGCTACATGAAGTTGGCAGCATGTAACGACTGTAGAACAGATCCTCATTTTTATAGAAAAAGAGTTAGGATCATACACTCTTTATATAAGTCATTACAGTTGTTATTTAGTGACCATTCTTTTCCGTTACGTGACATATCTTGTGTTTAAAAAGCCCAGGATTCCATATAGATAGAGGAGTGTGTTAGGGAGATACGGGCAAATATGAATAATAATTTTCTACCCTTTCCTAATCTTCAGGGTGGTGAGAGGATCCTTCCTCTTATGTGCTTAGCTCTGCCAGCCTCCATAACGCCAAATCCCATTTTCAACTCACTTTGTAAATCATTTTGTGCTGGGTTGAAGTAAGAGGAAGGAGTCTTTAGGTCAGTGGTTCCCAACCTTTTTGGCTCGAGGGCCACAAATATAATTTTTAGACTCCTGAGGGGCCACCAGTCAATTTAATTAAATTTACATTACAATTAAATTCAAATTAAATTTTAATTAAAATTAATTAATTAAATTTAAATACAATTTTAATTCAATAGACTAGTGGCCCTTCAGGGTTGTAAAAATTATATTTGTGGCCCTTGAGCCCAAAACATTTTTTTTAAATTTGAAAAAAAATAATTATTTTTTTTAAAGGTCTGGGAGCTGGATGCCCACGAAAGGGACCAATTTGCGGGTAGATGTGTGGGCCCCAGCAACAGCATGGCCCACGCTCCCGCCTCCCACCCCCTTTGCGGTAATGCCAGCCCATGGCCTCACCCTCTGCAGCCCGCGGGGCCCCCCCCAGTCACGCCGTGCTTCCTGTGGCCACCCCCTGTAGCCAGCACGCCCCACAGCTGCGCCGCACTGCCCCATGCCACGCTCCCCCAACACTCCCCAGCCATGCCGCGTCAGCCTTGCGCCCCATCCGCAGCCCCTGGAGCCCTGGCTGGGACCGAAGGGGAGGCGGGCAGCCGCAGCAGGGCTCCCAGTTGCGTGCTGGGACCGGGCAGCTGTGGCCCGGCTCCCAGCCAGTGGGGGCCACTTTTGAGAACCCCTGCTTTAGGTAAAGAGAGAGCCCGGAGCTCATAGGAGAGAAATCAAAGGGGCTGTTAACATTGCTGCATTCCTCTGTGCTATTAATGCTAATGTTCTGTGCCCTGCCCTTTTCTCCATTTCAGCTCTTGCATCTGGTGGCTCTCTTCCAATAACTTCACTGGATGCAACTGGGAACTTGGTGTTTGCCAATGCTGGAGGTACTCCTAACATCGTAACTGCCCCGTTGTTTCTGAACCCTCAGAACCTTTCTCTGCTCACCAGCAACCCAGTTAGCTTGGTCTCTGCAGCTGCAGCCTCCGCAGGGGCTTCTGGACCAGTCGCCAGCCTTCATGCCTCCTCCACCTCAGCCGAGTCCATCCAGAACTCTCTCTTCACAGTGGCCTCAGCCAGTGGGGCCACTTCCACCACCACTACTGCCTCCAAGGCACAGTGAGCCGGGCTGAGCTGTGCTACCAGCAGCCTGTTTCACTCTGCAGTGGGATTGGCTGCCAGCTGGGTTTATAAACTGAAAAATGTGATCGGCTTCCTCTCGCCATGTTGCTGGGGACACGGGAGAGAAAGAAAAATATAAAAACAAAACAGGAAGGATTTAAAGCTGGGACAGACATTTGCCTAATTTTATAATAAACACTGTCTTTTCAGGATCGCTTCATGGATCGGAGAGCTTTCTAACCAAAAATGTAAAAAAAACAAAAAAACAAAAAAAAAAAAAGTGAAAGGACTACTTATCATTTCCAGCAGTCACTATGACAAGTTAAGGTGGGTTATCAGCGCAAACATAGGAAGGGGATTTCTCAGTTCTTTTGGTCTAAATATCTTTCTTTTTTTAATTATCATTTTATAGGTCTGTTGTACAGGCCGGTATGTCATACAAGGTGTTTATAATCGTATCAATCGTGTCGGGGGTTCCTTTCTTAACTGGTACAATTTAGGCAGGCCTGTATTACTGGTGTATCTCTATTGTTATTATTATTATGGTTATTATTATTATTATTTTTATATATATGGTTTGGACGCATTTGTCTTTGCTCCTGGATTGTTTTCAGCGAGCTCCCACGCCATGAGGAGGGGAAAGAGGAAGAGGGGAACGCAAGGAGGTTTTCTGTTCTAATCTCCTAGGAGCATTCCTCACAATGTTCTCATCCTTGAACTTGTGTTACAGAAAATTACATGGAGGTATCAGGAGAGATTATTTTCACCACTTTAGCAGGAAGCTCAGTGTAGAGGCAGCAAGTTGTGTGCAAACCTCCAGGCTAGTTGATGCTTGTATGTGAGGGAGGTGGGAAGCACTTCTGTACTGCAGCTCTCCTTCACCCAATTACGTCAGCTAAAGGGCCAAATTCTGCTGCGAGTTGCATGTGCATTGCTCATATGGACTTCAGTAAGCATGATCTGGCCCTTGGAGCCTAGACTGACACCTGTTTCGGTGGTTCTGCTGTATTGTTAGGATTTTTGCCCGCTTTTTAAAAAAAGAAAAATAAAAAATATCCTAGAGATGCAAAGTTACCTGAGGGTGCCAATATCAGTAGTATCCAAAGGCATCCACAGTCCAAGCTTCCTACCAACTGACTTGGCACAGGATTTCGAAAGGTCAAACTGGCTTCTCTAATCAAAGGAATATGCCTTTACATGTTACTTTATTATGTACAGGGGGCAGCATTGGAATGGTTTTCCACTAGCAAGTGCTTCTATATACAAGAATAGGTGTCAGGTCTATTGGAACAGAAGTTGCTGCCATCTTTCATGCCAATACAACCGTGAGAAAGCACTCTTGTTCTCTTTTAAATAGCTTTAGGTTCTTTTCTCCACCAGTCTGTTTGGTGCTTTGGAAATAGGAGGCAGTGACCAACTGGAATTGTCCAGCCTGGTGTGGGGAAGCAGCAGCAGTCTGTCTAGCCTCCACTAGGACTTTGCACACATCTTGGTGTTCTCGTGTGGTCTCTGAGCAGTGATGTTGTGACCTTGGTCAGAATGACTATAGACGCAGAGTTGGCTTGTTGTTGTAGCTGTGTTTCCAGGGTGGTTTCCAATCTACATACAAGGAGCATTTGAGAACAGAGAGCTTATTAGGGTGGGAGAGGAAGAATAGTGGGTTATTCAGCAGTATATTCTTTAATATACCAATCTAGTATCTGAACCAAAAAGATTTCTAAAAAGAGAAGACTGGATCGCTGTAATGCAGTTCACTTTGAATTTTCCATTCCTGTTGGATGTAAAGGTTTCTGCCATGTGTTTAAAACACTTTTATAGTCAGCAAGGGAGGACATTGCAAATACCTCCTTTTTTTGGTCACCAGGGAATTACAAGATAGCAAGTTTATGTAGTTATGTTCATTTTTGCTGATGATCAAGTGGAATCTTTGAATCTCTCACCACCCGAGATCATTAAGACAGCAACTTAACCCAGCATGCACTTTGGTCTGTGACCCAGGTGTGTGGGATTTACATTTATACTCAAATGGCAGAAACTCTTAGCTCTCCTTTCCCTCCCTCATGTTTTTTTCTGTTCACGTCCGACTCTCCACCTTCCTGTTTCACAGATTATTTAAAACAATTATTCATAAAATTTCAAAACTAGTGAACTGCAAGCAGGAAAACTAACAAATGTCCGTCCGCCATTTTAATGTGTTTTTGTTTTTGTTTTTTTGTTTTTTTAAAAACTAAGCTTGAACCAAAGTCAATTTCTAGCAAGCTGCTGTACTAATGGACTAGTTTGTATAAGTGCAGTTCAGACGCAGAGAGGTGATAGATGCTACTGACAATTTCTTGTTCATTTGTCTTGTTTTTTTATTAATTTTATATAAAAGTTGCTGCTTGTTTTAATCTTTTTGGGGGGAGTGTTGGTAATTTGTATTATCCTTGGGCAGACTCTTAACTTGATTTTTACCTAGTTTTTTGTTTGTTTGGTGTGTAAATAGAATGGCAGTGTCAGGTGATTACTAATCCAAGTGGTCCCCCACCCCACCAGTTTAAAGAAATCAAAATACTCTGGTGTGATTGAAGTCTCTGTGACTTCAATCTGTGCAGAAGATTTTAGGGCTATGAGTAACACAGAATATAAATTGCCAATAATAACAGCTTTGGAGCAGTAAAAGGTATAGATGTGCATGATTCACGGAGGGAGAGGAGCAGTGGAAGAGGACCTGCTGGTACCCTCTGTTGGTCTAGACGTCATAGCATTGACTATAATTTCTACCAAAGGAAATATCAGTCCCATGGGTCTTGTATTCAGCCAAGTAAGAGGGCAGGAAAAGTTGCAGCTATAATGCTTGTACTTGAGTCTGAAGATTCCCAGCCACTTTCATGAACACTCAAAAGTAAGATTTACCAAGAGTCTTTTTGTTAAAGGGCATTCTGATGATCTCCTCTTCACTATATCCTCTGTTCCCTGATGGATCTGGGACTGGGGGCTAGCTCCCGTGCATTTATCTAGGAAATGCAAAGAATATGGGCCTTAAATCAGCATAGAAATCTCTCTCCACAGTTCAAAGGGACTGTGCAATCAGTCATCTGGATGATTTTTAACTTCCCATTCTTGCTGGTTTGTGGTTGAGAGGGGCTGTGATGCGAACATATCTGGAACACTAATGCAGCTTGGATGGTTATTTATTATTAAAAAGAAGTCCAATTTTTTTTCCTGACTCCTTTTGCGTTGGTCACACGGTTTTGGTATGAGCACCTTAAACCCTCCCTCTCTCATCCTCTGCTACCCAATCACCCTCTGAGGGGCCCAGATACCAGGGAGTATCTTGGCAGTCTTCACATTTCCAGTTCCTCTCAGAGAAGCAGCTACATGTCTAGGGAGGTCTGGCTGAAATGCTCACTCCTTCTTGCCCTGGGGAGCCGGCAGTAGAATGTCTTAGCCCGCCACACATTCCACTCCCCTTTTGGCTCAAACTCAACGTGCTTCAGTTTCCTCTCATACAACATGCCAATGTCTGATTATAGCCCTCTAGTTCAGTTGAGCCTCCTGGACCCTGTTTGCCATTGGTAGTGTTGTTTCCTCTTGTGGATGTTGGTCTCATCTAGTATTTTAGCTGAAGGAGAAAGCAGAAGAACCCAGAGATGAGGTTAGCAGCAGCAGTATCTCTGCTTAGTAAAACTATATGTGCATCTTCTTTCAGAGCTTGAGATGGATGGATGATCAGGTAGTGGAATTTAGTGGCAGTTGCTGCTTAAACCATCATCACTGCAACAGAAATTGAAATGTCTACAAGGAGATTCAATAGTGATTGACTATATTTGGACTTGGAGAATGATGGACTATGTTTGAGGATTGGAGTGGAAAAGTATTGTCCCACAGATTCAAAATTTAGGGCATTATTTTGCGGTGGTGGTCACTTTTCCACCCCAAGGAATGGGTAGTTTATTCTTTATAATCCAAAAATATAAATCAATATAAATGTCTTAGCAGAAATGGTTTCCTGTTGCCCACAAGTGTCAGAGTCCTTATCTTAACTCCATCACTGAGTGAACAAACTGTTTCTTTGTAGTTCTGTGGGATTATTTCTGAGAACACTGAATTCAACAGAATTTTCTCTCTCTCTCTCTCTCTCTCTCTCTCTCTCTCTCTCTCTCTCTCT